>OY796881.1:31539989-32739989 GCA_963680785.1 Diplosoma virens | reverse complement strand
AAGTTTTTTTCATGTCTAGTTGTCAACAAATGGTTTTTAAAAATAAGGTTATACAGTACAAATTTATCTAAATGTCCATAGATTCTTAAAAACTAAAAAAAAGTCTTTTGGTGCTACTACCCATGATTTTAATTGAGAACCATGACAAATCTTTGTTTACAGATAGAAAAAATTATGTACAGCAGCAAACAATTGTCTTGCAGTTCTAACCTGGATTAATATTCGTATATTTCGCAATCCATGAAGACATACAGTATAACCTGCATTTATTTGACTTGTTTTTACTAATTTTATGTTATTAAAGTAGAATCGCAAAAATAAAACACTCTCAAAACACTCTCTTAAGTATCAACCACACAGGTAGAATAACTTTTCTTAATAGAATTAATTTTTTAGTTTCTTATTGATTTATAAGAGGTTTTATATCAAATTTACATATACTTGAACAAGTTAAAAAGCATTCAATCCTCGATTGCGGTATTTTTTAGGCTTACTGTATTACTTTAGCAGTTTTTAATAACAATATTTAAAATTAACTTTTAAATTTAACAAATATTACGATTTGTCAAAGAATTTAATTTAGAAATGGTTTCAAAATCATAATAATCACATTGACGACCGCACATTCTTTCATGAATTTGTCACTAAGCTAATTAGAATTTGCACCAAAAATATTATTTCTAACGAATTCTTTTTATTATGAAATTAAAGTAATTATTTATGCATGAATAATTAATATTCTTTGTATTCACACAATGTCAATATAACTTATTTCAGGTTTAACAAATTTATATTTATGCTTGATGTTTAAAAGTAATGTTTATGATTAAATTGTAAATTACTAAAAAATGAAATTCTAGCGCAAATTAGTGAATATGATTAAAAACTTCATTAAATTGTTGTCAACATATATTTGTTTTGGCTAAAAACATCAAAAAATAAATTTAGTAATAACTTCAAGTGCTGAACTAAACTTTAAAACCATTTGTTCAATAACAATTTTTTTAAAAGTTCACATTTTTTTTAGTGCTATCTATTTTCTATATTTGAATAAGTTTGAGCTGCAGCCATTTTGTATAATTCGAAGTTTTCAAGGTTAATTAATTTTATTAAAAAATAGATTCATACCAAATCAAAAAGTTTTTCAAATTGAATAACGGTTGTTGTCAAACTATTAATAAAAGTGAATAAAAAATTAAGACGGTCAATACTAAAATGTACAATATCAATAAAACCTTAATAACAACCAGTATGTTGAATGATAAACAACTAGATTATAAAAATAAAAAGTAATAAAGAATAAAAAATAAGAACAATAAAAAGAAAACTACAGGAATCGAGGTCAACATTTTTTTATACAATTAGCACACTAGGCAGCCGTAGAGAGAAAGGAGTGATTAAACTCAATTGACTCATCCACAACATCATCATCATCATCATCATATAAATAAATATTTTCCTCAATTGAAAGGTTTTGTGCTTGACATGTAAAGAACAGGATTCGCTTTAGCTTATGATTGTAAAAGAAAAAGTTAAATGACCATAAACACCCTTCATCACCATACGGATCTGAATCCAAGTCAGGATTGTAACTGTAAATATTACAATCTTGAAGCAAAATTTCTTTGTCAATAATGGACCATAAAGACGATTCCAACCTGAAAATAAATTTGTAAAAAAATCAAGCAGATAGTAGCAGAAAAAAACCAAAAATTTTCAAATGTAGAAGGTTATAAATCAAATTTAAGTGCAATAAACACATGCATTTGAAAAAACAAGTTTTTAATCAAAAATAAGTAAATCAGATCATGCCAAAGCAAAAATTTAAAACACAGAACATTTTTATCTATAAACTAACAATGCTTTTTCACAAAATAATTCCACAAAAGAATGAGTCAATGAAATATTTAAACTTTTCTTAGCATTAAAAAGATGTCAACAAAGATATAAACTCATTAAAAATGGTAAGAGAGAAGTATAAACTTAAAAGATAAGTTAAAAACTACAATTTTGATGTAGCAATCCTACATAGCAAAAGTTACCTATTAAAACTGTCTCCAAGCACTGCACGAAGGCTGTTGTTTATAAAGTCAGTCACATAATTCACACTTGGTTCCTTGCTGAATTCATCACTTTTAGCATTGCTGAAGTCATAATCTGGGCGAAAAGATGCATTTAAAGTAGAAACAAGGTAGTAGAGAGTTTTTCTGCTGCAAACATAATTTAATGGGCTCTCAGACTCATCAGTGCTTGACATACTTTGACCAAAAGGTGAAACTGGACTGACTGAAAGAAGAGTTTGGGGAGGAGAAAGAGTGGTCAGATCTTTTGGATTTGCTTCATTTGAAAAGGACTTAAAAAGGCGCTTATCATCACCAGCCATTTTACAGGAATAACTTTCAACTCGTGCAGAGACTTTGCAATCACCAATTTCCATAGTTAAAGCACCACTTAATGCTTCAAGACTGGTATTTTCCAAAAGTTTCATAGTTAGATACAGATAGTGCCAAATTTTAACAGTTATTTGTTTTAGATAAAAGTGTGATAATATTGAAATACAGGAATAAAAAATTGTAAACTTGATAAAAATTATTGTCTTTGGGGACTCGGGACAAAGTTAAAAAAAACCCAACAGTGATAGCTAAAATCCATTTTTCTCAAGTCCATTGATTATATACACTTAAAAGAAATTAAAAAACACTCCAATATGTAGCGTGATACTAAATTTAGCTGTTTTTACTTCACTCTACAAAAATTCTAAAAACAAAAATATTAATTAAATACTATCAACTAAAATACTAAATTATGAGAGAAACACTGCAAACTAAAAAAACTTCTTACTAATTAAATATTAAATGAAAAATCAATGCTATTAAGGCTTTCTTTACTAACATTTTGGAACAACAAAATGTCAGAAAAAAAAAGCATTTGATCTTTATTTGTTTACTCATTTACTAAAGTGACTGCTCTTTTCTGTAAGATCAAACTGACCAAGTTAGTACATTAATAACCCTTTTCTTTGTTGAGATCTCACGATTTTCAATTTATCAATTACTCTGCTTGCCTTGCTGCATATATATAGCAGAGATATCTTGAGCTATTAGAGTAATTTTAGATATCTATAGTGTTTCACAAATACAATTCTGATAATCTGAATATAGTGTTTTATAAGCTTTTAATAAACATTAATTTTAAAAATTTTGCTGTGCTGTTTGATGAGATCCAAGAATTATTTTTTAATTAAGATTTTTTAATCATATTTGGACTATATAAGGAATGGCTGGTCATGTATTGAATACTTTACAGCAGAATACCTAAAATAATGCTATTATTTGCAATTGAACAGCATAACATTACATGAAAGAGATTGTAGTTGAAGATAGACAAATAAATTGTTATAAACTCATTAGTTGTAAATGTCTTGCATCAGGAGTCAAAGTCAGTGTCTAAGTTCAAAAGAATTAAAAGTGTTAAGTTTACAGTTATCAAAACATCCAAGTCAAACTTCAATTGCTTAAATTCTGGCAGCAGTTCAACTGTTTTAACTGCTTTGATTCAGTAGATTTAGCCAGTAGCCAACATTTTTCTACAACAGTAAACATTCTTGGAAATAAAATGCAACACTTCAACATAAGTAAACCAGAATCTCCATGTTCTTCTACTTCTTCATATGGAGTAAATGTTTCCTTTTGAAAAACTATTTAGATGTTAGGGCTGCTATTGTTTAGCAAGGCCACTGTCTCATCATCAACTGATTCAAGAGCAAGCCCCCTGCTTGGATGATAAAAAATGGGCCAGTATGTCATGATATGGTCTGCAGTTTGTTCCTCTGCACCACACTCATAGGCTGCTGTGGGAGCCATACTCCATCTGTGCATTGTCAAATGGAATAAACCAATGCTAATGCAGAGGCAATTAAGCCTGACCTTGGATGGTCTGGATAGGTACGTTCCCAATGGTTTGCAGTTGACGTCAAGAATGAAAGTACATAGGCAGGTGTTACTTTGCCATTCCATACTCTATTTGGTTTCTGCCCAGCATGCTACACTGGTGTCCAACTTAGAAAAGCCTTTTTAAAAGTTTCAGTGCAGAAGGCACAAATGGGTGTCTCAATTTGAGCAGTCAGTGTCCTCTATAAGAGGGAGACAAGAGCCTTTTGTTAATTATGTGTTCAGGCCCTTGTGCTTGGCGAGCTAGAGATAGCATGGCTCGTTTGTGGAAAGCTCAATTGGAAGGATACCTGCTAAGACAAACAAGTTGTCTATTGGTGTAGGGTGTAGGCATCATGTCACAATGCACACAGCGTCATTGATAGGCTTGTTAATAAGCCGAGTGTGGGCACTGCAGCACCAGACAGGCAAGCAGAACTCTGCAGCAGAGTGCATCAGGGCCAGAGTGGTTGTGTGCAATGCTGTTGTTCATGCCAAATCAGTTTGACCATGCCAATCATGTGTTGTTAATCTTTTGTGCAGTGACTCAAGGTGTAAGCAAAACATAAGTGCCCTTTCCAATTTCATGCTGAGGTATGTAGGTTCAACACAGTAAAGGGGCTCATCCTTGGACACTGATGGAAAGCTCAGATTGTGCCTCTTTGTTTTTAAGGTGAAAGGTAATTGACACTGTTTTAGCAGTACTATACTTCAACTTCCATTTCTGGAGGTATAAGGATATAGTTGTCATGTCCTGACTTAAAGTCTCTTCTAATGTCTTCCAGTTTGATGTTGTATGCATGATTGCTAAGTCATCAGCATAGGCAAATTTTCTGGCAATTGTTACAGGCAATTGTTACTGGCAGATCATGAATGTATATAGTAAATACGAGGGGAACTAGGACGGATTCCTGTGGGATGCCATTCTTAAGGCGTCATAACTGCAATTGAGTTTGCTGAAATGGGACAAGGACAATAGGTGTTTCTACGTAGATGTTCCAGTTAAGTTGTTAATGATATTCTATGCCATCCAACTGGAGTGTGTGAAGTGAATTGTAATTTTAGCCTCTGACCAGCGTTCTCTATGCTTTTTATCAATTTGGGTGAGCAAATCAAATGCAGCCCTGCTTTGATTCCCACCCAAGGGCACTTTGAGAAAAGCCTGGTGGAGGTTTTCACACTCCACATCCCAACATGGTCTTGTAGTTGTTTCTGCAGCCATGTGGGATAGATCTCTTTGCCGTTTGGAGGATGGAATAGCAGAAATTCTGATATGCCTCATCCACACACCTGTAGTCTAGAGATGATATCTCCTTAGCCAGTTTATCAGTGATAAGTGATGAGACAGTTCCCAATTAGCCTTACAGAAATTCCATTGCTTGTATGGTGCACTTGGAACAGAAGTTCAAGTTTAGTTGCTGTAATGAGCAAAGGTCAATGTTGTGACCTGGAAAATTTCTCAAGAATTTTTTTATCCAGAGACCAACCCTTGCAATATCTCTATGTTGAACATGCTGAAGTTGCTAATCAAACAAAAATTTATGTGATTACAAATAATAGTGGTAAAAGCCACAAGTGCCTCGACACAGGCATTCGCGTAACAAGCTATAGTATATTAAGTGTTTGGAGTTTGCAGTTATATATATTCTCAGAAACAACCAAGTTATTATTTAATTAACTTTGTTTTCTGTTCTAAGAAATAGAACACTCAATTAAGTATATGAGCAAAAAAAAAGTCAAGGGCCAAAATTATATCTGCTGAAACCTTTACATTGCCAAATTCAGTGCACATTACAATCTGGGGCCAAAATTTTGGTGCAGAAATCTGGTAACCCAGAACTTTGGTTTTAAATTTTACAAAACAATCTTTTAGTTTTTTTAGTTTCTCCCAAAAGTTCTATAATGTTGTCACTATAACTAATTTTTGCTAGTTATTTATGTGACCATAAAAAATTTTTTATGGCTATTGTTAAGTGAGCAATACTTACAAAATAAAAAATCATTACAAAAAGATTTTAGAAAGAAAACGTAAAAATAAATAAACTTATGTGAGGATCAAAGGCAGGGTTAATACTTCATGATCTAACAGCAAATAATTTACATCACGTAAGCCCATTAAAATGCAGCAAACTCATTACTAATTTTCAAAACAAGACTTAAAAATTCTTTGTTAATTAAAAAATTTGATTGCATGATTCACGTAACAATATCCAGTCTAATTGTACTAATACTTTAATAGTCTTTTTAAACAAGATTAATATACTTAAAGCAAAACCTGTTTTTTGATTTATGGTATATCAATTTACAACAATTTAATATGACGATAAAATTTTATAAAATTAAAAAAATTAAACACTAAAATTTACTTCATTTTTTTTCAATAGTTGTGCTTAATTTTACAAACATTGCTATAAAAAACAAATTTATTTACAAACTAAACTCCTAGTTTTGAATAGTATTTTTTCATTTTATTAAAATAACAGGTCTCTTCAATAAACAACAGTGAGCAATTTATGTTAGTAAAACTAACCCAGAAATCCTTGTGGTTACTATCATTTTTTTGAGAAATCCTTTTGTTCTTGGTTTGTTTTTTATTGCTTTCTAGTGCTGTAAGGGGGATTCTCAGTTAGTTTCACTGACAAACAACTTTTATAAACTCTTCTTAAAAAGACCGAAAACAACTTTATAATTTTCTTTAAGCTTTATTAATTAGATCACAAGACTCACAAAAATCATCAAAATTTCAACAACTCTTTTTAATAATGACTTTTTTCATAACATAATTTTTAAAGCCTTAAAAAGGTCATTACATTTATTTGAGCAGTACAGTAAAAACCAAATCTGTGTAGCTAGGCAATACATTAACAAATTATGCATGTTTATTTTTTTGATCAAATTATATAACTATACTAATAAAACAAATAATTGTAAGACTTTTGTAAAACAGAAAATGCTACAAGTCAGCTTTAACAATGTTTAATAACAATTACAAAGGCCTTTTGCATGAATAAAGGAGTAAGATAAAATATTTTAATTAAAATATAAAGCATTAAAAATTACTATAAAAATCTATTCTTTTGGTTGCATGGTACAAGCTATTGCAAAACTTAGTGATTTAGTTTATAAATTAAAGATTTGAAGTTGAAAATATATTTTAAAAGTACTAAATTTTTGGAACCACTATGATATTAAGTTGATAAGAATACCAATAAACTGTTTTTAAAACAAATAAAATACAGGTTAAACTTTTAAAAATTATTCGAATAGAAAACAGCATAACTTGGGTAGAAAAAACAAGCAATCTTTCTTTTCACTCGGTATTTTTTGTTTTTCTTGCCTAAAACCCATTCATGTTCAACGGAGTTAAATTACAGTACTCCCAAATTCCATGCAAGTCTTTGTCTTATTTATTTTTATTTTCATACAAATGTTTCCATGCAAAAAAATTTAAATTAAAAATAGAGTATAAAAAAATTGATGATTTGTTTAAAAAATACAAAAGTTGTAATGAGTCCACCAGCTAAAGATCTCATCAACTTTGCCGATCGTAGATTTTCAAAAAAAATTTTAATAAATGCAATAATTTTGTACGTCAGTCATTTTTGTTAGTAATCTTAAAGGATGACTAAACTCTAAGAAAGTTATAAAATCCAAAAAAATATTTTTAAATATTCTGAAAAATTTTAAAGACCCCAACACAAATGTGTCGTAATATCAAAACTAAAAAAGATCGATCAGAACTGTAAAAACTTAAGGTCACCAAATTAAGCTTATGAAAAAGTTAAAAACTTGTACAATTTATTCAATACCGGTACTGACTATTTTGATGTTTTGTTATAATATTTTTGGATACCCCAAGCTATGATATGTTCATGCAAGCCGTTAGATATTTTCTTGTAATTCATGCGGATATAGAAATGATATGATTTATAGAAAAGGCAAAAAACATGATTTTACGGCAAAAATCATTTAATCACCATTAATGTGCTAGTTTGGTTGACAGGCTAGTTCAGTTGTAGACTTTACAACTTTGCAACTTAACTAGCCGGCAACTAAATTGCAACTTACAACTTGACTAATTTACACTGTATACCATTAAGCTACCGCTGCAGCCTTTTACAAACGGAAAATAAAAAACATCCATGGACAGAAGTAGAAAGCCCTTCATTTATTTGAGTCCTAAATTTTTTTTGTTTCTTTTCCGGAGTGCTCCTTAAAAACCAAGTGATTGAATCAAAACTTATAATTAACTAGGAAAAATATAAACTAAAAAAACACACTAATAAAAAAACACGTTTTTTAATTAGTATTCAAGAATTTGCGTTGAGTCAGAGTAAAATCAATAACAGATAACCCCGTGACGGCTTTTTGTTTGAAAAGAAACTTCAATTAGATTTAGGCCTAGCCGTTTGTTGAGTAAATTATCCTTCAATTTATATTTAGAGTGAAATTTTGTGACTATTTTTCAATCATAATTTTTTTTCACATTATCAAGTGGTTGTTATCAAAAATTTTGTAATAACCGCAATGACAAAAACTGCTTCACTATGTGCGGGAGACTGGAAAGAAGAAGGAAATAAATATTTTAAAAGTGGTGATTATGAATCAGCATTAGAATGTTATACAAAAGCACTTGATATTTCTGTGGAAAAAAACGAAAAATTAGTTTTTTTTAAAAATCGTGCTGCTTGTTATTTGAAACTAGTAAGTTCATTTTTTAAAAATACAAGAGTTTTGTTTAAAATTGTGGTTGAATGCATGGGTCTCTTCAAGAAGTCACCCTAAGCAATTTTTAGGTGAAACTAACCCAGAATACCCCTTTTAGCACCAGGGTGGCATAAAGAAGAAACCAAGAAAAAAAGGTTTCACAAGAAGCAATAGTAACCACAAGAGCATCTGGGTTAGTTTCATGAACAAAAATCATTTACAGTGACTTTTTAAAGAGACCTGAATGCATTGCCATCTTTTTAATATTATAATAACTTTTAATAATTACTAGTTTTTTTAAATTTCTATATCTAATTGTTGTTTTTCTCAACTTAGGTTTTTCAAATATATTTTGCAAACACTAACAGTTTGTCTTTGAAACAGCTTATAGCTGACCAGTTTTTTACAGTGTGCATAAATGGCTTCTGTAAAAACATTTGAACATTTATAATGTACAGGGTGAGGCGTAAATATGGAATCAAAGAAAAACAATCGTAAAAGTAAAAATATAATATGTTTTGGCTTATGATGAATATGTACAAATACACAAAGGTATAAAGATAATAATTCCAGAAGTTTACTCAAAATGGCTTTTTTTTTTGAGGTTACAACTGACTTTAGTCTTCTTCCAACATCTTTTACTGCGGTATGCAACTGGCTCTGAGGTATTTCTTGCCATGTTATCTTCTAGGAATGCTTTAGATTTTTTACTGTGCAGTGAACTTTTGAGCAAGTTTTTGCCTCAAGTATCAACTATATAGAGAAGTCTATTGCGTTAAGATCTGGGAAGCAAGGAGGCCACATTTTTTTAGACCAGAACCAAGAAAGATTTGTCCCTGCACCAGGTGAGGCATAAATTTGGAAACAGATTTATAACTAAATTATTTCTTGTAATTTAATTATTACATTGTGAATGTTAAGCATATATTAAATCTAATATATCGTTCTGTACATTGGAGGTGGTTTTTAAGATTTATTTTGCAAAAAAACTCTTTACTGGTAACACCTTGTGGACATTTCAGTAAAACGGAGTGTCACTACCCACACATTAATGTCACTCAAATCTGGTGCAGGGACAATCTTCTTTGGTTCTGGTCTAAAGAAATGTGGCCTCCTTGCTTCCCAGACCTTAACGCAATAGACTTTTTAATGCAATGGACCTTAATGCAATACAACTGAATTTAAAATGTAATTGATAAGTTTTAAGAGTAGCATAAACAGCTGTTTATATGAGAAAGAGATTAATGACATAAATCTTATGTTGGTTATATTATTTACCTTAATATTGCTGCTTTTGCTTAGTTATAACAAGAATACTGAATAAGATGCAACATAATTTGAACTAGATGTTAATGATTTTTGTTTTAATGAATATGTTTTTTGTTTTCATTTTTTAGATCTCCAATAAAATGTCAGTTTCTATAGAAAAATTAATTAATAAACACTATGGTTGATTTTTTCAACTTTGCCAATCTGTACATTTTCAAAAAAAATTTTTTTGATTAATACCATAGTTTTGTACATTTGGCATTTTCATTTGTTATCCAGGATAATTATGCTCTAACAAAGAAATGAAAAGGTGAAAAAGCTTTTTGGGCTATTTAAAAAAATTATGAAGTATCTGTCACAAATGTATAACTATATCAATACTCTGTAAGATCCAACAGGACTTGTCATCATCGTCATTTGGAAGGGCATCCACTCCAGGTCAGACACAAACAGGACTGGGGCCAAGGGTTTATCCTTTTACTACCCCAGGCTGTTGTACTGCCTGGATCAGATGCTGGAAGTGATGTTGTTAAGCCAGCATTGAGTTTCATCATCCAAAACCGTCAAACCTTGTGCTCCATGTGGTGCCTGATGTATGGGGCATGCTATTAGAACGTGATCTGCAGTTTGTTTAGAGGTGTTGCACTCGCAATTCGATGAAGGAGTGAGACCCTATTTGCGCATGGAGGAATGGAATTGTGCACCACCAGTCTGCAGGAAGTTGAGCTTAACCCAAACTGTTCAGGACAAGCTCAACACAATAGGCCTGGCACTGGTCCTGGGTGTGAAAACACAAAACCTGGAAGTCTTCTCACAGTACTTCATGTTTCATTTATGTTTGAATCAGAAGTGCAGATGCCAAGTCCAGCAAGCATGTTTAAAAGATTCCATGCTACTGGTACAAATGGGCATCTAGATCTTAATCTCTCTTGCTGAGCATCTGTGAACCAACTTAAAAGACCATACAAAATATGATCAGGGTCCAGAGATCCACAGTAAGCCAAGGAGAGTGTCACTCCCAGTTGGCAAAGCTCAGCTGGCTGGATGCTTGAGAGTATGGGTAGATGGTCTGTTGGAGTGGGATGCAGGCATCCAGTGACTATGCACAAGGCATCATTCAAGACACTGTTGATGAGGCAAGTGTGAATGCTGTGAGACCAGACTGGTGTGCAGTACTCAGCTGTTGAGTAGACTAGAGATAAGGCAGCTGTGCATAGTGTTTTGGCACCAGCACTCCATCCTGAGCCTATAAGTTACCTCAGCTGTGTCACACATGAGGATAGTTTTTTGCGCAATGCACTTGATGGTGACAAAATGTGGCGATCTGTCCAGTTGTACTCCAAGATAAGTAGGCGTTGGGTAGAACAGTAAAAGTCTATCATTGTTGTACACAGTGGTGCAACCAGAAATTATCAAAGGGGAATGGCAATCAAAGCAAAAAAACTTTTTTTTGACATTCAATTTTTGCAAAGCTAATAATTCCATTCTTGGCTATGCTCGCTCTCACCATTCTTCCATTCTCCATCGTAATGATCTCTAAAAAAAAGAAAAAGTTCTTCACTTCAATTTTGTCTCTGATCGCTATTTTGTCCCGAAATCGTGGTGATCTCCAAAAAAAAAAAAAAGGTCTTCACTTCGATTTCATCTCCAAATTTGCTATTTTGTCCCGAAATTGTGGTGATCTCCAAAAAAAAAAAAGGTCTTCACTTCGATTTCATCTCCAAATTCGCTATTTTGTCCCAAAATCGTGGTAATCTCTAAAAAAAAAATCTTCACTTTGATTTTGTCTCCAAATTCACTTTTTTCTCCCAAAATGTGGTTCAATAGAGATTGTAAAGGATTGTAAAGATGCAATAGCATCAGCTGAGATGGGACAGTAACAAGGAGAGTGTTGTGATCTACCAGTAAAGTTGTTCAGAATACTCCATGCTTTTCGACTAGAGTTTGAAAAGTCAATACTCTGAATTGCCTTGAACCCTTGATCTCTCCACTTCCTGTCAAGGTTGGCAAGCAAAGCTGTACCAGCCAAACTCAAGTTGCCTCCCTGAGGAGACTGCAGGAACATTCTATAAAGGAGTTCACACTTCACATTCCAGCACAGAATATACAGGGTGAAATAAAATTATCATTACGTAGTTTTAAATACATATTTTAATAATCATGATATAGAAATAATCAAAGCATATGTTGTAATATACTTAACAATTCAAACAAAATACATTTTACTTGATATGGCCGCCCTTGGCATTGATAACAAGCTGGAAACATTTTGGAAAGGCTTTTCAAGTGGCACAGATGTCTTTCTGGGGAATTTTAACCATTCCACCAGCTTTCAAATTGACCTATTTGTATTCCTCTGAAAGTTCTCCCTTGTGGCCTTGATCAACTTTTGGGTTCAAACACTTTATGGTTGTCCTTGCCCAGGTTGATTTTCGACTTTTCCAGTCTTCTCATACCTTTTAAGAGTCCTCCAGACCAGCAATTTTAAATTCAGTTAAATCTTAAGGTTTTGGAAATTTCACCTGGAGATTTGCCTGCCTTAAGCATCTCCAAGATAACAATTCTTTTATTTATATCCTTAGACATGATTAAATATTAATACCTGAAACTATAAACTATATTTATATCATTTGAAACTTCAAAATAAATGGGTATTTTTTGAATAAATTGAATTAAAAGAACAATGTAAAAAGGAATTTATTTTACCCTGTAGTTGTTTTGATACCTGCATGGGATAGTCTTTTTAGCTGCTTTCTTGATGATGTTACAGAAGTCCTGGTAAGCCACATCCACATCAAATAAATCCAGCAGCAACAAAGTCTTTGCAAATTTATTTGTCAAAGCAATTTGGCCTTGTGGAAGTTCTATGACTTAACAGGCATGCCACTGACAGAGCAAACCTTGGTGGTGTAATAAGCAAAGGTCAATGTTGTGACCTGGGGAACTTTTCAAGAACACATCTATCCAGTAGGTGACTGTTTGGACGTACGCTAGTGAAAGCTAGATCTGAATTGGGGCCAGTATTCCAGCAGCTGGAGTAATAACTGGCAGCGTCCTTGGCATTGTATAGAAGGGCAGGACAATTAATACTTGCCCAGCCAGCCAAGCACTCACCATCCAGACTGCTATCATTGTAAACCCAATCAGCATGACAGCAGTTGAAATCACCAGGGTGAGGAAACACTGGGAGATCTAGGGATTACAGTCATATTGATGGAGGTTTGTAGACATTGACTATTTTATAACCATCAATGTCCATGCACCCCACTTGATCTTTGATGTCAGTGGAGATTGGTCCAAAAGCATATACCTTAGCTGGTCGTGGAAAAACGTGGCAAGGCCATGCTTTCTGCTTAAAGAAAACCCAGCTAGTTGGTAGCTTGAAAGTACTGTACCAATTTCTCTTCATCAGTGCAGTGGGTCTCCTGTAGTAGGATGACAAGTGCCTTAGACTGCAGAGCAAGGTGATGAAAAACATTCATCTTGCTTGCAGTGAGGCCTTTGATGTTTAGCTGGAGAATATTGTGTCTTCGTAACTTTTTGGCAATGTGCCCTTGTTTGCCAACCATCAGATCCTTGCTGAACATCAGAATGGGCAGATACTCTTCCATTTCAGCCAGTTTGGTTTCAGTCAGTCATGTGAAAAAGCAGTTACAGGCTTTACTCACATCCCAGGCTGCAAGAAAGTACCTGCCATCTAGGACTTTAAAAACTCAAGGACGCCCAAATAAGTTTTTAAAAAAGTAAAAAATGTATTTAGGTATATAAAAAAAGTAAAACATATTTACTGCATATGCCAATTTACATATAAAAAGTAAAAAACTTGCTTATGTTTCAATACTGCTTATTTTGATGTTTTGTTTTGAAATTTTTTGGTACCTCAAATTAAAATAAGGTTAATAGTGTTAATGCCAGTTGTTTTCTTGTGAAGATGCTTGGTCCTTACTTTTTTAAGCCTTTTTTTAGATGTGTTTTTTCTGATAGTTTTTCATAATTTTTTTTTTTTTTGTTTAAAATTAATTAATTTTTAGATTGATTGTAATGCTTTTGCAAACTATTGTAAAACAATTGAACAGTGTTGACAAACGTTTATTGAATTTTATTTAATGTAACCTGTTTTCTTGTAAACAGAGTGAGTTTTGATGCAACTTGTAAGCTATGCCCAGAGGTGGGCAAGTTACTTTCTAAAATTAAGTTACAGTTAAAAAAGTAATTAGTTACAAGTTACAGTTACTTTTATAATTAAAGCATTATAAAAAAATTTTAAAAGGGTGATGCTTAAACTTTTGTTTTAATCTTGAACAACTTACAAGTGCTACGCGTAATTCAGTAACTCACAAACGTGATAAAGAGCACAAAGAAGTTACAGACAAAGTAAAAAATCTGATATTTTTTTTTCAAAAATACATAAATCCATCACATTTTTAACAGATCAAAAGTAATATAATACCTCTAATGAAGTGCATCATCTCAAAGACACTTTTAATGAAATTATCAATGCAGCTAGTTTCAGCACAATGAATATTATCATTATATATTTCAATAACATGAGCACTTCATGTGAGTAGCAAAATCACAATCTCATGACCATGAGCCCAAGCCAGTAACTAACTGGTGCACCACATACTTTGGCAACAGCTGGTTGTTGGGCTCATGATCCAGGCAAAAATGCAAGCATTTCAAAGCTTTTATGTTTAACTAAACATTATGTGATGCAAATATTTTTGAAAACTCATGATTGGTTGCAATGAAAAAAATTTTTTCAATTTGAAAAGCAACTAACTAGTAACTTTTAACAGATCAAAATTAGTAACTAGTTTCAATTTTTGCGTAAGTAACAAAGTTTACAGCTACTAAAAAAGTAACTGGCTACTGTCCACCTCTAGTTATGCCTAGCATGTAGAAGCTATTCAAATAATAATTATCATCTTTGTGGTGAAAAATGTATTTAATGCATTATGTAAAGATTTTATGATCTAATTATATGTATATAATGTATGAAAGCAGTACTTTTTTTTACTTTTTAAAAAGTATAACAAAAGCAACTAAAGCCAGAAATACATTTTATTATAAAGCATTAGAAATGCTTATATATGCAAAATGTTTTAATATTGCTTTTTTTTTCAGAAACAGTTTAAAAATGCTGTTGATGATACAACTAAAGGTAAATATGAGCTTAGTAAACCTTACAACAAATGAAAAAATTCAATTATATCTCATCATTTTTTTCATTTAAAGCTTTAGATATATCAAGTTCTGACACAAAAGCATTATTTCGAAGAATTCAAGCTCTTGAGCAAATGGGACATCTTAATGCTGCATATAATGATGCCAGACGTCTATATCAATCTGAACCAAGCAATAAAGCAGTTCAAGATATTTGTTACAGATTGAGAAATGTTTTAGAAGTAAAGGTCAGTTTGTGAAGAAAATATTGTTTACTATAATTTTTTAGTCTATAATTTTTTCTATTTTTTCTAGTTATTTGATATTTAGATTCATTTTTGTTTTGTTATACACTGTTTTTTCGAATTTTTGAAACAGAATAAAAACTCTTTAAAGCTTGATGAATTTTAGCTTAGTTTATTGTTGTTTGATTATAAGTTTTATTTCTTATTTAGATGCTCAAGGAAAACTCTACTGAGAATCGGGTAAACACCATGTTAAAGATTCTCTTTGACAGCTCTACTGAAAAAGAAAAGAGACATAAAGCTTCTGATAACCTTGTTTTTTTGTCCCGTGATGAAGCTGGTGCAGAGAGAATATTTCGTGAAGGTGGACCAACAGCACTCTGTGAGCTGCTTGATCAACCTGATCCTTATGTGCGGCTTTCTGCCCTACGCACTCTATCAGCGTTGTGTAACGGGCACCAAGGAAGGGTAAATTATCCTGTTAAATTTATTTCTGTTGAAAAATTAGCTTGTTTAAATTTTGATAATCTCTTTTGCTAAATTTAAAATAAAAGCCTTTTTTTAAATAACCTGTGTCTATTGAAATCGCTTTAACTTTTGAAATATTTGTTTAGTCTTTGATTGTTTTTCGAGAAGTTACCTGCGAACGGTTATGCAAGAGTCTGGGATGTGATCAATCACATGAAGAAATGTCAATGGCTGCTTTTCATTTAATTCAGTCGATTGTTGATGCATTACAAGGAGAAGATAAACTCAATCACAAGGGAGAGGAAACTGCATTGCGTGCCGGTAAGCGTTTTGTCAGTTTTTTCTGTTTTCAACAGCATGGGCATTGTTATGATTTCATAAAACAAAATTATGCAATTCTGTTAAAAACAGAACGTTAACTCGGTGATTTTCAAAGTGGTCGGTTGGGGTCCATAAATGATTGATAGGGTCTACTTCAGCAATAAAGCAACATTACTCTATTTGCAAAGTTACTAAACTAAAAAATGTATGATCATTAATGTGAAAACTTTTTTTTGATCTTCACTTGTTGTTTACATCAAATGGAAAAAACAAAGTTGCATGAAAGTAAAGATAAAAAAAATGAATGTTCTTCATTTTAATGATACATTTCATTAGTTAAGTGTGTGTCCAGGATTAAGGGGATCAAAAGAATTTTTTTACTCTGGGTCGGCGTGCAAAAAAGCTTGACCACTGCGTTAACTTCGCCATGTTCATTGAAAAATAAAGCGATTATCCTGCAGGCATGACAGCAATGAGGTATTTTGCCGGCTGGATAGCTCAGTGCGATAACACTTTTAACTGAGTGATTTATGTTGCGCTTTTGGAAAAGAAACTTGATAAATTATTTACCATTCATAACTATATCAAATAAGTAGATCAAAAAGGTCAGAAATTTTAGACGTACCTAAAAAAAGGCTAGCAAAAAGATTAAAAAACACTGGTCAAAGTTTATTACTTTGTGATAAAATGTTTAAATTTCAGATATCTCAAAAGATTTAATGGGCTTGCTGCTAGCACTAAAAGAAATGCTAATTGATAAGAACGTGTCTGCCGATGGGAGAGACAACGCTATTTCGTTAATCGCCAAAAATGTTCCTCGCCGAGATATTCGTCGCGGAAACAACGCGAAAACGATGACGTTTCTTGAAGTAGGAGGTTGGCCTCTGTTTTTTTGTTTTATTTTTATTTTGAAATTATAAACTCGCTTATTTGGCTAACTACCAATTAAATTATCGAGTAAATCTTTTACTCCCTATTTTGTATGAATGTTAAGTTAAAGGCACTTTACATTGCACTTGATACGAAAACATTTTGAATCATGTGAAATTACTTCACGCTTGAATGCGACTGATAGAAATATGGGAAAATCATGTTCAAGAGTAAGCAGTTCTTGCCCAGTGGCCAACGAGTTAGAAAAATTGTAAATTGTAATCAAGGCGACGCCATAATTGACCATTCAAATTTTTTCTGACGCCTAGATGCGCGAAACTTCTTTAAAATATGTTGTTTTGTGAATTTCAAGTAAATCTTCGATTCATTACCCAAGTAATCGTCAGTTCTTCAAACCAGGCGTCAAGTGTCTTCTCCAAGTCGCGAGTTACGGATACAAAATCGACTCGGCGCCGTACCCGCTGTCAGCCAACACTCGCTTGAATTGCTCTGTCGCCCTGACAAAGCTCTACGACGATCTTGGCGGAGATAAAGCACGTGGCGTTTGGAACGAGAAGATAACCGAATACATTCAGTAAGTCTATCGGGAGTTCCGCTTTCGAAGAGTTGAGCGTATTGTCACGTGGTATTGCAACGTGTTTTAGCGAGTAACGTGTTGTTTTACCATCATTAACCAGCATAATTGAAGTTCTTTTTTGTTCTATTTTAAAGTTTATTTTATATTCAAAGATTTTTATAACCGACGTGATGTTTTTAAAATCAATAACAAAATCTTAACATTTAGAACGATGTTGAGCAAAATTTTTGAGCGAAAAAACGCAGCATATAAACGCTTCCTTGTTAATATTGGTTGCTCTGACCGCCATCACATTGTCTTCTGTTTTTGAGTAAATTAAATGACATACAATTAAATTTTCATTTGATATGGTAAAGAATCTAACCCTTTGTACTGAAAGCAAAAACGACGATTTTTGGTCACTGTCTATCCCTGCACAAAAACAAGACAAGCTTGAAATTTAGAAATCTGTCGCTGCATAATGACTGTATTAAAAAGTTAAAATCGATTTCGATGATGATCTTGTGATCGAAATCGATTTTATCTTTTTAGTACAGTCATTATGCAGCGACAGATTTTTAAATTTCAAGCTTGTCTTGTTTTTGTGCAGAAATGGCATACAATTTTTTTTAAGTTACTGGATCGTAATTAATTTAGTTTGTCTCGTTCTGCTGTTCGTGTTGCTTATGTGCTGAAAGTTTAGAAAAGCTCTTCAACACCGCAACATGAAATTTAAGTTACTAAGTTTGCTTCAATTTTCGTCTATTTTTTTTGGCAACCTTTTATGTGACCGTTTAATATGCGTATTGTGCTCGAATAAACGCAACAAGACAACGAGCATTCACCAAAGATGACGTTGGTTTGGTTTTACTCTACATTGGGCTTTTAAAATAAAGTGTTTTCGATTTTCAGAGCTTTGTTTGGGAAAGGCGAAATGACGGCCAACATGAGAGCGATGTCTGTACTCACCTGCCTACTTCAAGGTCCATTTGATTGTGGGCAAGTGATGCTGGGGCTCAAAGGAGTTTTGGAAACTATGATTGCAATGACTGGAGCTGATGATGAAACAGCTCAGGTTGGTTTCAAAGAAACACGATGACTTGGTCCGTAAATAAAAATATTTTAATCAATTGAATTTTTAATGAGCAAATGAGGGTGTTGTAATGCCTAAGCTAGCGACTTGCAATTTTGAAATTTTTGTTTTGTGGCATACTACAATTGTTATTTTTAGTTAGTTTTTAATTTAAAGACTCATTAAGACTTAATTTAATAGAACAATGTAATCAACCTATTCGGTAATTTCATACTTAGACCATTTTTGCTTCACAAAGCAACTTGCTTGTTATCTTTGCCGAATCTGTTTAAAAACATCAAAGTCAATTTTGTTCGAATCAAAGTGTTTCGCAAGCAGAGTTTAGTGCGCTCTGTGTCTGGTCAGATGCTTTCTGTTTGATTGACGAGATTACTTTCGAAGGTGTCTGCCATCGAAGCTGTCATCACATCGACTTCGAAGCACAGCAAAGCGACGTTTGTCGTCGAGAATGGAACGACTTTGCTTAAGGAACTCTACAAGAACACCAAGTGCGATGCCGTCAAAGTGCGCGCCTTGGTCGGGCTTTGTAAACTGGGTGCGTCACACGGGACTGACGTCAGTTTGCGAGCTTTCGCGGACGGATCGACAGTGAAACTTGCCAAGCAATGTCGCAGGTCGCTTCGCTTCAACTGATCTTTGCTTTTCCATTATTTTACAAACTATTGACTTTACAACAGATTTTAATTTTGCTTGTTTAACTTTGATTTGTTTAATTTTGATTCTAACATGAAACTTTTACAATTTTTTTACGCGTAATTGATTTTCGTTTTTTATCAGTTTTTGTTCACACACAACAACTTTAAGAAGGAAATTGCGAACAAAGTTGTCAGAAAGATAATGAAAATTCTTTATTTTAGATTTCTCACTAATTCCGCAAAAGATTTTGACTCCCGCAAGTGGGCGGCAGAGGGCTTGTCCTACCTAACACTAGACGCCGACGCGAAAGAAGAGCTTTGTCGCGACACCGAAGCCCTGCACGCCCTCTTCGAGCTGGCCAAGTCGAAAGACAAGACAGTGATGTACGGCGTCGTGTCGTGCCTGGTCAACTGCACGAACACCTACGACAAGAACGACGACGTCGTCCCCGAGATGATCGAGCTCGCCAAGTACGCCAAGCACCACATTCCCGAGCAAGACGAGAAAGTGAGCGTCGACGTCGCATTGCTGCTTGAATTTGAATATTCGTCGCGTGCATCTTATTGTCAATCGTATTGCCGCTGCTGGTTTTATCTTTCCGAAACGTCGAGTCGTTGCTGATTTTATCGAAGCGAATCGATTGCCGGTGAGTTTTGACTTCGATGTTTTTAAACAGGACAAACCGGAGTTTGTGAAGAAGAGAGTAAAGCTGCTGGTCGAAGCTGGAATGATCCATGCGCTCGTGTCATTCGCTAATCTCGACACCGCGTTACTCACTGACAGCACCAAAGAACTGTTGTGTCGGTCAGTTGTTCTTCAATTTAAATTGGTTTATTGTTTCTTTAGGTTCTTTTCGGTTTCAGCTGATTATTGCATAATGTTGAGAAGCTCCACCTTTTTTAAAACTAGATGATTATTGATAGAGCGTGTCTTTTTAAAGCATAATTTTACATATCTTTTTTTTTTAATTTTTTTTACCTACAGTTTGCTCTTTGTAGTTATCTCTCGAGCAAAGAAAGATATTTTTCTATTAAGGGATGCTCATTCGTTAGTTTCCTGTACAACTGTGCGAGTTACAAAATCATACTGTTCGACCAAACGTCTTAATTATATTCATTAAAGCAGTGGCAGAGTTAGGAGTGATTCCCTATACTCATCTTTTTATACTTTTTAGAGTCTTTCTAGTCGCTGTTGAAGACGAATCGAACCGGGGTCTAGTTGTTGCAGCGGGTGGGGGGCGCTCTTTGATCCCCTTAGCAACAGAAGGAAGTGTGAACGGGAAGCGCTTAGCGGCCCAAGCCGTGGCACGAATCGCCATCACCTCCAATCCCGTGATCGCGTTCCCTGGACAGCGCGTGAGTTTCGTCAACTTCCGGCTTCGTGCGGATCAATTCTGTGCTTTAAGATTGCAATAAAGCATTTGGCTATGCGCTTCAGGGTCTAGACCAGAGCTTTCCAAACTGTGTGTCGCGACACACTAGTGTGTCTTATGGTATGATGGTGTGTGGCGACACATTAAAGTGTCACTTGTAGCACAATGGTGTGTCGGCAACTTGACTTGAAGCAATATTTGAGACTAGTTCAGGGCTAGCTCCAACCCGTGGCCCTAGCTGTATTGAGTGGCCTGCAGAGTATTTTTTAAAGCTCTTATTCCCGTCAATTTCGGCAGAAATCGAAGACAGATTTGATGTGAAGACCCTTTTTTTCTTGTTTTTTTCAAGTTTTAGAGATCACTACGATTATGGGACAAAAAGTGGAAAATCTGAGACTGATTTCAGGTGAGGATTTTTTTTTTTTTTAGAGGTCACTATGATTTTGGGGCAAAAAGTGGGAAACCTGAGGCTGACTTTTTTTTAGAGATCACCATGATTTCGGGAAAAAAATAGCGAAATCGAAGTGAAGACCTTTTTTTTCGGGAGAATAATAGCGATTTTGGAGACAAAATCAAAGTGAAGTTTTTTTATTTTAATCGCCATTCCCCTTTGATAATTTCTGGTTGCACCACTGTGTGTCGCCAACTGGATTTGAAACAATATTTGACACTAGCCTGGGGTTTTTTAACTGGGAGGGGGCGTGAAAGGTTCATCAAGGCGCGCGAGCAACTGGATGCAAATTGAATTGATAGCTTCAGTGACCTTTTTTTAGTCTTCACCATTAATTGCGAAGGAGAACGGAGAATTTAGACACGGAATAAAGGTGAAGACTTTTTTTCTTCTTAGTCTTCACACTCATATACCGGTATCTCGTTAAGATTGTACGTTGACCTTTTGCTATTAAAAGCTTTTTGATTAAAATTAAATTAAAACGTGTCACGAATTTATTTGTGGTTTAAAAGTGTGTCACTTACACAAAAAGTTTGGAAAGCACTGGTCTAGACTTTTCTTTTTTGATTCGTGACGCAAGTTTGCTTGTTTGATGCGGTCGCCTATCTGTAGATCTCTGGTTTTTTTATTATTGTTGAGAAGAAAACTCCATTGTAATTTCTTCTGCGTTCTTTTTCGACGAAGTTCTAAATTAAAGTATAAGATTCAAAATAAAATGATTATTTGCCAGCTATTTTCTGATATTTTTAAAAGCAGATTGATATATTTTCTGAATTTAAACACTTTTGCTGCCATTTTACGAATTGGGAAAGTAAAAAGCAGCATATCACATTTAAATCAGTTTATTGAAATTAACAATTTTGTTTTTGCGTCAGTTTTGTTTTCGACAATGTAAATGTTTTTTGCTGTATAACAACCAAATCTTCTAACGGAATTTTGTTATTAAAACTGCTCATCCGCACCTAAGTTTTAATTTCAAACCAGAAATTAGCGTTTGGTGGACATGAAATATGTTAAGCCTATGTATTTGCTTCGCTAAATAAAGCTTTGTGGAGGGGGCAGAAAACTACTTAGGTAAGCAAAAAATTTTCCCGCCCTATTTGCTGAATTTCGAGCTGACGTCAGTTTAACGACCGTCGCCTTGCAGTCGCTCGAGTGTGTCCGTGTTCTGAAGCAGCTCCTCCACCCCGAGTGCAGCGCTCTGCAGAACTTCGAAGCGATGATGGCCCTCACCAATCTGGCCGGCATCGATGACGTGCACAGGTTAGTGACCCACCATTCATCGATCTCGGTCGAATGCTTGTCTTATGTTCGCGAAGGCAACGTCATTTTTGGCCTTGTTTGCTTCGCATTTAATCGGGTTTCGTCGCGCAGACGTCGAATCCTTCGCGAGAAGATGTTGAGTGATATCGAGAGCTGCATGCTGGAGGATCACGAGATGATGAGGAGAGCTGGAACGGAGTTGATCTGCAACTTGTGCATGTGTCCGGAGGTGAGTTTGACTTCTTCAGGAGCAAGCGGAAAAATTCAAAACTTTTTCAGGATAATAAAAATTCCTATTCAGTTATTAACCTGTTGGAAAATGTGCAGTGTCTAATAATAAGTAATAGTTTTTATAAATAAGTTTTTGTTTTTCCTTGCTTATTTTTTTAAAAGGTTTTTATGTCATGATTATTACCCTTCTAAACTTGTAATGCACTAAAGTTACCTCATTCAATTCAGAGGTTAAAAAGTTTTAAAATTTTCAAAATAGTCAAGTTTTTCCTTTACTTTTACTCAATTTGATCAAAATAACGAATGCGCTTGTTTTAAAGCTATATTTTATACTAATGACTAGAAAATTTAAATCTATTATGTAATAACCTTTGTTAAGATTTTTTAAAGTTGCTCATGTAAAGTCGCGTTAAAAGTAACGTTTTGCTCTTTACTTTTGATAACATTTTCAAACGTTCCTCAGATGGTGAAGATCATGGAAGAGGATCATCACGATCGTGTCAAGATCCTTGTGCTCTTCTGTGGAGAAGATGACTCCGCGACGAGAAAGGCAGCCGCTGGAGGTCTCGCCATGCTCACGTCCACAAGCGAGAAAGTTTGCAAAAAAATCAGAAACTCTGTGAGCGAAATAAAAAAAAAATAGACGTTTTTGTCCTGTTTGGTTGTCAATCTAGTCTTATTCTTTCTCCCTTTGCTTGACTTTACAGGCTAAATCGTGGTTGGAGAATTTGTCGATAGTCTGTCTTGATGAAAATCTCGACATTCAACACAGAGGAATTTACATTGTCCACAACATCGTTCAAAACTGTAAATTTTCCGCAGAAGATATCGTGGCCAGGTAAATTTTGATGTTTAACGCATCGCTTTTATTGCTTGATCAACAGAAAGAAGTTTTTTGAGTTGAATGAAGATAGCACAAAAGAGTATTATCTGCTGCAATGTACATCACCCAGACTGATCTTGAGTTCACCACTGCCTGGTTATTTGATCCGGTGTAAACCCCTTAAGACCATCTTTCATAAAGTTTTAAAACCCGGCACCATGTCCACGCGAAGAACTCTGGTTACACATGCGCGATGCACAATGCTGCTCTTTTTGTTGCTATATCGTAGTGATAGAAGCCATAAACTTTAATAAGAAGTTTTAAAATTTTTTAAATTTTTATTGAACGAAATAAGAATTTTAACAACGATTGATGCTTTTTTCAAATGGTCCAAAATTTTCCATATGTTTCAGCAACATTCTTGAAATCCTCATGGTGCTATCAAAAGATACTAGTCCCGAGAAGAAGAAAATCCAGGAGGTTGCCATGGCGACTTTAACCAGACTAGAGGACGACAAATTTATTCAATCTACCGGAAAGTGAAAAAATACTAGATGAAGTTTATCAAGCTGCGCATGTGATTGTTTCGACTGTGTTTGCAGTGTTAAAAGTTTTTTTGTATCAGTGCCTTTACTATTTTTTATCGGGTTGGAAATCGCCTAGTCTTTGACAAAGTTGAAAAGCCACTTAGTAAAATGCGTACGATTCGGAGTTTAGTATTCTCCCAAATTTATTTTTTCGTCAAATGAAGTTGATGACGCAATTTTAATCAGGGATTTTGTTCATTACGCTTTAATTCGCATTAATCGGCAAAATCTTGACATTCAAGCATAGTCTATAAATTTTATATATATTTTTGTACGATCATTACTATAAATTTTAAAAATTCTTAATTATTTTATTGCCCAAAAGAATTTTCTTTTTACGCTTTGCTGCTCCCTGTGTTATTTTGTTTGCTGCATGTTTTCATTCTCGCATGATATGCACTAAAACAAATTTATTTACGGATCGGTTTTATTTTGTTCGACCAAGCATAGATCGTCAAGGCATGGAATAAGAACATTTTTAAAGCTTTTTATCGAACAGTTATCAAGAACTTGGAAAGACTTTTACTCCCAAACGATTTTTCTTACGGATTAAAAACTTGGCTTCACGTGTTTGCGATTGATTGGCCAAAAGGATCAATTTAATTTCATCTTTAGTATGATTCATCGTAGGGTTGACCACTGACTTTACGTATCAATTTGTTTAAAAGCCTGAAAAAGTCATTGAAACTTGCTTAAGGTGAGGTTGCGTCATGAGTGAAAAGCTTCGCAACTTTCATCTCCTTCGGGGTCTTTTTTTTAACCGCTTTCTGACCCACTTTTTTTTTATTCTTTAAGTCAGCAGTTCCCAAACTTTTTTTTCACGGCGCCCTTTGAAAACTTAACAATACTCGCGGCGCGGTAATGAAAAAAAGGTCTTCAGTTCAATTACTTCTTTGAACAACCTTTTTCATAGTGTTCTCTGAAAAAAAAAAGGTCTTCACTTTGATTTCATCTCTGATTTCCCTATCTTTCTCCGAGAATCAGGATGTTCTCTAAAAAAAAAAGGTCCTCGATCGGAATCGTTCTCTGAAGGGAACGTCGCTGCTAACAACTTTCACACTGCAATTATTGTGAGAAAAGCAGTAAGTACAACAACTTTCGCATGCTTTCGCGGCGCCGCACAGTTTGGGAACCGCTGCTTTAAGCTTTTTCTTACTGATTGCAAGGGAGCGCGTAAGAAAAATTGCAAATTAGACTTACTGCTATTATATTACAAGAATTGCTTGATTGGATTGCACTTGCTTACAAAAGCTTCTATCGCAGGTAAATTCATCAATCCAATAAGCTTGCATAGGTGATCGTTTTTTAAATTGGCTTTTATAAACATAACTCTGATCACTTTGATATTGTGTTTTAACGCTGCAGAAAGGAATTTCTATCATCTTATCTAATATTTAAGCTTTTTTTTGATCCTGAGGTAGATTTCTGATGTAAAAAAAATCAAAATTTGTTAAACATCGCTAGAGTAAGTAAAAAAACTTTGCTGAGCGGAATACGTTGTAATTTTTGGGGAAAATTGCGTGGTTGATGTTTTGAAAAAATGGTTGTTTCAATCGCAAATTACAGTAAAAAAATTTTTTATTGTTGGCAGACACAAATAAAAAATAATTTATTGAGCAGAGTTAATCGATAAGTTTTTTAAAAAAATTAATTTTGATTTATTACAAAAATGGCACAACTTTTTACGAATTAATTGCGGCCGATATCTTACGGTTCTGATTGCTGATTACCAATACGAATCTAGAAATTGCTGCTCTTACATTCTTTCTTTTCAAATGACTAGCAAAATAGATATTCTGTAAAAAAGTGGGGAACGCCATTGACTCAACTGACCTTGCTGTTCGAGTTTGTTATGGAAATAATTTGATTTCGGGCCCAAGCTGTAGGTCGCATGTGGCTCACGTCGCGATTTTTGATTACGTGCTAATCAAAAACGGTTTAACAACCTTTTGTAGCCCCTTCAAACGGTTTAAGAGATCGGCCAAATAAGGACCACTTTCTATTTGTATTCAAAAAGTTGGTACTTAATTGTTTTTGAAGTTAAACTTCATTTAAATTTAAAAAGTCAAAAAAGGTTGAAGTAAAAACTTTTTTTTGAGTTTTTTGTAATTTTATGCCAAAAAATCCCACTTTTTAAAACCAACTGTAGCCCATAAGACATTTTGAAAACTTGTTTGTGTGAGTGAAGAACAATTAATTTAACCGGCCAGATTTAAATCAATCAAACAATTAATTTGAAATTTCAGAACGAATTTTAATTTTTGACAAATTTGCTTTTTTATTAAGTCAATATAGCCTATTGTAACGATTCATTAAAAATTTATTCAAACAGCAAAAAACAAACGTTATATCAGACAGATATTAAAATATTTGGCTAAATAAAAGCAATACGAAATGCACGAGAAACAAACTACGCCGTTTTGAGCTAAAAAATTACGAAAACTAATTATTTAGAAAAAAATTTTTTCGGATTTTCAACCAAAATGTGCCAGACCTGCGAAATTATTTAATTATAATTTCTCTCAACTCAAATTCCGAGTTGGCAATGACAACGATTACCACCACGACGACGACAAACGACATCAAAAGTTAAAACAATTAAATAGGGTCAAAATGGTGTTGCAATGTTTATTCTTCTTAATGTCACTAATTTAACGCATACTGTCCGATCCCCCAGCCTACTTCTTGATTCTTGAGCTATTTGTAATATTTTTAAATTGTACAATAGCACAGCTGAAGCAAAACTAAGCCATTTTTATGTCAGCGACAAATTCTCTAAATTACATAGCCAGATTTCTTTTTAATCTAAAGGCTGAAAAAATTGTTTTCCACCGTAAAGTCGCGCAGGTTTTATTGAAGCGACATTTGATGCGGCCACCCGTGTGTGTTTCTGGAATAAATCATATCAGTAATTAAAGATTCGATTGGGGTTCTACCCACTAAACGAACAAAAAGAAGTTGCTCGATGGCCGTCGCGCTCACGCTTCTCAAAGAAGGGAGTCGAAGAAGAAGTTTCCCGAATCGAGAAGGTTGTTCGGGATACTGATGACGAATGTAATTTTCAAGCTCGCATTGAGCCTTTTCTTGAAAACTTTCAATGGATGATACGTCGTTTAAACCTTGGGAATCTGTAAAATTCAGATTAATTCAACCATTTTGATTTAAATAAACTTGACTTCTAAAAAAAGACCCAGAATTTCCATATTTTTGACCTGGTTTGGATTGGACAAAAAAAACAAAGCATTTAGCAGCGTTGTCTACAAATGTATTGCATTGTAATTTTATGATAGGTCTATGAAAAAGCAACATCTCTCTCGAAAATTCAGGGTGTCCATAAATTATCGTTACAATTTTCAAAGTTTGTCAAAATTTTATTTTTTGAGATATTTTCATTTAATTTGTTTTATAGTGAAGGAAAATGCTTCAAGTTTTTTCTTTCTTAACAGGTACTTGTGGAAATAATTAAGTTTAAAATTACAATTTATTTAGTGATTAAGCAGAATATTTTTGAATTTAGTAGCAAAAACAGAGTTCATGAAAATGAGCACTCCGCGGAAAAAAGCCCAGTGTATTTCCTGGTTTATAGAGGCAAAGTCAGACATCCAAGCACAGCGAAACTCATCGATTACTGAACCAATGTCAGAGACATTAATGATTGGCAACATCGAATAATTGAAGCAATTGATACAGTTACTGTAGATATGATATGTAGAGCAAGGACATGGCAAAAAATTGAATATCGCTTGGATATCGTACGTGCGACTGATGGTGCACACATAGAGGTGTAGTAAAGCATGTAACGTAACTATAAAACAAATTAAATGAAAAAAGCTCAAAAAATAAAATTTTGACAAACTTTGAAAATTGTAACGATAATTTATGGACACCCTCTGTATATTTCTGTTCTTGTTTCCTAAAGCTGAGATTTTGTGCTTTACTTTATTTTTCAAAGGTTTCAAATAAGATAATTATTTTATTTTATAATTTTAAGAAGATTCAAACATAGAATATCTTTTGTTATACAATTCTGTTACCTTCTAGACTGGAAATTTATTCAGGGACATAAAATAAGCAAAAGTTATGATGGTTATGGTAAAAATAAATCTTGCTATAATTTTTGCTTTTTAAGTCTTCTTCTCATCCTGGCGAGCCATTATTCAAACAAAGTTTTAAAAGTTAGAAAACAACATTCGTATAAAAGTCCAGAAATAAAAGAAATTTCTAAAAGAACGTTATCACAACAGTGTTAGATTTTAAGAAGGCCAATGCTAATATCTCAATTCTTTTAAGTTAGCAAACATTTAATTATGCGCTTTGTAGAATTGTTGGAAGCAAAACATGCTTATAGAGCAAATAAGATGTTTAAAGACATTAATTAAGTTCTTCAGATAGATTGATACCTGAAATTAAACCAATAAGGAAGATTGCTTTAGATTTGATCAAGATGCGCCATTTTACGATAAATTTAATCAAGTTTTTATTGATTAGCCGATCTTATTTTACAAAACGTCACGGTGGGTTGTTGAAAGGTAATTCGATCGTTTGAGTGGAACATAAACCTTTTATTATTCTCTTCATACACCATAGCGTTTCCCATATTTACGGTACCTGTCTCAGCAATTTTGCGCCGAAGCAACGGAGCTACTTTTAGGGTATTGTAGCAGCGGTCGCGACTTATTGGTAACTTATTGCGTCCGATTTGGGCGCCGTGGAATCAAACTGAGACTTCCGCAACCGGAATCAGAAATAGTATTCACTAAGCAAACCACAGAATGCAATGAATAGAATTCGATTTCCAGATGCTTTATATTTGCTGTGACGGAAATACCAAACGATAGAAAGTTCTTACCTGAAGTAAACAAGACAATGGCTTTTAGGCAGGAATACTCAGCTGAGTCAACATGAAGAGATTTCAATTTTTCGACCTGTTCTTGAAAAATTCGAATATGTTCCATAAAAGTCATCACTTGTTCGGAGTTCATCGAAGTTTGAAATCCCGTCGCCGCTAGTAAAGGGGCGACGGGAAGTGGCATTTGACTTTGCGCCACGTTTAAAACAAAAAGCTCGCTCCAAACCCATTTTAGCATGGCAACTTGATCGGTCACATGCAGATCGGGAAAAAGAGGAATATTTCGCGCCCACTCAATCGCGGAAAATAGGAGTCGTGCGGCAAGTTCACAAATGTTTTCAACTCCCATGAGGTGGCTCGGCAAAGAATACTGAAGGGCGAACCTAGAAATGGGGTACGGTTCAGCGCGCAGGAGCATTGTAATGAGTCCTGATGATTCCCCTTTTGCAAAGTTACCCTCTGCTCGATTGGAAATTATGTATTGTCCTGCTTGTGGGGGGGCAGACTGCAATCTCCCTCGTTGGACAGCTAAAAAAAATTACACAAGTGAAAATATAAAAGTGTTGGAACGACTATATTTTATAGCCAAAATACAAATTTTTTATATTCAAAAATCTAAATTGGAAAGTATAAGTTTATCAAAATGTTTAAAATGTATACTTCTAGGGTAGACCTATGAGGGCTCGTCCGGGATTTGAACCCGGGACCTCTCGCACCCAAAGCGAGAATCATACCCCTAGACCAACGAGCCCACATATAAACCTTCAAAAAACTTTATAAATAAAAAAAGCAATTAGGTCTTACAGGATATGTATATCAAAAATTCGTTTTCTTGTTTGTTTGGTAGGCAGTAACAACAACTAAGTTATCGTTTGATTCTAGCTTTCGTCATGTTGTTAACTGCTTGAAAAAAGCACTTAAAATAATCTCCGGAAGCAGGTGGGACTAATCGCTTGACGGTTGCTTTAAGTACAACGCCTCTGGCGTTTTCCTATAAATCAGAAGGATACATTGGATAAACAGAAAGATGCAAAAAAAGCCGTGATTAGCTTAACAACGAACACCTGATCCTGGAGTTAACTTGTAATGGCTAGATTGGCACTTCAATTCGCGTTCAAAGACAGAAAGAAGTTTTACAATGATTTTATTATTTCGGTGACTTCAATAAAGAAGGAAAGATATAGCCGCTATGGCGCGCAACTAGAATTTTGTTAAGAGGAACTTTTTGTGTTTATAGAAAATTTTCTACTTTGCCTCTCAAACAAAGTTCTTGATTTTTTTCTTAACAATCTCACAAAAAACTGGACCTGACTTTCTTTGATTTTATCTTGTAAAAAAGCTGACGTACAACCTGTTAGGTAGGTACAAATAAAAATTATGACAATATTTTTGTCGCTATGAAGATAGACTAAAAAACAAATTGTTGATGCGTGAAAAGGCAGACCTTATGAGAGGATTTCAGGTTCACCACAGTAGCGAAAACCCACGCATTTGGGCAAAACGCACAAAGCCATGATTATATTTTGGCCATGGGATTAGGCACGCCGTATTGATGGCGAATGTGATCGACACAGGCGTGGTTCGAGACCTACTCGCATCATTTAATTTCTCCTCGGGGACAAACACTTTACGACATTTTTCTCTGCTTGGCGATCTTAGCAAGCAGCTTTAAATCGTAGTCATATTTCTAAATAAATAAAAAATTTCAACTTGAAAGCAATATTTTGGCATCATTGAAAGCATATCGGGATAATTGTTAGAAGGCTGCCCTAAGTATAATACCTCCGTCGCTTGCCTGCGGGTTAGGAAAATAAATAAAGACAGGAAAAAAAATTTTTACCCACAATAATGTTTTTTTGAAGGTCGCTGGTACAGTCAGAATTACCTTGCTGAATGCACTTTTTACATGGGTCAATACTTGGCTACTTTACGTCGTACTTACTGCGTGAACGTCCACTCCAGCGATAGCGATTTTAAGTCTGTTTTGTAATTTTGAGTTAATTTTATTCGAACGTATGAGTTAAATTTTCCAACAAGAAAATTAAATGATTTAACAAGACCGACAAAAATTGCTGCAAGGTGTAGCCTAATATTGCAACTAATAATCAAAAAAATCATGCATTAAAACTGTACGATGTGAACTTAAACAAATAGCATTGTTCAAGTAAGGAAAATAAAGATCATTTGATTCAAAGTTGTGACTTCGTCAACATAAAGTTATAAAAATATGCGAGTTGAGGGCAAACAACACTGAGAAGTAACCTACTATCTGCAAAAGTAAGCATTACTCACCACGAACCCAGATTACTGCCTAACTACTATTTTATCAGTGTTTTGAACAGTTTGAAATTGTAAAGGAAGATTGTAAAGTTTGCTTTTGCTTTTCAAACAATAGTTTTAATGCAAACTGCTACGACATAAATTCTGAAAAAAAGCTTTGATTCTATTTGTAAAAAGCATCTCAGAAGACGACCCATTACTCTGTTCGCAAAACTGGTCATATGAAAAGAAAAGTAGGCCTATCTAAAGTTTGTGACTCATGTTAACGCTTTATCTGCAGCAGCTAGTACTTTTTAGTTCTGCCTAGCCTCAACTCGTATGCATTTTCCATCTCGTAAGCGTCGTGCATGCTGCACAATGCAGCTTCTTTTGGTGCAATAATACATTGAGAAGGGCCACAAACTTTAGGTAGTTGTAAAAATTCTACAAAACAAGGAAATTAAATACAGTCAAAAAAATTATGTTGGGCCTAACATTAGCGTCCGCAAGTTTAGTTAATAAGTGAAAATTTGTTTTCGGTACTTAATTTTAAAATTGATTAAAAATTATTTGATACTGCCATTAAGTGAAGAGCTTTTTGTATCAGCTGATAGTGTACAATGTTTACATTGTAAGTTTGTATTTAATTGATACTTTCTTGTGCTAAGGTCGATGTCACGTGATAAATAGCAGTTCCTGAGGGCAAATCAGTACAGCGCTTATTTTTCAAACTTGACGTTAAAAATAACAAGATTGAATCTAAACATAAGACAATAAAATTTTTATAAATACAAGCTTCGCTGTGTTATTATCTCAGACATCCTCTCACTCTGTTATTTGCTTCGCAATAATAATTGCTTTATTTTTTTGGAGTAGCCTGACAAATTACGTTTATGGAACCTCGTTTAAGCTGCGTAATAGATGATTTGTTAATCTTTGACATTTAATGATTCCAAAAATACGAGGCTACGTTCCGGGCTGATAAATTAATTTTATCTTTTAAGTGTGAAAACTGTAGGATAGCTTTAAAAAAACAAGAACACGCTGTTTTATATAGACGACTCAAAAAAAAATATTCTCGCCCTAATCTTGACCGAAAATGTGTATTTATTCAGCATCTTTAACGATATCATAAAAATCTGACCACAGAACAAAATTTGCCCTCTATTGTATCATTTATGCTTAAGTAAAACTTAATTCGTTTGCAAGAACATATTAAAATGGCAAAAAAGGTCATTTGAAGAGTTTTTGAAGGGCATATAAAAAACTTCATATAAAAACAGATTATAAAAACAGAGCATATAAAAACTGTATTATTGCCAGAAATTGTTTAGAACAGAAACATTAACCTAACCAAATTAAAGTTTAATTAAAAGTAAAACTAAGTGTTTATTGCATTGAATCGGGTTACCAAGCTCAAAATTCTACAAAAATAATATTTTCTCTTATAAGCCTGATTTCACAAAAAACTCAATCAAGTTTAAGTAGAGTTACCATAAGACTTGACAAAAAATCAGCACAGCTAATTACCCATCTGAAGGGGCACCAAATCTTACAAGCTGTAGTTGGCTTGAAATTGTCTCATTGACAAGTGACAATGTCAAGTGAAAAATGAAAAAGAAAAAAAGGACTTCAATAAAATTTCACTCAAAAAAACTATTGTTTACTTCAGCACAAAGTAAAGACTTCTTTTTTTGTCCTCATATGACGTTGTCAGTGAGACAGTTGAAACCAACTACAGCTTTGGTGCCCCTGAGATGGGTAATTAGCTCTGCTTATTTTTTGTCAGACCAAATGGGAACGCGTTTTATAGAATTGCTATTAAAAATTAAACAATATTAATGAAAATTAAGAGCTTGACTTTAAAATAAACACTTTTCCTAAAAATAACGACATTAAAATTCTCTGAGACAATCTTTATAATTTAGCACAAAACTTAAAAATAAGCCCGAAACCCTAACCTTAAACATAAATGATTGTATGTATGTTTTTTTATTTCTCAGCCGCAACAGCACAAATCAAAGCACAAAAACACAATAAAAGCTGAAAAAAAGGAAGCAGTAAAAAACGACTCTTTTGATATCAGCTATTATTCAGTTTTTTTTGTATTCTCTTATACAACAAATCTGTCACGACATTTGAAGAACGGTTACCTACCTTCTCTCTTCATTCCGATTTTTACACATTTGTTTAAACGACAATATTGACATTGATTGCGATGGTGTTGGTCAATAGGACAATTTCTGTTGCCTCTGCATGAGTAAGTTAAATTCCTTCTCACACTGCGTTTGAAAAAGCTTTTACAACCCTCACACGTATATTGACCGTAATGCTTTCCGCTTGATTTGTCTCCACAAACCTGAAAGAAATGAACATTTTAACCCCTTCTAGAATTGGTACTATGCCCGTATAGTTTCTGCATAATTAGGTATGTAATGGTCAATAACGGAAGGCTTTTTACTGCTGCATTAAGAGGGGTGTTGACCTTAACAACTAACGCAGAAGCGGGCGAGTTTTTGTGAGCTGGGGCAAAAAGTAGCTTCAGTGGATTTAATCGTTAGTCTTGAATAGCGACATGTAAATAGATGAGTTTAAGACTTATTTTTTTCTGAAGCGCCTGTCTCACCCTTGTTATTTGGAAAGGGTCAAATTACACTTTAGTCAATTATTGGCTGCGTGCCAACAATAAACTCGTCACAAGCGACATGTTTTTTGCTAAATCAGTGGTCCTTATTCGCGGCTTGGTTAAATTTTTATTCCACCATAGTCTAAAACTTGGCTTACATCCCGGCCAGTCAGTTAAAAAATGGCTTGTTTACCCCTCACTGGCCAATCGGACAGTTTCAGACTGCCTGCTAAGAATGATGACTTTATGAAGCATTTCACCGTAAGGTTGGAGGAAAGCGTAGCTACTCAAAAGTTTAATAAAGATTTAATCCTTGCTCTCCATCGTACTCACCGACAAAAAAACTATTTCTAATGACAACGTATCATACTTTTCGTTTTTTTTTTACTTTCAAAAAGTTAAAGTAATTTAAAAATCAAAATATTGACAGAATTGGCGTTGATGTTCTGAATTGATTTTGAAAGTGACCTAACGTCAAAAAAAATTAATCGTATTTTTTACTAAATTTATACTGTAAACTTGAAGAAAAAAGTGAAAATTGAAAATATTAATAAAATATTTTTTTTAAATCTTCATGTTCAGATCTTTGTTTAAACTTAACTCGCGAAAAAAGCTTTTTATCGTTCAAGGTGGTTGTGAATTAAAGACTTGTAATCAACGATTAAAACGCTTTTTGGGTCGCGATCACTTTTAGGTTTCTTCTTTAGTATCTCTACCTAAAACCACAGCTTTTCAAACTAAAATCGCAATCCAGAGTTACGTGCCCCAAATTTTTTTAAGTCATCTATTTTTTGTGTTAAGTTTAATTTTTAGGCTATTGTGCAGAAGCAACAAGGATAGACTACACACTACAAATTTATTAAAAGCAATTTTTTCTTCAAGGCATGCCGCTTTTAATAACGCCACTTTTGTTAAAAATAGTTCGGTTATAAATAGATTTCAGTTGAATAACAGCTGTTATGCTAATTTTCTTTATTGTGGATTTTGGTTCACTTCTTAAAAAATTTTTTTGAAAATTTATAATGGTTTAACTTATGCTTTATTAAAATTTTATTTTGTTTAAAAAAGGCTCTTGCAAGTTGTTGTTTAAACTTTCAATAAGTTTTAAAATTACTTAAGCAGAAAGCTCAGACAGTTGTTTTCTTTATAAATATTTTTTTGTCTTTTTATTTGGTTTAATAGCCTTTTGAATTTTTGCATAATAACAAGTCAAACTTTGTTTGTGGGTAGCATTAAACTTTTGTTTAAGGCAAAAAAGTCTTTATTTCAAAACTTGATTTTATTGATGATAATTTGCCTTTGGAATGCCAGGTGAACTTATCCAATGTATTTATTGTAACGCATTCGGCCATTCGCAGCACTAACTGCGACTGAAAACTGATTTGCACTTGAACACACGTAAATTCAAGCCCAGTTGAAAAAATAAAAATAAAAAACTGAGATTCTTAGAACTAGAAGTGTATATTTTGAATCGATTTCATTTAAACGAAATTCTAGTGAAAACAACTGATCCATGTTTCAATAAGAAATTTAATAATTGTACCAAAAAAAATAGTAGTAAAAAGTAACCGTAACTTTTTAATTGTTTTTTTTAAAAAAAAAAAAAAAACTAGAGCATTGACATACTTATCATTTTTTAGCATTGACATACTTAAAAAAAATATTGAAAAAATTATGACTACTCTTAGCTTGGGCATTATTTTTTGTAGAAAAGAATTGTTTCTATATGTACAAAACTTGTATTTAGTTTTACAATTGCAAATATTTTCGCAATGTGCTTTGCTTTTTACGCGAACGTTTGCGTCATAATTTTATTATTTAAATTTTGAAAAAATTAAGTTGCTTTGAGAAAAGGTGTAAAGCACTATGCTAAAAATGATATATTATGAATTAATATTTTCTGTCGGTAGTGTGATCGAGTGGTTAAAGCACCGGACTGATGATCAAGGTGGTCTCGGTTTAAAACCCACTTGTGCTGTTGTGTTGGGAAAGACACTTTAGGGCACTTTCCCCTGCTTGGTGGTCTTAGCAAGCAGTTCTAAATTACAGTAATATCTTGGCATCTCCGGAAGCAGGTCGGAGTAATTGCTTACCCTATGTATTAGCGCCTCCGTCGCTTTCCTGCGAGTCAGGAGGATAAATATAGAGAAAAAACTAAAAAATAATAATAAGAGAAAGTAAATACATATTTGTTTTAAAAAGTTGTTTGAATAAACTGTGATCAATTTAATCTCCACGCAAATGTACAAGTAAAAGAATTTTTGTTCTGTTTAGTGAGAAAAAGCAGTTACGAGTTAAAAATATTTTTGTGATTTTTTTCGCGACAACGCGTTTGGTGGTATTCGAGCAACGATTCTGAGTCGGCTACAAAATGGCGGAGTCGTATCGCGACAAGTACACGTTTGTGCTCGACTGCTCGAGAAAAACTACGTAATTTTTTTACATGACTGATATTTAAAACACTTACAAATTCTGCTTTAAATGACTGTCAAAAAACGATTCATGAAGTAATCATAAACTATTTTTAGATTAAAGGTGAAAGATACGACAAAAGAAAAAAGTTTCACCAATAAAGTAAACAATGCCGCTAAATTATGTTGTTATCTACTTGAACTAGGATTAAGCAAAACCTGTGTGGCTCTAAGTTTCTTTCGTAATCTAGCTGAGCTTAGAACGAGTTACACAGCGCATTTGAGCAAATAAAGTTTTTATTAAGGCCAAGTTTCAGCCGAGGCATAGCTAGGAAGAAAACATTAGAGACTTACCACGCACTCGATATGGGGCTTGTCGTTGGTATTTGATGGAGGAGCTATATGATTTTGATATTCCCCTAAGGCGACAAGGCTATTTCTGCTTCTCACGTTTTCATCTACAATTTGGGGGTTGGTGTCCCTCGTGGATTGTCCTCCGGTAGTCGGGACTTGAGCGCAGATCGAGGTCGGCTCCAAAACTTCAGAAGCGATTGAATGCAGCTCGGTGACATCATCATCCGGTGGCGGACAGGGTCCTTGATGGTTTTGCCAGTTACTGACTACCATTGCCATGGTAACTTGTGGCTTGTTGCATAAAGAGCTGGCAGCGAGTGTTTGAAGGAGCACACCCGCGGTCTAGCGACTAAAACACAAACGAGAACCAAATAGATTAAACTACGTTTCGAGTTTCATCAAAGATTGTTTGTTTTAAGCCATTCTACTCAGCTTAAAATCAACAACAAAATTTATAAAATGGCACAGTCACTTTTTTCAAATTTTTCGTTCTACAGTAGAATGAATTAGGCGCAGAATCAAATATTTGGGACTGTCCCAGCTGTGCAACTAAAAAAAGAGAAATGCAAGTTTTTAAAAATTGCTCACCGACTGCTTTATTGTTTATTTTCCGTTCAGATAAAAAACTTTTCAGGTAAAAAATATTTAAAATACAATAAATCATTCAGAAATAAAAGTAAGAAATTAATGCAAATGCAAACATCTCATAATAATTTCTTCAACGTAAAAATTAAAATGAAATGATAAGTTTTCATGAGATTAACATTGTTCCTTTTTACTGTTCTACTTTTTTTCTCTTGTTAACATAAATCTGTTTAAGTAAGAGCAAAATTCAGCTTTTATAATCCGCAAAGTTGAATTTTCGTTATACTTTTTTTTATTATCTTTATGACTGGCAATTATTGCAGATCTAAATTATTACTTGTTCTTATTTGTAAAATAAGGACCGAATTGAACCCATACTAGAACAATTGAAAATTTTTTACAGTGCAAACGATAATAAAATCATCTGACTCATATCGCCAATCATAGATAAGAAAGAATTAAAACTGATGATGCATGACTGCAATCACAAGCCACTCGATGCTCATATAATTATTGTATTGATAACAAACAAAGTTAAATAGTTATTTAAAAGTTGGCTTTAAATCCAAGTTTTAAGTTTAAAAAAATAGTCAATTTTTTTGAATAACATCTTTGTAATCAATCAGTTACACCAAAACATTTTGCAAATTCACTGATGTTGCTTTATATCAGGGTGAATGAGAACTTTTTAAAAAATATTTCTAATTGCAACGCTGACAAGATAACTTAAGATCACCAGAAAGATTAAGCAAACCAGTCAGAAATGACTGTAATCACACAATTTTAACTCTTCTTTAGTTTGTTTGTTCTTAGTCTTTTTTTTTTAAATTTTAATGGTTTTATTACTTGTATTCTGTTGTGTTCTTGGGAAAAACACTTTACGGCACTTTCCCCTGCTTGGTGGTCTTGACAAGCAGTTCTAAATTACAGTAATATCTCTACTAAATTACAAGCGGACAGCAATATCTTGGCATCTCCGGAAGCAGGTCGGGGTAATTGCCTACCCTATGTATAGCGCCTCCGTCGCTTTCCTGCGAGTCAGGAGGATAAATATAGAGATTAAAATAAAAATAAAAAATAAAAAACTTAAAAATGAATGCCAAAAGGAAAAAAATCATGAATAAGAAAAACAAATTTGTGCGAGCAAGATATTCAATGGAATATTTAAACTACACTATGCAGGGTAACACAAAGTTCAGAAAACAATTCCCACTAGAGCAGCCTGGTTTTCAAAGCTTGCGTTTTATGCGTCGAGTCCAGAAGATATTAATTTGAATCTTAAATTTTAAAAAATGTATATATTTATCATTAAATAGCAATTGTTGGTCAAGGATAACTTTATAATGAGTAAAGGTTTCTGTTTGAAGCATTGTGACACTTATTTGACGCGCGAAGAGCTCTTTGCGGTCACGATCTTTTGAATGTATCTCTCTCCGACTTTGCGAAAAAATTTTTAAATATTGCTTCTTTGGGGGTATTTAATTAACTTATTAGGTCATCATACAATATGTAAATTGTTATTCGGTGGTATTTTGATTTTAAACTAACACACGTAAAATGCTAAGAAACACTGCTGAAGAGAACATTGGAAAGAAAATTATCGTCATACTTTAAAAATATACTCTAACAAAATTTTGTTGGTTTTAGGATTTTTTGATTTATAGTAAGAAATTTATATGAGATTTTGTGTGCAACGAATTTATTCTTTAAGAAAGAGACCTTTTTTTTGAAGTAAATACAAATTTTTTTGTTGGATGAACCCCAAATTAGTAAATAATTTATCTAAACTTTTGAAGACTTTTTTATTTTAAAATTTTTACTTTTGCAGCTGGAACACTAAAACAAAACTAATTTCCCGCTATAAAAGCATATAAACTGGAAGAAAATGCGATTAGTAATTTAAAGCTAAAAAAAATGAGAAAAATGTTTTAATTATATGAAACATTGCCAATCTGTTACATTATGCCCTAAAAACAAATTTTTTTCAATTTTCGATTAAGCAGAATTAGGCCTACTCTTATGCAAAAAATGCACTACCTCCAAACTCACAAACTTTCTAAGTAGAGCTACTTTTGTTTTTATTAATAAAAGCTAAAATCGTGTATTCATTCATTTTTTTTTATTCTCGATCATTATTAAACAGTTTAACACAAAAATTATAAATATTAAAGAGATCAAGAAAAGGAAGAAGCAGCACAAAGTCAAATGTTAAAACATGCATAAGATAATCAGAAAGTGAAAGTACAAAACAGTAGAAAGCATGGCCGTAGCACCTTAATCAGATAAAAATATAAGAAATGAGAAAGAAAAAAGAATATATAATAATATTATCAAACAAATGGAAAGATTGAATAACCTGTGCATGACTAGTCTGCGTAATGATGATGGGTAGCACAGCTAGTCAAGTAAATGATCAAGTATTAAAGCAAATGATCCTAAATAATTGTTCGATAAAAAAACTACCGAGACAACATTTAAATTGTTGTTTCATTTTTCATATAACATTAAACTTTTTATCATCTTCTTTGTTTTATAAACAACATTAGCAGCTATCAATTTTACATGAAATTAGTAAAGGCAAGCATTTTAACAATATACTTTTATAAGAGCTTACTAAGAGTGAGTTCTAAAAATTGTAATAGATGTTTACTCTTTTCTCGTTGCTGTCTGTACTGTACAAAATGCTAGCTTAAAAATGCTGGCTAAGATAGAACGGCACAACAAAGTTGATTTGTTTCAAATCTTCGAATTTCACTAAAAGGTGTATAAACCGATTGTGTTGTAAGGTCAGCTTGAAAATGTGACCTATTAGATTTTAAAAGTCGTTTTAGAAATTTTCAGTCGACATCAACGAAATAATGTTTCAAAGCTCGTTTTTTCAATCAATTTTATGTCGTTCTTTTGTAAAGTGTGAACTAGCAGGTTTTTTGAACTACCGTAGTAGCTTTCATGAACAAGCAACGCTGGTATTTGAAATATGACGGCAAAGATAAAGCGGTTAGATTAAAAGTTTAAAAGCAAAAATTACATTTTCATAGCTGTTTTTTAATTCTATCTGAACTAAGCAAAACATAATTTTATTCACGTAAACTAAAAAGATAAATGTATGCTTTACTGCATTAGTATTTATACTACTAATACTCAACTTTTTTATACATTTCACTTTTTGGCCGTTTTTAAACCTTAATTTCTCCCCACGTAACCTATCACAAAGAATAAGGCTATAAACAGTGACGGCTTTAGTACGGAGCAAACGGAGCAGCCGCACCGGGCCCCCATAGAAAACGTCAAAAAGTGGTCGCCCCTCAACAAAAAATTGCTCCATTTCTTCATAGGAGCACCATGACGGTGGCCTCCCTGTCTATACCTAAACCTTAGGGCGAAAGTAGGGATAATGTACTCGATTGAAAGTGATGACCTTTTTTTAGAGATAACTATAATTTTGTGACGAAAAACAAAAGTTGAGACACTAAAAAGTGGACCCCCTCTTGTAAGGCCATCACTGGCTATAAATAAATGTACAAAAAAGACTAGGCCGAAGAATAAAGATTTTATTTTTGTTTCTACGCAAACCCGTCCTGAAGATGGGAAGTGAAGCATTCCATGGAAAGTCACCCAATAGACGCAATAACCGGGCGACTTCCCGTGGTATGAACCAAAAATCTAAAGGAGGGAAGGATGTGCTTAATCGGCGTAGCGAGGATGATCAAAATTAAGACAGTTAAGCAGGAGATAAAAAAAATTCTTTGTTGGTTTGCCACAAGCACTGCAGAAATTTTTCCCGATTTCTGCTGCTCAAAAGATAAGACAAAAGAGAATATGATCAATGATCACTGATTATTGTAACGAGGCTTAAAGGGGACGCAGCGGTAGATCAAGAAAAGGTAAGTTACTCAGAAGAAACTGAAAAAACTTGGCGATAAAAGAAGTTAGAGGAAACAAAACGTTTTTAAATGTGTGATGAATAAAGTTTTCACCCGACTAGTAGAAGTATATGAAAGGATAGGAACCGTTAAAAAAAATTAGTGCAGCTTCATTGGCAACTTGATTAGCAGTATCATTGCCGAGATGCGTGATTTGATAAAGTATCGGTTAAAGAGTAGGCAGCTCAGAAACTTTTAAAAATTTACTACCAAATATATAAATGTTTAAATCGAGTGGTTAACGCACCGGACTGATGATCAACATGGTCTCGGTTCAAAACCCACTTGCGCCATTCTGTTGTGTTCTTGGGAAAAACACTTTACCGCACTTTCCCCTGCTTGGTGGTCTTGACAAGCAGTTCTAAATTACAGTAATATCTCTACTAAATTACAAGCGGACAGCAATATCTTGGCATCTCCGGAAGCAGGTCGGGGTAATTGCCTACCCTATGTATAGCGCCTCCGTCGCTTTCCTGCGAGTCAGGAGGATAAATATAGAGATTAAAATAAAAAAAAAAAATAAATAGCCAATTACAACACATCAAATAATTTTTTACCAAACTTTTTTAAGGATTGTTTTAAATTCTTTGTTTCAAGAGATAAAAAATTTGCTGCTATAATCTTAAAAAAAAATTTTGTTTTTTCATGTTCATCTTCAACGCACATTTAAAGTTTGTCATAGATTTTACTTTTTCTTAAGAACTTTTCATAACACTTTTCAAAAATACTAGAACAAAAAACGTCTTTAAAGCAAAAAAACATTGACGATAATTTTTTTTTTTCTTTTTATTGAACTTATATCTAAACTAATGTATCTCCTGGGATGTGTATAAAATTTTATGGGTCCTTAACAATCAGCAATACTTTAATGACAGTTTGACTTTGTTAATTTAATTGCTTTCAAAAATATACTAACTGCTGACTGACGCGCTGTTTTCTAATTAATTAATGGAATGACTATTTCTAAAAAATTCTTTTATCACAACAGCAAAAAAGTTTGGCGAAGGATTGCGTTTTTCAAAAGTAAAACTGAAAAAGAGAAAAGTGGTCTTGTCTTGTGCGCTTTACGTGTTAACACAATCCATTGTAAAGCTTTTTATTGATTTAAAACCTACGGGTATTTTTAATTTGGGTTTTTCTGCTTACGTTAGATTTACTGTATGTGCTATGCGAGCTACAATTTAATTCAATAAAGGCTTCGATGAGACAAAGTCTATTTCAAAGTTGGCCAAAGTTTTTCAAGCATGAGTCGTATTCAATAAACTAATAATGTTTCGCGAGCCGTAAAATTTTTTTAAATTGTAATTATGTAAAAATTAAAACATCGCGACTGTTTTTAGCGCAAAATTGTAGTGATGTCTAAAAAAAGATCATCACTCCCCACAATCAGTGTCCAAAATCTCCATTTTTGTACCAACTTGAAGGTGAAGACTAAAAAAAAAAAAGATAGAGAATGTATTCAAAGCTATGTGTTGGGGAATAAACTCTTTATACAACTTCTAGCAAAATCTATGACAGTGAAAAAACAATTTAGGTTTATCATAAAAATTCACACGAGCCGCAAACGAGAGGTAGGCGAGCCACGGTTTGGCAACCGTTGTTCTATTTGATGAATAAGTTCGTTCGAAAACTTGATCACGGATGATAAAAAACTGTGTTAGGATTTTGGAGTGCTGTAAAGTTTTAACAAAATTAAAGTTAAACTTTGTAGAGCAATTTTGTCTTTGTTCTCGCTATGTGTAGCATTTTTGGAAATTTTGTTTTGTTTATTCTATTCAATTTTCGGTGATTTTCATTTGTGATACCCGTAGGCGTACCAGCCCAAAAAAATTTGGGGGGGCAATGAAGTTTTTTCCAAATCTTGTGACGTTTGCCCAAATCATGATTTTCTAGTACTTTATGGATAGGACAAAAAAATTGTCTGAGATTTTCGGAAACCATGGTGATCTCTAAAAAAAAAAAAAAGATCTTCACTTGGATTCAGTCACATATTTTTTAATTTTCGTCCCAAAATCAAGGTGTTCTCGAAAAAAAAAAGGTCTTCACCTAAATTTGGTAATTAATTTTTGCAGTTGATCAATGTCAATGCCCTAAAACCTCTGACTTTGCCCAAATTTTTCATATCGTTGCCCGAAAAATTATGGTCTTGCCCAAATATTTTCCTGTCATTGCCTGAAAAATTAGAATTTTGCCCAAATCTTGGAAACTTGGGGGGGCAATTTCCCCCTGCCCCCCCGGCAGGTACGGCTATGGTGATATCAAAGAAATTGATTGGAATTTAGGCGAAGATCCAAATTACTTGAAAGCGTTTGAAGTGTGACATTGTCGTTATCTATATACTGTATGCTTTGTTTGGCCGTCAGACATCATTTAGAACTATGAAGAGTCTACTACGTATACTGCAATGATTAATTAAAATGTATTTGATTATCGAGCAATCTGAACAAACTCCTTTTTGATTTGAAAGAACTTTTTGTATGTAGAATTCGTTCAATATGTTATCATTTTTTAAGTTTTTATAATTATCCAATTTAAAACAATTTTAAACAAGTTAAGCTGTTTTTAATTGTATTCAATCAAAGGTTTACTTTTTACCAGTTCGACGAATAAAAAAATCTGGAATTGCCAGAGTACATAAAATATCACAAACACATCTAACTTTGACGTATGAGCAATTTAATATCAAAAATTTTTGATAACATTTCCATTTATATGCGTCATTTATTTCCAATGACATATCTGACTATAACCAGTCACTGCAGATTCTATTACAGGTACAGCGTGATATTAAAGTAACAATTTTTAAAAAATGTAAAAAATATAAAAATTTACAAACAAGTTAGAAGTCAATTTACATATAGGTCTAAAATAGCGGTAACTTTTGATTACCATTAGCCTATAAACTTATAACATTTCTGCTTCGATCCGCTAATCTTATTTCATTAACTGATTCTAATTTTAACAACTAATCAAAAATGTTTGAGATATTTACTTGATCAATAAGCGATTAACTCAGAATTCAGCTTTTGTTGATAATACAGTTTATTCAGACTGTTTGTAGCCTACAATTTAATATTTCATGTCAGGCCCTGCTTCCGCCTTTCAGAGGAGAGTTTTCTCCTGCTTTTTATAGTGTCTCCCGTGTAAACAGCGAGTTACATCGCGCTTTCGACGACTGCGAATAAACTTGGCAACCTTTTTCAAATGAACAAAGAAACCTTTTTCTTTTCCGGATGGTTCTCACTTCAAGGGTGAGTGACAACTCAACAGCTTCAAGAGCTCAGATTCCTTGTTTAAGCTTAAAGTTCGAGCTAGCAAGTACCAAGCGTTAATCTGAAGTGTGCCTCCAGACATCTCGCGTAAGTTCATTACGCAGAGTCAAAAACAATTGCTTTGTTGTAGTGGACATATCCTAAAACTTCTCGACGTTTCAGAGGTTTAGTTAGATTGAATACGTTTATGTTTAGATTTGTGTAAGTATGCGTGAACAAGATTTAAAGTTGTCGAAACTCAAATAAACTTCTTTCTTTACGTCGCTAAATTTTTCATTTAATAAAATTTATAAGTAATTGACTTTCTTCTACATCACTACAAAATATGTGAAAAAAACAAAAATTTTCGTCTTAACAGAAATACAAAAAATTTTAGTTTTTTGTTTTTGTTTTCTTTTAACTTAAAGTAGTTTTAATGCTCAATATGAAGGAATAGGTGGACCCGAGCTTGTTATTAAATAAACGCGTCACATTTTTTTGGCTATTTACTAAACACATCGAATGACCAAAGAATTTTAAAAAGTAACACGTTTTTGCTGAAAAGGAATCTTCGCGTGGCTACTGCAAGTGCGATATCGGCTGTGAGCTGTGAGACAAAAAAAAAGAACGATTACCATTAGGAAAAACATCATGGCAATCTATGCATAAAGTAAAAGAAAATTTATCACATTGGTTTGGCTCTTAATAAAATTTCACAAATAACGGCAATGGTCGACATTGGCAATGTAAATGCCCCGGTCTTTGGATTTTTATAATAAGATAAAATGAAAACTTCAATTTAACAGCAATATTAGGTTAAGCGTCAACAGTGTAGCTCATCTACGTATAAGCTTCGGGCTGCTACCTGTTAGTCAAGATCAAGAAGATAAATAAGCTTGCTGTTTGATCAATTTCTTTATTCATAGTAGATTTACTTTCAATTATTAAAAACTTTCGATTGTATTAATATTTTTCGAGAGAAACTGAAACAAAGTAGTCCCGTTACGTTTACGAATCAATTCAGCTAAACAAAGGCTTCTTTGAGCAAAATATTTTAATTCTAACAAGCAAAGCACTCTGAATAATATTGAACAGCAGGTAATGGTGCCAAAAATAAAAAATGCCATTGCTTAATCTTTCTACGCAAGCTTTAATCGAACCAATTAGTAGGAATCAGTACTAGATCTTACTGGTAATAGCGAAAAAGCAAACTAAAGTGTTTTGTTAGCAAACGAAGTAATGCTATATTTATTGCGCCAACAGCATACATTGTCACGCTTGCATTGAATTACGAATTGTCAAAAATCTCTGGCAAATTTGTCCATGAAAGTGTTTGTTGTGATAATCAATTTGCCAATCTGAGTGCTTGCTAGATCACATTAAACTTTATCTCAACAGTAGTTGGTGCAAATTCGACGAGAACCACCTTATTGCTGGTTTTCGCTCGAGTTCGGCAACTTTGCGAGCAATCGTTATTTCCCAAAATGTTTATTTTTTCCAAAACCGAAGCGCGTTGAGATTTTCTTTCGATAATAGGCATTAAAAAAACTTTACAAATTTTTAAAACGTAAAATGCTGGTCACCTGACAGCAATATCTTGGCATTTCCGGAAGCAGGTCGGGCGATTGCTTGACAGTGCTCTTATGTACAGCGCCTTCGCCGCTTTCCTGCGAGTCAAGAGATTGAAAATAGAGATGAAAAAAAAAGTCGCATACAATTACGAGCAAATTCTTATAAGTATTATTTTTTAACTTATTTGAGTTTTTCGCTCAAAATATTTCTCTCAAACCAAATCCATAAATAGTAAAACAAATTATCATTATTTTATTAGTAGAAACTCTTCTACGTAATAGGCTCAACAAAAAAACAACTTTACTCAAAACAAGAGGTAAACTGCTTAAGACCAGTCCGGGTTTCAAGTTTTATCTCGACACAACTTCTAACGACACGACTACTGGCGAGTTTGCGCGCAATGCACTGCAATGTTTTATATATTTGAACGAAAAGTTTTAAATTCAATTTCATTCTTATTATTAAAGTGCAAACTCTAATTTAATTTTTGTAGCTGTTTGATCAAGTCCACCGGAATTGAGAAACGAGAGAGCACCTGCCTCTTTGTTTTATTATTTTGTAAAGCTTGGGTGAGAGCAGGGGCCAATGTCAGTCTTTTTTGAAACTTGTTGTATTACTTTATTAAATTTTTTGCCAATTAGCACAGTTGGGAACAAATTTGATAGAGTTTTAGGCAGTGATGTAATTAGTGGCCATTTTTGTCAGGAATTACAACATGACCATATTTATCCCGCCTAGTTAATTGCTGAATAAATTCTTTCAGGTTGCGCCTTAAAATAAGTGAAATAAACAAAAAATAAGCACTATCGCTGAAGCTTTTATTGTCAGGCGTAGGACGAAGGCGTTTTTTCTTTTTTTAGATATCCACTTTGATTTTTTTTATAGTTTCGGGATGGATATTTTTTTGGCCCTCAGATTTAATAAATTATTAATTTTTTTTGTATTCTTTAATTTTTGTGTTGCAGTTTTGTCACTATGATGATTCTTTTTCTGGGTCTCCGAAGTTTTTTGTCGCTCATCTTTTTTAAGGCCCGATAAAAAGAAAATGCTCTTGCAGGTACTTACTTAAAAAACCAATGAATGTTTATCTTACGAAAAAACTTGGTCCAAAGCGCCCTTTTCTTTATATTTTTGGCTCTACTCTACCAAAATTTTTTCAGCTTTTCTATGATTTGGTAAAATTTCCTGCTATGGGTGTGAGCAATGATTTAAATTTTCAAAACATAAAACAGCTTTTCGCTCTGTTGCGTAACGCTTTGAAATATGTGATATCCCAACAGACGTGCCCGTGTTTTAAGGGTTTACATAAGATTGTTAAAATTTAATTGCCAGCATTATAGAACTACAGTCAAGTTGTCTCTTTAAAAAAAAACTTTTGCGAAATTGTTTTGTGTTTAAATGTGAAAATCACTTCTAAATTTTTAATCGATTTACATGAAATCATAGTTGTACCTGTCGGGGGGGGGGGGGGGCAGGGGAAAATTGCAATTGCCCTCTTAAGTTTCCAAGATTTGAGCAAAATCATGATTTTTCGGGCAGTGATAAGAAAAATTGGGGCAAAATCAGGAATTTTAGGACAGCGCAATGATGAAATGCAGAAAATAGTTACAAATTTTTTTTTAGAGAAAACCATGATGTTGGGGCGAAAATCAAAGAATCTGAAACTGATTCAAAGCGAAAACTTTTTTTTCTTTTTGGTCTTCATCGTAGAATCTCAGACAATTTTTTTGTCATATCCATGATCCGGGTAAATGCGACAAATTTGGGCAAAACTGCATCGCCCCCAAATTTTTTGGGCTGGTATGGCTATGCGTGACACGATGATTGATTGATAGTTGATGATAGAGCTTTGACCACTTCTGTAATTATAAAATTAATCTATAGCTTACAAAAAGCTTTTTTTCTTCACACCACGACAAACATGAATTGTCAGGAATCCAGAGATATTTTTTGTAAGGTTTAGTTTCTTTTATTGCGATCAAATGACGTTTTTAAATTAAACCAATTACATTTTGCCAAAATGACCCTTTGATTGAAATGATTGACTTTAATACTTCCAAAAAAACTGTAGTCTATATGCAAAAAAGGCGGGAAATATTAAAGTTTATCAAACAATTTTTAAAAATCCTGGAGTGCGGTCGGAAAAAAGTTGAAAAAATAGATAAATGGCCGCAATCTATTTTGTTGCGTTGAGATCAATTCAGACTGAAAGTGGACGCGGAAAAAGTTAAGCGTGTGGTGAAAAGCGGAAAGACTGTTCAAATTGAAAAAGAAAGCGTAAAAAACTGACAAAAACACAAAATATTTCGTGCTTAGCAATACAAGAGTGAAGTTGAAAATTTGAACTTTTTCAAACTGGAACCGGTTGCGAAAAAAGCAAGCGGAAAGCGGATTTTTCCGGTACATTTAAAAATTCTGAACTGAACCAATCTTGAATTTCTCTAATAGATAGACTTTTAAAATATATTTCTTCGTCTTTACATACTAAAGTAAACAAGAATCGGACGTTCAAAAATTTTAAAGTTGTTCCTGCTGATCCACACTTTAAGGAAACACTTCTTACAGTAACAACTATCAGCCCAATTTTTTTTAATTGCCGTCACAGTATCAAGTAAGGCAAGGCAGCAAACACTGAAAAATAAAAGACTAAATCAGTTTTAAACATAATATGCTGCAATTGCTTTGATTTAAAATCTCTAAAATTTTGCGTGATAATCATTCAATTTTTTGAATACGGCAATATTTTATGATGAATCTCGAGCGCTAAATTTTCTTACGATTTATTTAACGTTATACAGTACATTATTGAAAAAATAATTCTTTGAAATTTTGAAGGAGAAGTGATGATTGACCAGTTTTTTAGCTTTTTTTTTTCAGTAAACGCCCGGATAAAGAAATCGTGATTTTTTACTAGATCTTGTCTATAGCAATTTCCCATGACTTATCGATCCTTTGAGCAAATAGAACGCTTATCTTTGATTTTCACGCGCAGTGATTTTGATTATTTTTAAATTGTGCAAACTTCTCGAAATAACCAACGGAATATTTGTGTGCAAACTAGGCAAACTATAACTGACCGTGAGTCAAGATAGGTGTAGTCTACGTGAAAAAAGCAATTCTTTGTAAATACACGTAAAACCCTCTGAAGCCTTAAATGTAATATAGCCTTTATATTGTAGTATGCTATGCGTGTGGTCATTATCTTAGTATCTTAAAGAGTAAACAACTTGAAAGTTGTAACAATTGTTTAAGTGACATTGTGACAGTTTGCTAGTTATCAGTTTAACAGTTTCTATATAACTATGAGACACTCAGTCTAGAAATCATTGTCGATTTGACTGATGACAAATAAGTTTTATTGAAACTTAATAGACCACGACAAAGTGTCACTAGACTTCATATATTTAAAAGCATTTCTTTTTCTACTACAAAATGGCTTTATTTCAAAGATTGAGTTCAATTATAGGTATTATAGGTATTAACTCATCGAGCTTAAATGTTTTTATGCTGTAGAATTATTTTACATATTATTTAACACGGTTGGTATTTTGTCTTGTCGAAACATTATTGATAGGCTTGCTTCCAGTGGTGAAAATGAAATAATTTTTGTGCCGGAATGATCTCTATAATTGACGAATTGAAAAATTCGACGTGAAATGCTGAAAAATTATTAAAAGTCACCGGATCACAATTTTGTAACTTATGAAATAAAATTCTTGGTTGTAAAATTTAAATAACCTTGAAGTAGTAAGTAAAAAATAACTTATAAGTATTGGAATAAAAAAAAATCCTTGTTTTTTTAAAAATTGCTCCACTTTGTCTTTCATCTATCTCCAAATATATGTAAAGAAATAGGGTATGCCTATGCAAAAAAGTTGAAAGCCATATTAGCCTATGCAAACCTACTGCATGTAAAAAAACTATAAACTTCCTACTTAAAATTTTAGCTTCCACAAAAATTTTTCGATTTTTCTTCAGCTATTCCCAACAAAAAGTTATTTTTAACAATACAAAAATTAAACCAAACTGACCTAAGTATCAAAACTATTTTGGTGGTAGCAGAGTGCTGAAATAATTTTTCCGCAAGTTAAAAAGGTTGCTGAAAATAAAAAATTTATAAAGTTTACACCGATTATTATTAACAGCAGTTCATATTACACAACCAAATGAGGTTTATATTACCAGCTAATAATGACTTCTAGATAATCATTCAAAACCAGCTGAGTACACATAATTGGAAACCAATTTTTTATCACTTGTCAGGGATATCAAAAACTTTCATTTGTACAAAATAAAATTCTTTAAGCATTATATAGTTGTAATAAGATTGACTATTAAAAATGTATAAATGAAACAAGACAGCAAATAAATAAAAGAGCAAAATAATATCAAACAACCCCCAAAACCCCCAAATTTAACAACAAAACATTTAAAATTATGAAAATTAAGGTTGTTACAAATACAGTTTTTAAATTTATTTGGGACTAAATAAATATGGATCCCGATTACGCAATTAACTTTCTCGTAACATTTCAATTGTAAATATACATATTCAGTGGCGTGCGGTGACCTCTGAGACTGGTCATGCAACTGGCATGCCAAAAACTGGTCATGCAATTAGGTATTTTCTTGGTAGTTAATGCGTAAGACATGCAATATTTTCTGGGTATCAGTAAGAATTCTGTGTGAGATTCTAAAACATAGACCGATTATTTGTCCCTAAACCATGCTGTTCTCCAAAAAAAAAAGGTCATCGCCTGAAATCATTCCCAGATCTTATGCTTTTCGTTCCAAAATTGTAGTGTTCTTTAAAAAAAAATCATCACCTCAAAACATTCTTCTAATTTTACTTTACATACTAAAAGCAAAGTGTTTTCTAAAAAAAAAGATCTTTGTCTCGGATCGGCCTCAAATTTCTCCAATTTCGTCCCAAAACCAGTACCATTTCTCATAAAATTAAAAAGTCTATACCTCATCGCGCAAAAGTTCGTTATGCAATCCCTAAAAATTTGGTAGTACAACGCATGACTTGCATGCCCTGACCGCACGCCACCGTACAAATTATAAAAACTTAAAGGCTACAGTTTGCTGTCAAAGGTAGATTTTGATCTGTTTGTTCTATGCAGAAGCAAAGAAAAAAAACCTTTAAAATATAGTTTTGCAAAACAATTTTTATAGTGAATACTGATTCAGCCGAAAAGCTCAATGACATTAAAATCGAAATAGTTTTTGTTTTACAATAAAATTTACTGAAGTTTTTGCTTAAGTGTGCTTTATTGTTCAATTTTTTTCGAATAAAAAAAATAAAATTCATTTTCGTATTCCAAATTCAAAAATCACCTTTTGTTGACTTTTACGAAAATTATTTTATCGTATGCTTGGATCCGAAAGTTTAATTTCTTAATTAACAATTGTTATAATAAGAAAACAAAGAAAACTGCAAGTAAAAGATACTGATACAAATCACACAGATTGCTAATAAAGAGATACGTCAAACCAGAATAGGCAACTGAGTACGCCCATCAAGAGAAGCTATTCAATACGATACGGTACCATTGTCACAGACTTTGTTCGGGAATCCCAAAGGACCAGTTGAGCTAGGTAACCCAAATACCTGCGCTGAAACAAAGCTGTGTCTAAATTTTATTTTATTCCGGCTCAAGAAGTAGTCTTGTTATGAGCCTAATGGTTTATACAGTTGGTTTAACGAAAGCTCGGGTTGGTTTTGTTGAAGACTCTTCTTCACAACAAACAGAGACCACCGTCTCTAATAAGAACAAATGTATTACAAAAATTTACGACTGACGAAACTTCTATTCCACGCTTTGCCACACTGCAAAGCGAAATCAACACCATAACTGATTCAATTAACACAAAATAATTCTACCTCTGTAGAACACAACTCTTGGCCACTGGCACAAAATAAATTCAACACTCGACGACCAATACAGAAAATAACGGGCCTTCCGCGTCCAACCAATTACTTCCACTCGAGTCGTTTCCAAATCACATCTAATCATAATAATAATTCACTACGCATTGGCTTTATATAGAAAAAGATCGCTAAGCTCGAATAGATTTATATAGAAAAAGATCGCTTTCCAGAGAGATCGCTAAGCTCGAATCAAGTGGCATATACGCGAACATTCTAGTACAGTGACTTGATCAAAAACATATTACGTCAATACAAAGAGAAAAAGGCAAGAAATACATCAAGCAAACTGTAGACATTACATCGCATAGTACGAGAGTCGCGCTTCGCTGGTCATGTAATAATATTTTTACGATAAAACTATGAATCACTGTCAACGGGGATAAACTGCATCGTTATGATTAAAATTATTATGAAGTGTGACAACCATCTTTTATCAATAGAATGCTTCCAAACTAGTTGTTAGATTTTCGTATTTGCTTCTTTAATGTACAATATATTATTGGCAAAAATCGTAGTCGTCGTTTGGAAGGGCATTCACTCCGGGTCAGTCACAAACAGGACTAGAACTGAGGGTTATCCTTTTACTACCCCGGGCTGCTGTAGCCTACTGTTCGGATCAGATGCTGGCAATGATGGTGTTGAGCCAGCATCAGGTTTTGTTATCCAATACCGTCAGACCTCGTGCTCCGTGTGGTGCCCGATGTATGGGGCACGTTATTAGGATGCGGTCTGTGGTTTGTTCAGAGGCGCCGGACTCGCAATTTGGTGAAGGAGCGAAACCCTATTTACGCATGGACGAATGGAATCACTCAACGCCAGTCCACAGTTGATTGAGATTAACACAAGCTGTTTGGGGCAAGCTCAATCCAATAGGCCTGGCATCGGATATTAGTATAAAAGCACGCAGCCTGGATGTACTCTCATACCTGGACTCAGTGGCGTGCGGTGACCTCTGATACCGGTCATGCAATTGGCATGCCAAAATTGGGTCATGCAATCGAGTATTTTATGGGTAGTCAATGAGTAAGACATGCAATATTTTACTGGTAGGAAAAAAATCCTCTGTGAGATTCTAATTTTTAGTCCAATTATCATGATGTTCAATACCAATTTTTGTCCTAGATTCAAGGTCATCTCTAAAAAAAAAGGTTATAACTTGAAATCGCTGACAAATAATGCATTTTTAGTCGTACAAATGCAGTGATCTCTAAAAAAAAGGTTATCACTTGAAATCGCTAGCAAGTAATGCACTTTTGGTCTTAAAAATGCAGTGATCTCTAAAAAAAGGTCTTCGTCTCGGATCGGCCTCAGATTTCATCCCGAACAAATAATATTTCTCATTAATTTCATGAATATCTACCTCATCGCGCAAAAGTTCGTCACGCAATCCCCGAAAATTTAGTCATGCAACGCATGACTTGCATGCCTTGACCGCACGCCCCTGCCTGGACTACAATCCAGCTTGGTCTGGCATCGGTTATGGGTATAAAAGCACGCATCCTGGATGTACACTCACGGTACTCCGTCTATAATTTGTCCACTGAGAAGGATGCCTAATCCGGCAAGGTTATTTAATAGATTTTGCGCAGCTGGCACAAACGGCGTCTATAAATAGATCTTTCCTTTTTATTTTTATTTCTATATTTATCCTCCTGACTCGCAGGAAAGCGACGGAGGCGCTATACATAGGGTAAGCAATTACCCCTACCTGCTTGCTGAGATGCCAAGATATTGCTGTCCGCTTGCAATTTAGTAGAGATATTACTGTAATTTAGAACTGCTTGCCAAGACCACCAAGCAGGGGAAAGTGTCGCAAAGTGTCTTTCCCAAGGACACAGTAGAATGATACAAGTGGATTTTGAACCGAGACCATGTTGATCATCAATCCGGTGCTTTAACCACTCGACCACGCTGCCGACAAAGTCTCGACTAATCTTAGTCTCGTGGCCAAGAGAGATTCTCTTCTACCAATAGAGAGATGCTTGAAAATATGGGTAGGTGGTCCGTTCGAGTGGGATACAGGCATCCAATGATCATGCGCAAGACGTCATTCAGGACGCAGTCTATGACGGGAGTATGACCGCAGATTGTTGCGCGGTACTCAGCTGCTGAGTAGGACAGAGATAGGGCAGCTGTGCGCATTGTTTTTGAACCAGCACCCCATCTTAATACTCTAAGTCGCTTCAGCAGTGTGACGCATGAAGATTTTTTTTTTGCCCAATACCACTAGATTATGACGAAACGTGAGCGATCTGTCCAAAAATCTGTTTAGTTTTATCCCAAAACAAGTAGGTGTTGGACAGAACGGTAAGAGTCCATTGTTGTTCTAGACTTTCAGCTCATTTTGGGGTATTTAAATGAAAGGCTGCCGTCACCGTCTTAGTGTGACCGAGCTTCAGTTTCCAAGTCTAAAGATACGCTGAAAGTGTAGTCATGTCTTGTTTTAAACTTCTCACCAAGTCCTTCCAGTTTTCAGAAGGGTGCAACAATCACAGATCATCTGCATAAGAAAGCTTTCTGGAAATTTTATTTTTATTTTACTTATTTATTTTATCTTTGTATTTATCCTCCTGACTCGCAGGAAAGCGACGGAGGTGCTAATACATAGGATAAGCAATTACCCCGACCTGCTTCCGGAGATGCCAAGATATTGCTGTCCCAAGCTGCCGACAAAATCTTGCAGGGCAGGTCGTATGTACAAGTTAAAAATACGTTTAATACGAGTTAAAAACTCGTATTGTACGAGACTCGTATAGATGTTAAAAAAAGGAGGGGAACCAAGATCAATCCTAAAGGAACGCCGTTTTTCAGACAGCGCAGCCTGCTTTGCTTGCTGTCACGGGTAGTAAAGATGAAACTTTATTTCCGAACAAGCTCCATGGTCATTCTGCCCATGTGCTTATCCGGAAGAAGCCTCATCAGTAGCTTGCAGGTAAAGCCACGGTGCCAGACAGTGTCATATGCCGCTGTCAGATCGACAAATATGGCACCGACCCTTATTAACCTTGAAAGAATCTTCAATGTTCCGTGTGAATAGAACAACTTCATCCATGGTTGACTTTTTATTTATTTATTTTTTTTAATTTTATCTCTATATTTATCCTCCTGACTCGCAGGAAAGTGACGGAGGCGCTATACATAGGGTAAGCAATTACCCCGACCTGCTTGCTGAGATGCCAAGATATTATACTGTCTGCTAGTAATTTAGTAGAGATATTACTGTAATTTAGAACTGCTTGCCAAGACCACCAAGCAAGGGAAAGTGCCGTAAAATGTCTTTCCCAAGGACACAACAGAATGACGCAAATGGGTTTTGAACCGAGACCATGTTGATTATCAGTCCGGTGCTTTAACCACTCGACCACGCTGCCGACTTCCCGCGTCGAAACCCGGCCTGCTATTTAGGAAGCAATGAATAAAAATTGGTTCAACATAGGCGTATAAGGCTCTCGAGGATAAAAATACAGAGCAGAGATATTGGTTGATAACTCCTTGGATCCCCCACGGGTTTCATCGGCTTTATGATCGTGACTACAGCGGTCTTCTCCAGACCTTGAGAATTTTGAGTTGGCGCAAGCATCAGAAAAAAAGGAAGTCACTTAATTATGAACTTCAAAGCAGCTCCAGTATAAGCTCTGGGCAGATGGAATCAAAGCCCGTAGTTAGCTGGTTCTAAGCGTTGGAGTGCAGGAGTGAATTTTCTCTGTGAGAAAGTGTCAGATATATTTACTGGGTTTGGTGCTATGGCCCTATAAAAGTAAACTTCTTGAGAAGCAAGGCAATATAACGTGCGGTCAACAGCTTCGTATCTCCCATTTCTAACCACCTGAGATGCAATAGCATCATCCGAAATATAAGTGACAAGAAGAGTAGGCTACCGTAACCTACCAGTAAGGTTGTTCAATATACCCCATGCTCTATGACTAGAGTGTGAAAAATTGATGGTCCGAAGCAGTTCCGATCTGATCAGATCCCTCCACTTTTTGTCAAGTTTGGCAAGTAAAGCTGTAGGAGCGAACGTGAGATGTCTTCCGGAGGAGACTGCACGAACGCTGTACAGAGGGATTTACAGTTTTACACTCCGCATCCCAACATGGAATAATATTGTTTCGATGGCTATCGTGCGCTAGTCTTTTTTTCTTGATAATGTTACAAAAGTCCTGGTAAGCCGCATCCACATTAAGTAAATCAGGCGGCCACAAAGTCTTTGCGAATTTGTTCGTCTAAGCAATGTAGTATCTCCATTTGGCCTTGCGGAAGTTCCATTGCTTAACAGGCATGCTTGGCACTAACAAAGCAAATTTTGGTGGTTTAATAAGCAAAGGTTGATGTTATGACCTGGAGAGTTTTTCGAGAACACGTGTATCCGGTAAGCAATGGTAAAGACCAAAGCTAACGAAAGCTAGATCTGAATTAGTCCCAGTGTTTTAGAATAAAAGCTGGCGGCATTCTTGATATAGTATAGAAGGGTAAAAAAATTAATATTTTCCCAGCTAGTCAAGCACTCACCGTCTGGATGTCATCGTAACCTTAATCAACGTAGCGACAGTTGAAATAACCAGCATAGACACAGAAGTGAGGAAATACTGGGAGATCTAAGGATTGCAGTCGCGTTGCTAGAGATTATATGATTGTAGAAAAAAATCTGACACAATGCTTCTGTTTTGCGAACTTCAAAAGGCACAATTTGCCCTTTTTGGAAATAGTGCAGGCCAGGAGAGCAATATCCCCCTCAAATTCCGGTGTCCTATGTCTAACCTTCCATTAAACTCTAAAACTTAAACTTTAAATTTTTAAAAATCAAATTTTGTCCTAAATTATTTTTCAATATTTTTTATCCCTCTTCCGAAATAGACTCCGAATTCTGAATTCTAATCACCGGCAGTGTGCGAGGTGTTGCATCATTTAAAAATCTATAATATAAGTAAGATAGGAAAAAATATAATACATGGTAGTTCTAGCTTAAAACAAAATGCAAAAAAACTTTAAGGCCACACGTTTTCCTAACAAAACTCTCGGATAATATCAGTAAAATTGACAACAATATACGGTAGACTTTGCAATTTTATTGCTGTTCACATATTTGAAAACTGTAGACATGATTTTGTGAATATACGGTATCTGCTGTGCTATCGATTTTAAAAATTGTTTTCATTATCCCTTATGTTCACAACACGTTACCCTGTTTTACCTTAAATTTGTAAATAAATCTTGCATTTTAACATAAAATAATAATTTTCTAACAAGCAAAAGTATAAATTTAAAACATTGGTTGTTTAATAGGCTATAAGTTTATATCTTATGCTATGCATTGCTGTATTTGTATTTGGTTTCAGCAAGTTTATATATTCAAGTTAAGGAATTAGGAAACAAAAAGAAAATTTTTTTTCCATCTAGTTTTGATAAATTTCACATGCTTTAAACCTGTTTTACAATAAAAAATACAGTTTGTAGAACTTTTGCTTGTTAAGATTCAATCATGCTGTCATTTCATACATTAAATGAGAAATTTCATACATAAAAAGAGAAAAATTAGATTTTTCTCTTTATATGACCAGCTTTGCAACTAAAACCTGAGTAAGCAAACTATTAATTTTTTGTTTAACATATATATTTATAAAAAATAATTAAATTCAAATGTGTGATAAACCAGTCTTTTGTTTCAGGTAAAATTTTATAATTTATAAATTAATAAACGTGTTTATTGCTTTGATTTTTTAATAATTTATCAACACTTATTTTTATTATGTGCGATGAAACAGTTGGTGTGACCACAGGTCAACCCCATTTATCAAAACAAGATTTAAAAACTTTGGTGAGTTTATACAAAAATTATAAGTTTTTTTGAATTGATTAATTTCTCTATTGAATTTTTATTATATTTAAAATAAATAATAATAATAATAATAATAATAATAATAATAATAATAATAATACTTTTGTATCATATCTTAGATTTACATATGCTATATTCTGAATAATTTTTATTTGTGTGGCATTGTCAGTATATAAAATGTTTATAATTGATTATGTAACAATTAAAATTATATTGTAACTGCTATTAAATTTTATATTTTATTATTTTATTAACTTGTTTTAAAACTAATTTTGAATAATACCTTAAGAATTAAAATAAAATAACTTAAAATTTTGATTGAAGCATTTTATTAGTGCTAAAATAATGTTACATGGATTAACATTTTTAACGTAAATTATTCTTTGTAGGATGTTACAGTATTAACTCCATTAACTCCTGAAGTTATCAGTAGACAAGCCACAATCAATATAGGAACAATTGGCCATGTAGCTCATGGAAAATCTACTGTGGTCAAAGCAATATCTGGTGTTCATACTGTCAGATTTAAGAATGAACTTGAAAGAAATATTACTATCAAATTGGGATATGCAAATGCAAAAGTATATTGTTTAACATTGTCTGTTTAATTATTATAAACAAAATAAATTGATTTAATAGATGTTTTTAAACCATATTATCTAATACCTTTAACCAACATTGACAGAAATAAAAATTTACCACTTTTTTCATTTACCATATTGTTTTTAACAGGGATGTGGACTCCTCAAAATTTTTTACTGAGTTCGAGTTCAGAGTTTGAGTTTGAGCTAAAGTGATGAGTCTGAATCCACATCCCTGTCTAAAATAAAGAATTATCCCTTTGACTTCTATGAAAGAAGCCAGCCAAGAAGACATAAGTTATATAAAAAATCTAATAGGCAATATTTTTGTTCTGTACAAGTATTAAATCCTCACTATTAAAAAAATCTGACAATCTTCAGCACAACAGAGTAAGAAACAGTTATAAAATTTATAATAGTGAAGAAGAATAGTAAGAAGGAAATTATATCTTAACTTTTCTTTCAATTTTCATTCAACTTTAGCAATTTTTTTCATAATAATTAATAATAACAATAATGTGTGAAACTTTTAAATGGTTGATGTTGCATGAAATCTAGACATTGGACTCCTGAACTCACTATTTTTTTAGTGAGTCTGAGTTTAAGTTCTGCTACTTTGCACTGAATTGTTGAGTCATGAATCCTGAGTCTAAGTCCACATCCCTGTTTCTGACTATTGCATTTTACTAAAAACATTTAATACTTTATTAATTTGTCTTTTGGCTTGTAATTTCATTTTTCGCTTTTTTAATAGTCAACAAATATAATTGAAAGAAAAAATAAAAGAAACAAGAGCATTTAGTCTTGTAAAGGATTTTGGAAAGGTTCTAGAACCCAAAAATGTTGATGCTTTTCTATTTTTCCCCTCAATTATGTCAACTAAGTGTTGCTGCTTTGATTAATTATCATACAAAACTTTTGTGCTTTGTTAACCTAAAAATTTAATAATAGTTTTCAGTTAAAATTTTACTACTTCAAAATAAGATACAATGCTGTTAATCATATTGTTGTAAGATTCAAAATTGTTTTTATAGATCTACAAAGCAGAGGGACAAAGGCCTGAATGTTTTTGTGCTTGCAGTAGCAACAAAGCAGATGAATTTCCAGCAGAAAATAATGCAGCAACTGGTCCATATAAGCTTGTTCGTCATGTTTCTTTTGTTGATTGTCCTGGTCATGACATTCTTATGGCAACTATGTTGAATGGAGCTGCAGTTATGGATGCAGCATTGCTATTAATAGGTGGGTAATGAAGACTCTTTATGTGGTGTGTTAATGATGCAAATCCATTGGGTCATAACAGCTCAAGCTTTGCAGAGTAATTGTTTAATATTTTCATTTTACTACTGTCCATCCTAGACTACTGTGTTGGGTTGCACTGATTAACTAATTGGGCTAATACCAATTGATTCGTGACAAGTTTTGATGACAGTGTTTGTGCTATTTAGCATACTAAATAGGGTGGGCCAAAAGAATTTTTTTTGAAATCCAAAAATGGTAATTCTAAAATCTGCAAAAACATTTAAGATCATGTTTTAATGTAGTTTTGATTGGTTGCCCCAACTATTGGCCATGCAATGGGGTTAAAAAGATCACAGAAAAGTCAATTTTTTAAATATTGTCATAACTTTTGATATAGAGATGTTAGAAAACTCAAACTAGTCCTAAAATACTCAGAAGCATTAAGTTTATATTTGCTTCTGAAGAAAAACTTTATGTATAACCAAAGAAATTTTAGTTATTGACAAAAAACTGATTTTTTACCAAATTCAAATGCTATTTAGCTCTATTACAAGCCATAAAACTGTTATTCCAAATATTTTAGAAAGTAACAGAATCTTATATTAAATGTTTTTTTAATAAATAATAATGCTGTTTTTTTTTTTGACTAGCTTATCATAGTCTGTATTATTTATATACACTTTAAAGTGTATGAATACCATGATTGTCATGGTAAAAATCATATGCTTTGATTGTCATGGTTCTTACCCCAAGATTTAAAGTATATGATACTGAATTTTAGTCATAAGCAATTTAAAAGATATGAATTGAAAATCACTTTGCAATGTAATTTTGATAAGCTTTGTACATTAAACATAGTGACTTATTGCAAACACAGTAAAGACATAATTGCCATTATCTCACAGCATCTACTTAAAAAACATAAAATTAGTAGGCTACACATTAAATTGCATTTTTATTTCAAATCTTTTTATTAGCTTTCTTGATCTAATTGTTTGATGGATCATACCATCTCTGTTATTGTGTCCTGAAGCAGATGCTAAAGCTTCAGTTATCAATTTAATATAATGCTCCACCCTTTGGTTGTGGCAGGGATGCTTTAAAATTAGTGGCTGGTGTCTGCATTGTTTAATCATAGCATCGTCTAAATGTCTAACTCAGTGTTTTCCAACTGGTGTGTTGTGAAAGATTTTGGAAAAAACTATTTCAATTTTCAGTGAAGACTTTATTATTAACCAATATAATGGGTGTGCTGCAAAAATTTAAATACAGGGTGGCAACGCAAAGTGTAGACTCATTTAAAACCATATTTCTCGTGAATTATAGAAGCCATCCTTTAAAGTAAGGGCTTAAAATAAAGGTACACAAATACACTTTCAGATTTATCAACATTTATTTGAAATAACTCCCTTTTGCACGAATCATACATCGAAGTCTGTCAATAACCTGCGTGCAACATGTTCTCAGGTTATTGACAGACTTCGATGTATGATTCGTGCAAAAGGGGGTTATTTCAAATAAATGTTGATAAATCTGAAAGTGTATTTGTGTACCTCTATTTTAAGCCCTTACTTTAAAGGATGGCTTCTATAATTCATGAGATATATGGTTTTAAATGAGTCTACACTTCGTGTTGCCACCCTGTAGCTGAATAGTGTGTCGCCATATACAAAAGGTTGGAAACCACTGGTCTAACTGCTTGAGGCTATTCAAAATGTATGCTATCCAGATTGACCAGTTGATAATATGCTTTGGCCTTCACATTTAACTTTGGCAAAATAAATTTTCATACTGCTACTCTGGAACTGTCATTAGAAGATGCCTCACTATCTTGATATTTTATGATTTGACACCGATAATGACTATTTTTTCTTTACCATTAAATTTTGTTGACAGCAATTCTGTGCACATCTTTGTCACAAAGCATACCCAAAACTAGATTTTCTGGTTGGACAAAATTTGCATTTCTTTGCACAACTTCCGTTGCTATTTTTTGAACTGGGCCATGAGGAAATCTATGAACTCTTTGCCCCATGTTAAAAAATGATTAGATCTGTCTGGCACATTGCTTTTGTGCTTTATTTCAAACCAAATAGGAAAATAAAACATAAAACAAAATTCAGCCATGATTAACAAGGTTTTTTTGGAGGTGTTTTTATGGAAATATACAGACAAAAAATGCAACATCTAAGAGTGAGCCATTGAGAATGAATAGCCAGGTAAACTCAGAATCAATTTCACCAAGAATAACAGCCCAGCAAATTCTGTATGCATAATATTGATCAGTACTTACATCATTAATAGTTTTATTGGGTAATATTGGAAACTCTTGATTTGGAGTGGATTTAAATTCTTTAATTGACCAAGGCAATACAGGTCTACCAAAACAGTCTGAACTTAAGCAGAGCCATTTAAAGCAGTAAACACATGACAAAGAGCAAACTCCACACCATGCAGTAGAAAAATAGCCCACTGTAATGTTCTCTTCAACAGCCTTTCTAAAGCAGCAATTAACCCATTGGTGCATCCTGTCATAGAAGGAGTGCCATCACTGCCAATAAAAGCAAGTTTTTGTTCAAGCTCTGTATCCTTAATGGCATTGCATATGTGAAGAGCAAGATTTTTGTCTTTGCTATTTGGTTGGGAGAAGTGGTCAAGATAGAAACCTTCTGGCTCACCTACCTTGACATAATGCTCTTCTAATATGGTTTTCATGAGAGTTTTACCATTTTTGCCAATTTTCAAAACAAAAATTGCATCTTGTCTGCCATCAACATATATGCCGTTGATCAGTTCAAAAAATTTGTCTTCAGCTCTGATTTCCTGTCTATGTTTATTTCTTAGTCTTCTTAATTTATTTTTTTCAATAACAAACAAGTTGTCAGATGGTGTTATAATTCCAGCATCTGGAAGAGCACTATTTGCAATAGCAGCTCCAGCTCGATCAGACACTTGATACCTCACACATATATGCTAAATTTGGCACAGTTTTTGATTCTGCTGTGATTCTTCTAATGGTGTTAAATTGTCATACTCATTTGCGGTGTCTGATTGTACAGGTTTGGTTTTCAATGAGAAGGGTGAATGATGTTGTGATGAATTTGTGCTAGGATCTGATGCTGAAAAATAACCTGAACTTGCCAGAGGTTTCCTTTCCTGCCTTTGTGACACTGGCTAAAAAAAAATCTAAATCTGGTGATTCTGCTGTACAAGACACTTTTTGTTTGTGTTGGTCTTCATAAAAAGAGTAATCCCTGTCACTCATACATAAATTGTATTGTTTTTCCAACTCTCTTCTTCTTAATAGGTACTGACAAAAGATATAAAAAAATTTGTCCATATCAGCAATAAAATCTCTTTTTGCAAAAAAATTTTATTTCTCCTTTTCTTTGACCAACAGTCCAGCATGCTAAGTTTCGTGATTAGATCCCGCAGCTGCTTAGTGATTGTTAAGGGATAGAGACAGTAAATATTACACCTCAGCCATCTCTTTTCTAGCTTATTTGCAATAATTTTAGCAGCTGACAGTTGTAAAAAATCATCCTCATATAACAACTGCTCAATAACTTGTCTTTTACTTCTAGTTGGTAGAATAACCATTGGAAAATCTGTAATACTTTTTAAAAACATGACCACTGTGCAGACTTTTGTTCTTTTTGGAAAATGACTTTGTCCTAGCATTATGCAAGGGCATACCAAAAGTTCTGCACAAACTGTTATATTTTTAAAACAAAGAATTATAAAATAATGAAATAAACTTTTATTTTTTAATGTAATCTCCCTGCAAGTCGATGCACTTTCTCCAACGCTCTGCAACCTTCTTTATTCCTTCTTCAAACCAGTCTTTTGACATGGTTTTAACACCTTATTCATGGCTGACTTCAGCTCACTTTCAGACACAAATCTTCTGCCATGGAGAGGATCTTTGAGTGGCCCAAATAGGTGGAAGTTGCTAGGAGCAAGATCTGGGCTATAAGCTGGATGAGGAAGTAATTGCCACTTCAGCTCATGTAATTTAGCCATGGAAACTTTTGCTGTGTGGACACATGCATTGTTCTGCAAAAAAGCTTAACAGGGGCGCACCCAGTCCCCCCAAAAAGGCGGATGACAGAATTTCAACATTTTTTCAAACGTGGGGGGCAAAGCCCCCCAACCCCCCCAGGCTATTTTCTAATTACCGCCTACTTTAGTAAACTCTACGAGCGCGCCCGATGCTTTGCGCCGTCACAGACTTCATCGCGTCTTGCGAAATTGCTGATGGCGGCATTTTTTTTCTGCAGATTTCAGCTCGCTATCTAAAAGCCAAGCAGTGCTACCGATCATTCTAGTGTTGTTTTAAGAAAGTAACTAAAACCTATAAATTACTGACAATCAAGAAACGTTGCTATAACTTAATCAACAAATTTAATGTGAAAAAACGTTTAAAAAGGATCCACGCCGAAGCGGATGCAACATGTGAAAAATCAATTCTCAACAAGTACAATATATTTTCTAAAGAGATCACAATGTAACCAATCAAATGGAATTTCAACGAGTTGAATAGAAACAGTAAAAAAGCGACAAAAACAAATTAACAAAGAGGACGATTATTGTTATGCGACAGGCCTGTTTTGGTCTTTGGACCTTATCAGGCATAAGTTACCGTAACCACTAAGGTGAAAATGGTAGCGCGAAAAGTTAAGGTGAGAATTCCATGAAGTGACTCTTTTGAAAGATTTGGAAATGGAAATAAGAATTCCTATTTCCAAAAGAGTCCCTTCATTAATTTCCATTTTCATATATTGTACTTGTTGAAAACCTATAAGTCTTGTTTTTTCATTTGCCTTATTTGTTATTTTACAAAACGAGTTCTGGTCAGAACCACGTTAAAGAACTATAGGCTACTTAAAATTTTACAGAATAGAGTAATTTCAAGTTGCTCAAAAATTTTGTTTTCATATAAGCAATAAATTTTAGCAAATATTTTGGAGATTTAATGGTTTTTGTGATAGAATTAAAACTCAATTTCAAAAAATCACCGAAATATATATATTTTTTTTTCTACTGTAATTGATTGAATTTTAAAATCTCAATTCTATATGTATGGCCATCAGAATTCGCTAGAATGTACTAACCAAATTATTACGTCATACAAATCGTTTTAATTAAAAAAGCTACAGTACTATTTAAAGGTTGTAAGGTAAACTGTTACATCACAATTAATAATCTGCGATCGCAAAATTCAACTTGTATAAGCGCTTTCCTACTTTAGCAATGATTCGCTTCACCTGAGCAAAACTACAACATCCTGCATTGTGTAGCATAATGTTTTGAAAGCAAACTGTGTTACAAAAGGTCAGTGTGATGTCATAATAAAAGCTATGATAAACTGGATAAACTTTTGGTAAAAAACTTGAAATAAAATGACTGTTGCCCAGGCTTAAACAATGGCCATCGGGTGCCACATACAGCGCGGAAGCAGCAAATTTGACTAAAGATCCAAGGTTTCGAGTTTCTTTTTAAATGCCGTAAAATGTAAATAACGGTTTTCGCAATCGTTTTGGCAATTAAAACTCATCCACCGTCTTGGGGCGTCTGTTAGGAAGTGAATGATGTTTAGTGTATACTTAAGGCATCACGTAAAAATTTTTGTTGAACGTTGTAGATACTAAAAATGGCAAACGCAATTATAGATCAAAATTTTGCTAAAAATTGGGACACTACGAAAAAAACACTGAAGCGAAAACGCGCTCATCTCTACCCTTTAAGGAAAGAAAAACAAAAACCATTTGTTATAGTTAGGTTGGCACGAAACATCACTTTACTTATCAGCGCAAAAGTTCTATATTTTTGCGTATCAGCGCGCAAAGGGGACTGACACCAGGCAAAAAGGAGGCTGACAAAAATGTTTAAAAGGGGGCTGACACGACCTCTAAATCAGCCCCCTGGGTACGCCTCTGGCGCTTAAGAATTTTTTCAGGCCTGACTCTTAGTAGTTTGGAGTAGACTGTTTGAAGCAGACTAGAATAGTAGGCAGTATTGATTGTCTACTTTGGAGGGCAATAGTCCATGTGGATTATGCCGTCACAGTCCCAGAATACAGTCAGCTGAAGCTTCCCAACTGATGGAGCTGACTTGGCACGGACAGGCATGCTCTCTCCTGGGGCTACCCACTGCATGCACTGGCATTTGGTCTCAGGCATAAAGTGAAGAAGAGGAGTCTCATCAGCTGTGATGATTTGACCAAAAAGTTGTCCCCAAGCTCCTCAAGCATGTTCAAATTCATGACACAAAGATCATGGCAACTTTGGCGTTCTCCTGTCAGCAATCGAGGCACCTGTCTCGCACAAATCTTCTTCATTTCCAGCTCCTCATGAACTATTCTTTGCAATGTCCCATGACTTAAGCCTGATTGTTTCTCTAACTCATCATATGTTGCCCATCTATCTCCATCATTTCACAAGATCAATATTTGTGTGAGTCTTTGCTGTTGTTGGAGCACCACTGCATGGGTCATCTTCCAAGGACTGTCTGCCATTCATAAAGCTACTCGTCCAATGACTAACAGTTGATCTGTCAGGAGCAGAATCCCGATAATGCAATTTGAGCTTCCTAGCTGCCTCAGTTGGTGATAAACCCTCTTTTTGCAGAAAATGAATAATGGTATGCAACTCATTTTTTTTTAAATTAGACATTGCTAGAATTATATGGTCTGAAATTAAAAAATATAATCAATGAAAATCGAAAGATATAAGCAAGTAATTTTATACGTAATTAGTGCGATGACTAATGTCTATAATAGCAGTGACAGATGGCATGTAAAGTAAATAATGGAAAATTTAATAGCCATTGTGCAGAACTTGTGGTATGCCCTTTGTACCATTTTATGAACCACTTTCTATATAAAGTATCAATAACTGTTTCACTGGACAACCTAACCTAATCACCTGCAATTAGAACATTGTCATGCAGCATTAATGATGTACCACACAAATGCTGTTGCTGTAGTTTACTCAATTACTTATCAACATGACAAGAGTTAAAATTCTTTACTAATTATCAATGAAATGTCAGAATTATTATAGGCCTATTTTTTTTTTGAAATTAGGTGTTTTTAGACAAACATTTTATCAGAGGTCAGAGTTGGCACTATTGTCTAAGAGGACTGTTTGAAATATACTATTGCTATTATATAGCCTATAACTTTGACCACATAGTTTAACCATTTGTGGTTTCAACAGTGGCTAGCATGATGATGGTAGTTGCTGCAAAATTTTTTAAAAAGCTCTAAAAGTAAAATAGCATCATAATTTACAAAAACAGATATTTTTTTGAAAAGAATTTATAACTTTGTAAAATATATGGAATAACAGTTTTAAGGCTTGTAGTAGAGCTAAATAGCAGCCAAATTGGGTGAAAAATCAGTTTTTTGCCAATAGCTAAAATTCCTTTTGTTATACATAAGATTTTCTTCAAAAGCAAATATAAACTTGATGCTTCTGATTATTTTAAGACTAGTTTGAGTTTTCTAGCATCTCTAAATCAAAAGTTATGACAATATTGAAAAATTTGACCTTTTTGTGATCTTTTTGACCCCGCTGTATGGTCAATAGTTGGAGCAACCAATCAAAACTGCATTAAAACATGATTTTAGGTGTTTTTGCAGATTTTAGAACTACCACTTTTTTGATTTTAAAAAAGTTTTTTCAGCCTACCCTAATACTAAATAAACATTACATAGGTCAATGGGCAGTCATTTTGTTAAAAATTATTGCTACCTTTAACAAGCAAGAAATGTTTCAAAAAATAAGGTATGACAGATGCCCATTTACTTTTTATAAAATATAACATAAAGTGCACATGCATTCATAAGAGAACATATTTAACGTCTTTCTAAAATCCTTTTTCACGCAGGTTGCTGACACTTTACTACTTAAGAAAAAGCATTAGTAATTAAGTAAAAAAGAGCTGTTTTTGATTACCAGTAATTTGATAAGTTTTGCTAAGTTAGTCGAAAAAGATGAAGTTGATTAATCAACAATGTGGCCGGCGTAAGCAATTATTAATAACCTATCGCTTAATAAATACAACCCTGCTACTGTGTATTGTATCAAAAATATTTTTTATTTTAGTATATATTAGATAATCTTATTGACTATTGAGTAAACCTATACTCTGCAATTTTTGTTTTAGTCTAGATGTTAAAAAAGCTTTTAGACACTACTTTTTTGTGATGCTTGTTAACTTTAAATGTCTTTATTTATTTGCGTACAGCGGGAAATGAAACGTGTCCACAGCCACAAACATCAGAGCACCTTGCGGCTATTGAGATTATGAAACTGAAGCATATTATAATTCTGCAAAATAAAATTGATTTAGTTACCCAGAATCAAGCTAAAGAGCAATATCAACAAATTATAAAATTCGTCCAGGGTACGTTGTTTATTGTTAATTTATCTCAGTTATGAGATAAGTATGTAGTTAATATATAACATTTATTAATGATACTGAAAGTAAAGTTTATGGAGTCAATGAGTATAGATGTTTGTATTTAAAAAAATACTGATTGCCAGATGTCATTTTTTTATTCATTTTATTTTTTCATTTCATCTCTAAATTTATTCTTCTGATTCGCAGAAAAGCGTTAGAGGCGCCATACATAGGGCAAACAAGTACCCCGACTTGCTTTCGAAGATGCCAAGATATTGCTGTTCGGACTTTAATGATTCACTTGTTTGCTTTTTATTAATACTGTAATTTTTCTGTGATGTCATGGTATACTTTGATAGCGTTGGGACGATTTTATTTCCGAACGATTTTCCTCGCATCTTGCGCAAGGGTTGCCAAACTACGGCTCCGCCCCCAGAATAATTTCTCTTAACTCTGACGTCATACAAATACATCTTTTTCCACCAGATATCAAAAATTTTTAAAACAAAATGCTTTGTGAACACTGAACGCACAATATTTCTCTGTCAAAATTTTTTTAAATAGCCCACAACATAAAAGGTTGCTTACTTAATTCCAATGCAAGTTCACACAGGATTACTCATCGGCTCTTTCTAATTTTGTTTCAGGAACGGTTGCTGAAGGGGCGCCGATAATTCCCATATCTGCTCAATTGAAATATAATATTGAAGTTGTTTGCGAATACATCGTTAAAAAAATTCCCATTCCTTTAAGAGATTTTACTTCAAAGCCGCGATTAATAGGTACGAAGCTGTGTTTTCTCTAGTTTTTGTATGTGTTAATCTTTTTTTATTACACGAAATCTGTTTTGGTTTAGTTATTCGTTCGTTTGACGTCAATAAACCAGGTTGTGAAGTGGACGATCTCAAAGGGGGTGTCGCTGGAGGAAGCATCTTGAAAGGCGTTCTTAGGGTTTGTTTTTTGTTTGTATTTATTTACTATTTGTGCCCCTGTTTGTATTTATGCGCCTGTTTGTATTTAACTGACCAATTCTTACTGTAGTTCGGCGTCTGTTAGTTTACTTTCAGTTTTTTGTTTTATCGGGATTCGTTTTGTGCAATTTGCTTTTTAGATCGGACAAGAAATTGAAATTCGACCCGGAATCGTTGCAAAAGACGCGGAAGGAAAGCTTCAAGTGCGACCTATTTTTTCGAAGATTGTTTCTCTATTTGCTGAGCACAATGATCTTCAATATGCAGTTCCAGGAGGGTTAATCGGTGAATGTTTGAAATTTATTATCAGCTTAGTTTTAAATTTATAGACTGATTGCCTGAAAAGCAATTGATGCATTTTGTCATCTTTAAAATGTGTTGTCGATCATCTGTATCGCTCAAGATCGTAATTGATTGAGAAAGAGATTTTGTGTAATCTTAATTACACCCGACTCGTACTATTTTATGTAGAATTGCACCGATAATATTCGAAATTTATCTATATCGGCTTTTTTCGGACATATCGGTATCGATGTTTTTCACAAAATATCTATTCCACCAATTGTTTATTATTTTAAAACGAAGTACTCCATAGTTGATTTGGATCGATAAGTATCATCTTTACACGAGTCGGACGCCGCAAACGTTACACGGGCCACGGGTTTGAAATGGAGTTTCGTGAAAGATTTGTTTTTGGATTTGATTCATTTGAGCGCGAAAACGATTTACCTTAAAACTATATTTGCTTGCAGGGGCTGGAACCAAAATCGACCCAACACTCTGTCGCGCCGATCGCATGGTCGGTCACGTGTTGGGCGAGGTGGGGTCCCTCCCAGACATTTTCACCGAGATTGAAATTTCTTACTTTCTGCTTCGTCGATTGCTGGGCGTTCGTACTGAAGGAGACAAAAAAGGAGCAAAAGTAGGTTTTTATCGAACCCAAAAAATCCAACGCAAATGTCTCTGAAATTAGATTTTAAAGACTCGTTTTGACATTTGTTTAAAATTTTATGTATTATTTTTGTTGGCTTCTATCAATGCATTGCTGCACCGGCAGGAGTCGCACTGTGAACCACGCACACCGTTGACCAAAGCTTGAATACATTTTTGTTATTTTTAAGGTCCCTTTAGATTTCTCATTGTTGCTTTGAGCGACCACGCTCATTTTGTGTTGATAAACTTTTATCAATGATTTTGGGTTTTTATTAATTTTTTAATTTTTTTAATTTCTTCATTTTTTGACTTTACTGAACTTTGGTACTGAATTTTGACCAAAATCTTTTTTTTTGAATTGTTGCTACAGTTTTATTCCAATCAACAAACAACAATACAGTCTCGAATTTCAGGGATTGAATACAAGTTAGAAATTGTCGTTTGTATTTGCTTAATCATGGACTAAACCGCTTTTTGCCTCAAAACTTTAGCAAGGTAAACTTAAAACGACTTATTTCAATTTCAATCTACCAAACTTTTTAGGTTCAAAAATTAGCCAAAAACGAAGTTCTTATGGTCAACATCGGGTCATTGTCCACCGGAGGTCGTGTCTTGGCCATCAAGGCTGATTTAGCAAAGATCGTGCTCACCAATCCCGTCTGCACAGAAGTAGGGGAGAAAATCGCCCTAAGTCGAAGGGTGGAAAGGCATTGGAGGTATTTTGTCTCTTCGTACAATTTCTTTTTAATAATTTTTTATTTGTGCGATGAGATAATGCCAGCAAGCTTCATAAAAATGCAGATTGATTTAATTGATTTTGTCGAAAAATGTTGTAGTCATAAGTGTAAAAAGCGATTTTAAAACGTGTTATCCAAACAGAGTTGATAAGAGTGTCCACTTTTTTCAAATCGCTTGGTTTACATGATTTCTAGAGGATAAATCAATATCGAAGTACGACGCAAAAGTTTTTTTATTAAATTTTGTCGTATTCATTTTTTGGGCCGGGCATGATAGATTTTTCGAAGGGCAAAAACCAATAAATTGTTGTATCTCGAGAAATAAACGTCTAGATTTACAATTTCTGTACCAAACGATTCAGGAATGTTGGTTTTCTGTCTGTTTATAATACATTATATTACTCTGATTCGTTTTGGAGATATTTGCAGAAAACCATAAAGCCACTCATTCGTGTTGCTTTTTATATTTAAAGATCAAAAAAAATACTTACAGATTATTTACTTAACACCGAAACTATTCCTCCTAACTTTTCATCTTTTAATGTTTGCTCCCTTGCCAATTAAACCCCTAAGTTTAACATCCACTTGCTTCTTGTCCAGATAAGGTCTAAACATTCTTTACCTTACACCAAGCAGACATCTTGATATGCTCCCTATGTGTATCTCTCGCATGATCAGTTGCTGTTGTGAGTTACATTCCAAACTTGTTATTACCAAATTTAATACAAGTTTGAAAAGCATATAATAAATCTTACTAAAAATTGAATGTTTTAATTGAAAAGCATGATTGTTTGAATGAGCATTTTAGAAAACATGAACGGAAGGGTATCTACCCATCTCGATCTTCAAAAAACACTGATCAGGCTTATTAATGCTCTACACATTTTTTAAGCCTCGAGTTACAAGTCCATAAGTCGTTCAGTTTTTTTATAGGCTTTATCAGCTTTGGGATCGCGATTATTGTTATTCGGTGAGGGCTAAATTTTAAAAATTTTACATTCACTTCAGGCGAAAGAAAATAAGCAACTTAACTAGAACTTTAACGCAGCTCCAGCATAGATTAAAAGCTCTGGGAAAGAAAACAGGACCCAGAGCTTTACCTGGTTTTAAATGTTGGAGGGCAGGAGTGAATTCTCTGACAAAATATTTTGGGAGATGTTCACTGTGCATGGTGTGTGGCACCTCCAAGATTAAGGCACTTCTTGCAAGACTAGTTGAGATGACATGCGGTCAACAGCCTCGTATTTTTTGTTTCTAACTATCTAAGATGCAATAGCTTCAGTTAAAGCGGTCTGTAAATATCACTGTCTTGACCTACCAGTAAGATTGTTTAATATACTCTATGCCATAGGTTGGGAACCTTTTTGTTATTGGAGGTTATATTTTATAATTTTGAAGAAAGGAGGCCGCGTAAGTTGAAAGACCTAAGAAAATTGTGTAATCACTTAGAATCCGTTTCGGTTTTCTTGATTCTCGTCGCCAAAAAGTAATGATCTCTAAAAAAAAAAGTAATCACTTTAAATTTGACAGCGATTTTTCAATTTCCGCCCCCAAATTGAAGTGGTTCTAAAAAAAAGGTTATCACTTTAAATCCAGGGATGGGTGATTACATGACGAATGTAATTGATTATGATTATGATTACTTGCCCATTCTACAATTACGATTCCGATTACTCAAAATGATCATGTGTTTTTCGAATGCTGCAACAGAAATTCTGAAGCGCATTGATAGAGTAATCTTTTCTTTAATCAGTATCACGATTGGTATTCAAAGTTTTGTTACATTTTACTAATATATGTTTTGAAATCTTTTTCGTTTGGGGAAGATGATGGTCGACTAAATGACCGGACCTGTTTCCGTTAACCAGATCACCAGGCTCTTGTTAAAAACGGCACCGGTTCCATTTGGATGGTGATGGAGCAAAATGTTATTAAGTGCTCAGTTGTCTGCTCCTTTGCGCCGCATTCACAGGCCGCTGTAAAATCCATACTTATTTAAGCGTTTCTGAACGGAATGGACCAACGCCAGTCCTGAGACGGTTAAGCTTGACCCACGCAGCTCTGGGAAAGCTAAATCTTTAATAAATGTATGGAGTCGAGAGGCGTTTTTTCGATACTCCATACTTCATCCATATTCCGCCCATCGTATTACACACTGGTGCATGACAGAATGGAAGGTTGTTTAGTAGTTCCAATGCAGCAGGCACAAACGGGTGTCTTCATTTAAGTTGCGGCAGCTGTCCACAAAGTGGAGACAGGAACCTTTCATATAAGAGGTGTTTCGGCTGCTAAGCGCGGCGAGCAAAAAACTACGGCTTTTTGGCGGCGAAGCTCAATTGGTTCGATGCCTGCTAAGATAAAAAGGTTGCCCATTGGCGCGGGACGCAAGCATCTGGTCACTATGCGCAAGGCATTGTTAATGGGCTTGTCAATAAAGCGATATGGGCACCGCGACGCCAAACAGGCGCACAGTACTCAGCAGGATGGATTAAGGCAAGGGTGGCTGTGCGGAGTATTGTGGCATCCGCACCCCAGCTTGATCAGCCGATCGTCTTAAAAGCCCAACGCAAGATGTTAACTTTTTGCGCAGTGACTAAGTGTCGGCGAAACGTGTGTGCCCAATCCTGTTTTATGCCAAGATAAGTAAGTTTAGCACAAAAACGGTAGAGTCTGTCCGTTGACAAACACGTAAAGCTCACGTCGTGCCTCTGTGTTGTAGCTATGGAAGGCTGCCAACACAGTCTTTGTTGTACAGAACTTGAGCTTCCGTTTGTAAAGATAGAAGGATAGGGTTGCCATGTTCTGAGTAAGAGTATCCTCCAACGCCTGCCAGTTGCGTGCATAGTGCAAGATGACCAGGTCATTAGCATAAGCAAATTTTCTGGCGACTGTTACTGACAGGTCATATACATAGATATTAAACAAGAGGAGAGCCAGAACTGATCCCTGTGAAGCGCCGTTTTTAAGCGTTCCCATACAGTATTGTAGGCTGCAGTGACATCGACAAACACAGCGTCGGCCTTCTTTTTGGCCAAAAAGCTATCCTCAATTTCTTGCGTTAGAAGAGTGACTTGATCTACGGTCGACCTTCCGCGCCAAAACCCAGTTTGCTCTCTAGGTAGCATTTGGTCTATAATTGGTTCAACGCGGGCTTAGATAAGTCTCTCCAAGATCTTAGAGGGGGCACAAAGCAAAGAGGCAGTGGTTCTCAAAAGTTTTTGCTACATTCCTCCCTTTCAGGACTTGGGTACCATCATTTCCCCCTTTTAAAAAAATACCTTGATGATCAAAGTGAAGAATTTTTTTGTCTTCATCCAAATTTGTGACCCAAATTCCAGTTATCCCAGAAAGTTCAAAAATTAACATTCAATTTTGAATCTTTCTCAGATTTCTCAATTTTTATTCATTTTATTTCATTTCTATATTTATCTTCCTGACTTGCAGAAAACATCAGAACACAATAGATAGGGCAAGCAATTAACCCAACCTGCTTCTGGAGATGCCCAGATATTTTTATTTTGTTTTTTTAGTTATACAGAGATATGACTGAAATTTGGAATTGCTTGTCAAGACTGCCAAGCCAAGGAAAGTGGCGTAAAGTGTCTTTCCTAAGAACACAACAGAATGGCGCGGGTAGGTTTTGAACCGAGACCATGTTGATCACAATCACAATGCTCTAACCACTCGACCACACTGCTGATATTTTCATCCCTAAAAAGTACTAATTCAAAAAAAACTTTTCACTTTGAAGTACCAATTTTTTGCCTGACTTACATTGTAGTGAAATTTTCAAATTCCTCCCCTAGTGATTTTTCCTCCTTGGAGATTTCAAATTCCTCCTTGAGAAACACTGCCCTAAGGTCTGTAGCTCTTTTTAAAGCGAAAGAAAGAAACTCAATAAATTTTGAAATCGTTTATCTGAAAGGCGGGATGTGACGTCACAAATGGAGTTTTGCGCTTGAATGCTAACTCAATGTAATCGATTACACCTAATTTTGATTACCGCATGTCTGTTTGGATCGGACTCGGCTTTCTCAATTTTCGTTTTTAATAAGAAGCGATCTCTAAAGAAAAAGATCTTCTCTCATCAGCAGCAGCCACTGACACGTGATTCATCGGAGGCCGCAAGCTTTCCTCCTCTGCTCTGTGCTTTTCGGCTCGTTTAAAAAGTTGACGTTTTGAACTGCTTCAGACCGTCGATCCTTCCGTTTCCTCTAAACTAGGCGAAAGGCTCTATATCTGTTGCAAGGCTGTCATTATTATTAATGTATTGATAATTATTACTGCTGTAAACGTAATGTTAATTTATCTTATGAGTCAAATTTTATTTCAGATTAATCGGCTGGGGCCAAATTAGACGAGGAAATGTCATCAGGCCATCTTCCTATGGAAAATCGAAAGCGTAGTTTTAAATCGCCGAGACATGTTTAAAGACTTTATAAAAATAGAAAATTTTCGTCTTTGTGTGGATTACTTTGTCTCTTGCTTGCAGCTAAAGTTGTTTTGGGTGAAAAATTGAATTGCATGTCGGTGAGGAATTGTTTTAGGACAGCCAGATAAAAATAGTTTCGCTGCGCAGTGCAATTAATATCGAAATTGAAATGTTTTGTACAACTTAACAATACACAAATTTATTGATAGCAATCGTAATTCGGCTTAGACAACAAGTGTCAATTTTGGTGTTTCTCAACTCTAAGTTTTTTCAAACAAATTTTAGATTCTATTTGCTCGCATTGCGTTAAAATTGGATTTTATAAAAGTCAATTATTTAAAAGAATGTTTAAACTTCATAATTTTTTTTGATCTTATGCAAGTAAAACAAAAAAATATTCTATAACAAATATAATTTTTATAACTTCATGTAATCTTTGGTCATTAGCCTACTGCCGATAAATTTCGCGATCGTGATTAGTATCACAAATCTCACAACGAGCTTTTGTTGTTTTAACAAATAAAGTTACCATTAAGGCAATTGAATTCCTGGTTATTCTGCTCGTCTACAACTTGATGTGTCTATGCGGTATTAACTTTTTTTCTGAGAAAAAATTGTTTATGTCTTGGTATAATGTATGGATTCACTATAATGAAGGACGCCGTTTACTTTTAATTTTGAATACTAGAATAAAAATGATTATTTAAAACGTGACCAAATATTTTTGCATTTGTATCTTTAGCTGGTAAATCTGCTGTTTTTAAAAAAAGCAAAAATTGAAACCCATCTTAAAATATTGTTTTTTTTTTTTTATGAAAAGGGCTTTTAAAAATTCCCATTTAGTTGTTATCTTAGCCGTACCTGCCGGGAGGGGGGCAACTCTACTACGCGCGGCAAGTCTCAAAAATTTGGGTAAAATCAGGAATTTTAGGGCAACGACAAGAAATTGTTCATGCAAAACATTTTTTGTGCATCAAAAATGAACACTAAATGCAGAAAAAAGATTTAAGGTTGAGTAGTTGTAGCGCCGTGATTATGATCGCCATGGTCTTGGTCAAAACCTACTCGCGCCATTATCTGTTGTCTCGTTGGGGAAAACACTTTTACGGTACTTTCCCCTGCTTGGTGGTCTTGGCAAGCAGCTCTAAATTTCAGTCGTCTCCAAAAAACTAAAAAACTTTAAATAAAAATTTTTAACCATACTGCAATATCTTGGCAGGTCTGGCTAATTGCTTGCCTTATGCCAGTGCTTCTCAACCTTTTTTTGGTGGCGACCCCAATCTTAAGCAAAAATATTGGGTTGAGGAATATGTTCGTAACGTTTTTTTTATGTTTTTATTTTACAATAATTTTTTACTACTAGGCAAAATGTATATACGAGCGTATTCATTCGATAGAGCTCTTTCTACTGTAAAAAACTGTGCTGATCGTCTTTTTGAGTATTTTGAGATTTTATTATTTGTGAGGCTTACATATGGAATATCCAGGGGATAAAAAGCAACATTTTCGACACCTATTATTTACTTTTCATCGAGGCCAAAAAGCTGCTGAAGCAACCCGGGACATTTGCATGGTATACGGGGAAGGTGCCATAGGCGAATCTACGGCAAGAAAATGGTTTGCGAAGTTCAAAAATGGCAATTTTGACATCGACGACACGCCCCGTAGCGGAAGACCTTCTGAATTTGATGAAGACCATCTCAAAGCACTTTTGAAGGAGGAAAGTCTCCAAACAAGTCGTGAATTGGCCAAAAAAATGAACTGCGATCAAAAAACAATTATCAATCATCTTCATTCAATGGGATATGCCGAAAAATCGGGAGTCTGGGTGCCTCATGAGCTTAGCGAAAACAACAAAGGAAATCGCCTTCAAATTGCTTCTCAACATCTCTCCCGTCATCGACCAATACGAGGTCACAAACAGCGCTTTTTGTACCGAATCGTCACGGGAGATGAGAAGTGGTGCCTATATGTAAATATGAAGCAAAGAAAGGAATAGGTGGCTCCTGGAGATACGCCAAAGCTGAGAGTTAAGCCTGACCTCCATCCAAGGAAGACCATGATCTGCGTTTGGGAGACTGAGAGGGCATGGTGCACTGGAAAATGCTCGAAAGGTATTCCTTTCGAGCATTTCAACACGGTCAACAAGGAGCTCTACATAGCCCAGCTACATCGCGTGAATGAGGCTATTCGAACGAAAAGACCCCATCGACAAGGCCAAACCATACTTCTTCACAACAATGCCAGGTTTCATGTTGAACAAGTCGTCAAAGCCGCACTCCAAGAGCTCGAATGGGAGGTCCTTCAGCATCCGCCGTATTCTCCGGACCTTGCACCCACGCATTACTATCTTTTTCGCTCTTTGTCGAACCATGTGAGGGGCGTTACTTTCGAGAATGAAGAGGACCTTAAAAACTGGCTCAATATCGTCGTCGTTTGAAGGGCATCCACTCCAGGCCAGACACAAACAGGACTGGGGCCGAGGGTTTATCCTTTTACTACTCCAGACTGCTGCACTGCCTGGATGAGATGCTGGCAGTGATGTCATTAAGCCAGCATCGAGTTTCGTCATCCAAAACCGTCAGACCTCGTGCTCCATGTGGTGCCCGATGTATAGGGCACGCTGTTAGTACATAGTCTGCTGTTTGCTCAGAGGCGCCACACTCGCAATTCGGTGAAGGAGCGAAACCCCATTTGTGCATGGACGAATGGAATCGCCCAACACCAGTCCGCAGGCGGTTGAGCTTAACCCAAGCTGCTCGGGGTAAGCCCATCCCAACAGGCCTGGCACTGGTCTCGGGCACAAAAGCACGGAGCCTGGAAGCATTTTCACAGTACTCCGCGTTCCATTTGTGATTTGTCCATTCAGAAGCGCGGATACCAAGTCTGGCAAGGTTGTCCAAGAGATTCCACGCAGCTGGCACAAACGGGCGTCTGGATCTTAGTCTCACTTGGCCAGTATCTGAGGACTCACTTAAAAGACCATGCAAGATATGATCGGGGTCCAGAGATCCACGGTAAGCCAAGGAGAGTGTCGCTCCCATTCGGCGAAGCTCAGCTGGCTGGATGCCTGAAAGTACAGGTAGGTGGTCCGTTGGAGTGGGACGCAGGCATCCAGTAACTATGCGCAAGGCGTCATTCAAGACACTGTCAATGAGGCGAGTGTGAGCACTGCAACACCAGACTGGCGCACAGTACTCAGCTGTTGAGTAGACTAGAGACAAGGTGGCTATGCGCAGTGTTTTAGAACCAGCACCCCATCCCGAGCCCACGCGTCGCCTCAGCAGTGTGACGCGCGATGATAGTTATTTGCGCAATGTCACTAAATGGTGACGAAACATGAGCGATCTGTCCAGTTTTACCCCAAGATAAGTAGGGGTTGGACAGAACGGTAAAAGTCTACCGTTGGTGTAGAGTTTTAGCTCACGTTTGGCCTCTCGGTTATTTAAGTGAAAGGCTGCCGTCACCGTCTTAGTGTGACTGAGCTTCAACCTCCAAGTCTGGAGATACGCTGACAGTGTAGACATGTCTTGGTTTACGGTCCCCTCCAAGTCCTTCCAGTTTCCAGAAGAGTGCAACAATGCTAAATCATCAGCATAAGCAAACTTTCTGGAAATCATGGAAGGAATATCGTACGTATAGATGTTAAATAGGAGGGGAGCCGAGACCGATCCCTGAGGAACGCCGTTTTTAAGACGGTGTAGCCTGCTTTGCTTGCTGTCACCGGTGGTAAGGGTGAAACTTCGATTTCGGACAAGCTCCATGATCATTTTGACCATGTGCTTATCCGAAAGTAGTCTCAGCAGCTTGCAGGTAAGGCCACGGTGCCAGACAGTGTCATAAGCAGCTGTCAGATCGATAAATACGGCACCAGCCTTCTTTTTAGCCTCAAAAGAATCCTCGATGTTCTGGGTTAGCAGAACAACTTGATCTACGGTTGACTTCCCGCGTCGGAACCCAGCCTGCTCTTTAGGGAGCAGTGGATCGATTAATGGTTCAACGCGGGCGTAGATAAGCCTCTCGAAGATCTTGTAGGGGACACAGAGCAGAGATATCGGTCGATAGCTCTTTGGGTCCCCCACGGGCTTTCCTGGTTTTGGGATCGCGACCACAGGCGCTCTTCTCCAGATCTTGGAAATTTTGAGTCGGCGCAAACAGGAAGAAATGAAGTCACGTAACCAGAACTTCAAAGCAGCTCCGGCATGGAGTATAAGCTCTGGGCAGATGGAATCAGGTCCCGTATCTTTACCTGGTTTTAAGTGTTGGAGGGCAGCAGCAAATTCTCTCTGTGAAAAATTGTCAGAGATATTTACTGCGTCTGGTGTTGTGGCCCTCCAAAGGTCAGACACTTCTTGAAAGACAAGTCGAGATGACTTGCGATCAACAGCCTCGTATTTCCCATTTCTAACCAGCTGAGATGCAATAGCATCGGCTGAAACGGGACAGTGACGAGGAGAGTGTCGTGACCTACCAGTATAAGGTTGTTCAAAATACTCCACGCTTTTCGACTAGAGTGTGAGAAGTCAATGCTCCGAACTGCTTCGGACCATCGATTCCTCCGCTTTCTGTCAAGCTTGGCAAGCAGAGCTATAGCAGCCAAACTTGAGTCGTCTCCCTGAGGAGACTGCAGAAAGGTTTTATAGAGGGATTCACACTCTGCATCCCAACACGGAATATAGTTATTTCGATACCTGCGTGGGATAGTCTTTTTGGCTGCTTTTTTAATGGTGTTACAGAAGTCCTGGTAAGCCGCATCCACATCAAGTGAATCAGGTGGCAACAAAGTCTTTGCGAATTTATTCGCTAAAGCAATGTAGTGACTCCAATTGGCCTTGCGGAAGTTCCATCGCTTAACAGGCATGCTTGGCACTGCCATAGCAAACCTTGGTGGTGTAATAAGCGAAGGTCGATGTTGTGGCCTGGGGAACTTCTCAAGGACACGTCTATCCGGTAAGCGACTGTTTGGACCTACGCTAGCGAAAGCTGGATCTGGATTGGTGCCAGTGTTCCAGCGGCCGGAATAAAAACTGGCAGCGTACTTGGCGTTATATAGCAGGGCAATTAATACTTGCCCAGCCAGCCAAGCACTCACCGTCCGGACTGTTGTCATCATAACCCCAGTCAGCATGACGACAGTTAAAATCGCCAGCGCAAAGACAGGGGTGAGGAAACACTGGGAGATCCAGGGTTCGCAATCGCGTTGGCAGTGGTTTGTAGATGTTGACTATTTTATAGCCATCAACGTCCACACACAGCCACTCGATCTCCGATGTCGGTGAAGATTGGTCCAAAAGCGTGTATCTCAGTCGCTCGTGGACAGCGTGGCAAGGCCATGCCTCCTGCTTAAAGAAGACCCAGCTAGTTGGTAGCCAACCAATGTGGCGTGAGTAGTGGTTGGCACACAGTTGATCTTTAAACTCCTTTTATTAAAAGGGGCACAATTCGAGATGAACAGACAAAATACACTTATTCAAATAGAATGAAACAATAAACAGAATCCTTGCTTGATGACGTTACGATAATCAATCTTAATTTACACAGCAGCTACAGTATATGAGTCTCCAATCTAATAAGTTCTGTTCTGTTGTGGTTGTTGGGGTTGGCCTGGCTGTGGATATCCGGTCATGGGAGGGTTGCGAACACTCGAGTTGTACTTGAACGGTTGCTGCATTGTTGCAACATGCTGAGGCATCATTTGATGTGGAGCTGGGTGAATGCTTCTAGCGCCAACTGGTGTGGTCATTGGTCTAATGGCGGGGCCACCAGGTCCTCTAGGCCCAACGCTACGCATGTCACCCATTTGGTATTGGGGTTGAGTCATTTGTGGTTGCCACCTACGAGTTGTCCTGACATATCCTGCCGGCATGTAGGTGCGCTGTCCCTGGAAAGGCATAAAGTAGCTTCCAGGGGCGCCAGCAGTTTGGAACGATTGTCCTAGTAGTTGACTTGGAGCAGCGACCCTTATTCCCATGTTTGACGTCATTCGTTGCATATACTGAGCGGTAAGATGAGCTTTTCTGTCTTCACGACGTTGCGCCAAAGCGACGTATAAAGGCTTTGAACCAACAATTCGTCCGTTCATCTCTGTAACAGCTTTGGTCGCTTCTTTGGGAGAACTGAAGCAGACAAAGCCAAAACCACGTGATCTTTCACCATCGTTCATAATCTTTGCACTGGTAATGGTGCCGTATTGTGAAAATGCCTCACGAAGCTCGTCGTCCGTGACATTATCGTCCAAGTTCTTGACGTATAAATTGACTCCTTGAAATCGCTGAATGCGCTCCTGCTTTTGCTGCTCATATTGACCTCGAAGTTCAGCCTGGCGCTCTTGTTTTTTTTGAGCTCGACCCACATATAAAGTGCCAGCTAGTTGGTAGTTTGGTAGCACCAACTTCTCTGCATCAGTGCAATGGGTCTCCTGCAGTAGGATGACGAGTGCCTCAGACTGCATAGCGAGGTAACGAAGAACATTCATCTTGCCTGCAGTGACGCCTTCGATGTTCAGCTGAAGAATAATGGGTCTTCGGAACTTGTTGGCAATGTGCCCTGAAAAGGGAAGTTTTATCCTGGCATTGCCCCGTCCTGAAAAGAACGTTTTCCGATTAGCAGACCCACACTGAACATCGGAATGGGTGGATACCCTTCCGTTTTGGTAGGTTCGGTTTCGGTCTGTCATTTTAAAAATCAATGAACAGACTTACTCACGGCCCAGGCTGCGTGAAAGCACCTACCATCTGTGCCAACTGGCTCAACAAATTCTTCGATACCAGGCTGCGTGAAAGCACCTACCATCTGTGCCAACTAGCTCAACAAATTCTTCGATACAAGGCTGCGTGAAAGCACCTACCATCTGGGCCAACTGGCTCTACAAATTCTTCGATACCAGATCCGGGGATTTTTGGCGGAACGGCATCGACAAATTGGTCGAGAGGTGGGAGGAGGTCGTAAACAGCAACGGAGAATCCATAATTTATTTTCATTGGTGCGAGTACCGAGCAGCAGCGAGTACCACAACGGAGAATACATTATTTTCATACATAAATATTATAGCCATAACTTTTCATTTTTGTTTAAAAAATCTTTGATAAAAACGCTACAAACTTGTTCCTCAACCTAATAGATAGCAAACCTTTGGCGACCCAATCTTTTTTACAGACTTTATTGCAAACAAAAATCTCAATTTAGTCCAAACACGGAGTGATTTCTAAAAAAAAGTTTTCACTTTAAATCTGTCTTTCTCGATTTTTCTTCGAAAAACTTAGTGATCTCTATAAAAAAGTGTGGCCATTGGCCGTGGTTGGCCACTGGCCAAGTGGTTTGAGCGCCGTGGTTGTAATCAACATGGTCTTGATTCAAAACCTACTAGTGCCATTCTATTGTGTCCTTGGGAAAAACTCTTTACGGCACTTTCCCCTGCTTTCTAAATTTCAGTCATATCTCTACGACACTAAAAAAAAATAACAAATTTCAACCGGACAGAAATATCTTGGCATCTCTGGAAGCAGGTCGGGATAATTGTTTGTCCTATGCATTAGCGCCTCCGTCGCTTTCCTTGAAGTCAGGAGGATATAAAATACTTTTTTGTCGCTTGATGTATGACAAAACAAAAACGTCATATACAACATTTTAGACATGAGTTCAGGGAGTCGAACCATTTGATTTTACCGGTTCAGGTTCGGTTCGGGTTCAACAGCTGTTTCAAATTTCGGTTCAGTTCCGGTTAGAATTCAGATCAATTGAAACGCTTCGATTTAGGTTCGCTCCTGTAAAAATTACCTCAAAACCGATTTATAAAGTTCCGGTTCGGGTTCGCAGCATCATTAGGAAAATATTAAGATAATTAAGAAAATATTGTAGTATTCTCTAAATATAGCGTTCTCCAAATAAAAAAAAGGTCTTCACTTGGAATCGGTCTCCGAAATTCCTATTTTCATCGCAAAATCATAGCGTTCTCCAAAAAAAAGGTCTTCTTCACACTGCATGCGGCCCGCGGGCCCGTTGACGTCACAGAGCGAACCGTTTTTTTCAACTGATTCGGGTTCTGTTAAGGTTCACGATTATTTAAATTATTCGGTTTAGTTCCGGTTCGCTCTTTTTGATTTTAAAATTACGGTTTGGGTTCAGTTAAGGTTGGGAAAAAATGGTGTAAAACCGGTTTATAAAACTCCGGTTCGGGTTCGGTTCGACTCCCTGCATGAGTTAAAGCAAAAAATAATCACTTTGCCTGAATAAAGAAAGCGCACTTATGGTAGAATCAGTCATGTTGGCTGAATAAAGAAATACCAAAGCTAAATCATTAAAACAAATTTTTTTTAAATGGAGCCACACAAAAGAGAGCTAACAAGACAGACTCATACACAAAAATCTAGTCTAAAACTTTGATAATTACTTTTAACTTTTTAAAATATTTTAGTACAGGAATGCACAATTTTTCTGTTGTTGCCGACCCCATTAGGGCTGTAGATTTAATTTTAACCTACGGCCGCCAGTGAGTTATTGTAAGTAGATGAAATTTTGTATTAGGCGCATAAAATAATAAGTTTCATTGATAACATAGCGTTTAACTTCTGTTGATTGTAATGGAACGAAATCTCATTATTTTTTAACCATCAAATTTATTTAAACACAATCCGTAAAATATTGTAGCAGAGTTATGAGTTTTGGCAAGGCTTGGTGGTTTTGGCAAGCAGTTCTAAATCAAAGTCATTATTTCTATTAAAATTTCAAGCGGACAGCAATATCTTGGCATCTCCGGAAGCAGGTTGGGGTAATTGCTTACCCTATATATAGCGGCTCCGTTGCTTTCCTGCGAGTCAGGAGGATAAATATAGAGATAAATATAAAACAAAAAAAAATTCTTTATTTTTTTAATTTTTTTAATTTCTTTATTCTGTTAATTTATTCAGTTATTAAAAATATTCAGTAATTTATTCAGTTATTGATAAAAAGAATAAAAAGCCATATGACTGAACTGAAGTAGGTGTGTGCATTCAAACGTTCAGTAGGTGGCATATAGGGATCTTCTAACTCCGGGATTGCTAACTTCATTTTACAGTGTTCGTAGAAGGGTCAAAAATGCAAATGCCTAATTTAACGTGTTTTACCTATTTTTTGACTTTTTTATTTCTAAATACTGCCTATCATATACAAGAAAGTGCGGAAGCGAGCATATCCGCATGCAGATCTTAAAGATTCGAGTTCAAATCCCAGGTAGATCAATAGTAATAAAAGTCGCCAAAGACTTATTATGGCAGGAGATACCAGACTGTATATTCTTAGGATTTAGAAAACTCCTATGTTTCGGTTGTAGATAAAAATAAGCACAAGTACAAGCACTGTAATGTGTGACGACTGCGAGGTTCGAACCAACTTTTGTTTATCTTGCTTTTGTTTATCTTCATTTGTACCGCACTATTTTCTTTGTGATTATTTTCTTGTCGCGTGTTTGTAATCGCCCTAAAGCCTTTTTGTGTTCTTTCTATATATTTGCTGCAAAAAGACTTTAACAGACAGATTGGAAATAACAGAGATTGAAAATCGATGACAATGCAAGCTTGGAAGTTCAACATTGACTATTTGGTTTTGAGTGATAGAAGATAGGAATAGAACACGCAAGGCAGTAGCGGCCCTAAATAACAAAAACGCTACAAATGCCACCTAACAAAACATCAAATAAAATATTTTACATAAGCTAACTGAAGCAAATTTTTGCTAATTTTTTTCATGCTGCGGCTGTCAATTTTCTACGTGTCAGATTTAAATACAAATACAATTTGCAAATAAAAAATTTTTACACAGAAATGAAAAAAAAGGCAAAACAATGTTTAACTGTTGGAAGAAAGTTTTTGCAGTTTTTGAGAATTTTTTTTACGCTGTTCAAGGATTGTTTCCTTGCTATCATTGATGCGCTTTAGTTCATTTTTGGCGAAACAATTAAATGCTGATTCGATAATTGCTGTAAAATTTAAGTGCCCGGCAGAACGTTGTTGTTGTAGCAAGAAAGAGCAATTCTGAAATGGCAATGGTTTTTTAGTGCAAAAATAAAAGCTTCTCTCTGGTTTGATAAGTCAAAAATCGGATTCTTGCATGGTCATTGTCGGTTAATGCCGAGTAATACTGAACTGCGAGAGCAGTAACAGTATAACAAAACTCTGATAGCTTTGATAAACCGCCTCTATCAGCAATGTCAAACAAATGAGTGTACTCTTCTGATAAAAAATTATCAAATTGGTGTTGGGTCGTGACCTTTCACAAGCATTTCTTTGCTAAATGAACGTTTATGACGTCGTGAAACACTTCTACCCACATAGCCACTAACGAAAAAGGTGATGTTAGCATCAATGCAAGACAGCTCAATCCAGTGAAAGCTCAGAAAAAAACGTCTCTAATCAGTCAAACTTTTTGAAATCAATTTCTTTTGCTTGAAGTGGGCGGCAAAGAAATTTTGTCGAAAGTAGGCCTAAGCAATTTGGAACTAGATTTCAACACATTTTGCTGAAGAAGATTCAAAACTCTGATTTTCTTTTCTGCTTGAATCAACTGTTTGACGCACATAAAAAAATTTCCACCGTTTACTTTTTCCAGTCTAGCACAAGCAGTACTTGTGCCAGCACGTTAATTTGGGTTTGGTAGAGGTGTCAAGTATTTGGGAAGTGTTGGGAATACTGATGGAACAGCATTATTCTTTAATCGAATTCATGTCAAACTGCGTTGATGGGGCAAATCACTCTTTTTCTGACGTTTGTTGGTAGATTTTGTTATTAAATCACTTTTATGAAAATGCTTGCACATATTCAGTGAGAGCTTGACAAAGTCCAATGTTTTCGTGGAATTGATTTTAACCATTTATTTTTCAAAACCTCTTCTGATGGAAACTGAAATAAAGCAATTTTTGGATGATTTTTGTGAGATTTGTAACCAGTTTTACACCCTAGTACACAGCATGTATTAACCATGGCAAGCGCTACTAAAAAAGATTCATAAATTTTCTCCCAGTTACAAAAGCCTTGCAAATTTAAGTAAACCTTAATTTTTGTATTGAGCTGTGGAATAAAAATGTCATTAAGTATTGCAACTTCTAAAAACAATCTAAGATTTCTATTCTAAAAAAGTTCACCTTTTGGGTACAATGTTGAATAACCTATAATAAAAGCAAATGTGATTTTTAATCAAATACACAACTTTAACATTTTTAGATATAAACTTATTACATCCGTCTTTAAAATAGTTTTTGAAGATATTTTCTTCAAGAAACTAAAATAAATTTTATAATTTTAGTGATTACTTGCAAGACACTTAAACTTTGAAAAAACAATTTAAGATAAAACAATTTTCATCTTTGAAGCTATTTTTCATTTCTTGTTGTACTTGACCTGAACTGCATAGCTTTTAATTGTTTTTTTAGTGTTCTCAATTAGTGAAAGTTTACACAGTTAATTTAAAAGGAATAGCTGATTCAAAACATGGTAATTACATCATCATCAAAATGATAAAACCTGGTAAACTTTCTTCTAATTTCTGGTACAAAGATAAGGTTATTTATAGCAAGATTTGTAACAACAAAAGCTGTAATTAAAATGATTCAACTTAACTTCAATTATTATTGCATCTCAACTCAATTTTATTCACTAAAAAAATGTATTCAAACTGCTTTTTGCATTTAGCTAATTGCAATTATAAAAAAAGTATATAGATAATTTATACAAACTTTATTAAAAAAAACATTTATTGACTGTCTGAACAAAGCTATCAGCCACAAAAAATTTAACTTACAAGTATTTGTTACAGTTATTTATCACAAGCAAAAATAAAAAAGTTACTGTTACCAGACCTTTTTCCGTGCATAAGATAAATTGTTCCAAACCGGAGTTAGCGATCCCGGAGTTAGAAGATCCCTAGCGGCATAAAATCAGGTTAAGTGATTGAGTTTTCTATCATGGTAATGTATGTCGTTGTTTATACGCTTTTAAAAATGGACATAAAAATTTTTTGTAAAATTAAGGATTAAACCAAATATTAATTGAAGATTGTTATTAACCGATAATTGTTTTCGCTGAAATCGAACCGGAACTTAATCGGGATTGAACTATTAAAAATAAAATTTGCCGAATCCGAACCCGAACCGTAACGTTATTTTAAACGGTTCGACCCCTGTTTTGACATTTTAATTGGCCTTTTTTAAAAAGTTAATCTGGCAACATAAACTTCATCTTGTAAAACAAAAAATCATGTTGTGTTTTATTGCATTTTTATTGACTCCTTTTTTATTAGTTAATTTGTTATTAAAACAATTAGCGTATGTTTTTACGCGTAAGAGTATTTACTACTTGGTATGTAGATTTTACAAGAGAAATATATGGGTCTCTTCAAGAATTACTGTAAGCAATTTTTTTGTTTAATCTAACCGGGAATCCCTCCTAATGCGCTAGGATGGAAAAAAAACTAAGAGGAAAAGGGTTCTTCAAAAAGCGATAGTAACGGCAGCGGGATGCGGGATAATTTCACCTAAAAAATTGCTTTCGCTGACTTTTTGAAGAGATCCAAATAGATAATCTTTTAGTTTATATTTTTCACATTTTATATTTGTACTCTGCCTCATAGTAATAGTAAAAGTACAACTAGCTTGCAACCTTTCCTAATAACTAATTTTGTAATGCGTCCAGCCACAGCCAAAAGGTTGTGCAATCCTGATCTAGACTCTAGCCATAGAGTTCTATATTGTATCTTTGGCTGCTTTTTCAAGAAGTTTTAAATATTTTATTTGGTAAATTTTTAATACATAGACTGTTTTCAAACTAGGCCTAAAGCTTGTAAATAATTAGTTTGCATTAATATGTGATTAAAAAATGTACTATCTGAGTGTTTTATTTTCTATCAATATCAACAATTTCAGGTATTCTATTATGTATATTAGAAATTACAAAGCTTTGTTTTAAAAAACTAATATTAAAAATATAAGAACAACTTTTTAATTTTTAATGTTATATGTTTATCTCTTTTCATTCTTAATAATGCAACTTTCATATTAGTTTCTTGGCTGAAAATGTGTGAGCCATCAAATTTAGTGATTCATGTTCATATGGTGTATATTCATTTTCACCTTGCATATAATTATTTTCTTGGCTTAAAAGAAAGCATTGGAGGTACTATGCATAGAGCAACTGTCAGGCAATTACTTTGACCTGCTTTCAGACATGTTAAGATTTTGCTGTACACTTGAAATTTTTATTTTGGTTTTTATTTGAGTAATGACTAAAATCTAAAACTGTTTGCCAAGACTATCACGTAAGGAAAAGTCATGTAAAGTGTCTTTTCCAAGAACATAACAAAATAGTAGAAATACGTTTGAACCACAACTGTATTGATCGCAATCATAGCTTTTTTAAGCACTTGACCACAATGTACACAAATATTTCAATCAGACATTTGAGCTTTAAAAATAGAAAACATTTAAAATTTAATCCACAAGTCTGATATGCAGTAAAACAATACTTTACATTTGTAATTCTAACAATCATTTATAGTCAAAGAATATTTAACCCAGATTATTTGGTAGGACAAATTATGAGGCATCCTAATTTGGCAAAAAAAAAACTCAATATGATAAAATCTGTTAACTTCATTAGTTTATATTTTGCTGCAATCATGGCTAATAATTGCAATGTTGTGAGTAAAGATAAATGTGACAAAGTTATTGCTGCTACACCAACCACTTTAAAATTTTAATCATGTCATATTTGAATAAACATTCCAATATTTCAAGTTTTTTTTTATTGTGTGAAGTTTGAAACATAACAAAAGATGATTTCAATGGGTAACAAAAATGCATTGCAACTTCAAATTTGCATTATCAATTGTTATATTATGAATGCATATTATGCATAGAATAGATAAATTATATTATGAATAGATGAATAGAAAGAGTAATGTTTTGCCTAGTCAACTTGCAACCCACTGAAGTGGGTTGCCTCTAAATTTGTCTTATCAAATATAGAAGTACTAAGAATAATTATCTTGAAGACATTATGATTAGGTAATTTTCAAACACCTTTGTCTATGTTGGATTTAGTATAAGTTTTATGACATACCCTTATGCAGAGTCAGTGTTTTAAATTTAGTCTTTATATATTATTGCATTTAATTATTGCTACGCACTAATCTTGAGAACTTAACAAACAAGATTTCAGTGCTTACATAATTTGCCTTTGCTGGTTGGTAGCAATAATCAAACAATAATGTTGTCCTTGATTTGATTTGGAATTCTGCTTTTGCTTTATGATTGCTTTTCTTGTGTAATTAAAAAAAAACAACATTTGGTTTAAGAGAGGTAATTCAAAACTTGCAAATTTCCTGCAACTTTCTTATAACTGCCTTTTATAATTCTTTCCAAGTTTCTCAAAAATTAGTCAAAATTCAAAACAAATTGATAAAAAAGAAGTATGCTTGAAATAAACAGGCAACCATGAGTTGTTTACTTGCAAATTTTTATTTTTTAAAGTTGGAAAAAAGCACTAAAAGTGCAAAGGTAAACACAAGTAACTTTTAAAAAAACATTAATTATTCATGTTATAATCAGGGTATTAATATAGGCAATATTGCAAAAAAATTCTAAGTTGTGTAGTATTTTGAAATTATTTAAAAAGTTCTTTAATAATTTATTTGCTTGCTCTTTGATATTTATTTCCTTATTTGTAAACATTATTGTTGTTTATATGTTAGCCATTAGCCATTGACAAAAAAGTCATCAAACAATTAAAAGCAAAAGTTTTGTTTAATTTTTAGCTAATGTTTGGTCAATCTTGTAAACCCAGCAAATACAATAAAATTTACACAAAAAATAACATAAAATCAAGCTCTGAATTTTTGTTCTCAAAGTTCTTTGTGCTAAATTTTTATGAACATTAGCAATATTGTACTAGTAACATTTAGCAAAAAACAGCCTGATTTTGGGAGGGAAATAGGGAAATTTTCAAAGAAAAATAAGGAAATTGGATATAAAATCAAAGTGAAGACCTTTTTTTTTTTTTAGAGAACACCCTGATTTTCAGAGAAAGATAAGGAAATTGGATACAAAATTGAATTGAAGACCTTTTTTTTTTTTTTTGGATAACACCTTGATTTTCGGAGAAAAAAAGGTTGTTCAAAAAAGTAATGGAACTGAATACCTTTTTTCATTAAGGCGCCGTGAGTATTAAGTCTTCAAAGGGCACCGTGAAAAAAAAAAGTTTGGGAATTGCTGGGCTATAACATGCTGCATTATGCAATTTAGATTGCAGCACAAATTCACTAAAAGTAAAAACTCTGATGATTTGCTTCCTGCTGTAGAAGAACTTAAAATGAAGTCAATACCATCAAAACTAAAATGGATAATGAAAGATTAATTTTACTGGAGGCTAAACATAATCAAAAAATTGGAGCAACTAGCAACAACTACTATAAAAAAAAAAGTTTATGATGCAGTATTGAGAAAAATAGAAAAAATTTAAAAAATTTAATCAAAATCCAACAGATCTATCCTAAGGGAAGAAATTTGTAGCAAATAAATAAACATCTCATTAATAGTAAAAACAATATTCTCAACTTTTTTCACTTTCAGCCCCTATCAAAGAAGATGGCATCCCATTTTATATTTCAAATAAGAATTTAAAACTAAGCAAAAGTTTTGAATGTAAAACAAGAATAAAGTTCATTTCTACAAATTTAAAATAGCATCTAAGGTGCTGTGGCACCTTGATTAAAAGTTACTGCTGCAAAAGAAGAAATCAGGTTGGGAAACCCATTAACAGACAGTAAATAAATTTAGCAATTCTTTAAAAAATGCTCAAGATAGATCATTTGCAAGTTGCAGTAGCTGACTGGATTATTTTCATGTTGCTGTAACTAAAAACTGCCATAAAATGTCTTTCCAAGGATGACAAAATGACAAGAGTAAGTTTTCAACCACAATTATGTTAATCTTGTTTGTTATCGAAACGGCACTATTAATGCTGCCAACAATTTATTGTTAAATAAATCCTCAATCAGGGTAGTCCTGAAAAATATGCTTTAAGTCTAGCCAAATGCTGCAATGTTTACATTTGTAAAGATTTAAAAGGTCTAAAGTTTTTTTTAACTAGCACACAAATAAATTATATAAGATTTCCTAAAAAGTGGGCTAATATTTCAATTGAATAGTTCAGTTTTATGATAAAAATGCTGCGATAAACACTGGGATAATTTAAAAGTACTGAGTACCAATATTAAATGGTTAATGGTATGAATAGTTCAAAGTAAAAGCATTGCTATATTATAATAATCATTTTCTAATACATTATTGTTCACAAAAAAATTTTTTTGAAAAATCATATGTTGAATATCCTGCTTGAGAATACTGTTACCTTTAAAAGAAAAGTGTTAATAACATGTTTTTCTCATATATCAGGGGTGGCCAACCAGTTAAGGACCAAGAGCCACATTTCTTAATTTTGTTACTGTAAAGAGCCACATGATTCACATGGACAAACAAGGTATTCATGTTTTCTCTAAAAAGAAATGGTCTTCCATTTTCGTGAAAAAATCATAGTGTTCTCTAAAAAAAAAAAAAGGTCTTCACTTGGAATAAGTCTCAAATTATTTCATTTTCAATGAAAAATCATGGTGTTGTCTAAAAAAAAGTCTTACTTGGAATTAGTCTTGGTTTTTCAATTACAATGTTCTAAAAAATTCCAGATGGTATAAAAGCTGCATGAAACCAGGCAAATAGCTGCGGTTTGGCCACCCTTGTCATATATGCTAGAAATTGTCAGCATAATTATTATTTTAATTTTTCCCACAGCAATACAAAAACGAGATCTTTGCTGAATTGTTCCTGCAACTTAACTCTTTCAGTCCAGGTGAGCCAACTCAATTGGCTTCCATTTTGCATCACATGCATAGCATGTAACTTAGTGCAATGCTACACTTTGGCACACAGGATTAGTGACAGCAAACAATTTGCTGCACGGACAATTGTTGGCATTTTGATGCAGAAAATCTTCTTTTGTTGTGTGATTATTTATTTCTCTGGCTTTTCTTCTTCAATTGGATCACGTGACTTTTCGAGCCGTGTGCAAACTCACACAATCTTGTTGAGATCACTCATGTGTGCGAGAATATACAGATGTTTCTTTTCAAATAAGTCGTTCATTTCTTTTCTTTTTGAAAAACTTTATTTTCAAATGTAAAGTTTACATTTTTAGCTACTGTTAGTGACTAAAAAAGTTAAAATATTTTGCCACACTGTGGCACAAGAAGAAAAAAAATTTTTTTTAAGGAAAACTAAGGTCAATACTTTTATTTATTACTAACTCATTTATTCAATTTTTATAAATTGCATATCATTGTAATCAGAAAGGAACAAGCTTTTAGACTTTGAATTGCTCTTTAAACAAATAAATTTGAAACCATTTAAAAAACTTAGAGAAAATTTTTGTCTTTGGTACCAAAAAATACTTGGAGCAAAAGAGTTAAGTAATTTGTTGGATCATTCACATCTACAAAAAAACTTAGTGCATTAGGCCCAAAGCACTATATTGATCAGTGCTTCTCAAAGTGAGTCACTTGGCTCTCTAAGGAGGAATTTGAAATCTCCAAGGAGGAAAAATCACTAGGGGAGGAATCAGGGAGGAATTTGAAAATTTCATTACAATGTGAGGCAAAAAAATTGGTACTTCAAAGTAAAAAGTTTTTTTGGAATTACTGCTTTTTAGGGATGAAAATATCAGCAGTGTAGTTGAGTGGTTAGAGCATTGTGATTGTGATCAACATGGTCTCGGCTCAAAACCTACTTGTGCCGTTCCGTTGTGTTCTTGGGAAAGACACTTTATGCCACTTTCCTTTGCTTGGCAGTCTTGGCAAGCAATTCCAAATTTCAGTCATATCTCTGTATAACTAAAAAAACAAAATAAAAAAATTTCAACCAAACAGCAATATCTGGGCATCTCCAGAAGTAGGTTGGGTTAATTGCTTGCCCTATCTATTGTGTTGTGATGTTTTCTGCAAGTCAGGAAGATAAATATAGAGATGAAATACAATGAATAAAAATTGAGAAATCTGAGAAAGATTCAAAATTGAATGTTAATTTTTGAACTTTCTGGGATTACTGGAATTTGGGTCACAAATTTGGATGAAGACAAAATTCTTCACTTTGATCATCAAGGTATTTTTTTTTAGAAGGGGGAAATGATGGTACCCAAGTCCTGAAAGGGAGAGAACCACTGATATAGATAGTCATTTAGAATCGTGATTAAACTGTGCTGTACCATATTTTGATCATTCAGAAATTGTTTAGAAACTTTCAAAAGTTATTGATTAATTGCCATTTCAAAATCTAGGAAAGATTTTGGTTTCAAATTAATTTCGTGTTTTTTAAATTATCATCTTTATGACTGTGCCTTAAAATTTTAATAGCTACATGTCTTTGCTATTCCTTGAGCTTGATCACAGGCTGATCAACTTTTTTTAACAGCTTATAACTTTTGACTGGAAGCCAAATTCATATTTGAAACTGCATGTCCATTTAATTTTATGATGTCAGCTGATCAGTGTAGACCAAACCTGGGTATTTTACAGCCTGTGGAGCATTTAGGTTGATTCTTTTAACGCCCAAACTATAATATAGTTTTAAAAAAAGTATTCTGTGATACCTAATTGAAGTCAAGACTTTTTTTGGTGTACACTTTTGTGCACCTATGTTTTTTTCCATTAGATGTTGAAAAAGCAAGAGCTGACTAAAAAAAGGTCTTTACTTTAAGCACTGCTTTCAAGTCACCTGATGATTTACTTAATTTGGCAACTTAATTGATTCTATAAATACACAAAAGTTTTTGGCCTTCATTTTGTCACCATTATTAAGAACTGCAAAAATAATATTAATTATAAAATACAGTTTTGTAATTGATACATTGTGTTCTGTATCACTAATTAAGATGCATATTGGTTATCAGATTATTACTTTATAAACTTGCCTAAAAAACATTTAGAAAGTGCTAAAATTATTGCTAAACTTAGCACGGTTTGAAAAATTTTGTTTTTTTTAACAAGCAACCAAAATGATGTATAGAAATTAAATGCCAATGTTACTGTAAAATTAGTTTTTTTTAAATTGATATTAAATTTTCAGTCTTTGAGCCAGTTTAGTGTATGTATTATCAAGAAAAGCCGAACGTATGTATTATCACTTCACCATCCATGTGCAAACTCACAGTGTGATTACAGGTTATCTGCAATAACCTAATTGAATCAGCATTATTTTTTTAAAAACTGTTACATAATATCTTTGCCATACACGATGCATAATAAAATAAAAAAGCTTGTGTTTTTTGTGACTTGAACAAGTATCAAATAACCTTTATAATTTTTTTATTAATTAAATTGTGATTTAAAATTGACCCAGTCTAAGATATGGATATTTTTGGAATTTTGATGCATTGTAATGAAAACAAGTATTTAAATGATAGTTGACCCTTTACTTTTGCAAAGTTTCCAAGCAATCTGCCAAAATTACCAAAAACTTTTTTTTGAAATTTTGATATATTTCTGAAAATAAAAATAGAAAACATTGTAAAAAGATTGAGAAGGTACAATGTATTAAATTTTTCATTGACATACAAGAGATGTATAAAAAAATCATTGTCAGAATTGGAATTATAAAATTTTGAGTTGCAAGTAATTCTTCTGACTCTGCAATTCTGGTGGCAACAATCATTTCAAACTTAAGTAATTTTAGAGCAGTTGTTTTCAAAACTTTTTTAGCTCAAGCCAAATTTGGTTAGGACCTCGCAAACTAAGTCTTAAAGGGTGTATTTTTGCATAAATAACAAATTAATGATTGTACTTATGGTTTTTGTCAAGTTCTTTCTCATTAACCATCTACTTTTAAGTGCCAACCTTACAAACAGACCCAGGTAAACAGTATTAACCTGGTCCATGATGACATTTATCGCATTACAGAATTTTATATCAGTGTGACTAATATTACCCTTTTATGTCATCTTCAATGCAAAGCTTGATCTTGTTGAGGGCAATACTCATGTCTTGGCCAGGATAAAGACAATTGATTTTAAGAAGTTTTGATACCATCAGTGTGTAAAATCCCTACTTCACATGAATACATAGTTCCAAGGAGCAGTGAAGTTATTACTTTATTAATGATTATTTATTTATCCTTTTTAAACATTTAAACAAGATGTTAAGAAGTTCAGTTTTGGTTTGTCTCAGCACAATTGTTTTTTTTGGCCATTTACAACCTGTACTTGGGTTAGACTGTTTTACAGAGTTAGATTGCAGGCACTGTACATGCACATACCACATTTGCGTAAATCATGCTTATTTGTTGCCAAGCAAGAAAAAGATATGATACATGGGAGATGCTATGCCTACTTGCCACTCTCTTTTTTTGAAATTAACATTTTTGTTTCTTAGACTATTGCATTCAATTGTTGTGCTAAAAATTACAGGACATAATGGAAAATAATTTCATAAAAACAAGGCATAATGATCTGTGAGTTATTCAAAATTGAAGTTACTTTTCATTGACAAACAACATAAACAATACACATCAAGACATTGAATAAAAAGAGCTTTAATGGCTGAAACTGTTTATGGAATGAAATTTCATTCTATAGAACAGGGATGGCAAACCTTTGTTATACGGCAGGTCAAAAAATGACAGTTTTTTGAAATTTTGTTATGTGGGTCATTGGCTAAAAGAAGTTGAAGATTAAAAAAAAGTCTTCACTTCCCATCAATATCTAAAATTTTCCTCCCAAAATCCTAGTGACCTCTAAAAAAAAAAAGGTCTTCACTTCAGTTTGATCTCTGATTTCACTATTTTCCTACCAAAATCATAGTGATCTCTAAAAAAAAAGGGTCTTCACCTAGAATCGTTCTTTATGTTTCCTGTTTTCATCCCGACTTGATCACACCCTCTAAACCAACACATGGCAAACCGTTATCCTATTTTAACCGTTATCACACCCTCTAAACCAACACATGGTAACCCTAACCCTATTTTCCAAATTTTAATTAACTGTTGAATTTTCCTACATTTTACTAAAACATCAGTTGATGTCATACAAATAATCAAAAAAATCTCCAACACTTAATTTCTTAAAGTTTTGTCCATATAAAAAAAAATGTGGCATCTGAAATAGGACAACTTTTGCTGACAAATAAAACAGATTTTTTAACATAAAACAATTGAGCTGTAAACATTTTATACTATTGTAGACAAATGAATACTGTGCTCGGCTTGTAGTACCAAATATAGTGAATTAGGCTCTTGCACTAACATGTTACCAATTTTCAATAAAGAAAGAATTTAGCTATGCTTTTAAATTTTGCTTAATATTTTCAAACATAACTGACCATGCTTTTATTAATTTTTTTGCAGACCCAATGAGCCACAGTGAAGAAATTTACATTTCATATTATTCTGCTGTGTTGGCAAAAGCATTAAAACTTTATGATGATATAACTTTTAACCATCTTTTTGAAATAATATCTACTTTATCAGACGAGGAAAAAGTATGCTATAAAATTTTATACAAATAACTTTTTATATGTACATTTTTAACAATATAAATATATCTTTTATTAGATATGCAAATTGTCTAGCATTTAAGTCTTAGAAGAGCCTTAGTTAAACAATTTACTTTAAAAAAAGCATTTGTCGGTAAACAGTGGATGAGTATTAAACACTTTTTCTATTGTATATTGTAATAAAGGAAGCAAAAGATACTTGATAAGTCCACAAATGTTAGATGCGTGTCTTTTGTGCCCATAATACTACATTTAAATGTTGAAGGCCTAAGTGCAAAAAAATTTGTGTTATCAGCCAATTGGCCACCAGACACAAGACTCCATTGCATGAATGCTGACTAGCTAGTAATACCACACTTCACACTGGCTAATTGGGTCTCAAGCAGGAAGTATGGCCTTGCAATGTTTATTCATGAGAAACTTAGCTGGACCCTTTATGCAGGTAATTTTAACTGCCAGCACACTGACTGGAGCTATAATTATACTATTCCAGATAGAGAATGCCTGGCTGATTAGGCAGCCAAGGAAAATCTTTTCCTGTTGTATAACCCTAAAGATGCCCTAGCTTCTTCTTTGGTCACTGGAAACTGGAACCAATCCTGACTTGGCCTTTGCAAGTAAAGATATAAACAGCTCCAAACTGGACAGACAAATTTTAGAAAAGCTTTCTTGGTCCCAACCTCAGCCATTGCTAATTACAGCCTCAAAAAATCTGGTTCCAGTCCCAAGTGAGCCATACAAGCATTACAACTTTCACAAGGGCAACAGGAAACCATATGGCCTCATCACAAACCAGCTGTATCAGGAATTACCATCTCTTGACTTTAGCCCTATTGATGAGGCATACCAGGACTTCTGTCATATCTTTGCAGCAGCAAAATTGTCAATTTCACATGGTTGCAGAAATAACTATGGACTGTGTTGGGATGCAGAACACAAAAATTTTTACCAGGTTTTTCTTTGGGCTCTACAAGGTGAAGCAACTAGTTCAGCTGCTTCCACTTTGCTGTCCCATTTATATAAAAAATGAAAAGATTGCTGGTTTAAAGCTGCAAGCCACTTTGTCTTCTTTTAAACAGGCACATGGTCTCATTGATTATGGAACTTGTTTGTAATTGAAATTTTATCCTCATCACCTGTGCCAAAAAGCAAAGCAGGTTACAGCACCTTAACAATGGCGTCCCACAGGGATCAGTCTTGGCTATTCTCTTGTTTAATATAGGGTTTTTCAATCTAATTCATTGTTTTTGCAATTAAATTTTTTTTTGCAATCAATTTTATTTTGCAAAAATTTTAATAAAAATGTAAAATTTAAAAAAAAAATTTTCATTTAATAACATATTATTGCATAATTTATTTTTAAACAGCAGTATGTTATTAAAACATGGAAAATATTATATACACAAAAAATGGATAAATATATATAACAAATTCAAAACCAATAAAACGCCAGCATTAATATATAATACAAAAAATATATTATATAATATTTTTCCATGTTTTAATAATGTACTTTTCTTTAAAAATATATTATGCAATAATATGTTATGAAATGAAAAAAAAAAATTTATTAATTTTTTTTACTAAAAATTTTTGCAAAAAAGACAAATTTGATTCCAAAAACAACAAATTTGATTGAAAAACCAATATCTATACATATGATCTGTCAGTGTCATTTTCCAGACTGGTCATCTTGTACTATGCAAGCAATTAGCAGGCATTAGAAGGGACTCTTACTCAGTACAGCAACCCTATATTCCTACCTTCACAAATGGAGGCTGCTTTGTAAAAATGTAACTAAATAGACTCCATTTGCATAAAGTCTATTTTGTTACATCTTTTAGTTACAATCAAACTACATGAAACTCACGTTAAGACAAACTTTGATTAAGAAAAAGAACATAAGTGTAAGCAATGAGGAAGTGCCCACAAAGCTGTGTCAATATTTTAAAACAACAGGTAGACAACAATACTATGACAGCTACATATTTACATTTAGACTTAGTAGCATGGATATTGCTCTTTGCAACTGAAGCAAAAAGAAATTGATGTTGGCAGTTTGTGCTTAAGTACTTGGCATGATTAACCTCAGTTATATTTTATTGCCATTCACAAGTGTGTAAGTAGGTTTTTGCCTACATGAAGTTGGTGTGCCATGAGAAAATTCAAAATACATTAGTGTGCCATAACAAAAAAGTTTTAAAAGCATAATTGGTTTATACTAGATCAATATCTTTGTAAAACAAAAGAATAATGGACACTTTGTGCTTTCAGTTTTATGAAGTATTTCCTGGCCATACATGGCATCAACCCAAGCTTTGCTTTATTGTAGAATACAGTTATATATATATATGATATAAATAGATATATTTTTATATTATTTTTGTTTTTTGTTGTTTCTATTTGTTTCAAATAATTGCCTGATAGCTGGTTTTTGGTGAAACAGACTGTTGAGGTTTGTAAAAAAAATTTGTGTAGTGTTTTAACCTAAATTAACAATTAAATTTTGCTTTGATTCTGATCATTGAGCACTATTTGCAGCTATATTAAAAACATTTATCTTCGTATATACAGTATAGATAGATATAGATACTATTGATTTTTGTTTTTTGTATTGTAATTGAGTCTAAAGTGTAAGTAAATATTGATGTGATGCAGTTTGTTTTTTTGCAACCAGTCAAATTACAACCACAAGCTTTTAAATTGTTCCATATCATCTGTAGCCACCTTTTTACTCTTTTTATCAAAGTGTAAAAAATTAAGAAATCTGTGTTAAGGAAGAGTTAAATCCCACAAATTTTTGCTAAAAGATCTCTTGTTTAAATTATTCCTTAAATATCCTGTAAAATATGATTGTACAGCTCATCAAGATGACACATTTCAATTTCTTTTGCCAGATTGAACAGGCTTTAGCTGTGGTGCATTTTCTATTTCCTGGCATTAAATTTTTTTATAAAATTCAACCTTGTTATTGCTAACAGCAACAAAATCACTATGTAGCTGCAGTTTCTACCTTTTTCTCCTTAAATTTACCCTACATGTAATTTGTTTTAATTGCAAATAAAATTACCAATTCTCAATTAAATGAGATGCTGCCAAAAAGTTATTTCAATATTGCTTGAACAAGAAATATTCCAGTTCTTTAAAATAACATTGATTATCATGTTATACAGAAAATCGGTTAATCACATACTGCTTAAATGCATATATCGTTTTATCGCATACAAATCTAAAATCCCGAACCAAATCCTATCTTTCATTAAGTAAAAACATTGGTTAATCGCATACCGTTTAAAGGAATGAATTGGATTATCGCATAAGATTTTTGTCACAGTTACTATCTTCATTCACTTAATCGCATTATTTCCCGGGGGGAAAACATTTGCAAAGCAGCAATGCAATCTGCAATGGGATCAAAAAAGCAAACAGTGGTAACTTAATCTGTCATGGTGGCTGCTATTTGCTGCGAAATACAAAACAAAAGAAGCGCAACTGCAGCAAAATACAAAACAAAAGTAAAACAAAAAAGTGCAATAATCTTCAAGGTGTGTCATGAAACAGGGATGCAACTAGAGGGGATGTTTGGATGGCATGCCATCCCCCTTTACAATGCCTATCAAAAATCCAAGAACAAAAGACTGTCTTACAAAACAGCAATTTTTTGTTGGGATTAATATGAGGTTGGGATGAAAAGTGGGAAATACAAGTTCGAGTCAAGGTGAAGAACTTTTTTTTTTTGGAGATCACCATGATTTTGGGAGACAAAATCAAAGTGAAGACCTTTTTTTAGAGATCACTATGATTTTGGGAGAAAAATAGCAAAATCGGAGACAAAATTGAAGTGAAGACTTTTTTTTTTTTTTAGAGATCACCATGATTTTGGGAGAAAGATAGCAAAATTGGAGATGAAATGGAGGTGAAGGCCTTTTATTTATTTTTTTTTTCGGGAGAAAATTAGGAAAACAAAGTTGAGTAGAATTGAAGATTTGAGTATACTCGTATAAAGTTGAGTATAAACAAACATTAAAATTGCGTATTTTCTTGCCAGTGTTTGTACAATGTCTTAATCGCGTAGAAACATTACAAACCAAATTGGCAATCTACAATGTGGTCGAAGGGTAATCACACAAATCGGTTAAACGCATATATCGGATAATTGCATAAAAATGCCTGGCAAATTGAATATGCAATTACGAGTCTTCAAGAAGCAATTACAATTCTTCAAGACAAAATCTATTTGGGCGTCTTCAAGAAGTCACCATAAACAATTTTTGGTGAAACTAAACTGAAATTCCCCCTACAGAACAAGAATGAAATTAAAAAGAAACCAAAAAGAAAGGACCTCTTCAAAAAGCAATTGTAACCACAGTGAGGATACGAGTTAGTTTCATGAACAAAAGTTATGGTGACTTCTTAAAGGGATCCATATACTCTTACTACACTGATATAATGACTGATTATGCTAAACAGTTTACTATTGTATTACAGTAATGTATTGCAATTTAAATAACATATTTTTAAGTGATACCTATTTATTGGTTTGATAAATTAATATTAATTTATTAAAATTCTTTTTACAAATATAGTCTTTTTTATTGAAACAATAAAAAAGCTACACATAAAGTGCACAAATAGATTATATTTTGAAATTTCACAAATTTTTTAAATTTAGTTGATCTGCAAAAAGTTTGCCAAAACATAACTGTCCAAGTTTCTATGCCAAAATATGCTAGTTATTTGTATTTGACATAATCCCAACCCAGCTTAATTCCAAACATTTTATAGAAATCAAATTTAAGTAAATAACATTAACTTATTGGCCATATCTAGTTTTTAACATTAAAACCGCACTTATCTAACTTAATACAGGCAATACCAGTTGATCTGCCAGTCCTTTGTACTCTAGTTGAGTGAAGTGAAAAGCATAAAAAGTTGAAATATTTCAACTTTAAAAATTTTTCACTAAGCACAAAAAATTTTGCACTTAAGCATTTTTTTTTGCTTTTATGTGAGTTAACTTTTCGCTTTGGTTTTTTCCGCTTTCTGCCACACGCCCAACTTTTCTGCTTCCACTTTCAGTGTGAACCAACCTTTATAGTAAATTCACTAAATTAGTATAATAAAAGCTTTGTTTGTTTTCAAGATGTCTACATCTATTAAGTCTCTACAACGCACCTGATCACAATATAAGATGCCCATGCACACCAAAGCATATTGCTTGCATGTCATAGTTTTTGACCATGATTTTAAGTCAGCTAATTTTTTGGTCTAAAGATTTAAAGGAAAATATTAAAATTAACTTCTTTTTTCAATAAACTACTACCTTGCCATGATGGGAAAGTTTACATATCTCAATGATCTGTAAAGCTGTATTGGCTTGAGATTTTATCTCTCTTCTCACACTTCTAGAGATTTTACCATGGAAGATCTCATCTTCCACAGACCTCATTCCCCAAATGTTCATAGCAAACAAACATCTTGTGAAAGAAGTACTGGATACCAACAACCTCTTCATCCCTAAAGAAATCAAAACTGCACAAATCACACTCACTTGCCCAAGCATCCCTTTCAAGCTTATTCAACACTGTAATCACATTCACAAACAAAACAGATCAGACCCACAAATTATTACTTCAAAACTAAGGCCTGAAACAATTCTTGACAAAATTGATCACAAACACAATCCGCACTCCCTATATGGCATCATAGCAAAAACTATTCTACAAAAAACCAATTGCTCAACAGAACAGAAGCATTCACTTCAGAACTAAAACAGTCATTACTGACATAGACAAAAGGTTTTAATAAACAATTCACAAAATTCACTCAATATAGCACTAACAAAATCAACAGGCACATAGACCATAGAATCAAGAACCTTCCCACTGAGGATATACTACTTACCACTACTCGCGTGCCATTAGCTATCTCAAACACCACAAACAACAATTCCGCTGTACCTGATAGCTAAACGTCAGACACCTGAAACATCTAGGGCCAAGGCCACTTGTCATCAAATACCTGACAAGCATGTACAACACTACCCTTAACATCAACACAATACCAGACCTTTGGAAACATGCCATGATCATCCCCATTTCAAAACCAAAAAAAGACCACAACATTGGCACTAATTACTGGATACAAGGTCTGTCCAAAAAGTATCTAACCTTATTTCCTCCCACCAAAAATAATGCCAACTGGTTTTTATGGATTGTAATGTCTCAATTACTGCCCATGCATAAAAAATTTCAAACCAATAGTTGGCGTAATTCTCTTTTTTTAAAGCACATAGTGCATGATTGTTGATTTTTTGCTTGCAAATGTAATGACGGAAAGCATCAAACAAAGATATTGTATTAAGTTCTGCCAAAAGCTTGGACATAATCAAACTGAAACAATTTAAAAGGTTTAGCAATCTTTTAGAGATGAGGCCTTAGGTCAAACTCAAATAAAGAAATGGTTTAATCACTTCAAAAATGGTCGAATATTATTGGAGAGTGAGGCATGCTCTGGTAGGCCATCCACATGCCAAAACGTGGAGGTGATTGAGAAGGTTTGCCAAATTGTGATAGAAGATTGCCATCTGACTCTCAGGAAAATTGTTGAACAAGTGGGAATAAGTAGAGGATCAGCTCACTCCATTTTAACTGAAGATTTGTGCATGTGGAGAGTGTTGGCCAAATTCATTCCCAAGCTGCTAATGGAGCAACAGAAGAAGCTCTGTGTGGAAATCACCCAGGACATGCTGGATTGTGCAAACAATGACCTAGAAATTACAAAGACTATTACATCTGGTGATGAGGCCTGGGTTTATGATTATGATTTAGAAAGCAAGTTTCAATCTTCACAATGGAAGTATCTAGAATCACCAAAGTCCAAAAAAGCATGACATGTTCACAGCAATGTGAAAGTGATGCTGACCTGTTTCTTCAATTTCTGTGGCATAGTGCATCATGAATACGCACCAGAAGACCAAACAATCATTAAAGAGTACTACTTAGAGGTTTTATGTTGGCTTTGTGATGCTGTATGAAGAAAGTGGCCAGACATATGGACAGGGAAGAACGGGCAGCTTCACCATGACAATACTCCCACTCATTCTGCCCATGTAATCAAAAGTTTTTTGGCCAAAAACAATAGGGCACTTGTGCGACAGCCTCCTTAATCTCCTGATTTGGCACCATGCAACTTCTGGCTATTTTACAAGTTAAAAACTATGCTAAAAGGGATGTGATTTTAGTCACGTAAGGACATTATAAAAAAAATGACGATGGAGATCAGAAGCATTCCAGAGGAGGTGTTCAAAACGTGTTTCCAAAAGTGACAGAGGTGTGTGTGCACTTGCAAGGGGAGTATTTTGAAGGAGATTAAATAAAATTTGTGATATTCATTGTGTGTGTTTTATGCCCAAAGGTCGGATACTTTTTGGACAGACCTCATATATCATTTTTATCAACCATTGCCAAAACACTAGAAAAAACGCTACTATTATACATAACTACGTAACAAAAAACATTTCAGTTATTTCTCATCAACTTGAGTTCAAACATAAACACTCAACACACATTGCTTTGCCCAACATCTGCCACCAAATCACAAGAAGCTTCAACAATCCAAGGCCTCCACAACACATTGTAGAGATAGCTTTGAACATTAAAAAGGTGTTTGATACAATGAACATACACAAAACTTATAGAAAATTCACACTAATAAACTTTCAAACATCATTATCTAGTTCATTGCAAACTACATAAAAGGACAACAAACATGCACTCAATACAAGGCCACACTCTCAAAACTCAAACAAATTGACACTGGGGTATCACAAGGTGGAGTTTTGTCTCCAACAATTTTTAACATTCATACCTTTGACATTCAACTCCTCCCAAAAGACATACAAGCCACAGCATATGATAATGACATAACAATCACAGATCTCTCACCAAGCACTAAGGGCTCAATAACTTATTCAACCTTATCTTCAGAAAATATATGAATGGACCACCATTAATCTCCACATGAACACTGATGAAACTACCACCACACTTTTTACACCAGACGCAGCCTAATAAAGCATAATTATATCACTTAAATCAAACAATCAAACACTACCAACAACAACAATACACCCCAAAAATCTTGGAATCCCTCTAGACCCCAAACTGCATATTCACAATACATAAATATCACCATCACTAAAGCTAAGCAAATGCTTAACATTTTAAAAGCATTCACTCCTACCAATTGGGTAAACAAAAGGAATTAATTGTCTCTACATTTAAAGCTATTACTCACCACATTTTGAATAGATAAACACCATATGGAGCCCTATCATTGCAAACACCAACATCAAGAAACTGCAAACCATTTAGAACACAGCTTTTTATGCATTGCTACTGGCTGCACACAAGACATAGTTACTCAACAAATACATGACAAAACCACTGTCCTTCCAATAAGCACTCATCTCAAGCTTCATACTCTCAATTTAAACAACTGACTCAAACAAAAACACCCCTTTACTTGATCTTAATGCATACTACTCAGATCCACCCAGAAACATAACACAATCATTCATAACAATGATTACACTACTAACATCATCATCTTGAAACTAGACGAAACACCTGAGAAATGCAAAGAAAGCCTCAAACACATTCACACTACCATCACTTCACAATACCTCAGTTCAAAAAAAACAAAGTTACTAAAACTACACCATATGACATTTATTCATCAATACAAACTTTATTACATGCATATAAAATTGGCCCAGCACAAAGCCAACAAATCACCACTCTTGCAAAGTTACCTACATACAGTAAATCCTGATACTTACTGCAATGCTCACTATGCTTACTACACATGTGCATGCATGTGCACACACACATACACAAAATACCAACACAACACCATGCCACTAGTCTATAAAAAAAGCTTTTCAAAGTAGGTTATTCAAAATTGGGAGTGTACATTGGCTTCTTTGAAGTGTTAAGGGATGGCTGTTGCAAAATATGCTTAAAAAAGAGGCAACAACAGAATTAATTTCTTGTACAGAAATAGATGGTTATGTTGTAAAACATTATTTTTCTTCATAAAACTGAAAAAAGATCTTACAAGTGCTTTAATGCTTAATTTTTTATGATTAATAATTTCAAATCTTTAAGGCAGAGATGAGGAACCTGATCACACTTGCAGGCTGTATCCCAAAGTTAAAAAATTAGGTATGGCCTTCATTAAATTTTGGGGGGAGCAATACAATTTTGGCCAAATTTTATTAAACCACTTCTTAAAGTCTGTCATCTTGCATTGCTAAAGTTATGACATAATGCAACACATTTTTTGTGCCAAAAAACTGGTGACAACAACAAAAGCGCTCTGAAACTGTTGCTAAATTCTTTGTTTTCCTTCCACAAAGTGGGGGACACACTTATTGCAAAACACTGGTTTATTTTAAGTTTTTTTCTTGTAAAGGATTGATGCTTCATTCCAACCAAACATGGGCTGCATTGAAACATCTTGCAGGCTACATTTGGCCTGCAGGCCACAGGTTTTCCACCCCTGTTTTAAGATTTTAATTAAAATGAAATTTAACTTATATTTTCTTTAACTCTTAGAAATGTATCTTTGCATTCATTTGATGTTATGTTGAAACTAAAAAACATTTTGTTTGAAATTGGAACAAATTGTATCCCGTTTTGTTAGAAATGTAAATAGCCTTGAAAAAGACAATATCTAGGCTTGTCCTTAATAAAACAAGTTTTTTCAAGGCTGCTTTTTTATTTTCATGGAGTTGATGAGCCTGTTGTGATTTAGTGATTATGTAAGCTAATTTGTAATAATTTATCCATTTATTTTGCAGGCGTACAAAGCAAAAAAAAGGGCTATTGAAATATCCAAACTACCATTGTCTACTTTAAATTCCAAAATACGGTGGTCTGAGAAACTTTGTGTTGATTCAGTTAAACTGCCAAATATGGAGAGTTTAATTGAAAGCAAAAACAAAATTATTTCCTCAGCACAAGCTGGGACTAACCATGACGAAATCTTGTCCTCAGAAATAGATAATCTAAATACTGTTGCTGAAGCAAGGAATTTTCCTGTTCATGACTATTCAGATTTGTTCAAAAAAGATTTACCAGAATGTAAATGTGATGACAATGATGAATGCAAACCTTTATTATATAATGACGGTGCGAGCGACGATGAACCAGTGAACCAAAGTAATGTCGCAAAACAATTAACTTTTGATGATTCAGAGAAGTTGAGAATCAATAAAGAACAATGTACCATTGAAATGCATGATTGCATGCATGGAGGTGAAGATAGGCCCATTTATAACAATCCTTCTGCAAAAACTTATTATACTGGTGATGATTTTTTACGGGAGCAATTGACCAAAGCTAGCTGCAGTCGTCCAAATGATCCAGCCGAATTATCAGGGTTGGTAACAAATACTGAAAATCTTTAATTCTACATAATTATACTGTATATCATATTATAGCCATTTGTTTGTGGCATTTATTGTCTCAATTCTGTGTTGTCAAAAAAGGTTAAAGGAAGTTTCAGCCTCTGCATTTTTTTTTACATCTTCTAACCACTGATGTAATTTTCGAATTTGTTTTTTAAAGATAATCTTCTTTCAGCCCTTCCCTTTAATCAGGGTTTGCCACAGCGTCCTGTTTCTAATGTCCTCCCTTGCATCAACTTCCCCCATATCCTCCTTCACTACATCCAAAAAACTTCTCTTTAGCTTCCCTCTATTTTTCTTTCCTGGTAACTCCATTTCCATCACCCTTCTTCCTACATACTCCTGGTCTCTCCTCATGACATGTCCATACCACCTCAGCTTGCCTTCCCTCATCTTCATTCCTAACCGTTCTACCTTAACTGTACCCCTGATGTACTCATTTCTAATCTTATCTTTTTTTGTCACTCCCATAGCAAACCTCAACATTTTTATCTCTGCAATTTCCATCTCTTCTACTTGTCTCTTTGTAACCGCCACCGTCCCAAGTCCATATAACTTTGTTGGTCTCACCACTGAACTGTACACTTAGAGATGAACAATATATTGAAAAGAACATTGCGTTTCTCGGTGAAACTACTTCAGTGCATTTACTTAATTGAATTAATGTTTTTTCAATTCTAAATGTACTTTTACTCTGGTGTTATAGATGAAATTTCAATTATAATTTATTAAAAATTTTGTAGTTTTTACCGAAACTCATTATGTTTTTCGTAATACTGTATACTTTGATTTATTGCACAGAGCTCAGACAAAAGTTACTGATGGGATTGCTAGTTTACAAGACGAGTCCAAAAAGAAATTAAAAAAGAAAAAGAAATCAAAAACAAAAGGTTTGCTTTTTTAATAAACGAAATTGAAATATGATTTAAAATTGGTCTTTTTTTTTACTGATTTATTTTTTAAAAATTGGTTTATAGGTAATACACTTTCAGAAGCAATTTCATCAAAAGCTTCTACTTCGCTGGAATTTTCTAAATACAGTGAAACGCAGCCTTTGCTTCAACATGATCCGAACAGTGACGAAAGTTTTAAAAAAAAATTCCAAGAATATGCTGATGATGGAAAACGATGTGAAACAAGAATTTTAACAGCGACCAAAGCGGAAAGAAAAACTCTTACAGGAAATTCACTGGTAATTTTCGTATAATACTTAAACGCGATATTTAAAGCATTATGTTAAAAGTCTCAACTTTCTAATAACTTATTTTAATTCTTCAAAATTGCATACAAAACTTTTAGTTTAGCAATGACGTAGTCGGCGACTAGCACAGTCGTTTCACGCATTATTTGTATATCCAATACTGTATCTTCCTACATCAGCTCATGTATTTGCTTTCTGATGATAAACAGTTAATACCGTCAGAAATTTTACAAAATTTGATACTTTAGCGGACCCTTTCTAAAAAAGCTTACACATCATCATTGCATAGTCGCAGGGAAACGGGGAGACGTGTTATGAACGGCTTGTGGTTATACAATTCTTGAGATCGAACAAACCGATTTATATAGCGCAATCCACTGGCGAAACCAGAGCCCTTAAATAATTATTTGAAAATGACCGAAGTTATCCCGAGAAAATTGGTCATTATTAGCGTTACTCAATTGATCGAAAAATAATATATATATAAACTTCTTCATTGTTGTTCCTAAATTGGGAAATAATTATCTCGAGAAAATTGTAATCAAGTAGAAATAATGCTATCTAAATATCGGACGGCAAGTTTATAGCTTTAATTGTTTCTTAAATAATTTTCATGTTTGAACTCACTCTAGTGTTTTGGTTTAAATAAAACATACTGTAATATTAAGTATTTGAAGCCCATTAAATCGTATTTAATTTATTGGTTTTCAATGTCTGACTCGGCTAATGTTTCGCTAAAAAACTGTTACACGCAAACTTAGTAATGTTCGTTTCGTATCCAAACTTTCTTAATTTTTTTAATGTATTAACAATCACGCAAAATTAAATATGAAATTTTAGTAAACTTTTTGTGTTAGTTTTCATGCGATGTTGCTGTACAAAAAAATTCGGCGTTGAATAAAAGTTGTAGGCGGTCGTTATATGCAAATTCGAACCGATGTTCTTAATCGCATTCGAAGCAATTTGGGAATAACGATTTGTTCGGCATTGGCAGGCACCGAGCAAGAATTCAAATGTTCTTGAACAGGATAATTTGTTTTGCTTCTCGCATTCTTTCATAATTTGTTTAACGTTGTCGCATTCTTTTTGTTATGAGTTAGTGCAGTGAGTATGAACAAGTAGCGTCTACGACGGCAAAATGATAAAAATATTTTTATTTATATAAGTCCTAAAATTTTAGCCTACCTTCTTAAATCAAGCACCAGTATTTTATCAATTTGTCATAGTATAAACTGATATATGTTATGAAGGTGTGGCTTGGCAAAGAACTGAAAATAGTTGATTAAATCCTTTCTAAACAAAACCAATGGTAGTTTGAAAATAGACAAAATAATTAGCAAAACAAAAACATTATTGATCTTAATTCGGTTCTTTAAGTTACAGCTTTTACATTTGATCACACTCATCAAACTTACGGTTTCGTCAAATTCTGCTTTGCTATTGAACGAAGTTGGAAACTTGTGGCGCTGTGGCCAAATGCGGCTGGCGAAAAACTTGGATGCAGACTCTGCTTGTTACAAATAAGCGCATCATCAAACCCGGAGCGACGCCGATCCGCTTTAAGTTAATACCGTCAGAAATTTAGTAAACAATGTCTGACTGTAATAAAAGATTTACCGCGGTCCACGGGGATTTCGAGTCATATAGCTCGCAATTGCAATTACGTAGCTTTACCACTGCTATTTTGGATCATTAACACTTAAGCGTGAATATAGACCCAAATCCAGGTTGATTATGCATTTTGTAAAAGCACTAAATTTTTAGAATCATTAGTACATTTTTCAATGCTTTCTAATCTAAAAAAGTTGAAACAGATTAAAAACCTTTTTTTAAGTGTAAGATTAGAACAGCAACCACTCAAAAACCTGCATCATCTTTTATTAAAGGACAAGTATCTGTTACTTTCAAGTTTGATTATTATATTACTTTAATCAAACTTTTAATAACTTCTATGTGTTTGCGAAATGTAAAAATGCGTCTTGAAATAGCGTAAGTAAGCAAACACTGTGAACACCGGACATTAATCTTCGTATAAACAACGTGGAATTACCGCGCTGACTTCAAACTAAATATTTCAAGAGTGTTTATGTTTCTGAAGTAAGCTATTTTTGTTTTTCAGTCAAAGCTCCTTTCGCATGAAAAAGTAGAAGAAATTCCTTCGGTACGTGAAGATAAATCCGCCCTTAAAAAGAAAAAAGTCCAAGAGAATAAAAGCATTGCTGCTAAAAAGTCCCTCACAGATGAAAGAGTTGAAGAAATTCTAATATTATGTGGAGACAAATCCGCACTCAAAAAGAAAAAAGCCAAAGACAATAAAAGCAATGCTGCAAAAAAAGAAAAGAAAAAACTCCGAAAACAGAAAAAAGCGGACAAAAAAAAAGCTTCAATTAACATTGATGTAAGCGATGGAGATGAAGCGACTCCTCAAAAGCCCGAAGTCATCGAAGTAAAAACGACAACACCAGGTATTTTAGTTTCTTTTCCGAATTAGAAAAACTTGAATAAAACTTAAAAGAAATTTTTTGCATCGCAAAAATTTTATTGTATCTTTTTGCACATGTTATTGAGCTTTGTTTTAACGATTGCACTGGTCAACAAAAAATTTGTTGCATTGATGCAAACACTTGTTTTAACCTTATTTTTTGGAGGTGCTGAATTCAAATGTGACCTTAGTTTTTTTTCTGTACCCTAATAGTTTTTTTTTAATCTAAATTTTAATTTTTTAACCAGAGCAAAATTTTAGCAAAGCAATATTTTTAATTAATTCGATTTATGGCTAGCATGTAAAACAAAAATTCTAAAAATAACAATGTGGAGCAAGATGGTGACACACTGTATAACAAAAAAAAATCACTTGCAGACAAATTTATACTAAATATGGGAAACGAATAGAGATTGTTAACAAGTAAAATGGTACGAAATCCAGCAAACAATACTTGCACATCAACACCACTGAAGAAAAGGGTAGACAATCAATTTATCCGTGTACAAGCAATTTGTTAACATACAAATTACTTTTAAGCAGCTGTATCAGGGAAAAAATTGCGTTTGTAGCTCTTGCGCTTGTCCATTATTTTTGGACAGCAGCATTTAATGCGTCAGCAGTAGTCTACCAACATATGGCGATCCCATCTACCTTGGTAGCGTTCTTCTGCAATCAAGCCCTGGTGGAATCTCTCTCCCTGTTCATCACTGGCAGCTCCAAGATTGTCTGGAAATTTGTTCAAATGACTGAACAGAAAGTGCACTTGGATGCTCATTTGACATCAAAAATCATGAAATGCCCAAAATCATGTTGCTTGCTAGATTCTCATAATTTCCACTCAGTTTTGACTGGTTAAAAACTGCTGGGCAACTGCTTTTTTGCTTTCAGTAGACGAGTCTTTAGATTCTGTATCTCTTCTTTTAAACTCCATTTCCATGTGCTCTTTTTAAGATTTAGTTTCTTCATGTTCAGAAGACACAAAACGATTTACTGGAGGTGGAAATTTGTCAGAATGTAAAACAGGTTGGATTGCTAATAGATAAAAGATATTTTGCTGCTGTTTCTTTTCTAATACTTTTAGTGTTTACCAAATAAAAATGCTGTCTGTGAGATGCTCTTTTAGTTCACGCCACACCATAGATACAGCAGAAAGTAAGCCCTTTCCCTTTCCTTTGTCCAATCTTGAACGTTTCTTCATAGTTAGGGCTCGTTTCGATTACAAGCGTGGAATGGAATATTCTTTGTTTACTGATTTTTTGGCTTCGCTTTACTCTCACTTAGATTTTAAGCGTGTAAAGATTAATAAAAGAAAGAAAATTCTTCATTCCATGCTCGTAGTGGAAACAAGCCTTTATGGCACACAATGTGGGAACCTTTTCTTGATCATCAGGAGGAACTTCAAAATATGCTTTATAAGCGCACTTAACGAACAATAATATATTGGGTCTTTGACGAGTAAGTGTATAGATGCCACAGATGTAACAAAATAAATTACGTTTTTTTTGTACACTTTCTAGTTCTACTACAGAGGTTTTCAACCAGGGCAAATTCCCCACTAAGAAGGAATTTTGTATTTTCAAGCGGGTAATTTTTTTCAATCTGATTGATCATTTTAGATATTAGCTGTAATACTTTATAAATTTTTGATATGGAGAACATTTCATAAATTTGATTTATTTTGGTAAATTTGACTTTTATGGAAGCGATCAGATTGAGTAAATTATTTTTTTGCTTTGTTACTTCATAATTGTTATTTGTTGCTTTTTGGTTAACAATCCTGCTATTAATTTTTTAATAATAGCTATGGTTTTTGCGTTACATAAAACTATTCTTAAGAGCTTTTTTATTTGCTAATACTAATAATTTTTTAGCAATGAATATTGTGTGAAAAGTTTATTGAATTAGGTTAAATTGTAAAAACTTAGTTTCTCTTTGCATATTGATATAAACGTAGGAATTAGGCTACAAATTGAATTTCCAGTGGAGGGAAATTTAGTTTTGAATATCGGTTAAGGGGGTTCATAAAATTAAAAAGGATGAGAACCACTGTTTTACCATAAAAAGCCATTTTGAATCTGAAACTGAGTTGCTATTTAAATGAGACCAATTTTTGAGTTAACGCGATTTGAAAATGAGAAAACCTGTAGAGTACTGGTAGTAACCAATAAACGTGCCTAGGTCTTACTTTAAGGAAACAATTAACCTAGCCTGCACTTTGCCCATAACACCTCACTAACCTACTAGAAGCTTGCCTAATTTGATCTGTTGATCAGATAGGCTTGCTGTTAGATTATAAACAACACAAGCAATATTGACTTTCACTTATTATGCAAGTTTTGGCAAGCTGCATACCTGGAAACTAAAAATAGGGATATATACTGTATTGCAGCAAACCTACTAAAGGAACAGGAACTGGTAGCCTAGTCTAACCTGCACTTTGTCCTCCCAACCAATTAGCCTACTGGGGTATTGCCCAATTTGATTAGGAAGCTGTTGGATCTTTAAGATTACTAGCAACATTGATTTTTACTTTTTGTGCGATAATTTAGACAAACTACAGACACTGGAGACTAAAGTAGTGTGGTAACATGTCCTGTAATCTACTGCTGCAAACCTGTAAAAGCGTTGTACCGGTTCTACCAACTGAAAATCAGTCAGCTCTGACAAGCTAATGTTATAAAACTACGTAAAGGACCGCTCAGTGACTAGTTATTGGACGAAAATGTACAAAATACCACTAAAACAAGGCATTGCATGCATGAATACTATTGCATGAAAACTAAAGCATACAGGAAAAAACTGATGGCAGATTTGAAATTAGCAACCAAAAATTGTATAGCTTCAGTTGAAAAAACTCATGCAACAAAAAATGAAAAAAAATGTTGGCCAGTTGATCAAGATAAAAAAATAACAACAAAAGTTCAGGAAATTCGAGTTAATTTAGGTTCATAGTTATAATGACATTTAGTGTTATAACAAATCAATAACTTTTATTTCAGAACCGAATGTGAATGTAGTCGATGATAACTCTAATGAATTTATTATGCAAAGAAGGAAGAAAATTTCTCATAAGCACTCTGTCAGTGGAAGAGTTTCTCCGTTCACTAAAGGTGCGTATCAACTTGTTCTCGGTAGTGATTTGAAAATTAATTAAAATTTGTCAAAATCGACAAATTTAGATTTGTATTTCATACAATGCTAATTTTGTTTTGTTTAGAACCTGCCCGAAAAAGGCGCTTCAGTGATCCTTCGCCATCAGTTGCTTCGAATGAACAATCTTTTTGCGGCCAGGCCGACCCTTCATCCGTTCAAACACTTAGAAAAAGCTGGGAAAATCCCGAAAGCGAAACCACTTCAAATGAAGTGTACGATCGATCGAATCAAGTACAGTGGCCCACCCTGCCGTCTCAAGGCGACCCGAACAGTTCCAAAAGCAGTGATGGGTCAGGTTCAGCTTCGTATGCCAGTAAGTTGAAAATGAATATGGACAGCACTGGATGTAGCCTCGCAAGCAGCAGCGAAGAGACGTCCTCGTCGTCCTCATCGTCAAACAATTACCAAACCCGCTCGAGTCCATTGCACGACCCGCTTAACGCTCTATCCGACATATCCAAGTATATACACGAAGCCGCTGGTTTTGTCGGAAAGTCGAAGTGCATCGCAATGCCGCAGGACGAAAACAGCCATTTTCGCGTCAAAGACGACGAAGCGCTACATATTGTTGACAATGATGTCGAAGCAAAGTTGTTTGACAGTCTTGAAGTTATCCCAAAAACAGACGAGGCCACTCATTCTTCTGAACTGAAACTCAGCACCAACGCGACAGCGACACCACTCGACACCGTCCATACGGAAGAATCCATTGCTCTTCAATTTATGTCGACTCCGGAGGAAAAAACCGCCGAGTCCCAAACTGACGACAATGCTGAAAAGAAAATCGATTCAAACCTTTCGGATTGTGGTGATTTATTGCAGGATGAACTTTTGAGCAAGCTGAAAAATAAATGGGGCCTTGATTTTTTTGTGAGCGATCTTTCAAGTCAAGCCGCGATTGCACAAACACCGGCTGTTGCATCGGCCCCAGATAACAACATAAGTGAACTTGTTTGTTTCGGAGACGGAAAATTACCGGTTGATGCGAAAACGAGTCATTCCGAAATCCAAGTAGTGACCGGAATCCAGCAACATTCGTCACTCGACATTTGTTTCGACACTGACCACGAAGTTGACTATGATTCTGGTGATTTTGATGTAGAAAAAGCTTCGGCGCTGTTATTTCAAGGTTGGTTAACAAATTTTCTTTGTAACGATTACGGAGTGGCTTCGGCTTAAGGAAACAACTCGTTCGTTAGGCCAATAAAAAGTAAATTTGGTTTTTAAACTAATTCGGTTTCATCTTTTCGACTTGTAATGCAGTCACATAAAATTTATTTTTTAATTCGATTCTTAATAATAATTAATTACTAATAAATTACTTCGGTAGTTTCTCTTTTCTGTCAATATCCAAATGCTTTTCAGATATTAATTGTATTTTTTTATAGAGTGGAATAAAGCTCTCGAAAAAGGAATCTTCTACAAAGACATGTAATCAGGTGTAAGATTCTCGCTTTTCTGAAAGTGAACGAATTTTCGTAAAATGCTACCGGGGACAATTGTGATGGATTGTGATTATAAATCTTGATTGTTTGTTCATTGTAAAAGGCTGCGAAGGCAATATTGTTCTTTAAAAAATGTTGCTTGCTCTTGCTGTGATGATTATCTATTTATGCTTCCTTAGCTTTTTGTAATGCTACTATCGCTTCCAATTAAAGTAGATTAGATGTGGAGCCTAGTTTAATTGTCACATTTTATTGCTGTTGAATAGTAATGTACAGAAACACTCCGCGAAAATCTTAAGAAATATCTTGATGCACGAAGCGCAATATTCTTTTAAGTTTAGGTGTCTGATTAGGATCTGAGTAAGAGAAGGTTTTCATCATATTCATGTAATATTCAATTTTTTTAGGATCAACTTTCCTGTTAACATTTTATTGCGTATGCGCAAAAAATTCTCGATGTAGTTTTCCACATCTACCGTAATTTATCGTATTTTGTTTTAAGATTATTGAAAAACTTTCGTGCATCAACTTTTTAGGTCTATTTTTGTTCAGAAATATTTAATTTATTTTTATTTGTGTTATATTTTGGTCCTTCAATTGGAAGTTATTTAAAGTTTTTCAATAAAGAAATTTGCTAATTTAAATTGGACTCGATTAATTGCTGATAAATTTTGAACATACCAATCATTATTTGCTCCTTTACATTCCCAATGCTATAATATCTATCTCCATTTAGAAAATTTTTTGCATATGCTTAAAAATTTTTCATTTTTTTGTACTAATTTAAATCCCAGTTTTTCATAATTAATGTGATTAAATTTTACTTTTGCCAAAGACTACAACTATTCTTTGTATAACACAATATAGAAAATAAATAAAGTAGCATATATAACTTGTTTATGATACGTTTCTGTTATGTCATATATAATTCGTTGTGATTATTAGCTATTCATTTTTCGTATATCCCTTTAAATATGTTTGTGTTGTGCTGAGTTTTGCTAAACGTATTTTTTCTTAGCCTCGTTCATTCTACCGTTTAGTTAGACAAAAAATAAAGAGGAAAGTTTATTAATAGGCCAGGGTTAGATGTGATTAATGATAGTGGTAATCTTATGAGCATGCAATCTTCATCTGTTCGAGGATTATTAAATTCTTTTGCCGTTATACTGTATTTAAAGCGTTTATGTTTTTTTTTAAACCATAGAACTAATTCATTATTTGTTAGCTTAGTTGTTTATTTAAGTTATGATGTTGTTTACATGTTTGTGAGCCACCTTTAAATCTTAATATTAGTATCAAACTTAAATGCTGTATGTTCTTTCATGGTTTTCGTCAAAAACGTAAACTTAGCTTTTAGTAAAGATTTTTTGTCTGCGAACATAGCAATAGCGTGCATGTTCAATACAATTAAACCTGAAAATCGACTTTGGTCTTTGTTTATGTGATTAGTCATATGTTTTTAAAAAAATAGTCCATTTCTGAATGTAGTATCCAAATGCGTTTTTCGTTATTTTTCACAAATGTTTTTTGCTATGAAAAGCTAATAATTTTGTATTACTATTAAGATACACGCACCAAGTCAAAAGTTATCACTCGCTATGAATCCACCTGCGTTCCAAGCATTTTTGGATTTAATAAGCGGCGGGTTTTACAACCGGTGCCGCAAAATAAAGTTGAAAATAAACGGAAAATTACATTTATTCAGACTCTTGCACAACACAAAAAAGATTTAGCTAATCTTTGGTTTAAAGTAGTTCGGCGACTACATACGCGAAAATGAATTGAATAATATGAAAAAAGACTGGATTTGTGAAGCAGCGTTTTTTCAATTGTAAATTTCCGTTTCAAGCGGTTTTGGATTTTATATGCGGGTGGGTTTATTAAGCGGATCTACTATTTGACTTGCAATAGTTTTGCTTTATGTTACGAAATAAGCGTTTTTAACATTGAAAATAAGAAATTTTTTTTATTTTTTGCCTCGCAAAAAAAACCAAAAAGCTTTTTTCCGTGCTACGCTTCGCCGCTCTGTGAGCATTAGTTTAATTCAAATATATGCAAATTAATGATTAAATTATGGGATCGATAGCTCTTCTCTCTGTTTAAAATCGCAGCGGTCTTGTTTATGCTAAGAGGATTTGAAATATTTGTCGCCAAAATTCTGCGTCTGAGGAATTTTGTGCTTGATGCTCTTTGACATATTTTTCATGAATACCTAGGTTTAGTTGTATGCTGACATGAGATGAGAGAGACGTTACTTGTGAATAATTAAAAATTAAAACTATTGCTGAAAACTATAAAGAATTTTTGCTGTTTATTTATTCTGCTATAAAGGTAATGTACGCTCGAATCTCTTTAAAAGTTCCTGAAATTGTCACACACGCAATGCTGTTGTATGCAATCCTGAAGACTTGCGTAAAATACGATTTTGGAAATTGCTAAATCATAATTTTTAATTTTAGGTTATTTTGCCGCTGTAGTTTTAACGCATAGAAAATAGGTGCTTGTTACTCAATTTCCCTCTTTACCGTCATCCTTAATTTTTGTGTAAATATATATTCTTTTTCCTGACAAAGACCATGCTTTTAGTGCAGATTCGTTGTCATTGGTTTAAGGGGTGTTACATATTTTGCTGCTCGGCCCACACAAGCCAGGTTGTTAAAAGCAAGCTAGTTTTAACGGCGGACTATGTATAAGTCCTTTAACGATGCAGTTCTACGTCACGTGACATGCGCCACAGACGTCTTGGTATAAATTGAAATCATTTTTGTTTCGTTGAAAACTTTCAAAAATTTTTTCTTTATTTTAATTATTCACTGTTGAGAGTCTCAATTTTGGACAAGAATTTTAAGGTATTGTTTTAAATGTCGCTCCCCCTAAACCTTTTAATCCCGTTAATTCTATAAAAAGCATTGAGTTCACGAAGGCAATTAATCACCTGACCTCCAGAGTATTTTCAGTCGCAGCTTTGTTTCGTTTTTGCACGGGTTACAGTGTATTTAACTAAATTAAAGTTTTTGTACTACCGTTATGTTTTTTATCAAAATATTTAGTACTAATTCTACTTTAAAACTCTTAATAAACGCCTTAGTCGCTTGTTGGCTGAAAAGAACACGACCCTCGGTTAAGTTATTTTTCTATTTGGTTGTTGCAAGAAGTGCTTGCACAATACACAGCTCCTCCATACTGTGATCAATGTTGTTATTGCTAATCGCAACAGAGACAAATCTTTTTTAATATCGATGCAAAAGACAAACCATTTTTTGTGACTGTGCATATTTGTTTGCGTTTTGCTTTTTTCATTTTATCTAATCATTACTTTTGTTAACAGCTTTCTGATGATATAGAGCCGCTGTTGTGTTAAAATATTAATTAGAAGTGAATTGCTTTGTATGATTTGAGATTGCTATATGACGTAACATGCATTCAACTTAATCGTTGCTTGATCTCGCATTGTTATTCAAGCTTTGTTTTTTTTAAAGATAACCTACAAATTCTTTTGATTGTTTGTCCGGTTCATGTGAAGCATGGCTTGTAATGTAACAAGAATTCGTCAGCTTATATTTTTGTTGTTTGTGGTTACGCGCGACAGTAGCGGCGATCGGTGCTTTGCATTTTACAGCGCGTCTCAAGTTTAAGTACCAAAATTAGTGTAGTTTCGTTCAAGCGTTTGCCAGGGTTGAAAATCAATTCAAGAATGTGATTACAGTGGTTACCCAGTTTTTTGTGTACTATCGAAGTGATGTATCTTAGTAGCGTTTTCATTTGGTTGTTTAGTTTCAGGGGTTTGCTGAATGCTGATTATTACGCCACTTTGTGTTTTAATTTCTGCCATCTTGTAAGAAAATTTCAATAAAGCTTAAAATTTCAATAAGTTTATTAGATCAATGTTAGGTTTTGCAGGTTGGATAATTCAAGTACAATATCTCGGCATTTACAATATCTTGGCATCTCTGAAAGCAATTATCTGCTAGATCTTCTGGTTGCTTGCGGGCCCGCATATATAGCATTAAATAAGCAGGTACGGTATCGCTTAAAAGTTGCCCTTAGTATAACGCCTTCAACGTTTTTGTACGAGTCAGAAGAATAAATAGAATTGAAATACGAAAAAAATGGATAAAAATTTTAAATCTTTAAAACGAATGATAGGTTTGTGTATGAAGCTTATTTTGTCTTATTTTTTTCCATCAATCTCAATTATGTTTAAATGTGCATAGAAAAAGAAACAAAAATATAATTGGTTGAAAAAATATTGTTTTAACTTATCAGTTTAAATATCAGGTTTTTTTTTGATTAAATTAAAGAAAGATCGTTAATTACTTATGCGCTTAAAGTTTTACATTATATAATTAATTGTATCATTTTTTTATACACCAGCGTCAGTCTATGTCATTCGACCTTTACGTACTGTACATATCCAATATCTGTGCTTTTCTTGAAACTTTATTCGAACTCCAATTTTTGACCAATTTTAACAGAATAAAAAAAGGTTTCTGAAATGAAATCAGCCAATAAAATTGTAATTACCACAAAAAATAACACAATCTTTTTTAAGTGTTAATATTGAACTTAACAGAAAACGCACCAACAGAGGTTATTTGATTTGTTTTTATTCAAGCAGATGACACATCAAATGTAGCAGAGTTAAAAGATCCCTGCTCCAGCTTTTTTTGTATATTTCTGCTTGCAACAAGCACAAGCGGTGGAAATTATTTTACAACACTACGCACCGGTATTAAAATTTACCATAAATAACTTGGCGTGAAGAACTATTTCATTTTTATATATTACTTTCTGTACAGTACAATATCTAGATAGGTGCGCGTTTATTTTTCCTTTTTGTAAGTTTATGTTTGAAATAACTCTAAATAGAATTCCTTTTTGTAAGTTTATGTTTGAAATAGGTAATTTGAAATAACCCTACTTTTTTTTGTTGTACTGAGCGTGTAATGAAAATGACCAAAAAATCAAACTATATAGATTTATTTAAAAAGTGAAATTTTAAGAAGTATTTGTTGCAGTTTGCTTGAGGTAATCGAAAATTATCAAATGACTTTCGTCCTATTGTTGAATTATGCTGGAAACTGTATCGAACATTTACGTAAACAAAGTTAAAAGACATTCGAATAGAATATATATTTTGCTATGCTTGAGTTCAATATCATTAATTGGTTGTACCGATGTTTTATTTTTTATTCTAATGTCAAAATTCATACTATAAATTGAATAATTCTGAAAGAAAAAATGTCGGTGTCGTAAGTTATGATCAAATCAATATTAAAGTTCAAAATTACCCTCGGTAGAAATTCATTTCGATGATAATGACTGTTTTGGTAAATGTTAGGTTGTTTTATACTTTAACGCAGGGATGCTCGATCTTTTAACCATTATGGTCCAACTTTTGTCGAAAAGTTTATTGCGGGTCGCAATCGGTGCAGAAATCTTAATTTGGTACTTAATTTTAATGTGTTATTTTTGATCGAACCTCCTTAATAACAGGAATTCGGACCACAAATTTAGTTGAACACCAAACAAAAAAAGGTCACCAGTTTGATATATCTACGTGTTTTATTCTTATATAAAGCAAAAAATTTCTACTGAGACGAAAATTAGCCTATATATTCCGAGTTTTCTGCGCCTCATTAGATTGATTCAAAGCATTAGAATAATTTGATCGATTATGTATTTACAAATTCTTTGGCGGGCTTCAACAACTAAACTTTGCGGGTCTCGGGTTGGGCAGCCCTACTCTGACAAAATGTAAATAATTCAATGTAGGGTAAATTTAAAATCAAAAAATATACGCCAGAGCATTAAGGCCCGTTTCCACTACGAGCGTGGAAAAGAGCATTCTTTGTTTTATTGATTTTTTTTTGCGCTCGCTTCAATCGAAGATCAATAAAAGAAACAAACAATGCTCTTTTCCACGCTCGTAGTGGAAACGGGCCTTTAGTCAAGTTCGACCATAATATATTCTACATGTTTTTTTTACCAAGGCTGTTAATATTTTTGTATTTTTTTTTACTGAGGTTTTTGTTCGAGAAATGATCTTTTGATCCACAACAGGATTTCTTTCGGTGGGTTTGTTTGCCTGTTGGGCTGGTGAAATATCATGCTTTTACATATATTTTAAGGATTGATCATATTCTTCGAGCCAAACTCTGCTATGTTCCCACCAATGCACCGCCCCCATAGCAGCGTTTTATTAAGAAAATAACCTCGGTCTTATATTTTATTTTCTCTTTTTCTTTCTATTTTTTTTTACACAACTTTATAATGAGGTGAAGCAACCTTGCTTCTATATGATATAATAGGTTACACTTTTCATCGCTAATTAGCAAGTCACAACGTCAACTCGTTTTGTTGCTTCTTCCTTTTTCTAACCCCGTCTTTTAACAACTTACAAACTTTTTAATATTTTGTTATTTTGTTCATGTGGCGGAGCAGAAATAAAAGAAACTGAACTGAACTGAACTGAACTAAAGACTAACCTACTAAAAAAGAAAAAACTTGCAAAAATCCAAAAAAATTAATTTCATTAAAGTAATCAATCCTAACTAAATTTTTTAAATTAGGCTTATCACAACATTTTAAAATAATTATAAAAAATTATGATGTGACACTTATGAATTGTATTTTTTTTTTTTTATTATATAAAAAGTTCATTTTCCAAATTGTTCAAAAAGTCCAGTGAATCTTGAAAACGTTTGTTGTTCCTAAGATCGAAGCATTTTAATAATGAAATCAGATTTTGCTGAAATAGAATTTCTTCTGAGAACTGCAGTAACCTCCCTAAGGAAATTCCAACTGTAAAAGAATTTTACTTTTAATCATACGATCAATCAAACCGCCAAGTCGTAAACTTTCTGAAATCAATCTCTGCTTTTCGGCCAATTTACGAAAGTTGACTACCTTGCGAAAACTCGCTTTTTCAATCCAAAATAATATTTTATTTTAACATTTAAATATCTCTATCGAAAGAGTATGAAATTCTTTTTCTATACAACCTTAAATGACACTTTTAGCGAACAAAGAGCGTGGGCACTTCTCGCCGCCTCGCCTCTCTCCCAGTCGTATTAGTTTTCTAAAAAGCCCAGTCTGAATAGAATTAACGCTCACTGCGGGAGCATTTTATGACTAGAGCAGCGGTTCGCAAACTGGGCGCCGCGAGACCTTGCCAGGGGCGCCGCGAAAACTTGTGAAAGTTGTTGTGCATTTACTGCTTTTCTCACAAAAACTGCAATGTAAAAGTTGTTAGCAGCTTTTTACAATTTTACATTGTGTGGTAAGCATCAGTTGTGTGGAACCGCTTGTTAGTTGTTAGTTACAATAACTTATCTAGAAAACCACGGGTGTTTTTTGCTTGTAAGTTATCAGAAATCAATAAGCAGTCGGTCGTATTTTCAAATTTTTTGCAAACACCAGCCAAAGCACAGCTTGCGTCTTTTAAAGTTGCGTACAGAATCGCTAAAAGTAAAAGATTGCATACCATTGCGGAAGAATTTGTGCTTCCTGCTGCTCTTGACTTAGTTTCGACAATGATTGGAGAATCAGCTGCTCAAAAACTGAAAGCTGTTCCACTCTCAAACAATACTATTAGTATGAGGAGCGATAAAATTTTGAATTACTGTATATTAATGATCAGGTAGTAGCAAAAATGCGTGGAAATGAGTTCAGCTTACAGTTAGATGAGGCAACAACCAGTACCAGTAATAAAGATGTTTATTTGATTTGCTACGTACGCTTTATCGATAACGACGGCAAATCGTTGAAGATTTACTCTTTTGTAAACCCATTTTAAAAAATTGTAGAGCGCATGAATTGTTTGCAATACTGAACAATTTTTTCAAAAAAATGATCTCCAGTGGAAATATTGCGTTGGTTTATGCACGGATGGTGCCCGAGCTATGTCTGGCCGCTTTGGCGGGCTGCGAACGTTAGTGCAGGGCGTTGCCGTTAACGCAAAATGGACCCACTGCCTAATACAACGTGAGGCACTGGCTTTGCAACAGCTCAGTGGTGACCTTAATGGAGTGCTTAAAGTTGTTGTCAAAACTGTGAACTTCATTAAAGCTTTTATTAAAGTTATTTTTAAAAAATGTATCAAATTATTTTAAATGTAAAAGGATTGCAAATGGATTTAATTGAATAAATATAGTCAATTAGTTTATTAACTCTTTATTTTCATTAAATTTTTTTGTTAATATTTTAGTTTATTAATAAATTCCTCACATTTTATATTTTTTTTTTTTTATTTCATTAATTTATTGAATTATTAGTTCAGCGTATATAAAGCTGTTTGGCTAAACTGGATCTGACTGAATTTAGGTTCGTGCATTCAAGCGTTCAACGGGCGATACAAAATCAGGTCACGTGATTTGAGTTTCCAATCATGGAGTGTATGTCATTGGTGAGGCGAATGAGGCAGTTGCCTCGGGCCTCCTTGAAAATACCACATATAGTTTCATTTTGCTGTATATGTTTTTTTTAGAGATCACCATGATTTTCGAAGAAAAATAGCGAAATATGGGATCAAGTCGAAGTAAAGACTTTTTTTTTAGAGATCACTATGATTTTCGAAGAAAAATAGGGAAATATCAGAGCAAATCGAAGTGAAGACCTTTTTTTTTTTAGAGATCACTATGATTTTGGGAAAAATAAGGGAAATCCGAGATCAATTAAAGCCCTTTTTTTAAACAACACCAATTTTTTGGAATCTTTGCCTCGGGCCCCTAACTTTTAATATCCATCATGGAACACGACCTCGTCAATCCAAAAGATATTTTCAAACAATTCACGTCCAACCCAGCATTTATTCTCTATGCTCCATTTTTCAGTCATAATGTTCAAGCTTAAGCTGCAGACAATGAAGTTACGATGGACAATTTCCATGTAACACGGAAAGTATTGACCTTGTGGGTCCACTTTCACGAGCTGCATGACAAGTTGATTTTCGCGGGCTCCAGATCGTTAAACATTTCCTTCACTTTTGCCACCTTATATGGCATTCAACTTATGAATAGAGGCCTGCTCTTTTTTATCGTTTACCAATCCTGTTCTTATCAAATTTTTACAACAATGTCTTATTGTCTCCGGACGCGTAATGTTGCGTGCCTACCATCAACACAAGCCATTTTCTCTGCACCTTAACAATGAAATTTCACACCTTATTACGAGCTGCAATTTTACTCTCTCCTAAATGGTCAAGCAAGAGGTCATTTTCTAAAATACTATATCAAAGAGCATAACAAAAAATATTTACAAAATCTAAAAAATATGTAATCCCAATAAATGTTGTTTCGCCTAATATGGTTGTTTTGGTCTGGAATTCAATGCTAGCAATCACACGCAATTTTTATTAACTGGTTACTTTTCAACCCCTTGTATATTCAATAATACTACATAAATTGATATAGATAGGCGTAGTTTCCTCTTAAAACTATTTCATTATTATGAATCATATTCTTCAATAAAATTTTATCTGATAACGAGAAATTTTTTCAAACGCTCTGTACAGCTTTTACGTTTGCGACACATGCGCGTTCATATTTCAACCCAAAAAAATTATATTTTGTAATAAAATATAAAACTTTGTGGATAATACACCAACCAAGAGTAAGTCTACGTTCCCATTTTTATGGATAAATGAGATCAATTTTAGAGAGTTTACTAAGTAGTTTTACGGAACACAGCAAAAGTCGTTTTTGAGCATATTTTTTTATGGCAACGGTATGGTGGGTGAATTTTCACTGGCTTATAGTACTTTTGGCACAAGTATCCAGCCACGTATCGGAGGATTTAATTACATTCCCAGTAAACATTCATCATCGGGCCAACGTTGGCTTTAGCGCGGCTGGGTTGGGAGAAAGTCGGCAAAATTGCCAACATTTCACCAACAATGTCAACTTTCTGCTGATGATTTATTTTTGAGTTTTGGTTTGTTCTATTTGTTGCGTTAAGTACTAAAGTGGAAAAAAATTAAGTTTACGCTGAAAAAAGCTTTTTTGTCACTATTTCTTTGCTTAGTAAAATTCGTGTTCACAGCTGCTGGTAATGTGTTGGGCCAACGTTGAAGGCAGCATTGGCTGTCTCCCCTGTGACTAAGTTGGTGATACGCGGGTAAGACGTTGGCTAAAATTTTTTATTCAAAGACATTATCAATTGTTTGTGTTAAATATTGATGCAAGCTTTTTACAAAATAGCGACAATAAGTAATGTACTTGTGCTACAGTTCTTTGCTTGATAAAATTTCAATTGCTTTGATTGTTAAGTAATAGAACATTTTATGATGAGGAATAACCTATATGTTTTTGTTATGCCTCAAAGTTTAAAAAGAATAAAAAAGAAATGTTAGTCTCTATGGTTAGACAGTTGAAAAAAAATTCGAACAGTTTTTGGATGACAGTAAAAGTCGGAAAAACTGCCAACTATTTGCCAACTCTGCCAACAAAATGCCAATGTAATTTTGTTCTCTTTTGTTCAAGTCTATATGAATCTATTTTATTGGAGCGGCATGAGCCCGGTGCGTGTTGCACAATGCTCCATTTGATATGCGTATAATTTTATTTGAAATGTTAAAAATTTTTATTAATAATTTGTTTTTTAAGCGTTTCTATTTACTGAATTAAAAATAGTTCTTAGTTAATTACTTATGCTGGCATGGGCGTCCGATGGGGGGCAAAGCGGGCATATGCTCCCTGGAAATTGACTTTTTATTAAGAAATACTTTAATTTCACTATATAGGCCTAAACTGCATTTTCGCAAAATTCTGCCCCTCCCAGAAGTTTTACCCCCCCTTGAAATTCAATCGTCGCTCAAACAACGTCAACCAACACGCAATCAACGCACTCAAAAGCATGAAGGAGGAGGACGAATATAGCAACTACATCGCTAATAAAACTACAAATGAAAGATTTCTAAGCAGCCCACATAAATATACGAATCTCAACTAACGTCATTCGGGACTCAATTCCAAACTGTTCAATCGGCAACTGCCGCACGCGTTCAATCGTTTGTAAACAACGTAACGAGGAACCGTCACGTGACCAGCGCAAAGCCAAGTGGAACATTCCAACGGTTTGTTAGTTAAGTTCGCTACAGTGGTAATGATGCATGGTGGTACAATTGTACAAAATAGTAGAATCCACCTCACAGAACTCTGGGCCAATGTTTAGCACCAACATCTTGCCAATGTTTCTTAAGTTGGCAGTTAGCGTTTTGCCAACGTTGATAAGATTGCTGAAGTAGTTGGGCAGCTGCAGTAGCATGCGCTGGTCATTCATAGTTCGCCAACTCTCTACAGCGTCTGGAATTTCAGTGTTGGCTAAACGCTGGCAAAGCGCAGTTTATCAGTGTTGGCGGAGAATGTGATTTTAGTGCACTCGACTCTGGACCAACATTGGACCCCATCATCTTGCCAACATTTCTGCTGCTGGAAAACTGCCTTTCGCCAACGTTGGCTAGATGAAAAATGTTTACGGGGTTAGTTACTAGGTAAGTTTATTATAATCTATTAAAACACAAGCAATAAATTATTTCTGCTTCTTAACAAACTAAAACCAGTTTAAATTGGATGCACTTTGTGCAGTCACATTTTTTCAACCGTTTTTATGACGGCATAGAAGTTTGTAAACCCAGAAACAAAATGTTTTCTTCTGTCAATTTGGATGTCCTTTGGGCAAAAAGTTATATATATAGTAGACTGCCAATGACCTTTTATTTTTGTATTTTTTCATATCAAAAAGTAGAGATCTGGCTCAAAATATTGCTTTAGTTTCTTTGAAAATATCTAAGTAGACATAAAAATTATTAAATATGTCGAGATAGTGCTTTATAGTTCTCTATTAACGAGGACACCTGTTCGCATATGAAATTTGTTTATAAGTCGAGAACGGCAATCAGACCTTTTTAAATTTACACTATTTTTTGAAATCAGTAAAAAATTATTTCCAAGCCAATAAAAATATTAGACATCAACCAAGATTGAAAATTTTTTTGTATTACAACTATACGTATGACCCTATCAATATTTTTTGAAGTAGCCTCCTAGAATAAATATAGTTTTAACATTAGCAGGCCCAACCATCAAAAATTCTACAAATGTTGTCGTTGACTTTTCTCCAAGGATATCTTTGAAAAGTTATTCCTTAACAATTTAAAAAAGGCAATCTATATAGCCACTCTTAGATGACCTCTGCTGCCTTCAAAGGCTTTTTCCACAAACTAGTGGTGTGGTGTTGTTGCCCCTCCTCCAAAGATATCTTGGATTAGCCATTCCTTAACCTTTTAAAGAAGCCAATTTAGGTTCCCCTCTTGGATTACCTCTGCTGCTTCTAAAAGCTTTTTTTACAGACTAGTGGTGTTGTATCGTGTTGGTACTTGACTACAGTTGAAAGAGGAGATAATGTCATGTGTGTGTGTCAAGCATAGTGGACATTGTAGCATGTAAGCATCAGGGTTTACTGTATATAAGTGACTTTGCAAAAGTGTTGGTTTACTGGCGCTAAGCTGTGCCAGTTCTGTACGTACATAAACTATATGATAATGTTTGTTCTGATGAATGAATCTTGTAGGGTGTTATCTTAATAACTTTGTTGTTTTTTCTAGAGCTGAGGTATTGTGAGGTGATGGTAGTGTAAATATATTTGAGGTTTTTTCTACGTTCTTCATGTATTATGTCTGGTTTTAAGATGATGATGTTAGTGTGGTTATTTGTTATGAAAAATTGTGGCTTTTATGTTTATGGGTTTATTTGATAATGCATTAAATTATGTAAAGGGTGTGTTTGAGTCAGTTATTTCAGTTGAGTAGCACAAAGTTTGAGATGAGTGTTCATTGGAAGGAACACTGATTTCATCGTTTTGGTGTTGAATGTTTGTATCTCGTGTGCAGCCAGTGGCAACCTGCATAGTTTGCAGTTTTTTATTGTTGGTGTTTGATACGATAGGGCTTCATTTGGTGTTTGATGGTGTTTTTTTTTCTCTATATTTATCCTCCTGACTTGCAAGAAAGCGCCGGGGGCGCTAATACATACGATAAGCAATTACCCCGACCTGCTTCCGAAGATGCGGAGATATTGCTGTCCGTTTGTAATTTAATAAAGATATGACTGTAATTTAGAACTGCTTGCCAAGACCACCAAGCAGGGGAAAGTGCCGAACCGAAACCGTGTTAGTCACGAGCCCGGCGGTTTAACCACTCGACCACGCTGCCGAAAATTCCAAAATGGGGCGATAGCTTCCATGTTAAGACGATTAGTTCTTTTTGTTTACCCATTTGGTAGTAGTGAGTGCTTTCAGAATGATAAGCGTTGGTCAGTTTTGGGTCTAGAGCGATAGTGTTTGATTGTTTATTTTAAGTGATAGAGTTGTGCCATCAGCTGGATCTGGTGCAAAAGTTTGCTTGCTTTATATATTTAAGACTATTAGTGGTGGCGCATTCAAGTATTTTGTAAAAATATGATTGAACGAGTTGTTGGGCACTACGGTGTTTGGTGTGATACGTTATGATTGTTATGTTATCGGCATATGATGTAAATTGTACGTCTTGTGGTGGGAGTGGAATGTCAGTGGCGTAAATGTTGAATAATGTTGGAGACAGAACTCCACTTTGTGGTGCTCCATTGTCGATTTAATTAAGTTTTGAGAGGGTGCCGTTGTATTGAGTGGATGCTTGTCGTTCTTTTATGTAGTTTGCTATGAATTTGATGATAATTTTAGAAATGTTTGTTTGTGTGAATTTTGTATGTAAGTTTGTGCACGTTTGTTGTATCAAACGCCTTGCTCATATCTAAAGTTACTGCTACAGTGTATTTTAAAGGCCTTGAATTGTAGAAGCCTCTCGTGATTCGGTGATAGATATTGTGCAAAGCAGTGTGTGTTACGTGATTATGTTTGGATTCGTATTTATGAGAGATGACTACAATTTTCACTGAAGGTTCTTGCTTTATAAACAGTCAGTATTTTTAGAATCTGCTTAAAATAATTGCAAACCAATTTAAAAGTTAAAAGAGAGTTTATTTTAAATAAGTGGCGACAAACACTGTAGATGCTACAACATAAACAATATTACTAAAACTCGATAAACCAAACCGCAGTTACTTCACGCTTTTAACTACGATTTTAAAATAATTTACTTCGAATAGTAGTAATGTAGTTCTTTTCATATTTTACTTGCAACTCAAAAACTATGCTTTTTTGCTACCTGATTCAACCAGCTCAATATGGCGTTTAAATAAAATAACTCTTTACAATCACCAAGGACAATACGGGTAAAAAATCATGTTACAAAAAAAAGCAACAGGTAAAAAAAGCGTAATAAATATCCTGCTCATAGGTAAGCCAATCATTCTTGTTTTGGAATGTAGTTCGTAACAACAATCACATGGGTAAACCATCGGGATCCTTTACGCCGCAAAACGAAAACAGTGGCGTATGCAGAAATTGGTCATGGGGGGAGGTTTCCGAGTCGAAAACACGATTATTAAGAGTTCAAGATCTTTTTTCTAGTCTTCAGTTTTTTATATGCCCTAATTATCTTTCAATCGGTCTTGCGTATATTCTTTATAGGAAGTTCACCATACCTTTCCCCCCGTGCATACGCTTAGGTAAAGGGTGCATTTTGATTGCGTAATGTGAAATTCGGCAAAAATAGAATTATTTTATTTTTTGTGCAACCATCCAAACGACAATATCGCAAAGAGATAAATCAAAGCCGTAAATTTAAAACAAAAGCTTCACAACAATGCACAACCGATTTTACAACCTTAAATAACAAATAATTTACGTTGCAAATGCTTCATTAAAAGAACAAAGATTATATTGCACACAACACAAAAAAAAACACGTGCTAAAGTGCTACAAGCACTTTCACTTTCAGGACTTTAACTGACTTTGAATTGAAATTTAGAAAACAATACGTCATCCAGCTCAATTACATTTAGTAATGTGTACCACGTGTATATGAAAAAAATAGCTATCCTTATTTTGAATGATGCTTTAAAAGCAAGGGTTTTTTCTACATTCCCAACAAACTAAATGCTTTGTTGCGTAGCAAACAGCTGAAGTTGGAGAGAAATCGATCTACGGCGCCGCCGAGGCAAACGCTATTCAAACGGTTGAGATCCAGCAACTTTTCAATTTCATTAACTTAAAAACAGAAAAGATTAACCCGAAAATAACTTTAAAAACATTAAGAACTTTAAGAACTCACTTTATCCTTGAGATTTTGGCAATGCAATTGACCGGTAGCAGCAACGTTTAAAATGTTGGTCAGCGTTGGAATGACGCATTCGCATTTGTTTGCAGACGAAACTTCATAACGAGTTCCGCCATAATCCCTGTAGATGTCAAACAATTGCGTAAGGTGTAGTGTATTGAGCGAAAGACGAAGCGAAATATCAATCAAAAACTTTGACTAAAAAATAAGATTAAACTTAATTAATTTTAACATTTGCAACTCACAGTAAAGACCCGACAGGATGAAACAAGGCTCTCTCGGCGACAGGACTGTTGCTCAACTTGTTATTCTTGCTAGGATTGAGCGAAGCGTTGGTGTGAGCTTGTTGAACAGAATAATTCGACACGACTAATCGATCTTCTAACACGAACACATTGACCAACATATCACCAGGTAAAGGTGGAGCAAACATTTTCTACGGATCAAATCGATTATAAGTCAAACACTTTATTTACTAAATTTCAGAACAAAAAATGATTAATTCACTGGGTTGGTGGTGGTGGTGGTGGGCTTACCCAACCCATTGCTGGGGCGAGGGCACGAATCAACTCTGCGGAGTCCCAATAATCGGGCAACCCCCAACGACGAGACCAGAGGTCTAGAATGGTGAGGGAGTGGCCAAAGATAACTAGACATAGAGAGTCAAGTGCAGGGCAATCTAGCACGAGATGAAAGATGTCCTGTGATATGGAACCACAGTTGCTGCACGAAGAAGTCTCGGCAACCAATCCTATTGAGTTATGTAGCAAGAAGAGTGCTGTGCCTGTTGCAGGGTAAACGAGTGAGAACACAGCGAATGGAGCGAGGGAAGGTAAGCTTCTCAGAAAATGCTGAAAGGATTGAAATACCGAAAAAACAGATTAGATACTGCATCTCCAACTGTTGTAGAGGGACAGGCGTTAGGAGGAAATAAGAGGTGAGAGGGAAAGTGGTATGGTGGAGGGGTCATAAGTGGCACCAACTTTAGCAAAAAAATCAGCTAAGTCGTTGCCTGGAAGAGAAGAATTACCAATATCTATTGAAGATGGACTACCTTAGAGTCAGATAAAGAGTTAAGAAGAGATTAAATGTCATTGAGGGACTTGAGTATTAGGTATGGCAAGGGGGCAGAGAGAGTTGTCAGGACAAATTGAGAGTCGGAGAATAAGGTGACGGATTCAAAGGCACATGATAACGAGTGAGAAATACACCACTCAAGAGCTTGAAGAAAGGCGTAAGTCTCGGGCCTATAGCTGATGGCCCAGCGTCAAGCCGAAAAGGAGAGAAAGGCAGCAATTAGACACTTAGTACATTTAATGTGTATCCCTACTCTTCCCTCTCCCCCAGCCCCCCAGGAACCAAGCCATCAGTCCCGACAGTGATGTTGCTGTGAGTAAGGGTGGATAGATGGGAAACAGAGGCGACATTGCAGAGAGAAGGAGGATTGTTATGAAAACATGAGAAAGGGTCAGAGAATAGGGGGTTTACTTTATTACTTTATTATTAGGGATTAATTCACTGGGTTCGGTTTAACTTTATTAATTTACTATAAGGGGTTAAGTTACTGGGTTTGGTTTATACATAAATTAAAGATTATATTAAATTAAAAAAATTAAAGATTACAAATAAAATAAATTAAAGATATAAAGATATTACATTACAAATAAAAAGAAATCATGAATTGAGACATGTTCAATCATATGACAAACATGAAAAACTTATTTTGGAACTTTACATCATGAAAAGAAATAGATTCATTGTCATTGTTACAAGCTTTAACTTCACACTCAAACTTACTGTAAAACCACTTCCGACTAAGGCTTGCAATGTGAGTTGACTGGGTAAAACCAGACGAGATTGACACTTCATCAAATGCTTGATCACATCATCTAAAATGTTAACCAAACCATGCGCAGAGTGTGTGGCAGATGGTTGTTTAACAATATTTAACAAGTCATAAGCTTTTTGTAGGTGATTTAAAGAATCGTGCACCTGTATGGAAATTTGATACAATAGATAGTAAAAAACTTAAGCTAATACTCATATGATCATTATAAACTAAGAACAATTGAATAAAATAGCCTTAAATTTTATATTTTTGAAATATTATTTAAGCAGTTCTAAATTAAAGTCATATCTATATTAAAATTCAAGTGGACAGCAATATCTTGGCATCTCCTTAAGTAGGTCAGGGTAATTGCTTACCCTATGTATTAGCGCCTCTGTTGCTTTCCTGCAAATCAGGATGATAAATATACAGTAGAGATAAAATAAATTAAAATATTACTCTACAATAACTGTATAAAAACTTTACACCAGTTTTTCCTATATCCTTTTTTTGCCATGCCCCAACTAGTTTTTTTTAATGATTGGTCAAATTATGATTTTATTATTGATAACTTTTATTATTGATTGGCCAAATTATGATTTGATAGCATTTTAATAGATATGACAAAATTTTATACATTTTACTACAAACCAAACTGCTTAAAAATGAGAAGCAACAGACTTGAGTTATAAAATTAATACATTTTCTTCTCAAAAAGATGGTAATAACTAAAAAAGGTCTTCACTTTCAATCAGTGTCTGAATTCTTGATTTTTTCTTCATAAGTCATTGCTTTGAAACTGTACCCAATTTTAAAAATCAAATTGCACCCACGTTGGGAACTGCTGCTTTACACTAACATTTAAGATAGCATGTAATGCTTTGCAACAACTAGTTAGAGCAGAACACAAACAAATTCTTTGCCGCTCATTTTGGTGCAGTAATGCATTGATAGCACATTAGCAAAATAATCAAATTAAGGTTTTTAATTTAATTCTGATATTGAAATCCAGTATTCAGCAAAAAAAGACATGCATTTTGTAATAACTAACTTAACAACAAGAAAACTTCACAAACTTGTTGCAGCTTCCATTGTTTGTCACTGCGAAATGAGGCTTTAATTGCAGATTGTGTTTTTACATGTTTAATAAAAATTTCCATTGCACATAATGTGTCCTTGTGTAACATTACTGTTCCATGTAATGCTTCACTGCCACTATAAAAAAAAAATGCACCGTATATAAACAGCTATCAAAGTAAATTGGTATTGAAAATAAAGTGACTAATTCACAAATTAAAAAAGTTAATGTAAAAAAACATTTAATCCATCTCTGTTGATCTTGGTGCTTTAAATAATTGTTTTCTATTAAAAAATAAAAATTTGCAAATGAACTACCTAATGGGTAGCTTTTCTTGAGGATAGTTTTTTCTTTCAATTTATTTCCAATTTTCAAAAAGATGTTAAAAAATTCTTTTAGCAGATTTAAAAAAATTATATTAGGGAGCTGTAGTTGAGATTTTGAGAATTTTGGGTTTTTTTATTTAAATATGAATAAAATGAAACAAAAAAAAATAACCCAAAATTTGTGCAATTGTTTGGTCATTGATCAAATCTAGAAACTAATCCTAAACATTGAGTTTACACATTCTTTCAGAATCAAATCATATAACAAATTTGCAACATACTGCTAAGACAAACTAATTTGAAATAATTAAATAGTCTTTGGGATACAAAAACAGAAAATTTAAATAATTTAATTATTAACTATCTTAGCTCTTCTGGTATTTAGGGCAGTCTCAATGTTACAAACCACACAATAAACATTTATATTTTCTAAAGATAAAATTCAATGCAATGCTTTTCTGTTGCATCAGGTGGTAAAGCAAAAAAAAAGTACAATCTTTTTAAAAAACAAAAAACCTATTAAAAAACAAAATGGTTTGAGGCAGTCAGTATTACGTAAAAAACAATCAAATAATTGAGGGCAATACAATTTACAATCCCTGGTTCAACACTTATATCAATTATAAAATTTTTACATTTATTACATTGAATAAACATTTCAATCTTAATCATTCATTGTATATACATATTATATTATTTATGAAGAATAATTTCAAAAATTTTCTTTTAATATAATCAATTTTAAAAATCAAAATCTTTAAAAAAATCAATTCTACAATTATATCTGTAACAATGTTTAACCCTATTCTCCTGGGCTGGGCTTTTAAAAAAACGTTTGTAATTACTTTATTTTTTTAATAAAATTATGGAATTTCTTTACTTTTCCTAACTTGTATTGCTGAAAAAGGTGGTACTATTTTTAGATGGGCCTTTGAGCAAGGGTTAAGGGATAAAGCAGACTTTTTTCAGCAAATTTTTGTATTTTTGCTTGCTATTACAGCAAAGTGTTTTGCATAACAAAGCAAATTACATAGATTGCTAAATGTCCACGAGCTAGAGGAGATGAATAACTTATTTCATGTAAATTAAATTTTTTTGGTGATTGCTTGAAAACAGCTCACATATTTCTTTCTGTTAACTACCATTGATTAACTAATTAAAAACAAAGGTTGCTTAAATATCAATTGAGCAGGCAAAATTCAATTTTTTATAATAAGCATTTTTTTATCAAATATTCTTTTATAATAACTATTCATTCGTGGGGAAAATACTGCACATGTTAGGCCTTATGTTCACACCTTCAGACAATTAAACAACATCTGACTTTTTATAATTGCCTTTGATCTTGCATATAAAAGAGACTGTTTCTATGTTCAAATTTTCCTCACTCCAAAAAATCCAGCATAGTTTTTATATATTAGTTCACTTTTTTGGAAATGTTGGATCAAAAGTTAATAGTTTTTTAATTTGAGTTTTGCAAATAGAAAACGTAAAATAAAAACAAAACGTTTCATATGATTGAATTTCAATAAAGCAGGGGCTCCAACTTCTAAAAAATTCATGACATACTAAAGTCTTAGATTTACTCATATGACTTCTTTCCTCTAAAAAAATTTTCAAGCCAGAGTTTAAAAGAAACAATCCTTACTTATTGCAAGCTGTTTAATAAATGGAGACCAAAAAAAAAAAGGTCTACTCTTGAAGTTCAAAAAAACTTTTTATTTAAATGTCAAATAAAAATTCTTTTTTTCTTCATTTGACTTTCACCAAAAATTTTACATTTAAACGTCAAAATTCCAATTTGGAAAAAGTCAATTATGTTTATCCTATTATATTCTGATGTCTTTGTAGTTTTGAAATGACCCACTAGTTGGAAACTTTTGAATAAAATCAACATAGACTCTCACTTACTCATGTCCTGGACTGTTTGCAAGGGTTCTTCCATGTAAAACTAGATAAAGCTCCCAGCCCTAATTTTATGTGCACAGAGCTTATAATTCATGTTAGAGCTGCTTTGAAGTCTTGATTACACAACTTTTTCTCTTCCTGCTTGCATCAACTCCAAATTTCCAAAATCTACATAACAGCATTTGTACTCGCGATCCAAAAGATGAAGAAAGAGTTATTGACAAATACTGTATATCTGGTTTGTGTCCCCTGCAAAAAATTCGAGACACTTACCTATGTCCTCATCAAACCAATTGATCTATTGCTTTCTAAAGAATAGAATGGGTTTGACAAAAAAGTCAACCGTGAATCAACTCATTCTGTTAATACAAAACATTGAGAATTTTCTCAAAGCTAAGAAGGCCGGTGCCATACTTGTCAATCTGCTATTGCATACAAAATTGGCTTTAACTGCAAGCTGCTAAAGTGTCTTCCAGATAAATACATGTTTTGAATAATTATGAAAATTGTTTAGAACACACATTTTACTCTTACTATTGGTGACATAAGCAAAACAGCCTCAGGTGTCCAAGCAATGGTGTTCCTCTGAAATCAATTAAGACTGATTCCTTTTTAACATCAATACCAGGGGTACTCAACTGGTGGGTCATGGCCCATTGATGAGCCACAGCAAGTTTTTTAGGTGGGCCACACAGAGATGGTGTGAAAAAGATTGATATAATTTGAGGGTTTTTTGTGTTGTAAAAAAATGATTTGATAAAATTTGGTCCAGAATGAAAGTAAAGGGTTTTTTTATATTTTTTTTGGTCTTCATTTATAATTTGGAAACAATTTGGTAAAATTGAGTGCAGAATAAGTGAGAACTAGACACATTGGGCTCCAAAAATTATGTTTCAAGCTTTTTGAATCACAGTGTTAAAATGGTTGAGAACCCTTGATCTACATGTATAATCTACTTTCCACAATCACCAGATTATGAAAAAATGTGAGCTAAAAATTTACAACAATCAACTTTTATTATTCTGTCCAGTTCTGATTTATCTTCGGGTAAAACTTGACAGATCACTCATGTTTCATGACCACCATTTGGCATTGCGCAAAAGCTTTCTTTGCATGTCCCACTGCTGAGGCAACTTACTGGCTTAGGGCAGGTGCTAGTGCAAAACGCCACATACAGCTGTCTTATTTGCGGTCTATTCAAAAGCTGAGTACTGGGATCTGGTTTGGTGTTACAGCACAATTACTTTCTTTGTAAACAGTGTCTTAAATGACCCTTTGTCCATAGTCACTGGATTCCTCTGTCTCTCTCCAACAGATCACTTACCAGTTTTTTCAAACATCCAGCCAATTGAGCTTTGACAGCTAGGAGTAACACTCTTTTTGGTTAAAGATGGTATCTAGACCAGTGCTCTGCTATTCTTTTGAACCTGTGGCACACTTTGTAAAATTTCAAAAATTTGTAGCACACTTGGACCAGGTGAAGAGCTAAATTTTGAATGCTTTCCTTTACCTAAAGTTTCATTCAGCTTTCATAAAAAGCCTAAAAATTTCAATCTAAACTCTAAAAATAAAGTGATAACTTTTTCTTTCATCTGAACTTACCAATTTGTGCATATCATTTACAATTGAGCCTGGGAGACAACTGATCAAAAAAAAAGTGATCAATTTATTTGTAGAGAGTAAAATTGAATTTTATTGGCTTTTATTTTTACTAATTAAAGTTTCAGGTGAAAAAAAACGTTTGAAATTTTGTGAAGACCAAAAAAAGGTCTTGACATTACACAATGAGTTTTTTAAGTTTATTGGTTGCTACTTCAAAGAAACATAACCTTTTTCCTATTTCATAGAGTATGTTTGTCATTTTTTTATGGAACACTGATTGCAGAGTACTGCTCTAAATCCTGACTATGGCTTATTCAGTGGGTATCAAATGCTTGCCAAAAAAGATGAAGGTCTAAACACTTGTTTGTGCCTGCTGTGCAAAAACTTGAACAATCTTGCTGAATTAGGCATCCATGCTGCCCAGGAGAAGAATCATAGATCAAACACAAAGTACTGTGAAAGTATATCCCAGCTCCATGCTTTTATCACCAGTGCCATGCCTGTACCTGGCATGTTTGAAATAGTGTGCCCAGAGCAGTTTGAGTTATGCTTAAATGCCTGTGGATGGGTCAATCAGCATCAGCATACAAAATCAGTATACAAAATCTTAATTACTGTCTCAATAACAGTCTATCAGCATACAAAATCTTTATTTAGTGTCTCAATATCAGCATATCTGATTGATATAGCTTTTGTAACATGAATAAATATCACTTTGTTTATTTAAAATGTTTTCATTTTTTTGCAAGACAAGTATTTTCATTTTTTATGTCATTTGAAAAAATTACAATACTAATTGTACACCAAGTAATTGAACTGGTCCAAAATATTTTCAATAATTTGACCAATCAGGCAATAAAGCCAGCTTCCCTTCCCTTGGCTTCTTCATTGTTTGTAATTGTTGTGTGCAGTGACATCACTTTTTACATCCAAATTTTAATTACATATACAAATGTTACAATAACAAATCTGTTACAATTGCATTTTATGCTTGTTAAATGAGTGTCTAAACATAAAAATTGAAGTGACCTTGATAAACTCTAATTTTACGTACTTTTTTGAAAAGTTTCAAAAACTTTTTAACCCTAACAAAAGTTAAATAAATAATTTTTACTCTGTTTAAAGTTTAAAACACAGCTTAAGTAGTTTTCCAGTAAGGAACTGTCAAACTTTGGTGGCCTTCGGAAGCTCATGTTAAGGAGTCAATAACTTGAAAAAGCTTGAGGAGAGTAGGGTTAAATAACACAATTTAAGTTTAAATAATACAATGTCAGGGATGGTAAGAGTGACCCATGATGAAATGATAAGATGAAAAAAATTGGATAAAATTAATGATGCCAAGAAGCATGAAAAAAGTTGGACATTCCTGACCTAAAATTACTGAAATAGCAGAGAAAATGCAGCAGCAAGTTTTTCATTAATGCTGAAGTAAAATGGTGACCCACTTTGTTCTTTTTTTATTTAAAATATCAAAAACAACCCAGTCAATTGCAAAGGTTTGCCATATCTGCCCTATGTATTAGCACTGCCATCACTTTCCTGCGAGTCAGGAAATTAAATACAGATAAAAAAATAAATGACAACAACACTATTACAATTGGGACAAAAAACCAACTCAACACTAAGTGGCACAGGTAATACAAAAGTGAAAATCTAAGATGACTTTATCAGAGCAACTAGTATCTAGCTGTGTTTTTGCATTCAATCTTGTGTTCTTGTGTTTTTTTGATTTTTGGTTAACTCTAGAGTTTTTTTAAGCAAAACAATATTTAGTCGATTGATTGGAAACAAAAAGGATATTTTTTGTAAGAACATTTACCTAAAACCATGTTGAAGAACAAAAAAAAAAGTTTATATACATTTGTCAACCCTGACACATAAAGACTTTTTTATATTTTCTTTTGGTCTTCACTTTGATTTCTAGAAAAAATGTAACAGAAAAACTGCAGAATAGCCATCCAATTTAAGTGAAGATTTTTTCTTTTTTTTTTGGTCTTAACTATATTTTTTGTAAAAAATTGTGATTCTGGTGTCAACTTTTTATGAACTTGCCACATTTTTTGTATCTAAATCTAATACTTTTTTCCAAAATCTTGTTCTTTCTCTAAATTTGCTATGGTAGCATTGAGATCTCATAGAACAGACCAAGTCATTTAATCATCATATATTTCATTTTTGCCAGTTAAGATTTTGCAACTATTAGGCCTCATCCCTCATCACTATTAGTCTCTATGACTGTTATTGGACAAATATTGCATACACGTATCACAAGTGCAAAAATAATTTTTATCTTTACTTATTGGTCATGAATACAGTGTTAACTGTCATGCATTATTTAGGTAATTTTTACACCTTGTATATATGGCATCTGTATTTTGCACCTGGTTTTGTTGTTTTAATGGTGAATAAAAGCACATTGTTAATTGCATTTGCAACTGTGCAGTAAAATGTCAAAATTATATATTTATTACAGATCTAACACAATGACAGTAAAAAATAGGAAAATCACATTTAATTCTTTAATATTGGCACCTAACAGTTGTGAAGACCAATAGTTTCTACCTGACAATAGCAATGGCAACCAAAAGCACATATTACTTACAAGATCAGTCTTGGGTGGGGGGCAATAACAACAAAAAATACAGAAATTTTAAATAAACTAAAAAAAAATCAATAAACTTTTTAGATACAAGTGGTGGGTTCAAATACAATTTAAACACAAAGCATAAAAACTCAATAGAAAACAAATTAACATTTATCAACAACAGCTTGTAATAGTTTTATAATTAACTGAGAAAACCAAAATTTTAATTTTTGTTATCTTGCTTTAATCTAAAACAATAAATAACTAAAATTTATACAATATAAAACAAAGTAATATAGCTTGCAATTACCTTGATGATGCAACACATATCAATTTAAGTTTACTTGATAATCTTGACAAAGAATTTTTTAAACATTTTGATATAGATGATTCCAGTGGAAAAAGAACTCGTAAGACATCATTTTCTAGCAGCCACTTTAGTTCCTAACAAAAAAATTTATGAAACCCCAGGCTTATTGATGCAGTGCAACATGGCGATTAACACAGCAATACCAAGTGGTGAAAATTTAACACTGAAAGTTCAACAATAATTTGAAGCTTGAACTTCTATTACAGTGTTTCCTCGATTATCCATACCTCATTTATCTGTCATTCAATTATGCAGCTGCTATATTTTGTACAATATTTTGTACAAGGTATTTTGATACATCACAGAAGTAATGCATACCACAGTACATTATTTCAATATTATTTCAAAATCTACGAAAACACGAATCTACTTGCAAACAATCCAAAATTGATTCATTTTTTAGTACAGTGTAGATTTAAATAATAAATATATACAATATTGTATACTTTTGTTGGTTTTGACTTTAAGAATTCAATTAACTGTTTTTTTGCTTATCCATTCATAATTTTGAAAGTAACAACCCAGCCAGACCAGATAAATAAGGAAGCATTGTATTACTCAGGCAAATGTAATATTTGCTAGTGTTTGCTGGTTTGTGAAATTGACATCATGGCCAATTCCAGAGTGGAATTAACTAAAAATTGCTTATAAATTGTTTTATAAAGTCAAGTGCCAAATTTTTATTATTTAAATCCTGATAGGGATGTGCTGAAGCCAAAATTTTGCTGAAGCTGAAGCTTTGGCTTCAGCAAAGATTTGTCGTTGTTGTCATTTTGTGATAATGATTACGCATTTGTCTGTTTTGGCAAAAAAGTTTTACGCCAGATGCTCTTCCTGCCACAACCCTCCCCATTTATTTGAGCTTGGGACCGGCATCAAGAGACACAGAAATGTGAAAGTGGTGGTTGTGAGAAGGGAGGTAAAGAAAAGAGTTCAAGCAGGATGGAATGGATGGAAAAGAGTATCAGGAGTAATCTGCAACAGGAGGTTACCAGCTAGAGTAAAAGGAAAAGTGTACAGTTCAGTGGTAAGACCAGCAATGGTGTATGGACTTGAGACAGTGGCAGTCACAAAAAAACAAGTAGAAGAGATGGAAGTCACAGAGATGAAAATGTTGAGGTTTGCTATGGGAGTGACGAGAAAAGACAAGATTAGAAACGAGCACATCAGGAGTACCGTTAAGGTAGAATGGTTAGGAATGAAGATGAGGGAGGGCAGGCTGAGGTGGTATGGACATGTCATGAGGAGAGACCAAGAATATGTAGGAAGAAAGATGATGGAAATGGAGTTACCAGGAAAGAGAAGAGGGAGACCAAAGAGAAGATTTTTAGATGTAGTGAAAGAAGATATGGGGAAGTTGGTGTGAAAGAGACGGATGTTGAAGACAGAAAGATGTGGAGAATGATGATACGCTGTGGCCACCCCTGACTAAAGGGAAAGGCTGAAAGGAGAAGTCATTTTGTGAGTGTTTTTGCTCCCTCTTGATAAATTCATTTTGGAAAGTATGCAGACAGCTTTGCTAACATCCTCATTACTTATTCTGAAATAATCCCATAAGCAATTTTCACCTTGTTTAGGCAATATGAATAATGATTAGCTTAGTTCTCCATATCGTTAATGCTAAGATCTAAAACATCAATGATCAACAAGAAAGATGCAATTGTTTATAACAATTATATAATACAGTATACACTTCACACAAGAAGTTTTTAGACTTTACATTAAAACCATAGAAAGTTACAAATTGAAAATTCAGACAGTAATAACATAGTACACACTACTATCGATCTGAAGGTCAAGCATTTTACTGCCATACTCCTCGCTTAGTGCTAGCACAACAGAAGGAAAGATGGAACAAAATGGGGCTAACTGTAAGTCAGTGTAAAACAAACATGTTTCAAAACAGATATATAACACATCACAGTAGCAAAAGCATGTGATTTTGTAATAAGCTTTGTATTTGATATAACAAACAAATTATATCAGCTATCAGGTGTAAGGATCTTATAATAATGAAAAATTGCTTGCCAAAGCCAAAGGTTCAGCAAAAGTGCTGAAGATTTGACATGACGAAGCCAAAGCTTCAGCACATCTCTAAATCCTGGCCATCGAAATCTTTAAGCAATGGTCTAACACAGTTAATTTCCAACATGTCAATTGCTACTCAAGGGGTTAATAGATTTTTTTAGAAGTATTTTTAATATTGCATGATCTAACTTTAATCAATCAAGAGCCCAAAAGCAAGGTTTTGGTAAAAAAAACAATCACACAGCAATAAAACTTCAACAGCCAATTGCAAATTGCTGTTGAATAAAAAATCTATATGATCAAAGCCAATTATAATGTGCTTCCAAAAGTGAAATACAATATTTATGACAAAAGTAGTTTATTTTAGACAAATCACCATATAAAACTTGAAATGGGTGGCCTAGCAGTTTGTGAAATATTTTGAAAAATATGATGTTGAGAATAAAAATAGTTGAATAGACATAAAAGCAAACACAAATTCAATGTTAATTTTTTTAAAGTCAAATTTATTAAACAATTATAGAATTGAATTTAAAACTTCTATTTACAAAGAGAAAATAATGCTTTAAAGTTTATAATTTAGTTTCTGTTGGTATAAAATTTTGTTTGTGAGACTACATTGAGTGCAATATGTGCATTAAAAATGGATAATCAATTGTTAAAAAAATTTGGAAACGCTCAAATGATCACCAATATAAATAAATTCTTAAGCTGAAATCAGCAGCATAAAGAAAAAAACCACTAAAAAAAGGCCACTGTACCAAACCTTCCTATTATGGTTACATTTGCCTAGTAACACAAAATATATTGTTTTTTAGGTCTTCCTTTCTTCTTACCTTTCACTGTAATTTTCATAGCTATTGCTAAAGCTTTTTTTGCTCATCCTTTTAACATACCCAAACTATCTCAGTCTTTGACTTCTCAAAAATTCTTGCATAATTCAACACCAGTCATCTTTAGCATTAACTTACTTTTATTTATCCTTTAGTGTCTTGCCACATACCATTCAAAGGATTCTCATTTACATTGACTTCATTCTTCTTATATTGTTTACCTTTATTGACTGGCACTCTGTTCAATAATTCATTACACTTTTGATGAACATTGCATATGCAAATCCCCTCAACTTTATTAACAAACCTTTCTTACATAACACACCTGTAACATCCTTAAATCTTTTCCATCCAGCTCTTATCCTTGTGATCACTGCTTCTTGAACTCCACCTTCTGTATATAGAACATCTTCAAGATAGCAAAACATGTCCACTTTTTCAATTACATCTCCAGCCATGTTTAAGAAATCTGCAGCAACCTGGTTTGTTCACACAGTTAGCACTTATACAAAACCATTTGCCATGTCCTTTAATCTTTTTGCACTTTCTTCTCCACATGGCTCAGACCTCCTGCTTTTTATGCTTTCATATCACACAGTGCTTTCACCATATCATTCTCAGTGACGTCTGAAATAAGTTTTCTTTTCCACTGATTTTCTTTATTGAATAATTTTTAAAAAAGTCACTATAAGCAATTTTTGTTTGTGAAATTAACTCAGATCCCCCTGCAGTTACTATTGCTTTTTGCGAGATCCTTTTTTTCTCGGTTTCTTTTTTATTCCATTCTGGTGGCTGAAAGGGGGATTCCAGATTAGTTTCACCAAATTGCATACAATGACTTCTTGAAGAGACCCAATAGTTCTTTCTCATACTCCTTCCACACTTACATCTCTATTTCTCAAAACTATTTTTAGATTGCCATTCTTTCTACAAATGCACAATATTCCAACAATGTTCTTTCTGTCTCTCTTGCACTGTTTAGCCATCTACTAGACCTTCTGTAAACCATCTCCATTTCCACTTGCTATCTTCTCCACTATATCCCTATTTTTCTTTTCTTCAGCTGCTGCCATAACTCTTTTAGTTTTTTTTTTCTGTGCCACATATAATTTCTTTAAAACATCACTACTGTTCTTTTGCCAATCTTTGTCAACAGTTTTTTTTTTTAACTAGTTTTTTAACATGTTTATTCCACCACCAAATTGCCTTCCACATCCCTTGATCCTTGGAAAAACCACTAACTTTCATAGCCACTTTCATAATTTCTTCAATCCACACCAGTGGTTTTCAACCAGGGTTCCGCAGAACCCTAGGGTTCTGTCAGAACAGTTCAGGGGTTCCGCAAGATGAACTTCGTGTGTGTCTATCAAAAACACAACCCAATTTTAAGGAGTTTTGCAAGAAAGATTAGGCTCAAGTTTTTCATTGAATTTTTTACAAGAATAAATGTAATTTTTTACAGTTTGTATTAATAATTTCAGAGACCGATTCCAAGTAAAGACCTTTTTTTGTTTTTTTTAAAGAACACCCTGATTTTGGGATGAAAATAGCTGTTTTTAGCTGGTTACGGTCTAGAAACTCGAATAATTTTGAAAAGTGGCCCACAAGAGTGCAGAAGTTGGACCACCCTGGCATAAGACAATCAAATTATCACACAGGGGCTCCTCAAGCCTCTGGAATGTTTCATTGGGGTTCCGCTCCACCAAAAAGGTTGAAAACCACTGGTCCACACCTTCCAAGTACTGTCCTTGCATTCTACATTTAGCATACTTTCTTCAACTGCCTTTCTTTTTTTTGTGGTCTTTCAACTGGCACAGTCTTACATATGTAGCAATCCTTCTTTTACATGTTATCATTTGTTTTCATACCATGTCAGCAAAAAGCAACTATTGTTGTGGTAAGTATTGAGGGAAGAATAATACGTTCACATCTCTAATTGAGCTCAGAGCCTTTTTTTCACTAAAATATAATTCACTATCATAGCATTGCAATTAAACTTATAAGTAAATAACTTTTAGTCATCTTTCTTACAATTGTATTGTCAAGCAAACAATCAAAAATTAAGGTTTAACTAAAAAAAGTACAAAAATTTATTTAAATTTTTTAATTTATTTTTATCCTTAAACCTTAAAAAATTTAACAATAATATAAGAAAAAACAACCAACTATCTGTTACCTGTTCTTGCTTTTTAGTGTCTTTCATTGATTAATTGAGTTGAACACTTGAACAATAAAAAATTTTTAGCCTAGCATAGAGCCAAATAATAAGCCTTCAATAATTTGTAACTTCTGAGAAACAACAACAATAATTATTCTCATGCAATGAGACTTACTGTAGCTAAAGGACAAGTGAAACATAATTCACATTGAACAATGAATGAGGCAGTTTTAGTCGGAGCCGGATAATCCGAACTGTTTATTGTAGGTTAGGATCGGACCGGATCGGATCGGATCGGATCGGATCGGATCGGATGGACTGTTGGATGAGATAGTCAAAACCATAGATATCCTACATAACGGTCAAAACACATTATTCTATACTCTACTACATTGTTTTCTAAGTTTTAAATACATATGATTTTTCTATCATTCACCGCAAGGGCATGAATGATGGCAAAGCTGATGGATTGTCACGGCGAAGTTGTAGGCCTACAAACGCCGAGTGTACAGATTGTGGGGTATCCCTTCAACACGGCTGTGAGCACAAATCTCTCTCTCCAAAAATTCAAGCAGCCGCTGTCAGAAGTTTAAAATTTGAATCTAAACCCAATTGAATGGATGTTAAGAGTTTGAAGCAGATGATTGAGGTTGCTGATGATGAAATTAACAACATTTTATATTTTAAAAGTGCGAGTTAGTATCCCCCAACCATAGGTGGGCACGGTACTTTTACTCGGTACTTTTGAATAATTCAATTTAATAGTTATAACTATTAACTTCTCTGTCATACATTGAATTTCAATTGACATTCCAAAATAGTGTAATTCAAAAATAAAAATAAAAATAAAAAAAATAAAAAAAAATATTTTTTTTATTACTATTAAATTGGATTATTCAAAAGTACCGAGTAAAAGTACCGCGTTACTGCGTTACTTTTACTCGGTACTTTTGAATAATCCAATTTAATAGTTATAACTCTGTCATACATTGAATTTCAATTGACATTCAAAAATAGTGTAATTTAAAAATAAAAATAAAAATAAAATTTCAAAAATAGTTTTTTTATTACTATTAAATTGGATAATTCAAAAGTACCGAGTAAAAGTACCGCGGTACTTTCGTGCCCACCTATGCCCCCAACCAGCCCCGAAGTTGTTGGAAGAGAATTTCGAAGCAACTTAAATCAATGGGACTTGTTGTAAGAAGAAAATGGCGTACTACCTACACACTGGTACGCGCATGATTTAGATTGTGAGTCGCAGGTTATTGTTGCACCCAAAGAGCTACGTCGGGAGCTGTGTTTCACCATTTACATGAATTGTGCACTGGAGGCCACCTTGGGATAAAAGGTTTTATTGGCCAGGCCTACAAAGTGATGTTCGCACCTGGTGCCGATGGTGTGCTATTTGTGCGAAACGAAAACCTACTCATGGGCGGCATCGTGGACTGCTCAAACAATCTGTAGCAACGGCTTTAATGAAAAGAATTGCGAGTGATATTTTAGGTCCTTTACCGAAAACTGTATCAGGTAATGAATACATCATGGTCATCAGTGACTAGTTCACGAAGTTGATTGAGTGCTCTGCTCTTCCAGATCAGCAGGCATAGGTCTACACTGTCGCAGACGCACATTAAATATTTCTGGGAAAACAAAATATTCAAGTCAATTAAAAAACAAAATATTTCTGGTAGTAAGCCACTACTAGACTAACCAGTCTGTCAGTTTGCAATACAGCCAGTAGATTATGGAATTGTTTGGTATTGTTTCGTCTCCATAATATCAAAAAAAATAATAATGGTGTTGTCGATATACGTGTTATTTCGCCCTTAAACTTTTAATTTGTCACCTATCTCTTTTGTTGGCAACACGGTGGCCTAATTCTTCTTTGTCTTAACTGAATTAAGGACATGGCGAGGTGCTAGCTGAGATATGCTTGTGTTCTTTATGTATCAATTTTAATCTATTAATTTGGAAGATAATAACCGATGTTCTATTTCCTAAATTTAACTTTATATTTTAATATTATATTGTACTTGTTTCAGACTGTGAAGTATTAGTCTAAAACCGCCGGACCAGTTACGATAACTTTATTAAATTACAATATTGATATAAACTGTGTCGGGTAACCTCTTCTGTGCGAGAGAAGTTTTAGCTGGCTCCATACCCTCACGGTCGGTGTTCAAATAGGACGAGAGAGAGAGAGAGAGAGAGAGAAAGATCTAGCGAGTCTCTGTGTCTCTTATATCTTTCGATTGTCTGTCCGTGTGACAAATTGTGTGTGTGTCTCTCCGTTTTCATTTTAGACTAGTTAACTGGGATTGGAAGACTAGTTAATTGGGATTGGAAGACTTTCTGTTTTCATAAAGTACTAGTTAATTGAGATTGGAAGACTAGTAATTGTGACTAAAATTGATTTTGTGATGGAGAGTCAATGTAGCTCATCGCATGGGCATAATGATGATAGTAGACCCAGTGCCCTGCCTGAGAGCAGGAATAAGGGAAATGGCACTGATATCTTTACTTCTAAGGCTACTGAAAGACCTAAGTGCAGTTCAGGTTTCAGTGAGCAAAATGATGAATGTGATGTTGACAGCAATGATGTGCTGGAAGATGTCAGGCTGTTGTGGGTTGATGATCCGGACCCCACCTACTTCAAGAGCCATAGAGCATTGAAACGCTATGCACGTGAGCTTAAAATGATTAAAGATGTTAAGAGAGAGTATTCTGGAAGGCCAGAAGACAACAATCAACTCTTGCTTGATAAGACCCTTGAATATGGATTAAGGGCACATGTCATTTATAACAATGCACTCCATCAGTGGCTAGAAGATAATCCAGAAGCACATTCTAGGCCATTGGTGCAAAACCTTGTCAAAGAGTATAGGGAAAAAGAAAGTGAAGATTTGAAGAGGTACTATGACAGAGCCTCAAGAAAGTCAGAATGCAGATCCAAACCAACTGTTAGGTCATCTACTGGTACAGCATCTAAGTCAAGTTTCTCTGAACAGTCAATGAGGATCATCCAAGAACAGCAAAAGAAGATATCTGAATTAAAGATGCAATCAAAGATGCAGGCACTAACCATTCAAGAAAAGGAAATTGAGGTGCAACGCACAAATATTGAACTGGAAAGGAAAAGCTTGCAGTTGAACACATACCAGCAAATTGATGATCAGTTTGAGAATGCAACAGATGCTGCAGAGTTAAGTCTAGCTGGCTTGAAAAGCAACAAAGACCATTTCCTTCATGACAAGGAAGAGGTGAAGATGAAATCTGAATTTCCTAAGACCACACCAGGGAATGTGAGTCCTGAGACCACACCAAAGAACATTGATGTGATTGAAGCTCCACCTATGCCAGTGGAATGTGAATTGAAAACAAATGTTGTTAAGGGGATTTGGCCCCACATGAGTGAGATGAAACCTTATGAAGAAATGAACAGCAAGTCACAACTGAATCATACTCCTAGAAATAGTAGCCAACAGATGTGGAATCCTCCTTGGAGACTCCGAAATGAGGTTGGTTTGTGCTTTTATGGGAAAGATGCTGCTGAGTACCCTGCGTACAGGCACCGGTTGCTGTTGAACTATCGTGACTTGCGTAACACTCGACCTGACATGCTACTACACTGGATAGAGAGCACAATAGAAGGTCAGGCAAAACAGTATGTCCAAAATGCCTTCACTGTAATGGACCCTGGTGAAGCTTGTGATGTCATTTGGAACACTTTGGAAGAAATATATGGATGAAAAGATGTCATTTTGGAGCATGCCATGCAACAGGTAAAGAGGAGAAGTCGGTCAATTGGCCATAATCGTCAGATTTTGCTAGAATTTAGAGCTGCTATGAGAAACCTCAAGGGAGTGGCATCGTCAATTGGCAAAACTTCAACACTGGATGGCCCAATGTTGTTGGGACAACTGTATAGTGCTTTTAATGAAAAACTGCGTAGCAGGTTTGATTCTCAATACCCTGCAAATCGTTGGACATTTGAGCAGTTCCTGCTGTTTCTAAGTGCTGAGATTGATTATGTTGATTCACTGCACCTGATGAAAGTTGATATTCATGAGTCTTCATGTGGAAGAGCAGAACCCTCTAAGAATAAATCACATGCTGCATCTACCTCAAGATGGCATTCAAAGCCTTTGATAGCTGCACTAGAAAGGACACCAAAATTGCATGAAGATAAGTCAGTAGTAAATATGAAGACATGCTTGATACATCCTGAGATAAGGTCACATGATCTTGTGGAGTGTCAAGTGTTTTTGAACATGACTGTTGATGAACGATGGAAATTTGCCAAAGAGCAATGCTTATGCTTTCTGTGTTTGAAGAGGTCACACACCACAAAATTTTGTAAGAATAAATTGAAGCAACAATGTAAAGATTGTGCATCTCCTCATAATGTTTTGCTGCATAAGCCAGTTGTAAGGAAGAAAGCCTCTACTGGAGAAGCACCAAGCAAGCCAACTGCAAAAGAGAAGTTATCTGAACCTAATTTGCCTCTGAAAGTACTGGGCTATGTGAAAGAAAATCCGCCCAATTTAGATCAAGTCTGTATCATGAAAATGACAGCCTTGCCAAGTGAAGCAGAAGCTGAATTTGTGACATTTTTCTCTGCCATAGATACAGGAGCCACAAGCACACTGTGTTCCCGCACTTTGGCAGAACGTCTATGGGGTTTTTGGGAACCCAACTGTATCCAAGAATACAAATTGTTTGATGGATCCTCCATGCATTGCGAAGTCATGAATGAGGACCTGGTACTACAAAAGAGTGATGGAAGAACTGCCATGTTTGAAAACATGACCTTTATCAATTGCCAACTGCCATTTTCTGAGTACCTACCTGCTCATGAGAGTGGCCACACACCTAATGTTGACATGATAGTCGGAGGAGATCTGGCATGGAAGCACATCCTTTGCAGTAAAAGCCTTACGTGGCAAGGTAATAGGAAAGTTGCATCCCATGAACTAGGCACTCTGTGGCTTAGGACAAATAATGAGAGTCACTGTCACCTAGATGTTCACACATTGAATGGTAGTCAAAGACTGACACCAAAAGGTGCTGTTTGTTCAAAAGTCAGATTAGCTCCCTCTGATAGACATGATGATGTTGTGAAATTGGAGAACAATATTTTGTATCGATCTACAAATGATAACAAAGTGGCTATGAGTATGGAAGATGAAAAGGTGTTGAAGAATTTCAAGGAAACAGTGAAATTGGTTAAAGTAGACAATGATGATGAACCTTTTCGTACGCGCTTGTGAAAGGACAATTTGCGCACATTCATGAACTGTTTTATTTGCGCATACTCATGGACTGTTTTACGCACTTGCGTAGGGACAATTTATTTGCGCATACTCATGGATTGTTTTACGCGCTCGCGAAGGGACAATTTATTTGCGCACATTGAAGGACTGTTTATTGCGCATACTGTACTATGGACTGTTTTACGCACTTGCGTAGAGACAATTTATTTGCGCATACTCATGGACTGTTTTACGTGCTTGCGTAGAGATAACTTATTGCGCATATTTATGGACTGTTTTACGCGATTGCGAGGTGACAATTAATTGTTGCGCATTGTTGGACTGTTAATTTGCTGTTGCGAGAAAGCAACTTATTTGCGCATATGTGTGCCGTAATACGTGATTGCGAGGAGACAATTAATTATTGCGCATTATTAGACTGCCAATTTGCAGTTGCGAGAAAGCAACTTAATTGCGCATAAGTGTACTGTTATATGTGATTGCGAGGGGACAATTATTTTATGCAGTCACAGACTGTTATTTTGCGGTTGCGAGGGGACGACCTATTCGCCCTCATATGTACTGATATTCGCGCTTGCGAAGGGAAGATTTATTCATGCGCATCTGGACTGTTATGTTTTCGATATTTGCCCATTGCTAAACTGCTGATTTGTTGCGAAGGGACGATTTATTCATGCGCATCTGGACTGTTATGTTTTCGATATTTGCGCATTGCTAAACTGCTGATTTGTTGCGAAGGGACGATTTATTCATGCGCATCTGGACTGTTATGTTTTCGATATTTGCCCATTGCTAAACTGCTGATTTGTTGCGAAGGGAAGATTCATGCGCATCTGGACTGTTATGTTTTCGATATTTGCCCATTGCTAAACTGCTGATTTGTTGCGAAGGGAAGATTTATTTATGCGCATCTGGACTGTTGTGTTTTCGATATTTGCGCATTGCTGAACTGCTGATTTGTTGCGAAGGGAATAATTATTTGTGCACTCATGGAATACCAATTTGCTGTTGCGAGGGGACGACCTATTCGCGCACATGTGTAACGTGATTTTCCATTGCGAAGGGATAATTATTTTGCGTAATATTAGACTGTAAATATGCTGCTATGAGGGGACGATTTATACGCGTCTGAACTGCTGATTTGTTGCGAGGGGACAACTTAGTCGCACACTTATAGACTTGCTTTGCGCATTGATAAGTTGTTGTGAGCGTATATTCAATAACGCAACCCGTGTTGATTTCTTTTGTGTTCATGCTTTTCACATTTCGTTTTTCTGCTAATTGTGATTATAGTCCCATGACTTTTATTGGACGATATAGCAATGATAATTATTGAAGCCACTTGTATCGTTAAAAGTCGTCACTGCTTTACAATAACGTAGTGCGCCATCTTGCGTAAACCGCGCTGGGACTGTGTGAAATTTTGTAAAATTTGTGAATTTCTGCTTCTGATGTGAATTAATAAGCTGATAGTTTGACGCCTTAAACCTGTTGGACATAGCACCGAAATGTACACGCATATCTTTCTCTTTTGTGTAAAATCTTCTCTACGTTCAAATTTTAGAGGGGACTGTTGTCGATATACGTGTTATTTCGCCCTTAAACTTTTAATTTGTCACCTATCTCTTTTGTTGGCAACACGGTGGCCTAATTCTTCTTTGTCTTAACTGAATTAAGGACATGGCGAGGTGCTAGCTGAGATATGCTTGTGTTCTTTATGTATCAATTTTAATCTATTAATTTGGAAGATAATAACCGATGTTCTATTTCCTAAATTTAACTTTATATTTTAATATTATATTGTACTTGTTTCAGACTGTGAAGTATTAGTCTAAAACCGCCGGACCAGTTACGATAACTTTATTAAATTACAATATTGATATAAACTGTGTCGGGTAACCTCTTCTGTGCGAGAGAAGTTTTAGCTGGCTCCATACCCTCACGGTCGGTGTTCAAATAGGACGAGAGAGAGAGAGAGAAAGATCTAGCGAGTCTCTGTGTCTCTTATATCTTTCGATTGTCTGTCTGTGTGACAAATTGTGTGTGTGTCTCTCTCTCCGTTTTCAAATGGTGAGTTCAACGATATACACTCCATGATAGGAAACTCAATCACTTGACCTGATTTTGTACCGCCCATTGAACGCTTTAATGCACGGACCTAAATCCAGTTTAGCCAAATGGCTTTATATACTTTTTGAATTAATAATTCAATAAATTAATGAAATAAAAAACAAAAAAATATAAAATGTGAAGAATTTATTAATAAACTAAAATATTTTAAAAAAATTTTAATGAAAATAAAGAGTTAATAAGCTAATTGACTATTATTCAATTAAATTCATTTGTAATTTTTTACATTCAAAATAATTTGATGCATTTTTTAAAAATAACTTTGATAAAAAATCTAAATGTAAATAGCTATTTTGCATTCTCATTATACTAAATAAATAACTTGTTCTTTTTTAAAACTATCTTTTTTTGTTGTAATTTGTAAAAATATTGCGAACTGAAAAGGTTAAATCATGAATTTAATGTTTTTTTGTATTTTATCGAAGTTTGTGTGAATGCTGTAAGTTGTATTTTTTTAATGATTTTGATAGACTGTAACCAAAACAATACCAAAAGGTTTGCATCTTGTTCACCGTTGCCAATGTTCACCGTTTGCCTACTAACCTTGCAGACTTAAGGGATTCACCAAAATTTAAAAGCTTATTAAGTGAGCACAGCGAATAGTGAATGAGATCCAAAAGTTTTAATGTAGACCAGTTTTTCAATTAATCTGTGGAAAAAATATTTTGCTTACACATAGGGATTTTAGATCTTGAGCTACCCACGATCTGTTTTTCTCAAAGCATTAATTAACATAGTTGCAGCAACTGAAACTCTCAGTGACCTATTGTTTTAGCAATGTTCTGCCAGTCATTTGAATTTCAAAGAAGTGGTTAAATCTAGGTTGGGTCCTATGCAGAACATAATTTTTTATACCACTTGGTTGTGAACATAGATATCCTAATCGATGGTCTTGAAAGGGTTGAGTAACTCCTGCAAAGTTGTCCTATAAATTCAAAAATTATAATCATGACAACTCCTACAATAACAGTTATAAAATATCAATAGCCTAATTGATTTTAAACGGATTAAAAAACCACTCTAATTCTGGCAGAAAAAAATCCTATATCCTAAAAAAAGAAAAAATGCCGCGGCTACACATGACGCTTTTGACACACGAGACAAAAGAAGCATCTGAAGCATCAACAAAGATCTTTAACTGAATTTCAAAAAGCCGTTTAACGCAGGTTCATCGTCAACAAAAGAATTATTTTAATTAAAATTTCTTGAAGAATTTAATTTTTTTTCAAAAATAAATCAAAATAACAAATTTATGATTAAATCACGATAAACTTCTTCACAAGCAGAGACATATAAAAATGCTAAATGAAATCAATATCCGTAGAAAAAACTTTAAATTAAACAATCTTCCGGATCGATATTCATGCAATGTTGGCTGTCATTTTGAAGCAAATTTCATAATCATCATAAATCCGTCCTCATTATATGGCAACATCATAATAGATTAACGATAAAATCGTCTTGAACAGTGGTCCCCAAACTTTTGAGCCCGGGGCCGGATTCAAATTTCTTGGACCTCCCCGGGTCAAAGAGAGAGAAAAAAGTCTTCACTTCGAATCGATCTCTGATTTCGCTATTTTTCTCCCTAAATTGTAGTGATCTCTAAAAAAAAAAGGTCTTCACTTCGGTCGAGCTCTAGTTTCGCTATTTTTCTCCTAAAATCTTGGTGTGTTCTCCAATGGAAAGAACAAGGTAAAAACCTGAAACTAGGGTGTTCCCGATATAATTCTATCCAACTGTGACTCAAAATGAGTGCGTACGTTTTTAAAAAAAGCTCCGCGGGCCGGATGAAAAACCTTAGCGGGCCGTAGTTTGGTGACCACTGGTCTTGAATGACATCTGGTCAAGAGCCGAAATCAACAGCGATTTTCAAAAACTAAAAATAGCGTCCGACTTTTACTTGTTCGAATTCAAACTTAAATTAAACAAACTTCCGGATCGATATTCATGCAATGTTAGATGACATTTTAAAGCAAATTTCATACTCATCATAAATCCGTTCTCGTTATATGGCAACACCATAATAGATTACCGAGAAAATCGTTGATGTATACGTTTTTTAGAAATTTGTGTGTTTTCCCTTGTTAACACTTTACAGCAGAGGCACGCAACATATGGCCTGCGGGACAGGCTGCGGCCCGCGGAGCCTTTTTTTATGGCCCGGTTTTAGTGAACTAAAAACGAGTTAAGCAATGGTTACTTGAACGCGATTGAAATATTAAACTTTCTTTAAAGCAGAAAATAAGCAAATGTTTTGCTTTTAGTATTGCTTTGGACCAGAGTAAAGCCAGTGATACCAGCTTTGAGCTAGCGATACTGCGCAGCAAGTTCTGTATTTTAGTTATCTCAGATTTTCAAATAGAACAATATTTTGACGTTACGTGTAATTGATTGAAATTTTTTTTTACAAAAACTGTTTTGCTTGGTACTAAATTGTCCGACAAGCCCGCAGCATTATTACTATTGCAGAATTTGGCCAATTGGGATAACAGTTGCACGCCTTTGCTTTAAAGCATGGACTTTCAATTTCCCGCTTTCATTAAGTGACTTGGTTTTAACCATTTTATTTGTGTTGCGTGACAAAGCTGACGGATCACGTCGATTGCGAAACGTCCACATGCCTGAGGCAATAAAGAACTTATGTTAAGTAAATTTGCATTTTTTTATTTTTATAATGCTTTTTTTCTATGCTATAGAACAATTGTTGTTTGACTAATTAATAGAAAGATTTTTTGAATTTCTTTTGAGCGGACAAAATTAATGTATCCACTTTTTGTAAAGATTAATTTTGTCTAACTTAATTTTATAAAGGTTGTTTTAACTTATCGGTTTAAATATCAGGTTTTTTTTTCATTAAATTAAAGAAAGATCGTTAATTACTTATGCGCTTAAAGTTTTACATTATATAATTAATTGTATCATTTTTTTATACACCAGCGTCAGCTATGTCATTCGATCTTTACATACTGTACATATCCAATATCTGTGCTTTTCTTGAAACTTTATTCGAACTCCAATTTTTGACCAATTACCAATAAAATTGTAATTACCACAAAAAATAACACAATCTTTTTTAAGTGTTAATATTGAACTTAACAGAAAACGCACCAACAGAGGTTATTTGATTTGTTTTTATTCAAGCAGATGACACATCAAATGTAGCAGAGTTAAAAGATCCCTGCTCCAGCTTTTTTCGTATATTTCTGCTTGCAACAAGCACAAGCGGTGGAAATTATTTTACAACACTACGCACCGGTATTAAAATTTAGTGTAAATGACTTGGCGTGAATAACTATTTCATTTTTATATATTACTTTCTGTACAGTACAATATCTAGATAGATGTGCGTTCATTTTTCCTTTTTGTAAGTTTATGTTTGAAATAACTCTAAATAGAATGGCCTACTTTTCTTTGTTGCACTGAGCGTGTAATGAAAATGACCAAAAAATCAAACTATATAGATTTATTTAAAAAGTGAAATTTTAAGAAGTATTTGTTGCAGTTTGCTTGAGGTAATCGAAAATTATCAAATGACTTTCGTCCTACTTTTGAATTATGTTGGGGATTGTATCGAACATTTACGTAAACAAAGTTAAAGGACATTCGAATAGAATATATATTTTGCTATGCTTGAGTTCAATATCATTAATTGGTTGTACCGATGTTTTATTTTTTATTCTAATGTCAAAATTCATACTATAAATTGAATAATTCTGAAAGAAAAAATGTCGGTGTCGTAAGTTATGATCAAATCAATATTAAAATCCAAAATTACCCTCGGTAGAAATTCATTTCGATGATAATGACTGTTTTGGTAACTGTTAGGTTGTTTTATACTTTGACGCAGGGATGCTCGATCTTTTAACCATTATGGTCCTACTTTTGTCGAAAAGTTTATTGCGGGTCGCAATCGGTGCAGAAATCTTAATTTGGTACTTAATTTTAATGTGTTATTTTTGATCGAACCTCCTTAATAACAGGAATTCGGACCACAAATTTAGTTAAAGACTAAACAAAAAAGGTCATCAGTTTGATATATCTACGTGTTTTAAGGCCCGTTTCCACTACGAGCGTGGAAAAGAGCATTCTTTCTTTCTTTTATTGATCTTCGATTGAAGCGAGCGCAAAAAAAAATCAATAAAACAAACAAAGAATGCTCTTTTCCACGCTTTTAGTGGAAACGAGCCTTTATTCTTATATAAAGCGAAAAATTTCGGCTACGACGAAAATTAGCTTATGTATTCCGAGTTTTGTGCGCCTCATTAGATTGATTCAAAGCATTACAATAATTTGATCGATTATGTACTTACAAATTCTTTGGCGGGCTTCCACAATAGACTTTGCGGGTCTCGGGTTGGGCAGCTCTACTCTGACGAAATGTAAATAGTTCAAAGTACGGTAAATTTAAAATCAAAAAATATACGCCAGAGCATTAATCAAGTTTGACTATAAAATATTCTACTTTGTGGGCTAGATCAGGGGCGAGGAACCGGCGGCCATTTCATAGTAAATGCGCGGCCATATGTAGCTTCGTAAATAATTGCGTCGTACATTGTGTTAATTTCTAAATGTATAAGGAATGTTTGTATAAAGTAATTGATTAAATAAACCAAATAGTAGAAAAACCTTAGTTATGTTGAGTTTTTTCATAATAAGAAAATCGTTTTGAAACGTTTTTAAACAACATTTTTTCAGCTGTCGCTTGAGTTACAAAATACCTAATGTCATAAGTTTACTTGTTTCGTTTTGTTATGTCTTTATGCTGCTATGATTCTTTTAGCAAATGTTCGTTTTATCCTCTTCGCTTAGTTTTGATTTGTAAGCAGGTTTCTATATTAGTAGAATTATCAGGTTCTAAATAAATTTATTTGGGTATCCCAATTATTTCTTTTTAGTTGTTATTTAGGTTAGATGCAGAAAGAAACGAAAACATTAAATTAAAGCAAATTGTTTATAGACCTACTGACTGTCAGTGTCGCGTCTAATTTGTAGCGACTTAGCCTAATCAACTCTCCTTATCTTGTGTTGATAAACTAGCCAAGTGATTTGTGTTATGTACAAATAGTAATTATTGTTTAAATTTCATTAATGTGGATTACCCCAATAATGACTCCAAAACGAAAACAAATATTAAACGAAGAAGGAAGAGTATTTAACGAGGAGTGGGGGGTGCAATACTTTCTTGTGCCTAATAAAGACAAAATGTGTTGCCTACTATGTGACGCCACAATTTCTTGCATGAAAAAGTACAATGCTAAGCTTCACTATGAAGCACATGAAAAGCACAAGCATTTTTAGTTGGAAGGAGAAGAACGTAGAATTGCTTTTGAAAGATTGAAGAATCAAAAAGAGCGTCAGCAGCAAATGTTTAAAAAAATATCTTGTCAAAAAAAATGATGCCATTGAAGCCACCTACCGAGTAGCCTTTATACTGGAAAAAAGAGGGAAGCCGTTTAGTGATGTAGATATCATAAAAGAGTCAATCATTGAAGTTGTCAGTTGCATACTCGTACATCCCGAGAATATTAGCAAATATAAAGAACTACCTCTTTCTCGAACAACAATAACAAGTCGTCAACATGAATTAGCATCCAAGTTAAAACAACAACTCAATTCAACAATTCAAAAAGAAGTGTTTTATTCAATAGCTATGATGACTCTATTGATAATACTGATTTTGCACAAGTCTTAGTTTTTATTCGTGCGATAACAGAGCATTTTTACTGTTTTGAAGAATTGCTTTGTTTATGTACCATGAAGGATAGAACTCGTGGAATTCATATTTTTAATGCTTTTAAAGAGAAATGCAACGAAGCAAAGCGCAGTTTTGCTAACTTGGTAAGTGTATGCACTAATGGTGCTCCTGCTATGAAAGGTGTCCGAGAAGGATTTATTGGCTTAATTAAAAAAAGAATTACCTCATCCAGAATCATTAATTGCTTTTCATTGCATTTTACGCCAACAAAATCTTGCTGCTAAATCTGCTACTGTAGGAGACACATTTAACAAAGTTTTAGAGATAGTTCACTTTATCAGAGTCAATTCAACTCGTCACCGTCAGTTTCGTGAGCTGCTCGTAAATGATGACGAAACTGATATTGTAGACATGCCATTTTACTGCCAAGTCCGCTGGTTATCTCGAGGAAATATTCTTAGCAAAATTTTCAAGTTAAAGAAACAAATAGTCAGTTTTTATGTAAAACAAAAGAAACATTGTTATTTATCGGATTTTGATTTCATTAGGAATGCTGCATTTTTGTGTGATTTAATGTCTAAACAAAATGAACTGAATATTTTTCTTCAAGGTAAAAGCAAATGTATTTATGACATGTGGAGCAAAATTCAATCATTTAGGAAAAAATTAGAATTTTTGAAGAATACCGTTGCTAAGTTCGAGTTGCCAGAAGCTGAAGAGCATGAACGGCCAAATGAAGCATTTGAGGAATTTATATCTGTCCTTGATTCTCTAATTCAGAATTATAATAAAAGGTTTAAAGATTTTGAAAAACATGAAAATTGTTTAAAGTTGACTTTCATGCCTTATTTAGTGGACATTCCTTCAGCACCTGCTAATTTGAAGATGGAATTAGGCTAATAGAACTTTCGGAAGACACATTTTGAAATATTTATTTAATTCTAAAAATGATCCACTCGAAATTTAGAAAAACGCGATTGATTACCCACGTCTTCGTCATCACACTCAAAAAATGCTTTCCTGTTTTCCCACCACTTACTGCTGCGAGCAACTTTCTCATATATGACACAAATCAAAACAAAGTTGAGAACTCCGCTTACTGATGTGCATTTTGAAGACCAACTTAGGCTGCAAACTACTATGCTAGAACCAAATATTGAACTCCTTGTAAAAAAATAAGCAATATCAAAAAAGCCATTAAAGTTACATTCTTAATTTGGTATTTTATTAATAAATAAATTTATTGAAAACACAGCATACACCAAGCGTCTCAGTCTCCAAAAAACCTATCTCTGCGGTGCACCACCATCATATGTTTTTAAGCGCGTTGATTCTAGAATTTGTTATGTTATTATTTTAATCATAATTAACTGTAAACAAACCTGCTCTGTTCTAAGTTAAAATATTTTTTATTTTGCGGCCATATAATTAAACATAATTTCAAATACGGCCATCCAAGTGTAAAAGGTTCCCCACCCCTGGTCTAGACTAACCTACTAAAGAAAAAATTTGAAAAATCCAAAAAAATTAATTTCATCAAAGTTATCAATCCTAACTAAATTTTAAATTAATTGGTATTTAGTTTAAAAGTGATCTATATAATAAATTTTTAAAGTATATAATAACTATATAACTATATAATAAATTTTTAAAATTAGGCTTATTATAATATTTTGAAATAATTATAAAAAAGTATGATGTGACACTTAAAATTTCAATTTTTTCTTGGAATGAATTGTATTTCTTTTTTATTGAATGAACAGTTCATTTTCAAATTGTTAAAAAAGTCCAGTAAATTTTGAAAACATTCGTTGTTGCTAAGATCAAAGCATTTTATTGATGAAATCAGATTTTGCTGAAATAGAATTTCTGCTTCTATGAACTGCAGAAACCTCCCTAAGGGGATTACCACTGTGAAAGAATTTTACTTTTAATCATACGATCGATCAAACCGCCAAAGTTGTTAACTTTCTGAAACCAATCTCTGCTTTTCGGCCAATTTACGAAAGTTGACTATTTTGCGAAAACTCGCTTTTTCAATCCAAAATAATATTTCATTACAATATTTAAGTATCTCTATCGAAAGAGTATGAAATTTTTTTTCTATACAACCTTGAATAACACTTTTAGTGCTACTAATTGTCGAAATATAAGCAATCATGCATTTTTATTTTAGCCCTACAAGTTTTCTAAAAAGCCCAGTCTAAATAGAGTTTTTCTAAACAAATAACAAAAAATTCTTTCTCTAAACAGATTTGCACAACCACCCCAATTACCCAAACAAAAAAAAGATATTTTACGTAAAAAAAAACAATCTCATTTCCAAAGTGGTTGCAAAATAAAATTAACAAAAAAAAATTTCCGCTTTGTGATACTTCAAAAAAAAAAAATGTAACAAGTTCTATTTAAGCCAGGGTGTCGAACCGGACCCGAACCGGATCCGTAAACCCGTATTAACCGTTATTATTTTTTGAACCCGAACCGGAACTGAACCCGAAAAAATAAAATTTGCTGAACCTGAACTGGAACTGAACCCCTAAAAATAAAATTTGCTGAACCTGAACCGGAGCTGAACCCGTAGAAAAAAAATTGCTGAACCCGAACCTGAACCGGAACTTTATTTTAAATGGATCCGGTTCGACCGTTTCATGCTCAAATTTTAATTTTAAAGTTATTTGTAGAAGAATCAGAATCACATTTTGTTTTTAAAGTTGCCGCAATTTTTTTGGTCACGATACTTGTTGTGTGGCAATACAGAAACGTTATAAACGACTTTTTCAGGCGAGAAGTTAGAGCAAAAACATGTCACTTGCTAGATAAAGAAAGCGAAATTTTAAATATATGCTAAAGCAGTTGTTCTTAAGCTTTTTACAGTGCCATACTTTTAAAAAATACATATCAATATAGAGACGTAGCAAACATAGTGAAACTATCGTAGGTGAAGCAAAATTATTTGACGCCATTAAAAAATCAAAGCTGCACAGTGCAGGCTGTTGGGGAGCCACTCGACTGAAATTTAGTTGCGTGGAGAAGTTTAATAAAAAAGCAGTGTAAACTTATCGAATGATTTGAATTCAGTGTAACTTATAGTTGCCTCAAATGGTTTTCACTAGCATGATGGTATCCCTAACAGTCGAGATTGAGTAAAAAATAATGTTGAGCAAGCAATGCAATAAAGTTAATTAATTTTTGATTTTTCAAAAAAACAAAATTTTTTAAAGAAAATTTGTTGAGATTAGGAAGAGAAGCTATTAACCTTCGCCTTGTAGCGTGAAGTTTAAGTAATATTTTGTAAGCTAACTGCTTTTCTCTTATTTCTCAGCTTCTTATTAGGCTCAAATTTGCATGTTAAAATCTAAAAAGGCCTTCACTTTTGCAGTAAGGTTGATTCGGGATGAGCTGTTCATAGTTTTTAGGCTTATTTAAAAATACTATAGCTGTGAAAATTGGATTACATAAATTTTTCATTTGCATCAATGTTTGCTTCAACTTTACGTCAAAAATTTATCTCTTAAAATTGTTTAGTGAAGATTTGGCTGACTCAAACTTTTTTATTGCCTGAATACATGTATTTCGTCATAAACGTTTTGATAAAGTAACTCGTGCGTAAAAACCTCTTGGGAGTTTTTGTCTGAAATGTGCTTCTAAAATTTTCTACTGAAGAGATAAAGGTTGAGTTGTTTGTCAGTATGGAGATTGCAATTCATAATAGTTACGATTTTTACTTTTTAACTTTGCATTGATTAGATAACGCCAGAATTTATTTTAATTCATTTGTATTTCTTTTAGTCTTTCGTTTATTAAAACTTCTTCAGATACCATAAATAAAACCCAAAAACAGATGATGATTAAGCGCAAAAATTTTTTTACCATTAAAAAATATTCGTCTTCAATAACAAACATTTTTTTGTTTGACTGTCATCGGTTTTTGTTTTTTATTTATAGTATCTAAAGAAGTTTTAATAAACAAAATTTTATAAAATTGGATGATATTTAACTAGAATTTTTGCATTAATAATAGCTGTTTTTAATTGCAAAACCACCAACCTTTTACTTTATTGATAAAATTTGATGTAGGGGATGCAATAATTTTTTCGTTGTGAAAGCTTTTTCTTTAATATTGCCACGATACTGCGCCACAGTTGAACGCCGGTTAACCGAACGCTAAGGTGGTTACAACGCCATAGCATGGTGTGAACGACAGGAGTGTCATTCAACGCAGCTTCTGCTTCTAAAAAGGATGAAAAACTTGGCAGCGACGAAAAGAGTGGTAAACTTAAAACCAAACTAAATAAGTGATTGTTCGATTATCCGAAAAAAACAGTTATCCGAACCACGCCTGGTTTTAATTAGTTTAGATAATCGGCATTCTACTGTATATTTAGTAAATCAGCTCTTACGGAACTTGCGAAACAACCTTACCAATTCAACTTCTAATTTGGGTTTATTTCCGTATAACAAAACAGGTTTACTTTTTGTGGTATAATTTCATAGTAGACATATGCTAAATGTTTAATATAATACTACGCATAATTTTTTTCAGTTTTTTTACTGATATTCTATATTAAATCTGGTAATTTATGTTAATATTAAAAAAGATGCCGCGCACGCAATTGAGTAATATTCGAAAGTTTTTCATTTATAAAATATCGACCGATTCATCTGTGTGTCAAATTGATGACTGTGGCACAGCTCTTCGTGGAAACCACGCATCTAATTTACAAAGACACGTAAAAAGATTTCATCAGGAGTGCTTTAAAAAATACAAAGAAAAATATTTCATTAATCTATCAATAAAATCTAAGAAAATACATAAAAATGCTAATGAATCTTTGTCTGAAAATGCTTTATCTTGTTGTCAAACAACTTTGGATAAAAAACTCGTTAAAACAATTCGAGTAAAAATCGATGCTCATTTATTAAGAACTGCTTGCTTGGAAATGGTCACTGTGAATGGAAGACCGTTTAAAATTGTTGAAGATTCAGGGTTTAGAAAACTTTTAAATCTAATTTCGCAAGCGCTCTCCGACAGTGGAAATAAAATTTGCATCAACGCAGAAAATATTCGCGAAGAAGTTGTCATGCTAGCGAGCAAAATAAAAAAAGAAATTAAAGAAGATATTCGTGAAAAGTTTATTTCACTTAAAATAGACATAGCGACACGAATGGACAGGGCTATTTTAGGTATCAACATTCAGCTCATAAAAAATGGAAAGCTTACTCTGAGGACAATAGCGATGAAAGAACTTACCCATCGCCACACGGCTGAATACATTAAAAACGCCGTGGCAGATGTTTTAGAGCAATATGAAATTTCTATAAGTCAGATTTATACTGTTACGACTGACAATGGCGCTAACATGCTAAAATCTGTAAAACTACTATCAAATGAGCAACTTAAAGAAAACGCATTTGCTGATGAAGATTCTCCTGGGACAAGCCAAGCTGCTTCATCCAATAGCGATGTTGAAAACGATGTTTACTCTGATGAGGACAGTGAATGCGAGGCGACTGATTCTTCGGCCTTTAATATTGAAATATTGCTTGAAAGTTTAGCAGCGTTTGATTTTGTTGAATCTACTAGCCGCCCAATGCTTCGAGGTCTTCGCTGCGCCGCGCATACCCTACAATTAGCTGTAGACGATGCTTTAAAACAATCTTCTTTAAAAAGCGACATTGCTAAAGCCCGCCATGTGTGTAAAATTTTAAGAAATCCATCTATTATGGTGATTTTGAAAAGATTAAAACGAAAAAAGCCTATTTTGGATTGTGTAACTCGTTGGCATTCTACTTGTGATATGCTCCAGCGACTAGTTTCATTAAAAGATTTCTGCCAAGAAATGGCCGTCTCCAATGCTGAACTGCATCTATTGGAGTCACAATGGAATTTGTTTTCCGAAATCGTGACAGCTCTTGAACCAGCTCGAAAAGCCGCCAAGGCTTTACAGCAACAACATCTTACGTTGGGTGACTTTTATGGAATTTGGTTAAGGTGCAAATTAGAAATTTCAAAGGCATCACCAACAGAGTTTTCGCAGTTATTGCTGTCTTCTATAAAAAAACGCGACTTGGCGTTACTGGAAAATGATGTCTTTGTGGCATGCATTTTTCTGGATCCTAGATATAAAGTTTTGTTGAACGAGGAAGAAAAAACATCAGCTATAGCTCATCTTCAAAATACCTGGATTAGCTTGCAAAACTTAAAATCTCAAAGTATAAATTTTACCGATCAAAATCGGCTATCTCCCGATTTACGCAACTCCGGCAACGACGATGATGATTTAGAAGTGATGTTAAAGGCGCATGAATTGGAATCAGAAAACAAAAGGTATTTTTTTAGCTGTTATTGTATTTACCTAGGCCAAAATTTTGTTTTATTAAACTAAAGTAAACTCCATAATTTTACGAACTTTGTTCTTCATCTTTTGTTCTTGCTTCAAATTATTTGGCCTGACATTATTGATACACGCAACTAGTAATTTAAATAGTAGCATTTTTATTTTCAAAGAATTATTTTTGATTTCTTTGGCAGGATCAACATAGTGCTACAGTCGTTTTTTGAATAAATTTTCTTAAATTTGGTTTCGCTTAGTTTACTCATACGACCTCTTTATCGTTGTGGCGACTTTGTGACCAATCGCATACTCGTACCAGCTCAAAAAATTGGGGAGGGCAATAAAGTTTTGCCCGAATTTTGTGACATTTGCCCGAATCCTGATTTTCTAGTAAATTGTCTGAGATTCTCGGACAAAGACCAAATTTCGTCCTAAAATCATGGTGTTCTCTAAAAAAAAGGTCTTCACTTGAAATCAGTCTCATCTTTCTCACTTTTTGTCCCAAAATCAAAATGTTTTCAAAAAAAAAAAAGCTCTTCAGCAAAATTTGGTAGTATTTTTTCGTTGCCCAAAAATTCTGGTTTTGCCCAAATATTTTCTTGTCACTGCCCGAAAAATAATCTTGGAAAGTTGATGGGGCAATTGCCCTCTTCCCCCCCGCCAGGTACGGCTATGACCAAGTAGAATGACGGCAGTGTGGTCGAGTGGTTAAAGCGCCGTACTTATGATCAACATGATCTCGGTTCAAAACCTACTCGCGCCATTCTGTTGTGCCTTTGGGAAAAACACTTTACGGCACTTTCCCCTACTTGGTGGTCTTGGCAAGCAGTTCTAAATTACAGTCATGTCTCTATTAAATTACAAGCGGACAGCAATATCTTGGCATCTCCAGAAGCAGGTCGGGAAAATTGCCTATCCTATGTATTAGCGCCTCCGTCGCTTTCCTGCGAGTCACGAGGATAAATATGGAGATGAAATAAAAAAGAATGGAAGATCTTTTGCTGTATGGTTTTATGCAAAATGACTAAAATTCGGTTTAATGAACATTTGTTGTAGACCTACTGTATTATCTCATTTATGGTTTATAAAATTATGAAAAGAACTAATTTTCCTGAAGCAAGTTTTAAACTTTACAGGTTGCAAAGTGCTCTTTAGACATTAGCAACGACTTAAAGGCTTTTCAACAAGAGCCACGGATAAAGAAAGATCAAAACATTTTGAAGTATTGGAGAAGCCAAAAGAACCAATTTCCAAAGTTGTACATACTTGCTTCCTTATTATTCGGAGTGCCAGCCACACAAGTTAGCGTGGAAAGAGCGTTCTCCAGCTTAAAATTTATTTTGTCTCCACAACGCTCAAGAATGGACTCGAATATGCTCGAAAACGTATTGCTTGTACGAAACAACTACTTATTTAGGTTGGAACAAGACTCCACAGATGAAATATAAACCTTAATTTAATGTTAAATTTTTCGTTCATATTGTCCATTTTTTTTTAATGTTCAATGGTAAAGAAAATTTATTGTTATACTTTAAATTGTTTACGGAGTAGGAAAAATTGTCAAGTTCGATTAACCTTTGTCAAAGCATTACTTTATTTAACAGATGTGTTTTAACTAAACTTTAAGTAGGTATCGTTAAATTAATGCTACAAAATAATGTTTAAATATTTGTAATGTTATTAAAAATTAATTAAGTTTGGTAAGCATTTTACCTGAAGTAACGTAAATCTTAACATTTAAAAAAAATAAAAGTTCTACCAGAAAGGTTGTTTTGAGTTTGTTTGCCATTTTTTAATGTTAATCTCGTATATTTTAACTAGTTTTAATAATGTTAAATCCACGTTGATTGTTGGTAATTATTTACTAAACAAAAAATGGTTTTCAGCATTTCTTTAGGGGGCAATTAAATTGATTTGATGCATGATATTGTCGGATTTATTAATTTGCAGATTCAATGTTGAAATGTATGGTAAAATAACCAATACTCGAACCTGTATGTAAACAACGTTTATCTAGCGTGCTTTTTCATTTATCAAGTATTACGTTAAAATTAAATTTTTGTTAACTTTCAGGCCTACCAAAATTGTAGCAACAGGACAAATAACTTTTAATGCATGAACCACGTATTTGCTGGTTCATTACAAAAGTTTTGCGTCAGTTATCTTTATGTAGAATGCAACCGAGAAACTATAAGCAAATTACATATATGTATAAGTTACCCCTGCAAATAAAATTTAGTAGCACAATCTGACTTTGAGTTAAAACTAAATAGTTTTGGTCGCCAATAGTTAGACAGCTTGGCAAACAAAATATTATGGAGGAGCCAGAGTATTTTTCTGCCAATATCAAGCTAGTGTTTATCGAAAAAGTCTTTAATCAAATGTTGAGAAACAATTTGCTGGTTTTACGAATTGAGAAATGATTGTCTCCCGTAAATTTGAATTTGCTTGAATTTAAGACTTTTTTTAAACAATTGGATCCATACCTAATTTTTACCCTTCGTCGCTATACACTTATTAAAATAAAAAGCAGCAAGTTCTTAGTACCAGTTGTAAGCAAGCAGTGATCAATATACAAAATTGCAAAGCTTGATTTCAGTTATTTTAAGAAAAAAAAAATCTTATACAACAAACTGATTTAATTTTTAATTTATTTCTAGTTGTAATTATTAAATTAAATGTTACCGTTTGAAGTTGCCACAATTTGTTTGAGCACTTGTGTGCCAATAAAGAAACGTCATAAACGACTTTATCAGCCGAGAAATGAAGAAAAAATATGTTCACAAGATATATGAACGTGCGCCAGGAGAACCAAAAGGGGGACACGCTTTTTTAAATTTCAAATTTTACAAAATAATACATAAATATGCATTAAAAACTTCTAAAAGTTAAGGCTCGTTTCCACTACGAGCGTGGAATAGAGCATTCTTTGTTTATTTTGATCATCTTTCCGCGCTTAAAATCTAAGTGAAGCAAATAAAGTCAATAAATCAAGTAAAGAGTACAGTGGCGAACAAAAAAAGTAAGATTTTTTTATTTTTTAAGATTTTTTAAAAATATCATTGTTAAAATTGAATTATATTAATATATATCAAGTAATATATCATTAAAAGAGCACAAAAAATTATACTAAATTCAATGTTAATTTATTTTTTTTTAGAAATATACAGTAATTCAATTGCAACTAACTTATTTTTAAAAAATTTAATAAAATAAAATATCTTACTTTTTTGCTCGCCACTGTACTCCATTCCACGCTCATAGTGGGAAAAGAGCCTTTATGCGTCAATTTTTTATTATTATAAACTTGAATGACTAAATGTTAAACGAAGTATTTTTTGTTTTATTAATTTTTTTTACTTCTTTCCGCGCTTAAAGGAAAAACGAAGCAAAAAAATCATTAAAAGAGACAAAGAATACTCCAATCTACGCTCGTAGTAGAAATGAACCTTAATGACGTTTCATAACTAGTAAACCTTCTGCGTGAGGGCCGCCACTAAAAAATTATCAAAAAATTCTTAGACAGGTGTATCAGCGGGTAGTCGAAGAAAGATCTATATAAACTCATGTAAACGCAATCTATAAGAAAGTTTTGAGATCGCAAAAGAACAAAAAACTTCCGTTTCCGCTTTTGGCGCTCGCAAGATCATTATTATAAATTTATTGGTAAGACTTGGTTTTTACAACCAAGACCCATGCCGGTGAATTAGTTTAATTTAATTTTTTTAAAACTTGTACCAGAGTTTTTTTAAAAACCCTTTTTAAGAATATTTTTTGTGTTTCCGACTGTTTGCCATCACTCCTCCAGGAAGCGCGTCTGCGGACGCCCATGATAACATCAGGTAAGAAATTGTGTTTACAGTCTAACGCTTGTAAGAAATAGATAAAAAATATATATTCCGAACCCGAACCGGAACTGAACCCCTAAAAAAAGAAATTGTTGAACCTGAACCGGAACTAAACCCGAAAAAAAATTTTTTGCTGAACCCGAAAAAAAATTTTTTGCTGGACCTGAACCGGATCTGAACCTTTAAAAATAAAATTTGCCGAACCTGAACCTGAACCGGAACGTTATTTTAAACGGTTCGATTCCCTGATTTAAGTTTTTAATAAATGAATTCAAACAAGTAAAAGTCGAACGCTATTTTTAGTTTTTGAAAATCGCTGTTAATTTCGGCTCTTGACCAGGTGTCATTCAAGACAATTTTATCGTTAATCTATTATGATGTTGCCATATAATGAGAATAGATTATTGATAAGTATGAAATTTGCTTCAAAATGACAACCAACATTGCATGAATATCGATCCGGAAGTTTGTTTAATTTAAGCTTGAATTCGAACAAGTAAAAGTTGGGTGCTATTTTTAGTTTTTGAAAATCGCTGTTGATTTCGGCTCTTGACCAGGTGTCATTCAAGACAATTTTATCGTTAATCTATTATGATATTGCCATATAACGAGAACGGATTTATGATGAGTGTTAAATTTGCTTTAAAATGTCATCTAACATTGCATGGATATCGATCCGGAAGTTTGTTTAATTTAAGTTTGAATTCGAACAAGTAAAAGTCAGGTGCTATCTTTAGTTTTTGAAAATCGCTGTTGATTTCGGTTCTTGACCAGGTGTCATTCAAGACCAGGGCCGGATTTACCGATAGGCTAGGCAGGCTGAAGCCTAGAGCCTCAACTTCCAGGGGCCTGAAAATTCAATTTCAAAGTTTGTGATTCTATTAAAAAATAGACAAGTTTAAACCCCACCTAAAGCAGAACCTATACCTGTATTGCTAAATATCTTCTACATAGGTTATAAATAAACGTAGTTATAAAGGTTACTATGTAGTCTACTCTGCAAAAAAACAGTACCAGTAGTTGACATGTTACTAAAATAACTTATATAGTATATAGACAGTGTGTTGCTTACTTTTGTGGTAAAAATACATTTTATCAATAGAAATTTACCAATGTTATCGATTTATCTTATTATTAGATGTATTGATATTGCTTACCTGCATTTAGATTAAGCAATAATCTTATTTCTTACTTTTTCTAACCCTAATTTTATTATGAGTAAAAGATTTGAAAGTGGAGCTAGCACACACAAGAGAAAGAAAATTGAAAATGATATGATAAAGAAAATAAAACCAAATACTGCTTTCTTGCATCAATCTCTGACAGAAGCAACAGGTGCTGGCACTGAAGTAAGTGCATTGACCCTAGCACAAGAAAATCTGTGTGATGATCTAGCTAATCAGCCAACTGCTAGCATTCAACCAGAAGAAAATCTTATTGAAAAAGCAATGCAGGACGTTGAACAGCAACCTGGTAAGGAGGAAGCAGCCATGCCCAGCAAAAATGTAAATACAAATATCTTTCAGAACTCAGTTGCTGCAAAAGGAGGGGAAAAAGAAACACATGAAAGTAGTGGAGATAGTCAAAATTTTCAGTATACATCTGGTAAAGTAAATCAATCCCAAGGTATTACAGATAGTTATGCAGAGTATGCCGAACATAGATCTACATATATACTAAGTTTAAAGAACGTTGGTTTGTGGAAAGATTTATCAAATGAGGAAATAGCCTACTGGATAAAGAGAGGCCCTTCTTAAGTTCAGCACAGTTGTGGACCATTTTCTAGTTCCAAGCGAATGTACAAGAAGCAATCCAGGTTTTGCACAAAAGCTCTGTTTTATTCAATGAAAGTCAATGGTGAAACATAAAACAGAGTGTGGCTTTTTTGTTCCCCAGCAAAAGGACGAATATATAGCTTTGTTTGTAAACTCTTTCCAAACCATGCATCTTCTCCGGCTTTAGCTTCTGTTGGTTTTGATGACTGGCACAACTCTTATCTTATCCAAGCTCATGAAACTCAGAAAAACATAGAAATGTCATGTTGACCTACCTAACAAGGAAGTGAGGATATACATTTATTTTAAAGCTGGAGGAGCAAATAAAAGCAAAAAAGCAGTATTGGTGGCATGTAATGGAAAGAATCACCACTGTAATGTGCACTCTTGCAGAACGAGGCTTACCTTTTAGAGGAAACAACGAACAATTTGGATCTCCTAATAACGGCAATTATCTTGGTCTTTTAGAACTAGTAGCAAAATTTGATCCATTTTTTCTTGCTCATATCAATCATCATGGAAATTCAGGATCAGGAAATCCCTCTTATTTGTTAAAAACTATTTGTGAAGTGATAATTTCGCTCATTGCCAAAAAAGTCAAGGAGTCAATTGTGGCTGAAGTGAAAAAAATGAGATATTTCAGCTTTTCTGTGGATTCTACTCGCGATATTATACATACCAATCAGCTAATTTTGATTATAAGATATGTATCTTCTATAAACGATTTACTAAGTGAGAAATTTATGACTTTCCTTGAACTGAAAGACCACTCTGGGTTAGGCATGGCAGATCTAGTGTATAAATATCTCACTAAAAAGCTTCATCTTAATTTTAATAAATGCCGAGGGCAGTCTTATGACAATGCTGCAAACATGGCTGGTAGGTACAATGGTAGGCAGCAAAAAATCCTAGAAAGAAAGAAAAAAATTTGCAAAATTTATTCCATTCACTGGTCACTCCTTAAATTTGGTTGGCCGCTCAGCTATAAATTGTTGTCTTGATGCAATAAACTGTTTTGGCGTTATCAATAAAATTTACATTTTTTTCATCTTCCACAAAAAGGTGGGCAGTTCTAAAATCATTTTTACAACCTCAGCCAAAGGTGCCTAAACATCTGTCAGATACTAGGTGGGAGGCACAATGCAAAAGCCATGAAAGCTATTTTGGAAAGTTACAGTGCCATCACTAATCCACTCAGTCATTTGCACTCCGATGTAAGTGAGATGGGTCATACCAGGCTTCATGCTAACAACCTTTTGCAAAAATTGGAAAAATTGGAATTTGTGTTTATGTTGCAGTTTTGGACTAAAGTGCTAGGTCGTTTTCACAGGGTTAGCAAAGCCCTTCAGAAATCTGAATTGTTATTAAGTAGCCTACTTGTGCCAAATTGTACAGTCACTTGTAGACTTTCTAAGTGAAATTATAGATGAATTTGATGAGTTTGATCAGCAAGCAAAACCTGCCTTGCCAAATATTAACTACAGAGCTGTCATTAGGAGACAAAGAAATGCACCTGAGGCTTTAACCTCTCTTCAAAGGATAGATTTAGAATAAATTCCTTTATTTCTATGCTTCATGCAGCACTTGAAGCCAATTTAAGAAGAGCTATCGTGTACACTGTACAGTGAGGTTGCAAAAATGTTCCTCTTTCTTGTTAATCTGAAAGCAACTAAGCTGGAAATTGGACAAGACGTAAAACTTTTAAAGGAAATGTATTCAGAAGATGTTGACCCGAAACTTACTGATGAACTTCTACATTTTCATTTGTATGTGAGACAAACACAAAGTCAAGGGCTTACAGAAGAGCAATCTATTTTCTTGTCTTATGAAAACCTTTATCACATTATGTGCAAGGAAAAATTTCACACAGCTTTTTCTAATGTGGAAGCAATATTAAGACTGTTTCTAAGTTTAATGGTCACTAATGCTCAAGAGAGAGATCTTTCTCAAGGCTCAAAAGCATCAAAAATGAACTGAGATCCACCACCTCTCAAGAAAGATTGTCTGGACGGAGCATTCTGTGCATTGAAAGTGACAAACTTAAATAGATAAATTTTGATGAACTGTTGCATGATTTTGCTTTGACGAAAGCTAGAAAAAAAATTTCATAGCCTAGTCTTACTCTATTTGATAGCTGTAACTATTTTTTATTTCCTTGTAAATAAACTTTGCAACTATTGTAACGGCTGTTTCATCAAAGAAATTAAAATTAAAAGCAAAACTGTCTTAACTAAATTTTTAGTTTTTTAATTAAAAATTTGCAACCATGAATTGGGTGAATTAAAAGAACAAACAGTTTAATGCACTCATTTTTTTAACATTAAGCAATGACATGTTATATTGTTTAGAGAGAAATTCTGAGTTCAAAAATAGGGAGGAACCTCACAAATGGAATAGCCTAGGGCAGTGGTTCTCAACAGGGGAAGAATTCCCCACTAGGGGGGAATTTTGTATTTTTAAGGGGGGAATTATCAGTGGTTCCCAACCGGGGGACAACAGAGTGATTTTTGGGGGTCCATGAGCCTTTTTATGGAAAAAATGAAAGAATATGTCATAGTTAAAGCAGTGGTGGATATTAGGGGAGGCGAATTAGGCAGTTGCCTAGGAAAATAAAAGATCGATTCAAGGTAAAGATCTTTTTTTTTTTTTTTTTTTTTTTTTTAGAGATCACCGTGTTTTTGGGAGAAAAGAGCGGATTTTATTTCCTTTTTTATTTAAGGGGTCCACAACTTTTAGAAAAATCCTCAAAAGGGTCCATGACATTAAAAAGGTTGGGAACCACTGGCCTAGGGCCTCTCATGGTTTAAATCCGGCCCTGTTCAAGACGATTTTATCGTTAATCTATTATAGTGTTGCCATATAACGAGGACGGATTTATGATGAGTATGAAATTTACTTCAAAATGACAACCAACATTGCATGAATATCAATCCGGAAGTTTGTTTAATTTAAGGTTTTTTCTAAGGATGTTGATTTTATTTAGCATTTTTATTTGTTTCTGCTTGTGGAAAAAATTTATCGTGATTTAATTATAAATTTGTTATTTTAATTTATTTTTTGAAAAAAAATTAAATTCTTCAAGAAATTTTAATTAAAATAATTCTTTTGTTGACAATGACCTGCGTTAAGCAATTTTTTAAAATTCAGTTAAAGATCTTAGTTGTAGGGGAAAGGAGGGTGGTTTGATACGGCAGGTGATTTGATACACCCCCCTACTGGATTCTACGAAATAAACTTTAGCTAATTAGCGCTACCTCATGAAAAAGAATGTCAAGAAAGTTCATCCGGGCTACAAGTAAAGATAATTAGATTGAACTACTAAACAACAATAAAGAAAATTTGTTTTTATAAATTTTTTGTAAAATTTTTGTCCTAAATTTCAGCTTGACTTCTGAACTAAAGAAAAAGGTAAGAAAGCTGACAATATGGTTGAATAATTGTTGCTAGATTAAGTTGTTAACCAGCAAAGTTGTTCCTTTGAAATTACTTTTGTTAGGATGTTGGCTGTCAAATTTTTATAATTAGTGCTGCTAATAAGGAGATTTGATACAGTGTATGGAAGGAGATTTAATACAGTGTATCAAATCTCCTTTAATATTATAAAAACATAGTAAGATTTAATATGTTAAACTTTTTTGGTGTTTGAAATACGGAAAATTATAAAAAATGTATAAAGCATTTTATTAGTGGTTGTATGCCTCATAATAATATTTATTTACCAGTTTTATCTTCTACAGTGATTATTGTATGTTGCTGATAGCAGCTATAAACTAACAATTTTTTCATTTGATTTTAGACATTTTGTTAATATTTGCCTTATCAACATAAAACTCTTTCTAATTTAACTCTTTACAGTAATTTTACAACTATACCTGTATATGTACAGTATGCCGTTTAAGCATAAAAGAAAAACTAATAGATGTTTTCGATCTTCGCTGGATGTGTTAAAAAGAGCAGCTAAATGTATGACAGAAGAAGGCAGTTCTTATCAAAAAGCTGCTACCAATTTTAATGTTGACAAAGTGACATTAATAAGGTATATAAAAAAAAAGGAGGCAGACCCACATTCTGTAGTTGGATATCAAGCAACAGCTTTAAAAAATCAAAATTTTACTCTGGAAATGGAGCAACAGTTATCGTCTCACATAGTGCATTTGGCTGATATGTTCTTTGGATTATCAGTTGAAAAATGCAAAGAACTTGCTTTCCAATTTGCTGATGCAAATAAATTATCTGTTTCCCATTCTTGGGAAATAAGTAAGAAAGCTGGAAAACAGTGGTGGAAAGGATTCAAACAGAGGCATAAACTTTCAATTAGAACTCCAGAAGCCACATCTATTGGCCGTGCAGTGGCTTTAATTATCACAATGTCAAGGAATATTTTGACAACCTTGGTGTTGTGTTAGATACACATCATTTTACTCCAGATCGAATTTTTAATATAGATGAAACTGGTGTTGTAGCGTTTACTTACTAATCACACTATCTGACTTCGCGATACATGACCCGTTTCTAACAATGCACTTTTAATAATGAATGCTCGAACAAAGAACGCGCGTACAAAATCATAGTAAGCGTTTTCACGCATGCTTGCGCACCGACGTCTCTTGTCACATGAGTCTTTCGCGCGCGCCAGCTGATTGGTCGCCACATAGCTCCCCCCCAGCGTTGTTGTACGACTCTTGTATACCAGCGATGTAGTCTTTGACAATATGTGGCGGTCGTCGAACTGATCGTCCACTGCGTGTAGTTGTGATGCCTGGAGATTTATTAGGGAGCGGCGACGAAGAGGAAGGCGTCAAAATGTCTTCTTCTTGGTTGTTGAATTGTGGTGGATATCTTCCTGTGGCCAGGTATGCTGTCTTGAGACGGTCAACTGAAATGTTTTCTGTTCGTCCATTTACGTCGAGGGTGAAAAATTTCTCAGATGTGGAGATAATTCTGTATGGTCCTTCATAAGGTCGTTGCAGGGGTGTCTTGTGTTTATCGATTCGTACATAAACTAAACCTGTATGGCCAAGAGAGGGTGGGTAATAGGATGTAAGAGACGAGTGGTGTGTCGGGGGTGGTGGAAGGGTTTCATGCATCGACTTTTGCAGGTCGCGAAGAAATGTGGTTGAAGGTTGTAGAGAAAGGGGTGGGGTGGGGTCAATGAATTCGCCGGGGATGCGTAGAGTAGATCCGTACACTAATTCGGCGGGAGAACATCCCGGTTCTTCACGCCAAGTTGTTCGTAAACCAAGGAGTGTGAAAGGTAGGTGTTCCATCCAATGTGGAGACGTAGTGCGGGCTTTGAGGGAATCTTTGAGTTGTCGATGCAAGCGTTCTACCATGCCATTAGCTTGTGGATGGTAAGCTGTGGTGTGTTGTTGTTTAATGCCTAACATTTTATTTAAATTTGACCATAAAGATGAAGTAAATTGTGGACCTCGGTCTGATGTGATATCTGCCGGTACTCCAAACCGGGAGATCCATCCTCGTATGAGAGCATTTGTGCAGGTAGGTGTTTTTGCGTCGGGGAGGGGAATGGCCTCGGGCCATCGGGTAAATCGGTCGATAATGGTGAAGAGGTATGTCATTCCTTCGCTCGGAGGAAGTGGACCGACTAAATCTACGTGGATGCTGTGAAAGCGCCCTGTTGGTTGAGACCTATGAGAGAGTGGGGCTCGGATGTGGCGATGCACTTTGGCTGCTTGGCAACTCTGGCATTCTCGGCACCATCTGCGAATGTCTCGTTTAAGGCCGTGCCATACATAGCGGTCTGCAATTGCCCGTTGAGTGGGGCGTGGTCCGGCGTGAGCTAAAGAGTGTATAGCTTGGAAAACTCTGTAGGTCCATTCCTTTGGAAGAACAGGACAAGGTTTCCCAAGTGACATGTCGCAAAGGAGGGAGACGTCGCCAAATGGTATATCTTGAAGCAAAAGGTTGGTTATTGAGGTTCGATACGCTGCAATTTCTTGTGAAACTGCTTGGTCGTTTGCTAGTTGTCGAAAGTCAATGGGAGGCTCTGTGATAGTGTTGATTCTTGAGAGTGTATCGGCTACCACGTTAAATTTTCCTTTTACATGTCGTATGTCAGAGGTGAATTCGGCTATAAACGACAGGTGGCGGGATTGACGGGGCGAGCGGTCAGCATTGTTGGACAATGCGAATGTTAATGGCTTGTGGTCGGTGTACAAGGTAAAGGGCTTGCCTTCTACGAAATGCCGAAAGTGGCGTACAGCCTGGTACGCTGCCAGTAGTTCTCTGTCGAAAGTACTGTATTTCTTTTCTGCAGATGACAATTTTCGGGAAAAGAAAGCGATGGGTACCCAGTAACCATTGTGCAATTGGTCAAGTTGTGCTCCAATGGCCAAGTCAGATGCATCTACAGTTATGCTGGTAGGTGCGTTTGCCTTAGGATGGTGTAGTAAAGTAGCATGTGCCAGCGCTGCCTTGGCGTTTTCGAAGGCCTTCTGACATTCTGTAGTCCACGTAAGTTCTTTGCCTCGGCCAGACGATGTGGCATGCAGAGGCGCAAGCTGCGAGGCGATTGTGGGGAGGAAACGGTGGTAGAAATTTATCATGCCCAAGAAACGTTGAAGAGAAGAACGAGAATCTGGCGTGGGAAAATTGCGGATAACCTCAATGCGGCTCGGGAGAGGTCTAACACCTTCGACTGTGATAAGATGTCCTAGATATTCGAGTTCTTGAACGCCAAAAATACATTTGGATTTTTGAATTATTAATCCGTTTGAGGACAACAGTGTAAAAATCTGTCTAAGGTGATTGTAGTGTTCCACCGGTGATTTACTAGCAACCAAAATATCATCTAGGTAGACGAAAACAAAATCTAAGTGTTGGAAAATGCTGTCCATGAGTCGTTGAAAGGTTTGTGCTGCGTTTTTTTAACCCGAAAGGCATCCGAAGAAATTCCCAGAGGCCAAAACTAGTGGCGATTGCGGTCTTGGCAATTGAATCTTCGGCCATAGGAATTTGGTGATAACCACGAATGAGGTCTATTTTGGAAAAAATCTTTGCTCCAGCCAGTCGTGTGTTGAAATCGTGAATATGGGGTAGTGGATAACGATCGTCGGTGGTAATTTGGTTAAGGCGGCGATAATAGCCGCACGGTCTCCATCCCCCAGAGGGTTTAGGCACCATGTGTAGGGGGGTGGACCAAGGTGAATTGGAACGGCGAATTATGCCTGCACGCTCTAATTGTTGAAATTCGGCTTGGGCTAGAGCTAGTTTTGGGGCAGTTAAACGCCGAGGTCGTGAATGAACTGGTGGGCCGCTGGTGACAATATGGTGTTCGACACCGTGTTTACTCACCTGGTTTTGTAGACTGGAGGCTAAAATTTGTGGAAATTGTAGCAATAGTTGATTAAAGCGGCTAGGTGCGCCCAAAACTAAACCACAATGACTGTTCGGTGTGCGCTCTGTATGTGCAGCGAAAATATGGCCGTGATTTAAATCGACAAGTCGGCGTCCGCGTAAATCGATGGCAATGTTATTGGCCGTAAAAAAATTGGCGCCTAGTATAGGGCGAGCGACGTCGGCTAAGTAAAATTTCTGACGATATCGCTTTCCTTGTCCGAGAATAAAAGTAATAACACGTTGTCCCCATGTGTTGATTTCGGAACCGTTGGCCGCTGTGAGGTTTTCTGTAGGGGTACGTTTGCGCTTGTCGTTTGGGGAAGCAGGGAAAACGCAAACGTCAGCGCCGGTATCTACTAAGAAAGATGTCCCTGTGGGGCGATCCCACACTGACAAGGTGTTAGTTTTGACTAAGCCGACCGCCGCGGTCATTGGCGGCCGGCTTGCCCGTTTTCCTGCACGGTGATTGACGATGACGTTGTCACTGGGAGTAAGCTCGCAAAGGGGCAGCCGGGTCTGCAGGTACGTGCGTTAGGGCCGAATTTTTTATGGTAGTAGCAGATAATGTGATGGGTGGAGGGATTAGGTTTGGGTTTGTGTTTTGGTTGTAAGTTCTTAAGATGTCTGGGGCTTAACGCCGATACCGAGTTGATAGGGAGTAACTCGTTAGCTTCGATAATACGGTCTGCAGCTAAAGCTAATTCCTGTAGATTTGGAAATTCTCGGGCCGCTAGAATTGCACGAACCTGTGAAGGAAGTTGTGCTAAAAAAAATGCTCGCCGAAGGGTGTCGGCGTCATTGTTGAGGGACTCGAGATAGCGTAGAAATGCGGAGGGCTTCTTGTCCCCAAGCCCTGAAATATTAATAAGCTCGGCGTCTTTTTGTAGTTGAGATTTACCAAACGCGTTGAGTAAAGCTGTTTTTAAAGCATTATATTTTCCTTGCTCCGGTGGGTTTAGAAGAACTGCTTTAACTTCTGCGGCTGCCCGATTGTCTAATGCTGTAATTATGTAGTCGAATTTAGTTTGATCAATAATTATAGATTTAGATCTAAATTGTGCTTCGGCTCGAAGAAACCAAATCTCCGGGTCGTCTGTCCAAAACTCTGGAAGTTTAACTGCTACTGCTTGAATCTTAGTCGTTGACAAGGCGTTGTTTGTTAACTTGCTGACTGCTTCAGTTAACTGTGTTAAAATTTCACTGTCTGCTGACATATCAATGTTTAACAAAGTTAATCCAGTAATTTCAGCTTATTCTCTGCTATTAAAAAATTTTGGGCGTATTCGACTTCAGGGGTCACCAATGTAGCGTTTACTTACTAATCACACTATCTGACTTCGCGAATCATGACCCGTTTCTAACAATGCACTTTTAATAATGAATGCTCGAACAAAGAACGCGCGTACAAAATCATAGTAAGCGTTTTCACGCATGCTTGCGCACCGACGTCTCTTGTCACATGAGTCTTTCGCGCGCGCCAGCTGATTGGTCGCCACAGTGTAACCACCGTTCAAAATCCAAAAAAGGTTGTCACTGCCAGTGGAACCAAGAGTGTGGGTTCTATAACATCCAGTGAAAGAGGCGAGCTTGGCACTGTTCTTTATGCAGTGTGTGCTTCAGGGCATGCTTTGGCTCCTATGCTGATCTTCCCACGAGTGCGATACAGGGAACACTTTATTTGCGGTGGTCCACCTGGGTGCATTGGAAGAGTAACCAGATCTGGTTGAATCAATGCAGATCTTTTTGTTTATTTTTTAATGCACATTAGTAAACTTACTGGCTGCTCACCAGATCGCAAGATTTTAGTTATTATAGACAATCATGAATCACATTTGTCCATTGCTGCAATTGACAAAGCAAGAGATTTAGGTATTGTTCTTCTAACAATACCTCCAAAAATGTCACATAAATTACAGCCTTTGGATGTATCTGTTTATGGGCCATTTAAAAGCGGATACAATAAGGCAATGGACAACTGGATGAGAACTAACCCAGGAAGGAGTGTGACAATATATGAGGTTCCGTCGTTAGTTACAGAAGCCCAAATGGTTGCGATGACTCCACGAAATATACTTTCTGGATTTTGTTCAACAGGAAACTGGCCATATAATCCTCAAATTTTTGCTGAAGCTGATTTTGCACTTGCTTTTGTAACTGATCATGACATTATTAAAGGTTCTAGTAGCAGTTTTCTAAATTCTCAAGCTTTTCAAAGTAATTTGATAAATAAACAAACTTACAGTGCTTATTTAAATACTAGCCACTACCACCAAGGATTAGCTGCTGTTGATCAGTCAGTCGATTTTCTTGCAAAAGCAACTCCAACTTCATCAGTTCTTGACACAGCTTCTAATTTCGTATCTCCTAAAAAAGTTTTGCCTCTTCCTAAAGCAGCATCAAGAAAAAATTCAAACTTAAGAGGTAAAACAAAAATCTACACTGACACTCCCATTCGTGATGAAATAGCAAAACGGCAAGCACAAAAACGAGCCGAAAAGTCAGCAGAAGAAAAAAATGAAAAAAGAAGATTATTTTGCAAAAGAAAGAAGTGTTTCTCCAAAAAGTGAACAGCAAAATCAAGTCTGGGATGGAAGGTAAAGGACTGACTTTTGTTGCAAATGAAAAAGATGGTGCTTCTTTTGCTTCGGATGACATTGTGCAAATACTTCCTGCTCCTATTGTTGTTGGTGGATCAGAAAAAAGAAATAATCAAGTACGGTTCGATATTGACTTAACCAAACTAGACCTAGCTTAAAGTTTCTCGATTCTATGCCAGTTATTTTTAATCATAACAAAATTCATTTACAGTATTGTACATAAATGTGTAGGCCTACATTTCTAATTGACTTATGTTAATTAAAAGTGCAAGCATTTTTTAATACTATACAAAATTGTTTTTCTGTCACTTTTTTGGGATTTTTTTTTAATTTTTAAATCTCGTACCAGTTGTTCTCATTAAAATGTTGGATTTTTGGTGTATGTTTGTTGCAAAATTCGTTACAAGTTGATTTTCACCTAGAAGTGTGTTATTGCTTTTAGTCTACCACAAAATTCTTAATGTGGAAACTTGGCAACTATGATTGGATTCGAATCATGCTTTAATAAAACCGTTCCGTTCCTGCACTGCACATTTTTTTTTTTGGCTTGTCATTTTTTTGTGTCTTTTTTGTCTTTTTAAATAATAATATTTAGTTTGAATTAGGTAACGCGGCCGTGCTTCTTATTTTTTCTTTCTTACCCCCTTTCTCTACTTTCTGCATGTTTAACGTTCGTCGTTGTGTCGCGTTTCCTTTTCATGCTTTGCTTAATGTACATTGCATATACTAAATATTGTTACTAAGCGTAAATAAAATATCATCATCATCATCATCATCAATAATTTTCTTAAATAAAAATAAAAAATTTAGCGGAAAAACACTCAACTATGAAATGTAAAAGCATAGTAAAGCAAAGAAACCTCAAAATAGAAGCTTTTCAAAATGCCGTATCAACTGACCTTCCCTGTATCAAATCACATTCTTTAAGTATCAATTCACCTTCCTAGGAAGGTGAATTGATACGTTTGGGCATCATTTTTTAACTAGTAATTGAAGAAAAAGTAAAAGAGATAGAACATTGTAGTTTTTTTTAAAAAGTCGGCAAAAGAACGTTGTTTTATTTGCGCCATCAACCAAATCGCTATCACAAACCGTTTTGAATCGGTGGACAAAAATGTAAAAAGTGTCTCAACTCATGTTCCCTTCCCCTATGCTTTAAATCAGGTATGGCGAACCACTGACCCGCGGGTCACGTTGTGACCCACTAGTTGAAATCCAATGACGCACCTGATGTTCTGAAATTTCTGGCAGTTTTAGTCTGCAACATTAATTTAGGACGGATTAGACCAGGGGCGTCCAACCCGTGGCCCGCGTAAAGGTTTTGAGTGGTCCGCGCAGTATTTTTTGAAGCCCTCTGTCCTGTCAATTTTTATCAAATGTTAGAGGTCACTGTGATTTCGGAACAAAAAGTGGGGAATCTGAGACTGATTTCAGGTGAGGACCTTTTTTTTTGGAGAACACCTTGATTTTGGGAGAAAAATAGGGTAATCACAGATGAAATCGAAGTGAAGACCTTTCTTTTTTGGAGGAGACCATGAGTTTTGAAGAAAAAAGTGGAAGCCAAGATCAAAGCTCTTTTTTTTTAGACAACATCAATATTTGAAAATTCTTGCCTCAGGCCCCTAAATTTGAATATCCACGACTGTTGAAGACTTTTTTTAGTCTTTAACTTTTTTTAGCCAATGACCCACTTAATGTAAGTTTTAAAAAACTGTCATTTTTTGACCCGGCCTATAAAAAAGGTTCGCCAGCCCTGCTTTAGATGCTTCTTTTGTCTTGTGCGTCAAAAGCGACATGGGTTACCGCGGCATTTTTTCTTTTTTTAGGGAATAGGATTTTTTTCTGCCAGAATTACAGTGGCGTTAAAAATCAACATTTAATTTCAAAATAATAACACAATTAAAAGTAGTCAAACAATTACATTTATGTTAAAAAAAGTTATACTCAGAAGAGCGGGGTAGGCTGCTGTTACCACAGTACCCTGCGTTTGAGCTAGTTAATTTTCAAATTGACTAGTAAAATTAGAGTTACTTTGCATAATACTGATAAGAATTGTGTGTAACTGGCTGAGATTTTTGTACTTGTAATTTGTAATAAATGCTTTCTTATTGAGCTAGTTTATAAACCTGCAGTTCATTAAAAAAATATCTGTGTTTTATTGGCAATTCTTAAAATAGATATATGCTGTTGTGGAGGCTCTTCAAGAAGTTACCATAAGCCATTTTCGTTAATGAAAGTAACTTGGATACCCCTGTGGTTAATCTTGCTTCTTAAATACAGGGTGTAAACGCCAAGTGTAGACTCATTTAAAACCATGTATCTCATGAATTATAGAAGCAATTGTTTAAAGTAAGGGCATAAAAGGTACACAAATACATTTTCAGATTTATCAACATATATTCGAAATAACCTCCTTTTGCACGAATCATACATTGAAGTTTGTCAATAACCTGAGAACATTTTGCATGCAGAGTTTCTGGAGGTGTTTTGTTCCAGCTTTTCTCCAACGAGTGCTTCAGAGCATCAATATTTGTATGAGAAGTTGCACAGGCTTTGTGCTCCAACATAGACCAGACTACAAAGTCCATCAGGTTTGAATCTGGTGAGGAAGGGGGCCAAAACTATTCTGTTCTGTTTAACAATAAGTGCTTCTATAAATAGTTTGAAAAATTATGTATAAAAATTAATTGAGAAGCTTAATAGCTTACTTAGCTACTTTATGGCTTATTTTAAAAATCTAAGTTATGGTATTTTGATAAGATTTTCAAAAAATAAAAACAGCATTGTATCAACAATGCAGTAACTTTTTTTGACAAAAATAAAGTTGTTAAATAATTCAATAAAAATCATCTATTTACAGATTTATTTAAAAAACAAGTTTCTTTATTACTAAAATCTTACAAGTGTTTGAAAATTTTTCATTAATCAAAAAAAAGAAATTTATTGCTGAAAAGATGATAACACATGAGAATTAACCAATATATTGGCTTATTTTTTTCTTGAAAAAGCATTGCATTGTGGTTGATGTAGTTATGCAAATATAATTGTATGACTTATATAAAGCATTGCTTTAAATTTTTATAAAAATTTTGAGTGATAATGTGAATGAATGAATTTTGCTATTTCAACTTGGTAATTTGTTTTAATTTATTATCTGTTTATTAATTTATATAGTTCTTTTATTCAGTTCTTTGTTTTGTATACAGAGTGGTGAAGTGCAAATATGTGATTGGTACAATTTTTAAATCTCTTCAAGAAGTCACCTTAAGTGATTTTTGTATGTGAAACTAATCCAGGTCCCCGTGTGGTTGCTATTGCTTCTTGAGAGATCCTTTTTCTCTTGGTTTCTTTTTTATTTCATCCTGGGGCTGAAAGGAGAATTTTGGGTTAGTTTCACCAAAAAAATTGCTTAGGGTGACTTCTTGAAAAGACCCAGATTCTTTGCTTACATAATTTTATACCTTGCACTTAATTGTAAAATAATTAATGATTGTGCAACCAAAACTTATTTTGGACTGATTGGACTGTGGACTGTCAGTTTTATATGTTTTGTTGGACCTGGATCAAATTGGATTATCATTTTAGAAAGTCACACTGGATTTGGAGTCTAAAAAACACAGTCTTTTCATCTCTGATGACTACCTCTAAATCACAGTGGTCAGCTACAAATATACATACTTAGTTTTAAATTATGCTTTAAAATCTTTTGTTTTTTGGGGTTTTTTCTTTTTTCTTTTAATGAATATATTTCAAAAAACACGACAGAAAATCAATTGAAATACAAAAGAAGTTTTTTTTTAATATATTTTTTTGGGTCGCGTTCACCCTTTTCCATTACTAACTTTGCAGGCTTTGGGAATTCCCCAAAATTTAAAAGTTTATGAAGTAACCATGGCAAATAATGAACAAGAGCCTTTTTTTATTGTCACAAAAACCTATAAAAATAAGGTATTCTAATAATCAGACTAGGTTAGAAAAACTCCTTGAAGACCCAGTACCCCCTGAGATATACAATAGATCCATTTGAAAAGCATTGCCCCTTGCCAAATTGCTGAAGGGCAATGGTGTTAACTGTAACAGAAACTCAAGCATTACCATAATCTGTTATATTTGTGCCAAAAATTTTGGGGTCTTTTCAAGAAGTTACTGTAAGTGATTTTTGGTGAAACTAACCCAGAATGCACCAAAAACACCAGAATGAAATAGAAAAGAAACCAAAAGGAAAAAAATCTTTTTAAAAATCAATAGTAACAACAGAGGGGATCAGGGTTAGTTTTACCAAAAAAAATCACTTACAGTGACTTCTTGAAAAGACTTAAATTTTGTTTTTGAGAGCAAACCTGTTAATTTTAACCTTATTTTCTTTGGTCACAGAAATGTTTAGATTTTTATATTGTATTGTATAAACATCAAATATTGTTGTTTGTTGATATGGATTATTTTTAATGATATTTATTCAGTTTGTTAGTGTGCAATGGTTGTTAAACCATAAAAACAAAAACAACCCAATTTAACTGAGATTTTAACAACAAAATTGTGGATGAAACATCATGCTGTTTTTTGAAAATGGAATTTATCTAAAATATTTTAATGTTAGCAATGAGTAAAAGCAGGTAAAAATATAAATGTATATGGTGTTCCAGTAGTTTTGCTTTTTTAAGTAATTAAATATGTTACTTTTTTTGATCCTGATACTTTCTTGTTCACATTATTTTAACATGATAATTGAAGGGTTTTTTTTTTGCTGTCTCCCATGTAAGCACTGCTGAACATATTGTTTCAATAAATATTTTATTGGTATTTGTATTGCTTGCTACAAATAAATAAATTTGAATTTGATTTAAAAGAGATGTGAGAAGAAAATACTATAGCAAGGAAGTTATATGATTGCTATTTTTAATGGTAAAAAAAAGTACAGTGTTCTTTATGTATTTACTGTTGTTATTGAATTTATTTGTTTAAGTAAATTATTATGTTTTTTTGATTGAATAACTTTAGACCAGTAATTTTTAATTTTTTATAGTTTGTGACCTTATTTCAAAGACTCTTTAAACACAGAACCCCCTACTACCTATCTTTGTTTTTAGAATGTTTCAATTTTTTATTCTATTTACTCATGAATTTAAATAATTAGAAGAAAACAAACAAATACAAAGTCAAAGAATTAACAGAATTACTTTCAATATCAAATTAATCTTGTCAGTTTAAAGCTGGTTCTGGGATTGTTGTATGAGGCTTTAATATTTGGGTTTGCCTTGGACTTCGCAAGGCAGTTGTCACTCCAAACCAGGGGCATCAAAAGCAGGGGGCAGGAAAAAGCATTTGCCCCTTGGGCCCTATAATGTTTTTAAAGTGTGGAGAAAAGGGGGGCAGATAGTGCTCTTTTAAATTTACTAGACATGAGCATTATATTACATCTGTGTCTAAAATTAAATAAACTCAACCAAAATTATTTCCAGCAAAGTTAATAAAATCTTAATGTTGTTCTTTTGAAGAAGTCTTAATCCTTTTAAAAAAAACAATCTAAATTCCCACTCGTAGAATACCTCTGCTATTTTCAAAGACTTTATTCACAGACTAATGGCATAGCATTGTGTTGGTGCTTGGCTACAGTTAAAGAGATGATTAATGCCCTGTGTGTGTGTGTGTGTGTGTGTGTGTGTGTGTGTGTGTGTGTGTGTGTGTGTGTGTGTGTGTGTGTGTGTGTGTGTGTGTGTGTGTGTTTGTATTTACCATAGTAGACATTGAGATGAGTAAGTATCAGTGTTTACTGTACTTTGCAGGAGTAGTGATTTGTTGGTTCTGAGCTGTGCCAGTTTTGTATGCATGTGATGTCATAATGTTTGTTTTGATGAATGAATATTATGGGGTGTTGTGTTAGCAACTTTGTTTTTTGAAACTAAACTATTGTTAGGTGATGGTAGTGTGAATGTGCTTGATGTTTTCTCTGTATTCCTCAGGTGTTAAATTTGAATCTGAGACAATAATGTTAGTGTGGTCAACTGATATGAAAGATTGTGACTTTTGTGTTTCTGGGTAGATTTGAATTTACACTAAGATCATTTAAAAGGTATGTTTGTGTTTGAGTCAGTTGTTTCAATTGAGTAGCATGAAATTTGAGATGGGTGTCCATTGGAGTGTGTGGTGTTAGTAACTTTGTTGTTTTTTTTAAAACTAAAATACTGTAAGGTTATCATAGTGTGAATGTGCTTGAGATTTTCCTTACGTTTCTTGGGTGTTATGGTTATTTTCCTTACTTTTTTTTGGGTGTTATGTTAATTGTTCAATGTTTGTGTCTCGTATGCAGCCAGCAACGATGTGGAAAGCTGTGTTTTGAATGGTTTGCAGTTTCTTGATGTCAGTGTTTGATATGATTAAAAATTAGAACTGCTTTCCAAGACCACCAAGCAAGGGAAAGTGGTGTGAAGTGTCTTTTCCAAGGACACAACAGAATGGTGTGAGTGGGTTTTGAACTGAGACCCTGTTGATCATAAGCACAGCGCTTTCACCACATAATCATGCTGCCGGCGATGCTATGATAAGGTTTCATATGATGTTTGCATATTTTAAAATGGGTCAAATGATAGCTCAAAATGTGGAAATGGTTAGTTTTATTTGTTAACCTCATATAATGGAAGTGAGTGCTGTGAGAATATTAAATCTTTGTTTTGCTTTAATGATAGTAACATCTATGTGTTGTGAAATTGTTAGTTTTGGGTCAAAAGTAATTCAAGAATTCTGCAGTGTTTGATAGTATAATTTAGGTGATAAAGTTGTGTGGTATTCAACTGGCTATGGTATAAAAAGTTTAGTTGTAGTTTTATTCATGTTTAAAGATTTTTGAAGATATGTTTCAATCAGTTATTGGGCCTTATGGTGTTTGGTGTGAGATGCTGTGATTGTTATTCCATCAGCATATATTTTAACTTGGTTGTTATTTGAAGGGAGTGGAATGTCAAAAGTATGGTACTTTATTGTTGATTCGTTTGAGTTTTGAGAGTGTGCAGTTGTATTGTGTGCATGGTTGTTGTTCTTTTATGTAGTTGGCAATAAATTTGATGATGATGTTTGCAATGTTTGTTAGTATATGTTTTGTATAAGTTTCTGCATGTTCACTGAGGTGTCAAATACCTTGTCTGTGTCCAAAGTGACTGTGATGAAATGGCTGTTGTTTTTTGTTATATATACTACTACTGTTTTGTCTAGTGTTTTGACAATAGTGATAAAAATGATATGGTTCAGTAGTTTGTGCCAATCTTTGTTATGGGATGGGATATTGTGGGATAAGCCAATGGGATATTGTGGCACATTTCCAAAGATGGGTATTGTGTTAGTGTTTGTCTGGTATTTGATAACAAGTTGCCCTAGGTGTTTCAGATTTCTGATGTTTATGCTATCAGGTGCAGTGGAATTGTTGTTTATGTTGTTTGAGATGGCTTATTGCACTTATGTAGTGGTAGATAGTATGTCATCAATAATAAGGTTTTTATTGTATAATCTACAGTCTTATGTATCTGTTGATTTTGTTAGTGCTTTGAAAATTGTTTATCAACACATCAGCACTAGAACAACCAAGCCTGTCAATTGAAGCATTTCAAACATTCAATTGTAATGTATTTTTTACAGAGATTGCTCTATTCCAGGGGTTTCCAAACTGGGTTACATGTGCCCCTAGGGGTACGTTAATATGTGAATATCCTTATTTAAGTTAAATTCTATGTCCAGAAAACAATTTTAAAATAGACACAAATTTCTGGAATTTTAGAAGCCAGTAAATTGTGATCACGTTAAACAGAATAATTAAGAGAGAAGACCTTTTCTAGAGGTTACCTTCATTTTGGGCTGTAATTGGGAAAATTTGTGGCTGATTCTAAGTGAAGACTTTTTTTTTAAAGAAACATCACAGAATTTTGGGGGTACATGCAAATCTTTAAACGTGTCTAAAGGGTACTGTTAAAGTAAAAGTTTGGGAAACCCTGCTCTATTCTAATGAATTTCTTTGACAATTTTTTTTTAGGAAATGATAAATTTATGTAATTGATGCACTTGATCATTCTAGTGTTAAAAGCTTTTACTTTGTCTGTGATTATTTTAGTTTCCAAGCAGATGCTTCTGTTTTGTGTGTAGGTGGTTTTTTGTTGGATAGCTTTGCTATAGTACCTCAAAGGGAGTATGGATTCTGTTTGTTTTGTGTTCATGAATTTATTTCTTTATATAAATGCTGAGAGTAATGATTTGTTGGTTTTATTTGTGCATGTGATTACAGTTTGGATGAGCTTGTGGATATGCATGGTTGAGTGTGATTTCTTTTAGGAATAACATTCTTTTAGCATGTAGTATTGCTTTGACATGATGTTTTGTTTGTTGTATGAACATTTGTAGTGTTGGCCTGGGAAACAAAATCTTCAACCTGTTTTTTAATGATGTCCATTTGATCTTTTGCTAGTTGTTATTGTTTTAATGAAGTGACAAGAAGTTGTTTTGTTTTTATGATGTATGCTGAATGTAGTGATCAAGGGTAAGTGATCAGATGTGAGGGAGCGGATGGTCTGCTAAAGCTGTGGTGATGTTTGTGAACTAAGCTGTTGTGTTTGATTGGGTAGTATACATGTTGGTATGTTTGTGTTTAATGTGGTGTGTGATTAAAATTAAGCAGGATGTGTGCAATCAACTCTTTAAAGTTTAATATGATCTTCAGTAGGCAAATATTATAATGGTGAGTGAGCATTGACATCACCTGTGATGATAGTGTTTGGAAGATTTTATGGTTGTGAATATGCTAAATATGATAGAGTCTTTTTCTGTTTGTGATAGTTATGTAGAATACCTGGGTGAAATGTACATGTTTCTGATGTTGAATTGCTGTGATGTAGAAAGGTGGATTTTTAAGATTTTTTTATTAAATTGGTGAGGTGTTTGGTGTTTCAAGTTGCAAAACACTAATGTCTTTTTTAATGTAAGTCGGCCTGCCTTATATATATGTGCAATTTGTTCTGAAGGTGTGAAATGAGGAATGTTTGATGTTTTATGAGATTGATGAGTTTTAACTCTTGTATTGTTATGACATCTGCTTGTGTATTTTTAATGAGGATTTATATTTCATCAGTTTTGTTGTAAGTATCATTTGCTTCAAGTTGAACAACTTTGAGTAAGTTTTTTAGGTGATTTTATGATTGTTTGTATAGATGTCATAGTTGATTGTGTTTTATGGTTAAAAGTGCTGTGAAATGTGCAAAACCATAAGTTGTTGTAGTTCTTGTTGGAACATTTCAAGTGCACCTATTTTTTCATGTGGTTATATAAAATAGATGTTTGATGTTTAGTGATGAGTTTGAGAAAAATGTCACAAACTCACTTGAGTGTTGGTGGTTTTGGGTTTGGGTGTATTTTGCCCCCAAGAAGCAGTAATTTGATTTGATCATCCATGTGATTGAACTAAAAAAATTGACTTGTTTTGAGAAGCCATAGATGAGTTTTTTTTCTCACCAAATAAAGCAAAAGCTACACCATGTGGAGATAGACAGGAAGCAGAAATGATTTGATTTGTATTCGTTGATAATCAAACACCAATGTCCTAATTTACATGAGGCTGACTCATTTTGAACTTTTTTAACAGATACCTCTCCTAAGTACTTAAATGCAGACTTTTTTAGACTGTGCCAAGCCTAAAGCAGTTTTAGAAAGTGACCTGAATGACATGTCATAATTTGCAGAATAACCTTACTGCAAGGGAATTTTACTTAAGAAATTTTTACTGCAAGGGAATTTTACTTAAGAAATTTTTTTTTTTGCCTTTTGAAGCTAATCAGCACAATCTACCCAGATTTGAAGTTTTATTTTGTAAACTATATTTTGCATGGTCTCTACCTGCAGACCTTTCTGGCATGGGTATTCCAACAGGAGAAATAAAATTTCTGGCCAATAAAGCTTTGCAGGTCATTGAGACCCACAAAGTTTTTCAATACAGTAAGGTAGTAGTTCATTAAAAAGTTAAAAATTAATCAAAAAAAGGAACACCAAACTTTTTAAAAAGAGTTGCACAGCAAATAATAGTAAGTTGACATCAGGTCTTCTTCTTTTCTTCTAAAGCAGAGGATTTGTCCTTTTACCACCCCAAAAGCTCTTTCCAGACCATCCTGGGTCAGGCTTAACTGCCTCTGCACTGACATTTGTTTATTCCATTCTACAGTGCACAGATGGGATATGACTCCAACAGCAGCCTGTGAGTGTGTTGCAGTGGAGCAAACCGTTGATCACATAATAACATTCTTCTCCATTTTCCATCATCCAAGTAGGGTGCTTAGTATGGAAGCAGTTGATGAGGAGACAGTGTCTGGCTGAAAAATACCTTTCCTAACATTTGAAGAGTCTTCTTGAAAGCAACATCTACTCCATATGAAGAAAAAGTTAGTAAGTTAGCAAAGGGACAAAATTTAGAAAAAAAGGTGTTTTAACAAATGTAAATTTTAGCATATTTGAGAAAAAATTACTGAAAACTTGGTAAAAATATAAAAAAAATAATGATAATAAATGAAGGTCTTCACTTGAGTATGAATGTAAAATCTTTTGTAATGCAAAGTAGAGCCAAAACAAAAAGATAAAAGGACTTAAATCAAAAGTATTTAATCTTTAATTGGTTTTGGTCAATTAAAACCAATGTTTAGGCAAAGTGAATAAAACAAAGCATCTGAATTTTACAACTGAAGACTTTTGTATTTGATGTTTACTAAGTTTTTTTGGAAAATTTTTTTTGTAAAACTCTAAATTTGGGTTTGTTAAAACCTTTGTGGTGTCCTTGCTCTGGACAACAAGATATCCAGATAATTGATATTGATTTAATGCTTTTCCTGCCACAATTAAAAAGTATGAAAGTGCCTAGACCATGCCTAGACATTTTGTAAAAATAAATATTGTAAAAAATCAATGTTTTTTGTTGTATTTGGGATTACAGTCTGTATAAAAGCACCAATGAGATATCTTGTCTGTGTCATGATTGACACAGAATTGATAGACAAATTATCTGATCTCTGGTAACCAACCAGTAGTTGAGAACAGTAAACTAAGTAATAATTTACAACATGTGGCTAATAACTTGATACTGTATAATTTATATACAGTACAAGACCCAAGTCACTTTTTGAAACATTCTGCATAGACAATAGACATTTTGCATTTATTGTGTTTTGTTATCAAATTAAAATGTAAGAGTTTGTATTTATTTTGGTTTGTTTTAGGATTTTTTTTATTCACCAGACACATTTGTCTAAATTGTCATATTGGACTCAGACAGTAGGGTTTGCAGATTAAAGAGGTAAAATGCATTAAGGAAATCTTTTCTCATTAATTGGTGTCAGTGAGCTGGGAATCAAATTGATAAACAAACTATGACTGTAGCTCAATTTCTACTACAGAAAACCAAACAAATTTGAAGATTTGTTTTGCAATGTCACAGAGATGAAAATGCTGAGGTTTGCTATGGGAGTGATGAGAAAAAACAAGATTAGAAACGAGCACATCAGGAGTACCATTAAGGTAGAACGGTTAGGAATGAAGATGAGGGAGGGCAGGCTGAGGTGGTATGGACATGTCATGAGGAGAGACCAAGAGTATGTAGGAAGAAAGATGATGGAAATGGAGTTACCAGGAAAGAGGAAAAGAGGGAGACCAAAGAGAAGATTTTTAGATGTGGTAAAAGAAGATATGGAAGAAGTTGGTGCAAAGGAGACGGACATTGGAGACAGAAAGATGTGGAGAATGGTGATATGCTGTGGCCACCCTTGACTAAAGGGAAAGGCCAAAAGGAGAAGAAGTTTTGCAATGCATGGCTGAGCTTTAAACCTAAAAACTTCTCATTCCCTCAAAGAATCTCCCATTTGCCCTAAGAGGGGCCAAGGACCTTGGTTAAGAAACCGTGCTTTAGACCTTTAATTAATATTAAATAAAATTTTAACAATGTAAGGTTGAAAGAAACCATTACAACTAGAATAAGAGTTGAATGCAAACTATTTTGATTATTCTTGCTATCAAAATGCTTTTCAATCTTGAACTTTTTTTGAATATTTAAAAAAAAATTTTATAGATCTACTGAAAAGCTTTTTCTTTTTCAAAATTTAAAGTGTACTGTGGAACGAATTTTAAGTCAATACTCTCATGATGTTTGGTCAGTTTATGGTGGATTGCAATCAATGATTTTAAGTTTAGATGCAATTTTTCAACATGGTATTAAACCTCAAACAGTAAGTATACATTTTTTATTATTTATGCTATACTTTTTTAAATTATTGATTTTTAAAGGGTTTGATTGGACTAGTTGTTGATTATTGGTTGTTTGTTCGAGGATTAAGATGGCTAGATCCAACATTAGCAACAGATATTGATAATTTATCAAAGCTTCCTGCTACATCTACTATTAAGCCTAATCAAACCAATATGACATCTATGTTTGCCAAGTAAATCAACTTATTTGAATAAATTCTTGGTTGTACAGAATTTTAAAAAACAATGGTATGGATGGAACCATTCACTCTTTCAGTTTTTGGTAGTTTTTATTAAAATTGACTAAAATTAATACTAAGGACTACCAAAAACTAAAATAGTTAATTTTTTCATCTGTACCATTGATTATTTTTAATTCAACTTAATATAATGTAATAATAAAAGTGCAGTAATAATTCTTTATTAAAATTTTTTTAAATATAATCATAGCTAAAGGTACAGGAATCATTATTTTATTTTTAGCATTTACATCTCTTAATTTTAAAATATTTATACAGTAGAACTTGTGTAATCGCCAGTTTAACAAGTTGCCACATATTGCTTAGTCTTGACTGAGAGCCTGATTGTTTTTGGTGTTATCAAATTTTGCTAAGTTGTCTTTGCCCAACTTGTCACTTTGTCTCACTCACCATCATTTTTGTTCACCATGAGCAGAAAAATTTGTTGTCAGGCCTATAAAAACTTTTCCAGCTTGATTATATTCCAAACTTTTAGTCTGCTACCACAGCACAACAGTGTGTGTGGGTGGGTGGATGTGTGGGTGTGGGTGTGTTAGGGCTTCGTATGGTGTTTGCATATTTTAAAATGGGATGACTAATGGCTGTAAATCTAGAAATGATTAGCTCTGTTTGTTTGCCCCATTTGGTAGAAGAGAGTACTTTCAGGACATTAAGCATTTGTTTTGCTTCAGTGATGGTGGCATTTATGTGTCGTGAAAATGTCAGTTTTGGGTCGAAAGTTATTCCAAGAATTCTGGGGTGGTTTGTTGTGCATACTGTTTGATTGTTTAATTAAAGTGATAAAGCTGTGCCATATTCAGATGGATATGGTGCAAAAAGTGCTGTTGTATTTTTGTCTGTCTGTAGATAAAAATTATTAGTGGTGGCCATTCATAGATTTTGTAAAGATATGGTTCAACAAGTTGTTGGACTTTAAGGTATATGGTCTGAGATGCTGTGATTGTTATGTCATCTGCATATGCTGGGATTTGTATGTCTTCTAGGGGGAATTAAATGTCAGAGGTGTAAATGTTAAATAATGTTGGAGACAGAACTCTGCCTTTTACTCCAGTGTTGATTTGTTTTAGTTTTGAGGTTGTGTCATTGTATTGTATGTATGGTTGTAATCCTTTTATGTGGTTGGCAATGAAGTTGATGGTGTTTGGAATGTTTGTTAGTGTGAGTTTGTGTATGTTTGCTGTGTCAAACACTGCTCATATCCAAAGCTACTGCAACAGTGCATTGTTGTGGCCTTTTGTGATTTGGTGGCAGATGTTTTGCAAAGCAGTGTGTGTTAAGGGTTTATTTTTGAATCCATGTTGATAAGAAATGACTATAATGTATTCTATATGGTAATAGCTTTTTCTTTAGCCGTTTGGCAATTGATGATAAAAGTGATATGGGTTGGTAGTTTGTGTAATCTATAGTACATCATCACATTCATTAAAATTTAAAAGTCTGTTAATGGCTTTTTTCACATCAATTGTAATATTATTTTTTACATGATTTGTTTACAATTAGTGTGGCACAGCAGTAAAGGCATTGTAGGACAGATTCTTGAGTACAGGTTTAATTTCCTGTTGTAACATGCCTTTTTTTGTTTCAAAGTTATAGTGTAAAATAGCAAGTTTTTAAAATATAATGTAAAAATCTTAAATCAAAAAAACCAGGGCCAGATAACCAAAATTAATACTAGAATTACATAGGTTTGTTATTTATTCAAAGCTGATGTTTTATTTAAATTTACTTCTAAATCATTCAGAGCTAAATCAATTTCTAATTTATGTAAACTTATAAAAATATATGTTTTAGCTTACTTGATATCACAACTAAAGGTCATTTTCAAGGTATTTTAAAGTTTTGTAACAGCAAAAAATGTTTTAGCTTAATTTTATTTAGAAAATTGAATATCTGATTGTGGCATGAAAGGTTGACTCAGAGACATCAATTTAAGTGTTTATCTTTGTCAATGTAAACAGGTTTTATTCTTGATTTGCTCTATGCAACGGTTATGTTTTGTTAAACAATTAGTGAATATGGTATCCAGAAAAACAAGCAGCAATTAAATTTGAAATTGTACACTTAAAAATCTTAAATAATTTTTTGGTGAAAATATTGTAGCTCTAGACCTAATTTTTTTTTAAAATCACATTAAACAAAAAATATTACCAGACTGTCTCAACAACAGCTTAAAACAAAATCTGTTCACCTTTTATTTTTCTTAGCTTATTTTAAAATGTAACACAGCAAATCTATAAAATGATTCCTTTGCTAAAAGTTAATAGTGAAGTATAATTTTTTTAGAAAATCTTTTTTATAAAATGATTTCCTGTGCTAAAAATCAATAGTAAATTTTAACCTTTTCAGTCTTAATGTTTTGATAATTAGCAAACATAGTTTAGGAAGAATTTTGCATCTTGGAAAGCAGTCAAAAAATTTACTTATTGATTACCCTAACTTTAAGGCTTCCAATGCTTTCCTGTAAGTCAGGAGGATAAAAACTTATAATAATAACTTAATCTAAGTCCAATACAATCTACTCTTAAGTCAATCTAAATTTATCTTAAAGTTTTTAAATAAATCTTAATTGCTAGTCCAAGCCTTAATTTTGGCAGCCTTGGCCTAATTTTAAAAGTGCTTAACTTTTAATACATTGTGTAATAACAATAATATCTCAATTGATGTGAAAAAGTTGTTACCAGTTCTTAACTTTAAAAAATTTGGAGTGTGGTACCTGACCTTAAATTAAAAAGAAATTGCTCCATACTGGACTTCTAGACACTGTTTTTTATATATATTGTTATATATTTTATATACAATACCTACATATCATTTGTAAAGAATTTGAAAGATATTTTTTGATTAAAATCTATACTACTATTTTTGATAATTTTAGTTGACTTATTATTATTTTTAATTAGATGTAGACAATGTGTTTTTTTATTGTTAAGTTATCTTGTTAATTGATGTTTAATCTCTGTAGAAACTTATAAATTACAATACATTAAATTATGCAACAAATCATTATATGGTACTACTAGTAATACATCACCGATCAGTTCATTTGAAAAATAATTTATTTCTATTTTTTTAATTTGTGTTTTTCTAGTAAAAACATGACTTTAGCTACTGCATATCAATTGCATAACATTTTGCAAGTCCTTTAGTGATGTGACTGTAGTTTTCTTAAAAATTATTGGTTGATACCTGCCTATTATGTATTGATGTTGCCTGTTTCTGCTTTTTGTAGATATCAGTCTTCATAAAATTTCATATGATGTATTTTTGTAATTTATTTGTGCATTCTAAATGTGGGTGTATTCCCATTTAGAGTGCATTTGTTATTTTCTGATTTTATTATTGTATCAGGTCCAACTCCAAAGTTTTTTCAGGTTGCCAATTCTGACTTCTTAACAATTTATATTTTCATGTAAAGTAATGCCAAAAATTTGTTTAATAATAGCTTTACTTCATGAATACATGAAGTCAATAGGTGGATAAAAAATTCTGACATCAGCTCCTAGTATTCTTGGAATCCAATTTCATATGATTCCAACTCTGCAACCCCTTTACTAAACAATCATGTCAAAACAGTTATTTAAAAAAATTTAATTGCCCTAAACCAGAGGTCTACAAACAGTGGGTTGTAAAACCAAGAGGGCTACAAACAGTATGATGGTTTATATCATGCCATTATTGATTCTAGCTCTTAACAATTGGTTATTATATTTTTATAAATAGTTTATTTTAGACAATCCACCCAACTTTCACATGGTGAACAATGGATAGAAAAATCATTAAAAAGTAGAAATCTTGCAAAACAAATATCTACCCTGTTATCTGATGCAAATCATCTGAAAGATCACTACTTTGGTAAATATGATTTATTAAGTTTGTTACATTTAGGAGTCTATAATTAGTTTTAATTTCTGAATGACTTTAAATTTTGTTTTAGTTTCTATACATTTTTTTTCTGTTTTGAAACAAAAATATGACATAAAGAAGTTTTAGAACAGCTTTTTGAAGTTTTTACTTTTGTTTTTGGCAACCCACACTTAAAAACAAAATAATAAAATTTTAGCAATTCTATTTATTCACTTCAAATTGTTGAAATTTTTTTCATTGAAAGTCAAAGACAAAAATTAAAAAAACTATATTCCATTTTGGGATGCAGAGTGTGAATACCTCTACACAATGTTTTGGCAGTCTTCTTAAGAAGACAACTCAAGTGTGGCTGCTACAGCTTTTTTTCCAAACTTGACAGAAAATGGAAGGATCAATGGTCCAAAGCAGTTCAAAGCACTGACTTTTCACACTCTAGTTGTAAAACATGAAATAGATTGAATAACCTTACTGGTAGGTTGTGACACTCTCCTTGTTGCTGTCTCATTTCAGCTGATGCTATTGCATCTCAGCTAGAAATGGAAGATATGAGGCTGTTGACTGCAAGTCATCTCAACTTGTTTTTCAAGAAGTGTTTGATCTTTGGTGGGCCACAACACCAAACCCAGTGAATATCTCAGACACTTTTTTACAGAGAGAATTTACTGCTGCCTGCCAACACTTAAAATCAGGTGAAACTACTGGCCCTGATCCCATCTGCCCAGAGCTTAAAATCCAAGCTGGAGCTGTTTTGAAGTCATGGTTACATAACTTCCTTTTTTCCTGCTTGTGCTGACTCGAAATTCCCAAGATCTGAAAAAGAGCACTTGTAGTGGCAATCCCAAAACTGATGAAGCTTGTGGGAAACCCAAAAAGTTATTGACTGATATTTTTGCTCTGTGTTCCCTACAAGATGCTTGACAAGCTTATCTACACCCATGTCAAAGCGATTATTAATCCACTGTTCTCTCAAAAGCTGACTGGGTTTTGATGCAAGAAGTCAACCATGGATCAAGTCATTGTGTTGACACAAAACATCAGAGATTCTTTCAGACTAAGAAGAAGGGCACTGCCATATTTGTTGAGTTGACAGTGGCATATGACACATTTGATATATACGGCATAGTATATACACATTTAATAAACTCTAAGTAACTTGAATTATATGTAAATACAGGGTATTTCAAAAAAAATTTAACATCATTTCACATGTGAATATCACAGAAACTACCTAGTTAATCAAAAAAAAACTAAACAGACTAAAGGTTAAACAACATATCATTTATTTCTGTAAATTTAATAAGAAAGCCAAGGGCATGTGAATTCCATGAAAGACTTTGCAAAGGTTGAATATCTCATGACATAGGTCACATCAAATTATAGCTATGCTTCTCTCAAACATTTTGCAGCAAGTCTAAGGTTCAGTGTGCAGTTGTTTTCAAAAAAAAGAAGAGTGGGACATATGGCAAACTTTTAACATTCCATCAGAGAAAAATCACTTGGTGTTAGATCAGGTGAATGTTGAGGCCATTTCAACATTAGATTGTTTTTACCAACAACCAATTCCATTCTTCTCCATGTATGATTGCTGCTTAGATAAGCTTGTACATTGAACTTTCAGTGAAGTAAAACCCTGTCATGTTGATAAAAATAATGTTTATTCGCAAGAAGCTGATCCATTAGCCAGTTCAGAAGCATGAGCAGTTAAACAAAAAAAAATAAGCCATGCTCAATAAACTTGGTATTTGGAGATAACACAAAAGACCTTCACTTTTTGGTTAGTCCCTTTTAGCAAACAGTTGGATAATAATTTCAATCACCTATTGACTTTGCCACTTGTATAGAATGTAATTTTATTAAGTTTTTCTTGCATATCAACCCAGAACTGTTTGTATCATTTCTTATCATCTGCTGTTATGGCCTGAATAAGCTGCATCTTGGTAGGGTTTTATTATCAAACATTTCCTTAGGACACGACAAATTATCAGTAAAAGAAGTAGGATTTCCATTTTCCTAATTTTTTTTTCTTGCAGACATTTTGGGGTTTGCTTCTGCTATAGCTGCTTACCCGAATCTACATATAGCCATATTGTCTCAGTTTTTGTTTTAGGTGAAATCAGCATTGTAGGTAAGGCAGCGTGGTCTCTTTGAGTAATTAGTCATAAAGTGACTTTCCTAAAGGCACCATAGATGTCACTCAGGTATATAAGCATCAAACTCACATCCTTCTACTTGCATGTCAAAGTGCTATTACACTGAGCTATCTGGCTGACTTTATCTTAATGTTTCTCAAAAATTTCTCATAAAAAATATTAAAAATTTTCCTAACCTTTTTACAAGATTTTTTATCGCATCTGTAACATTTTTGCATGTGTCATTAATCAGATTTTCATTATACAATTTGGCTATTCTTTTTCTAACTGACATTTTGGAGAACCATTTGACTTAATGTAAATCAATGCAGACAAGCTGGTTATTACTGTTATTGTCCAAAAGCAATGCTGTATTTGTTTCATTTATTAATTATTTTTTAAATTTATATACTTTTTTAAATTAACATTTAGATTGGGCTTTTCTTATGGATGATTTTTACATGTCTGCTGCTTTAATTTGCATTTCTGCACTTGAACAAAATTCACCTGCTTTGCTTGGAAGTTTACCACAGACTTTAGTAAGAAGTTCTATATCTTGATTTTGTTATAATTAAAAGTTAATTTGGTTTAATTTCTATAAATTTTGTTTATTTACCTCGCTTTCCAATTCACTTTTTACTTGAATTTGTTGACAGTTACTTATTGTTTATTTTTGTTTGAATGCGTAGCTAAAACAACAAAGAGACACAATGGTGAAATTTATTTACAATTGTCAGATTTTTTTATTCAACCTGCATTTAAAATTTTTTTTTTCTCTAAAGAAAGGCACTTTTTTACAGTTTTATTCTGTTGTCATCAATTTTAACAATGTCTTGAAGATTGGCTATTGTTTTAACGTTTTACTCCCGTCTTTTCTTTTAATTGAATGTCAAAACCACCTGTTATCTGTATTTTAAAAATGTACCAATTTACTCATAAACCAGCCATAACTTTTTATTTCTTTCAAGTGATCACCAGTTTTGCTAACAATGAATTTTTATGCTTATTTTATACAATTCAATACATTTTCTTCATAAAAATTGTGGTTTAATTTCTTGTCCTTTGGCAATCTTGAAAAAAAATTTTTAGTACTGTTATTATTATTCTTTGTACATGCATTCGAGTTGTATACTTATATTTCCTTCTTCAATTTTAACTTTATTTTTAATTTTTTAAAATACTTTTAATGCTTTTGTTTTAGCTTTAATCTCAACTCTAAGTTGTTAGCATGAAAATTTTTTTTAGGGTCTAGAATTTTTCAGACTTTTTTTACTAAAACACAGCGTTAAATGTCACAGAATTGAAATCAGCTTCTTAAAAAAGTGTTTGATGACACAGTCAGAGCAAGATATCTATAAATACAATTAAAATCACATAATAAAAGCAAAAATTTTATTGGATCCAACAGACTGTTTCACTTATTAAAAGGATCATCATGGTTTAAATACAATTATATTTAAAGAAGATATCCTGACGATTCCTTTAACAAGTGAAACAGTCTGTTGGATCCCATAAATTTTTTGCTTTTATAGTGTGATTTTAATTGTAGGTATTAAATGCCATGTAGCTAATAGTGATTGAGCCTTTTTCTTCGTTTGGACGGGAGCTGGATGGTCCACTAAATGGCCAAACATATTTCCGTCAACCAGGTCACCAGGCTCTTGTCGACATCCGGAGCATGAGCTTCATTTGGATAGTGATACATGGGGCAGAATGTTATTACCTTGAGTCAATGATCGAAAGAAATTCAATACACTGAGCCTTGATAGAAACTTAGTTTAATTTTAGGCATGTATATATCAGTTAATCCAGCTATTTTAATACAGTGGGATCCCTCGAGATGCGAAATTAATTGGTGCCAGCTTGCCTTTTTTATCTCGAAACTTTCGTATCTCGAAAGGCATTTTACATGTAAATCGCTTAATCCGTTGCAAGCCTTTTGAAAACACTCATTAAATTTTATAACAAGGGTAAAACCAGAATGAAATAAGAGCAAAATACAGTAGTACCTAACCTAACCGTTAATACTGTACCTGTAAATGCAATAGATATTGGAACATAATGCAATAATAAATACAAAAAATAATTAATGCGAAAATGTGGAACCTTACCTTTCGAGTGAAGCGATGTTCAAAAGCGAAACTGGCGGCAGAGGAGGAGGGTAAACGGCAGAAAACATAGGAAATGGCAGGAAACATTAACACATAAACATCATGGGAAACATTCTGACCAATAGGATAACAGGATCTTATGGCTGGAAGAGCAGGATCTTATGGCGCCAATTTAAAATTTTTGCCGCCCGTGTTTTTCGTGTCTCGAAATTTTTTTCGTATGCCGGGACAAAAAAATCTTCGCATCACTTTTCGTATTATGGAACTTTCGTATCTCGAGGTTCCACTCTAAATAAATGTCTTACAAGTATTGCGTTTTATTTCGCCATCAAGTTTCTCTTTAAATTGCATCTAAAGCATTCTGTTGTTTTTATACTTTTTTGTTTATTAATGTCATCTCAAATTCCATTCACCTTCTCTTTATCTTTTTTCCACATTTTTTTCTAATTGCTTTTTTATTTCCGGTGTTTAACTTGATTCAATTTTTTTTTTCTTATTTGTTATTCGTTTTTATTTGTTGAACATCTGCAAATGTTGTATTAAGCAATCTTATGAAATAATTGTATTGTTAGTAATTGTTACTCAACTATTTCTTTTCAATGTAATAAAATAGTTTAAGTTTCTGGCTGTCCACACCTGTACCTAAAATATTTTTTTCCTCTTTTTAACATAATTTTAAATTTTTTTCATTTTCAAGATTTTTTCAAATACCCTTAAAAAATTTCAAGTCATATGTTGCTTAAAATAAAACTTTTACGTTGATTATAGTAGCGCTTAGCCTTGAGTCTAAATGTTGTGTGAGTTATTTTGCTGGTGTTATGCGTTTATTAATGTCTTCTAAAATTAGTTCATTCTAAAACATTGCGTATATTTGCTAGAATTATATGATGTCATATGGTTTTAATCACATGTCCTAACTTTTTTTGTTAAATTGCTTGTTTTAATTTGATGCATTTGAACAGGAAGTAAATGATTCGCGTAGCAGGAAAAAGATATAATGCAATCCGAATTTTGCTGGTGTGCTCAATGCATTGCATGCAGTTTTTTTAAGTAATGAGAGTTGCTTTTAAATAAATTAAGGAGTTTTGGCTACTTTGTTTTCGTTATTTTTTATTCTGTTCTTGTATTAGTATATTAAATCACTATTTAAATTGTGCTTCTTAGAGATGAATAGCTTTGATTAAGGCTGTTAAATTTTTAGTTTACCAAACGTCCGTCCTCGCACGGAAATCTTCGCTTACATCGAAGTCACACAGGTACAATTATTCTTTCTTAGTACTATTTTTTTATCAACATGGTTCCAATTTTAGAGTAGTATTTGTACTTTGGTTAAAGTTGCTGGTAAATTTAAGTAGATTTGTCGATGAAGTAGCATGGGCTTGCTGCTGGTTTTCTGTTACTCTACAATAATGTTCAGTTTGTTGTAAAAAAGTAATTGATGAAACTGAAACTTTGCAAAAAATAAACTAAAACTCAACACTACGTTGTATTCGAATTGATATTGTTGATTATAATTTGCTGGAATTAAGGATTTGTTTTAGTGTATTTGCTCTGAAGGAAGGTTATTATTTCTTTTGCAGCAGGGAGTGGTGATGAAAAAGAAGATAGCTCAAGTCGTGATACAAAAAAAGTAGAAAATTCTCTAAACTCTTCAATTGATGACCCTTCAGCTTCCAGAGATCCTCTTAATGTTAGCGTTAAACCTCGAACATTATCTTCTTCTAAAAATCAAACACTTTCTAGACAGATGTCCGATTTTGATGTTGACACTGCTCAAAGTGTTCCTAATTCAAGAAATCTGGGTGTTATTTCAACCACGCCGTCCAATACGTCTCCGCCTCGAGAATTTGGAATTTTAAATGAAAGTGTTCGTTGTGAAAGCGCTAGGAAACCTTTGTTTGATTCCAGTGACGACGACAACTGTGATTCGGATAATTTCGGTTTCTTATCAACGTCAACTTCAACGAGCGCAGTGCCAAACACAAACTTCGTTGATAGTTATTATTCTACCGTACAAGTTGCGCCCAAAATTGAAAACGCGTCTTTAATGTGTACTTCCAGCTACGGCAATACTCAGAAATCGGACTGCGATTGTTCTGTTGCTGTTCTTTTGCCCGATCTTGTCATATCTGCTCAAAATTCAAGATCAAATAAACTTGATCATGGTGCTGCTAACAAAGGTGAAAGAAACAAGATGTCGGATTACGTCGAGCCATTTAAAAATAATCTAAATCTACACGAATCTTCAACAGGTCCCGTTAACACCTGTGAGTATTTTTTGTTTTTACGCAAAAGCTTAGTTCAAATTGCGATACTACAACGAAACTTGATTAATCGACATTATGTAGCCTTTAAGTGTAAAAGTTTGCTATCAAAAACCTTTTTCAAAAAGGTTTCTAGTCTCTGTTTTACTTTTATAGTTCATCCGCCAACGCATCAAAGAAGTAGATCGGATCGAACTCACGAGATAAAGAAACTGAACAGTACGAACCAGTGCAATTTATTTTTTATGAATTTTTGCCGGTAATTCGAATTGTTTGAATTCGAAGATACGAGTTTAAAATTTCGGTTCAGGCTGAAGTTTTTGCACAGTTATCTGTGGGTATGCTTCCCGAAGTATATAATTTGTACGAAGTTTCACTAAAATGTGTTACATAACCATGCTATACATTACCCTTTTTGTTTTCGGAATGAATCAATAATTTTTTTGTTTTTATTTCAACTGGGTTTTGCCTAGTTTCTTAATGAAGAATAGCTCGATTTTTAAAGTAAATTGTAGCGCGATTTGATGGACAACTCAAGGTTTTACCTCGTTTCAGATACTGAATTGGATGGACCAACTGGTTGCGGAGACGATCTTAGTTTTTTGCATAAGAAATCCCTGCAGCGGGTTACTTCGTTTACTCTTGGTAATTCTCAAGAACCAACCAGTCCAGGTAGGTGCTTTTTTCAGAGCTTAGAACTTACTTTTATCCTCGTCGTGATTGCGCTGCGTATTTCTCGTATCCCATCGCTGGTTCATTCCAATAAAAGTGTCAAAATGTTTACATACTTTGCGCCAGTTTTGTGAGCAGTTTCAAGATTTTATTTGTCAATGTTTGATTAATGTTGTCATGATGTTATTTGGAATATATTATTTAAGAAGTAAAAACCTTTTGCATACAAACAAACTTCATAATATAAACCCTTCTAAATTTGTAGCCCTGCAGGCACAATTACATGGAGTAAATGTGCACAGCTCAGCGCGATGATGGCTATTCTCGGGTGTTAAAGCAAAACTTTTCTTGGTTTCTATACTCATTTTGAAAAACCTCCGTTGTTAATTCGCCCCGGTCCCCGTTGGTGCGTCGGGTTAACTCTCACTCAAGATCGCTTATACCGCCGTCAGACTGTCTTCAATCAACTCGTTAATTTTTTCCAGGATCTCGATCGACAAGTTTAATCAATTATTTGAAGAATCAAGACCTGACAACTTGTGCCGACATCGACAAGGTGACTGAACTTACTAACGGCGACGAGAGGCGCGCACTCGTTTCATGTTGAAACGAAAGAGTTATCCAGCAGTGCAGTGCGAAGTAGTAATGTTTGTTGATATAGTGAATTATACTGCTTTTCTTTGTTTTCGGTATACAACTCATACGAAATGTTTTTTGGCAGGAAAATGCTCACTTTGATTTTAGTGAGATTTTAATTGCAACCATCGAACAAGTCAAATGTCAAATGCGAGATCATAGAAGTCGGACTGGAGAGGGAAAAAGTCCTGATGACGAGGTACGTAAACGTCTTTTTTGTGTCTTTACGACTCAATATTTAACTTTTAATTCGGTGCAATTAAAAGCGCGATTCCATAGCTTGATCCGGCACTTAATAATAATGATGGTATGGCATAGGAACTACGACAAAGTTAAAGCAGAAAATTCAATTTTTATTAGTTCAAAGGCCAAACCGTGTTTGTTTATAGTTTTAAAGAACAGATAGTTGCATGTTGTTTTTGGCTTGCTGCTTTTTTTGTACGGCTATATTTAAACTAAATCACCGTTGTGGGAAAGAATCGCGACCTCGTTTAAGAAATCGGTATGAAGTGTTTTTTCTGAGGGCCCAACAAAAATTACTTTGCTGCTGAATTTGAGTTTTAACACACTGCGCTATTTCGCCCACAACGCGAGATTGTTGAAACTGCGCATAACGTAAATAAGCTTGAATTAATTCGAATTGCATTAAACCATACGTAGTGAAAATAATACTCAAGAAATTGACAATGCCAAAATAGCTCGATAGAGATAAGCAATAAACGTCGGTCATTGCAAAAACAGAATGCGATTTTTTGTTAATTTGTGGCAAATATGTTCTTCTCAAACGAAAATATGGTGAATTTATGTGCATTTTAATCCGGAAAATATCAGTTATTATAAGTTGCAATTCGGAAACTTTGCAATTGAAACTGGTAGTAAAATACAAGATTCACAATTGCAAGATAGTGTTGTAGATACACAATAAAAATATGTTTATTTTACGTTTTACAATCACACAGAACCAAATAAGTTAAATATCTAACGAAGATAACTCTTGAGTTGCCGCGCAGCACCTAACCCACTGGTTTTTACCAAAATGTTTTTTAAGCACTTCGATTTCGGTCGTGCGGCGCTTTAAAAAATTTTTGCTTTCACTCAAATACAAATTAACAATCGATGAATCGATTTGTCATACAAAAAGTAGAGTGGAAAAATCGCTTTTAACTTTATATGATCGAAATAACCGCTGGCGTTTAATATTCAATTCATCATGAAACTCGCATCCACTCCGGGGTTGTTTGATCTTTTCGCTGAACCAAATGACACGTGACTGTGCAGAATTACATTGACACGTTTGATTTTGAGCAATATCGCATTTGCACTTTACTGTTTACAACCGCACTGCGAAAGTTTCAACGCAATGGCTTTGATTTTAAGAAAGTATTCTATTTTCGCTAAGGTTGAAGGTTTTAATTTAACTGCTATTAAATTACACTTTTAAGTACAATATTTTTCGTAGCCATTTTGTCAAAGTATAATATTTGTATGGAATAGCAACAAAGCTGATTATCCCAACCCAGTTCGCAAGCCTAACTCCAAGTTTAGTAGTATAAATTATGCAATGGTTAAGCTGTCACAGTAGATTTTAGTAATGACGGCTTTAAACATCAGATGAGAAGCTTAATGCATGCAATGTACTGTTTTTCCAAGATCTGCGTTATTTGTGTTGAATTGAGATGTTGTGGCTCAAATCAACGCTCCACGAAAGTTCAACGAACGGTATTTTGTACAAACAAAGTTAATCCGATAATAAACTTTTTGTTTGTCGGGGGATAAAGAATTGTGTGCTCTAAAATATTAACTTGCGATTGCATGTTGCACGAGCAGCTGTATCCGGAGGCTCGTGACTCTTAGCATTGGATAATTTTTGTGATCACGAAAAATTTTGTTTGATTTACCAATTTCTACATCTACAACACTTGTTTTGAGATTTTGGTAAACTTTTGGTAAAGCGGGTACAAACGGTTAAACTTGCTGCCAGAGTGAAACAATTCGACTGTGACTCATGACGTTAAACTCGCACTTGCACCAACATTTGCAGATCTTATTGTTGAAACAACCTTATAACAGTTTATTTGTCTATCATTGGCTACTTCTCGTTTAAGTAATGTTACGCTGTTCAATTAGAAATTGTAACATTAATTCAAGTATGCTCCGATAAAGTACTCAATACATGAGCAGCAACCCCTTATATGGCACAAAAATGTCAATCAAAAAAGAAGTCTTGGGCTTTACCAAACAGCACAGCAAAATTTTATAAAGTTCAAGTTTATAAAAAGTTTAAAAGACTATAACTTATTTATTAAAACTTATAATATATCCAACAAGGATAAAAGTAAGCAGAATGATTAATATCGACAAGCATGGTGAGATGTTGACAACAAAGGGTTATTATCGGATTAATTTTGTCTGTCCGATCATAGAAAATATAACACTCGCTTAATTAAATGAGTAAATAGATTAAAGACAAGCGTCGAGCTTTTGCGCGCATAAATTTCGTTCGTCGAACTATCGACGTCAAAACCTCGCAACCCCCAAATCATCCTTTTGTATTAACCAGCAGTAATTTGCCAGCATACCTACAAATCGTTTTTTAAACAGATATTTAAAAGCCAAAGACAGTGTTCTGGTAGAACCGTTCACCACTGTCTCGAAAAATGTTTTCCGAAGTTTGGGGCAAAATTATTGATGGGTGTTTATAAAATGTATTTTAGAAAACATTTTGAAGTCTTTTCTTTGTAAATATTTGCCAAACTGTTTAATACTTAAGAAGTTTTTGCAAATTTTGGCAGTTCACCAACTGATTTCGTAAAATCTTATCCAAATACATTGTTTGAAATTGGCTTTCATTGTTCGAAAAACTTCTCTGCAAAAACAACCACAAGTAAATTTTTGTTAGAACTTTTACAAATTGTTTGAACACACACAAGTTTACGCGAAATGAGAAGATATAGTTTTGGAAATCAAATGGTAAATTGACCATATTTTGTTAAACACCCTGTCATACTAATTTAAAAGCTTTCTGTTTGTCTTATAATATTCGTTCGGACGAACTATCGGATTCATCAGAGCGAATACTATGCATTACTACACAAAGAAGAATATTACACAAGAAACTGCTATATTTAGCTTAATCTTCTGAAATCTCGTAATTTTCAAGTGTTTGTAAAAACTGTAAAGTTTTTCAACCAGTGTATAAAGAATCATTTATGTGCTATGGAATTCTTTCCAACAAAGTTTGAAGGTTACTGTTTGTTGAAAAGGAAATAGAAGCATGAGGAAAGATATTTCTGATAGCACAATTTGAATGCTTTTTTCGGGTGACTCAAAAAATGTCCACTCTTTCAAGATTATAGTAATTTCTAATGTGGAAATCTATTTGAAAATATCATTGCTATAGCGAAGCTATTTTTAAGATAACGCGTAACACCTGTTGAGAAAGTGGACACAATAATGCCCCTTTTATTTCAAAAACTGGTAAGATTCGCTGTTTAAATCACGATCCTAAAAGTTTATTCTTTTTTTTTCGCAAAATTTACGCCGTCAACAAAATAATTAAATTAATATTGTGTTATCAAGTGCAGCAGCTAAAATTCGGTTGTCTTCAAATTTAGTAGCTCGAAAACTTCTGTTGTTTTTTTCGGGAAATGTCACCGTGACTGGTGGTTTAGCAACTTGTAAGTTGACAGGATGTGTTAACAAACGAATTACAAAAAGTTTTCTTCCTGAAAACTATTTATTGACTCATTACAGCAGTCCTCAGGTTTCGTCCTACATGTTTGTGACTTCACATCCAGAGCGAAGTTTTTGCATGAAGCTGGTCAGTGTCTGTATTTTCTGGCTGTTAGCTTTTCATTGGTATCACTGAATAAAGTTTGGCTTTTTTTTTTGGGTTTTTTTTTTTTTTTTTTTTGTTATATCTACACCAATTGAAACCGTGGCCATAAGCAAGTCTATTAAAGCAAGTAATTCTAGTTTATTATCTCACTATTGTTACTCTTAAAATGAAAAGGAAAGGCGTGACCATGCGCATTTTGATCGGTTAAATATTAAACCGAAAATGATTTCACGATATTTCTTAAAATGAAGCAAAGTTAGAATTCGTAATGATTTTCTAATCATATGTATTTGTTGCTTGCTACAGAAAAGGACTTCGATATTTGGTAAACAAATTTTTTTTTTCTTCAGTTTGAAAACCTGCCTAGTCACAGCCATCCTGCGTCAGTAGGCTACCAATCTCCGGTTGGTAGTTTCATATCAAGTGACGCCATGAGCTCTTCGTGTCCGGCTTTACAATCTGGTCTCCCTAAGGAATTTGACGGTGAGAAATTTATTGGTTTTACTTCCTGATTTTGTTTTTGCTTGTTTTATGATTAGTTCTTAACGTTTTCTATTAAGCGATCAATAACAGGTGTTTGTTTGTCATTTACGCGATTATGTGCTCTTAAACAAAACGCGTATTAAGCAAAAAATGCTTTTCGGCAGCGTTTCAACAGTGCGGTCAAACATCTGATCTTGTTATTTTTTGCGGCTCTGAAACTTGTGATGATTGCAAGCTATCGAGTGTTGTTGATTGTCAACAGCGCGTTTTGATTGTTTATTTAGGATCGTCCTTCCCGTCGTCTGCCGAGCAATCGTCGAAAAGCAGAACTTTCAGGTTGGTTAAGTTATTTTCGTATTCATTCACGAGTACGCGTGCTGGCTATCTCTGCTCAACTTATTTCTTTGTTTGTCGCCCGCAGTGAAAGTTCGTCGCGGGCAGAAAGCACTCGCACCGCGGAGTCGATCGCGATCGGTTTGCTGCAAGCTTTCTCCGACCAACGTCGCGAAACTGCTGGAGAAGTGGAATGGCTGATATCGGAGGAGGATGTGCCGCAGAAGGTTGAACGTTTGTTATTTGCGTTTGTTCTTGTAAGAGACGCACAGCGACCATACACGACAGGCGTTAAGCGTAATAGCGTCTATCGTTTAATAACTGTTTACTAATTAAATCTTTGTTTTAATGTTTTACCAAGCGACATTGATTTCCAGAAAAATACAAATAAAAGGTATTGGTAATGATTTGGAATTTATATTTAACTCTTCTTTTATGGCTAGTATCATTTCCTCATATCAACGTTTTCTGTTCAACCAAAACCTTCCATTTTTTTCATGTCATTGCTATTAAATCGTAAAAGTGTTTATTTTCCTAATTAAAAATTTTCTTAGCTCCTTCCTATCCCAGAATCCACTGTCATTGATCCTGATTTTTCCGAAGATCAAGGCATCCGCATCCGGGGAAACCAGGACTGGGCACCCCCACGACCTCAAATCATATTTCGGGCTCCTGTCAAGTTAAAGTTGAAGCCGGCGATGGCGAAACAAAACAATCGCTGCGCCGGTTGCGGAACCTACGTTGAAAAAGGTGAGTCAAGCCTTACTAGCGCGATAAACAACAATGTAAATTGTAAATCTTCTCGATTAAGGCCCGTTTCCACTACGAGCGTGGAAAAAAGCATTCTTTGTTTGTTCTATTGATTTTTTTTGCGCTCGCTTCAATTTTAACCGCTCGCTTCAATCGAAGATCAATAAAAGAGACAAAGAATGCTCTTTTCCACGCTCGTAGTGGAAACGGGCCTTTACAGTCATGCGCCGCTTGCGTAGATCTTGACTGTTTAAACATTTCTTTTACTTAACCGCTTGATTGGCTGTTCGGATCGAGGGTTCGTATTTCATTCTCTCATTGGTTGAACCAATGGGACCGACTAGAGTCTTTACTGTTTTTTTACTAAAAACAAGCTACTGTTTTTGCGACCGAGTTACTGTATTGTTGCTTGGCAATGAACTCGAAAGTGTGTGTCGACTGCCGAACAGACCAGCATTTACTATCATCTACTCTTGCAACGACGTTACATCTTGCAGAATTCATGAAGCGATTTCGTTATTGCGAATATACCGGAAAGTATTTTTGCACTTGCTGTCATGATAACAAGCTGTCCGTGCTGCCCGCGAACGTTCTTCACCGATTCGATTTCAACAAGTGAGTTTATCATCTGCTAATGAATTTGTATCTAAATACGATTCGATTTATAGGATCCAAGCGTTTGTGAAGTTACTACTTTCCCAAAACATTCTCTAGGTTTTTCTTCAGCACACTTAACCCAGCACTGTTTTGACCAGCTAGAAGTTCTGCCTGACGACACTTTAAACGACAGGATTCTATTTCAGGTGCAAAGTGTCGAATTTCAGCCACGATCTTTTACAGAAGATCTCGAACAGTCCTTTGTATGACGTCGATGACGTCAACCCGTCTCTTTATAAAAAAGCAAAAATACTTAACACCATAAAAGTGAGTTTTAAGAAAAATTTTGACACTGTTTAAATGTTTTTAAAAATTAGAAACTTTCTGATGTATTTGTGAGGTTACCTTTTAATCAATCCATTTTTTCAGGAACATCGAACCCAAATCATCTCGTTGTACAAATATCTTCAACTGTGTCGAATTGTTAACGATGAAAACGATGAAAGTAGGACTTTTTTCTCGAAAGGCTTATTCTTTTGTGCTCTTGACTTATCGTGTTTGTCACAATTTATAATAATAATTTAACAATCTGAAATATAGCATCTTTTTCTCAAGTAAATCAGATGAAAGACGCCGATTGTTGATAAAAAAGTGATCTTGACTCGGTACATGGCGTGGTGTGCGAAAATTCGCTTTGATTTTGTCACGTTCTTATTAATGGATATCGGCCATGTTTGGCAAAAAGTGTTTCATTTAAAATCTTTTCCGTTGATTTATATTCCGTTGTTTAAAAGACGGTGCTACTTGACCTGATGTTATTTAATTCTTTAAGTTATCGTGACCCGAAAGTTTATCTGACGAAAGTTAATTGAAACTACGAGTACGGAATATGGCATCACAGCTTTTTACAGTTGTACTCTATTAATGTTAATGGATCTGATAAAATAAAAATAGCAAAGTGAGGTTTAATCGTAAAAAACTTGCCCAGTTAAATCAACTGCTATTCGATGGTCTTTCGTTTCGATTTACTGTCGTTCGATCAACTGTCATACTACCAAGTCAAACTAGTTAACAAGAAATGTACAGAGTTGTTAAGGTATTGCGCATATTAAACCAATTTGCCTTGAACGACTCGTTTCCTGTTTCAGACGGCCTCAAACACACTATCGTGTCTCTTCTTCCCTTCCACATGCTGGACGAACCACCAAGTCTTTATTCGTTGCGCGATTTAGAAAGGGCAAAATCGGGCGAACTTCTCGCTGATCTAAAGTTGGCCATCGATTTGGCATCCAGTCATGTCTCGTCGTGCGAGGTAATTCGCTTGGAGCTAATTGCATTTGCTTTGTTTGAGAAAGTCTCTTAGTTGTCTGCATTGCAGACCTACCCTCACCGATGTTTTACGGCCCATACCCGGTCCGTACCTTGTTTGATCGCCGTCATCAAATATCATTCAAAACATAAAAAACGTAAAAATCAATTTATAAGAGAAAGTAATTATTTATGCACGACTCAAAATTGAAGTCAGTTTCATATACTTAAGTCAGCGTACTCATGCCCACCCATGGGCTGGCGGGCTTATCCTTACCGGTGTAGGTTTTTATTTTGCATTTCTCCCGTTCTGATTATCTGGGTAGCTTTGCTATAAAACAAACATAATGCGAAGTCACCAAAACGCACACGGTCAATTTGCTGTCAAATTTTAGAGAAACATTTTCTTTTTCGTAGTAACGAAGCAACTAAACAATGTTGTTTTTAGTTGTGTCGCTTGAAGGGTTTCCTTTGTGAAGTTTGCCACTCGGAAGAAATTATTTTCCCACATCAAACTACTTCATCGACCTGCGCCATCTGCAAGTCTTGTTTCCATAAAAAGTGCTTCGTTGCGAGCAATTGCCCGAAATGCGCAAGGTTACGTCGAAGGTCAGCAAGTACACGAGCAGAGCTAAAGATCAGTTAGGGTTCTTTTCTACTACGATCGTTGGTGGGAATATTTGTATTTTTGATTTTTTTACATCTTTGCGCGCTTAACCGCTAAGCGTAGCAAGAAAAATCAATAAAACAAACAAAGAATACTCCCGCTATTGCTCGTGGTAGAAACGAGTCTTTATTTTAATGATTTTTTAGTTTTATTTTAACCGTCGGCATATAGTGGTCGTTTCAACTTCTACAGGTTGGAGAGTCGTAGCTTTTTCAATAGTGATTGCCGTGCTAATGTGAATATCGATTTAAAGGTTATGTTTGGCTTGTTCAGGGATCGAACCAGTGTCTACCACTGTGAACCTCTACATTTAAATTGTAGTTTTGTTCTTTTTTACATTTTGCTCACCTTGTTAGAAGAACCAGGCCAATAATTGACTTTCATTAGTTTTGCTAAAAAATTTAACGTTTTTTTAGAAAACAAGCGCTGGAAGGATTATCAGAAGAATGAACTAAAAAATATTTATTTTTATACTTCACTTTCATTTTAATTGTGCAATATCAATTTATTGTAGCGTCTTTTCTAATATACCATTGACCTAGCAATTTTTTTTATTCTCTTAATTTATTTGGTCATGTTCGTATGTCTTTTTTTGTTTTGAAATGACTTGACATTGAAGTTCAAAACATTAAAGTATTTGCAAAAGCAGCTTGTTTATGTTACTTTGCAGCAAAGTTCCTATAAAATACAAGTTATGAAACTAATTGTTACCATTGAAACATCACAAACCGCCATTTTGTTTCATTAGTTTGTAAATCTGGTATTGAGAAGCATCACGTAAAGCAATGCTTCATATGTATTTTGTTTTGTTTTTTTACACGAAAAAGTTAATTTTGAGTTTGTATTCTATAAAAATATAAATAATGACTATCTTAAAGAGAATAAAAAAAAAAAATACCGTTTTAAGGTCGTGAAAATCAAAGTATATGCTTGAAATACGGAAAAAAAACCGTGAGCGTTTGGTCTTTCGAAACTATTTTGTTCTACTAAAATAAAAATTGTTTGACATTTAACCTTAACTTTAGTACAGGGTGGCCCACTTAAAAGTAGCCCAGAAAATGTAGTAGAGAAGAGAAACATTCTTTCATTGTTTAAATTACCTGTAATGTTATAAAAGATGCTGAAAGTGCTCCCCGTTGACATCTATGCATTTCTGGGCACGTTTAACATACTGCCTGTAGCTCTTCTCTGGTGATTCTCCTGATAGCGTTGGTAGTGTTCTCCTTTAGTTTGTCTAGATTGTGAGGATTATTTGCATAAACTTGTCATCATGTGATTTTCATCTTTGGGGGACTTTAAAACAAAAAGTTTATGCAAATAATCCTCACAATCTAGACCAACTAAAGGAGAAGATTACCAACGCTATCAGGAGAATCACCAGAGAAGAGCTACAGGCAGTATCTGCAAACGTTGTTAAACGTGCCCAGAAATGCATAAATGTCAACGGGGAGCACTTTCAGCATCTTTTAAAACAATCTTTTATAACACTACAGGTAATTTAAACAATGAAAGAATGTTCCTCTTCTCTGCTACATTTTCTGGGCTACTTTGCCACTCTGTATCTAATATTCTCAGTGTGATTATGGCTAACCCAATTAAACAATTTTATTAAAGCGTGACGAATAAGAACTTAGATGACAATACACTGTATTTGAATTGTTTGAAATGAGATTCTCGAAACTTTTAAAAAATCAAAACAGCGACGGTCCTGAGCATCTTTGTAGGCAAGTTTAATCGCCTATGAACTGGTGATAAGGTTTTTTTTTGTCTATATGCAAATAGGATCGCACACCTACATCAAATTGTGAGTACGGTTCCACGACACAAACCGCAGACCACGTTTTATCAGCGTGACTCCATATATCAGGCACCACTTGGAACACGAGTTCTGAAATTTTTGGATGACGAAACCCAACACTGGCTCAACACTATTGCTTCCTGCATCTGACCCGGGCATTATAGCATCATGTGATGATAAAAAAATATAAAGCTATATATAATTTATTGAAATTCTGGATTCCATATTAAATAAACTTTTCGAACAGTAATTTTTTTAGGCCAAACAAAGCACGTATGACTTCAGCCGTACTTGCCGGGGGCAGGGACTTAGAAATTCTCAAAAATTCTTTGGACCACGACGAGCAAAACCAGAAGCGATAGAAAAAATTTAGGCAAAGTCGAACATTTTAGGGCAGCCACAAGAAAGTGTGTGGGCAAGATTTAAGGTGAAGACCTCTTTAGAGATCACTATGTTTTTGGGACGAAAGTCGAGAAATCGGAGACAAATTCTAAGTAAAGACCTTTGTTTTTTTTGTCTTCATCCCATATTTTAGACAAATTTTTTCTCACGTTCGTAAAATTTAGAAAATCATAATTCGGGAAAATGTCACAAAATTTCGGCAAAACTGTATTGCCCACCCAAATCTTTTCGGTTGATACGCCTATGCAAATAAGCATAATTAAATTAATTTATATTTCATTTGTCTTTGACTTAATTTTCAATACTAATAGCGGTCAAAGTATGCTAACACAATTTGTGTGCGAAATAATTATTTTTACTAGGATATAAAGTTCATAACAAGATATTTCATTAAAAAAAAAAATCCAATTTAATAATAAGTTAAGAAAAAAATGGAAATCAACCACAAACACTGCAAACAATTTCAATAAGTAGTTAATAATTAAATGTACGTAATTAAAAGTAAAAAAATCGGAAAATACATGCCAAAATATAAAGCAAACAAGCGTACAGAATAATCAAACTATTTTTCCTTCTAATCAGCTCTCGCTTAAAGATCAGTTACTTTGATTTAATTATCTGTCGATTGCGTTCACCCTTATGGCACTTTTAAAACCTATTATTTTACGCTGAATACACACTTTCCTTTGTTGTTTCAGACAAGTTTGCAAAATGAAATAATGCCTTTTAACATTGACGAAGAGCATACACTAGGGCAGTGTTCTTCAAACTTTTTTCATCGAGGCCCATTTTGCACAGCCAAATTTTTTCGCGACCCCTAAAAAAAAGTCTTCACCTAAAATCGATTTCTGATTCTGCTATTTTTCCCCCGGCATCAAGGTGTTCTCTAAAAAAAAAAGGTCTTCACCTAGAATCGATCTCTCATTCCGCTATTTTGGCCCAAAAATCAAGGTGTTCTCTAAACCAGCGGTTCCCAAACTGTGCGCCGCGAAAGTATGCGAAAGTTGTTGTACTTACTGCTTTTCTCACAATAATTGCAGTGTGAAGGTTATTAGCAGCAACTTCCCTTCAGAGAACGATTCCGATTGAGGACCTTTTTCAAACAGCCTGATTTTGGGAGAGAAATAGAGAAAAATAAGGAAATCGGATATAAATCGAAGTGAAGACCTTTTTTTTTTTTTTTTAGAGAACACCCTGATTTTCGGAGAAAAAAAGATTGTTCAAAGAAGTAATGGAACTGAATACCTTTTTTCATTACGGCGCCGCGAGTATTTTTAAGTCTTCAAAGGGCGTTGTTAAAAAAAAAAGTTTGGGAACCGCTGCTCTAAACAAAAAAAAAAAGAAAAAAGGTTTTTACTTCGAATTAATCTTGTATTTCGCTACTTTTCTTCCAAAATCATCGTAATCTCTACAAATCTAAAATTTAAAATTTTGCGACCCCCATTGAACCACTTTGCGACCCCCAGTTTGAAGAGCCCTGCACTAGGGGTCACCAACACATAGCCGCAGGCACTGGGTTGCCATCGAGGAACTTAGAAGTCGCCTGTAGGCGTATTTTAAAAATAACACCATTTATTTATAGATAAAGAATATTGAAAAAAACTGTGTAAATATGTACTTTAGAAAAGTGGATTAAACTGGTAGTTCATATATGACTCATTACTCATGACGTAGATCTTAGTTTTAAAAAAGTAAATGATCCCTGTTATAGTCGGCAGCGTGGTGAAGTGGTTAGAGCGCCGGGATTGGGATCGACATGGTCTCGCTTCAAAACCTACTTGCCCTATTCTGTTTGCGTCTTTGGGAAAGACACTCTACGGCACTTTCCTTTGCTTTGGTGGTCTTGGCAAGTAATTCTAAATTTTTGTCATATCTCTATTAAACTTTAATCGGACAGCAATACATTCAGCAGTGAAAAAAGATTTGCTAGTTTTGCTTTTATTAAACAATGCAAAAAATGGCTTATTAATTGTTGACATGATTTTGGAATCCAAATTCTTCAAGCCAACTCTGTAAAGTAAAGAACTAAATGTTAAAAAAACAATTGGTTTTACAATGAAAACAATGTTCCACCAGCGCAACTGCAAAAGACACCGCTAAACCGCAAGGGTATACTGGCGGCGGTTCCCATATGCTAACCACATCGAGTTAGCTAACACGGATACGGGTTAAGACAAGCAAAACCCTGCAGTTCCCATTACAAACATATAGTAAGAATGGTCAAGTCAATCAACAAGCAAGTGCCGACAGATCTGTTTCGTCCTTATTTTTTTATTTTTTTATTTTTTATTAAATTTATTAATATTTATAAACCACAAAATAAGAGAAAAAAAACGATTGTTTAGATTTGGTACTGTTGATAATTGATGTTTGTAAGGAACAGTTTAATTCTATATGCACGTTTCGAGTGCAATATTCCAATTAAAGGATATGAAATGATTATAGCTTTAGGTATGCGATGGCATCAAACAAAAAAAAGTAAAATTATTTCAAAGAAAAAGGGGTAAATTTGGTGGTAGATAAAAAAAAAAGACAGTTTTGTTTAGTCTGTTAAATCACATAGCGTTTAAAGGTGCAGTGAGTTAAAAATATAAGCAATATTCAGGCAAAAGAAAAAAAAATCATACATAACATTTAAATTTATTAATAAGGATTTTTGGTGAATGTTTTATTGTCGGGAAAAAGCTTTTGCATAAATGTTTTAAATCTTCTTTTTTACACAAGATATAATTTATTTTACATACAGATTTGGATGAAATGATTGGATTTTAAAATACTTATCAGAGACAGATATAAGATATATTAGATAAAATTTATGGACACATTACATTGCAAAAACAATATGTATTCGGTTTTTCATTTATTTTATTTTGAAAGATCAGGATAGGCTTTTTTTAAAAAGGATTTAAATTTAGTTTTAATTTTATATAGTTCTTCGTTGAGTAGGGAAGGAGTGACAGAGAAGTTAAATAAAATGATTTTATTGCGCAACTGGAAGGATGAAAGTCGAATTAAGGAAGCCATTTTGGATAGTATTAAATTGTGATTGCCAGTTTGTTCAGAAAAATTATACAGAAGTATGTTTTTAGAGAGAGAAATGGGTTTTTTTAGGATTTCTGAAAGGAAAGATTCCAAAGAATAAACTAGATATTTAGTAGGAGGGCAATCAAAGAATAAATGGTGAGGATCATCGAGGGAAGAAAAACATAATTTACAGAGAAAATCATTTGGGGTTTTAGGAGTAAAGTTATGCTTTTGAAAGAAACAACCCCAGGCATAACCTTTGTAGGCTGTTCTGAAGGTTATTTCTTTCTCAAAATTAGAAAAGAGAGAAGGTCGAGGTTTAAATAAAGTTAGTCAAAGCCATGTATAGGGATTAGCTTGATTGTTACCATTTGTTTGGGGTATATCATTTCTCTCGGGAGAGGATTTGGGTCAGGTTTAAGGAGAAGTAAATAAAGAGATTTAAAGGTAAGTTTGGGTAGGTGATCCGAGGGGATAGAGGTTTTATGTAGAAGGATTAAGGCTTTTTTCCAATGGGGATTTGGTTTGGGTCGATGGGGTTGGGTGTTTGAGTAAAGATCAGGGTTGAAGGGTATAAGTTTTGTTTTTAGGTTGTAAATAGCAAAGTGCATCCAGAAATGGTGAAGTGGTTTAGGGGTTTGAAGAAGAACAATCAATTGCCATAAGAAGGCTGTGGAAATTTTCAGGCCGATGGAAGGCAGGGCAATTCCTCCATCAGCCTTAGGAAGGTATAAGGTGGATCGTTTGATAAGTTCAAAGGGGGAGAGATTCCAGAGAAATTTGAAGAGGAAGGAGTTTAAGGTTTTTATGTGTTTAGGTGTTGGTGGGATGATTCTAGATAAGAAAAGAATTTTAGGTAGGAAGTGCTGGTTGATAGAAATTACTTTTGAGAAAAGGGAGTCATTTGGGTTAAGAAGGGTAAGGATAGCACGGGGTACAGAGCGAACAAGAGCATCCCAATTTTGCATCAGTAAGTCGGTTTTAAAAGAGAAAAGAATCCCAAGAATTTTAGTTGATTGAAGAATTTTTCCTCGGGGAAAATTTGATTGAAAAGAGGAAATAAGTTCTGGGGAATTGAAATAATAGTGGTCTTGTCATGGTTGATTTTAAGACCAGAAAAGAGCGAAAATTGATTCAGTATCTCAAGAAGTGTGGAAAAGGAAGAGGGATGGGTAATAAAAAGAGTCAAATCATCAGCAAAATGACTAACTTTAAGAGGGCATCCTTGGCGGATGCCTCTCTTAACAGGGATTGAATTAGAGAGATAGCCATTTAGGTTTATTTTGGATGTGAGATTTGAGAGAAATATTCGTATCCATTTTAGTAAAGAGGAAGGGATTCCAAGTTGAGAAGCAGTTTGAAGAAGGAATTGATGAAATACTGAATCGAAAGCTTTATAGAAATCAATTTGCACAATGGCTAAGGGTTGATGAAAGTTTTCTGCAAAGTCTATAGCAGATTTAATGTTAAGGTGATTGTTGAAGATTTGGTGCTTCGGGAGTCCACATTGTTGCTCGAAGGATATGATATAGTTGAGAATAGGTTTTAGTCTGTTTGAAATTATGGTCGAAAGGATTTTATAGTCAGTATTGAGGAGGGAAATAGGACGCCAATCTTTAACAGTAGAGGGGTTTGGTTTTTTCGGGATAAGTTTTATTAAGGCTAGTCTTTGGGATTTAGAAAGTTAATTGCGAAGGTAGGAGTTGTTATAGGTTTGACAGAGTAAAGGTATTAAGGATGGAAAAGAAGAGTAGAAATTGGCGGTAAGGCCATCTAAACCTGGGGAAAAATTTTTATTTAGAGAAGCAATTGCGGTTTTGATTTCTGCTTGAGTAATTAGAGGGGAGGAAGGAAGGGATTGAAGTAATTCATTGTTAACAGTGGTTGAAAGATCCTGGAGATACACAGTAGGATCAGGGACAGACGTGGGAGTATTCCAAAGGCTGCTAAAAAAATTTATGAAAGAAGAGTATTTAGTTACAATTGAAGGTTTTTGGTAAGATGAGGATTGAATCGAGGTATCAAGAGGAATTAAGGATTTTGTTTGGGTTGTATTTTCATTGATAGGGGCTAAAGGAGAGGGTCCATCAATACTGGATAAGGGTGGAAGGCGGGATCGGATCTGAGTTCCCATTTGTTGATGTTGCTTTATTTGGTCTATTTGGTTGTTAATAAGGTGAATTTGTGTGTGTAAGCCTTGTGTTTGTGTTACTTGTAGTTTAGTTTTCAAAATGTTTTGTTGTGTTTGTGTTTTCTTTTTTTGAATTTTTGATAGAGTAATTATGTGGTGTTTTATTTTTCTTTTTTGTTTATCCCACCATATTAGTGGTTGTTGTATGGGGTTTAGAGGAGGTAAGAGATTTGATATAAAGTATTTAATTGAAAAGTTATTGCATGAAATAGAATGGATAGATTCATTTAATTTCCAGTGGGAGGATTTGAAAGAAAAGGTTTGAGGGATTTTGATTTTAATACTAGGAAAATTGTTATGGTCTGAAAGAGCGTTGGCTTGATAAGAGGTTTGGGAGATATTTGGAATAAGGGTGGACGAGGTATAACTTCGGTCTAATCTGGAAATAGGATCAAGATGTGAAAAGGAGAAAATTTTTGTATGAGGGTGAAAGTAGCGATAGGAGTCAATTAAATCAAAATTTGATATTAGTTTATGGAATATACAGTAATTTTGTCATTTGTATTTGGCGAGAAATAACCAGTTCTGTCAATGGGGTTAATGACTAAATTAAAATCGCCAGCTATGATAAGTTTTCTATGCCTAAAATCTAAATTGTTTAAAAAGGAGATGATATTTTGAATTGCTTTAACACGCTGTAATATTTTTGTGGAGGTATTTCCTGATGGAAGATAGCAATTAATTAGAGTGAAATTATCATTATGAAGGGTGAATGAGATGGCTTGAATATAATTGTGTAAAATAATGTCCGATTTAATCATGCGTGGGGTGAGATGTATTTGTTGAGTGTTAATAAGAATAAGAGTACCTTGACGGTGTGCAATATGTGGAGTAAGTAAGTGATCTGTGTTTGAGTATGCAAGAAAGTTATTCGCGTGACAAAAGTGTGAAAGTTCTTGTTTTTGAATAGTGTGGGTTTCTTGTATGAAAAAAAAGGAAAGATTGTTTAAAAGGATAATTCGTGCAAGGTGTGCGGATGATTTATTAAAACCGTTAATGTTTAATGTTGCTAGTTTTAAAAGCATTTAGAACAAATAAAAAAATAAAAAAAATTAAACAGTATATAATAATAATCACAATAGGCATTACAATTACACATAACCCAAATAAAAGAAAAGGAAATATTTTTGTTTGAAAATACCAGATAATCATAGAATTAAGGTATATTTTTCACAACGGGAATTTAAATAGTAATTGTAAAGATGAAGTAGGAGTTTTGGAAAAAAAGAAATATACTGAGAGACAGAGAAGCAGCATTAAAAAGGAGGTTTGGATAGAGCTAAGAGAGAGAAAGAAATCGAAAGAACAGGAGAATAGCATAAGGTTACACTGGGTTGTCAACTTATCACGTGGTTGAAAGGTAACTTCCAAATATGGAGTTGTCTTGAAATTTGTAGTTTTAAGTTGAGAGAAGAAAAGAAGGCAATAACACTTAAAACGTGGTGAGAGAAAGAAAACCATCTGATATCGATTTTTTTTCTCTCTTTAAATATTGATCAAACAGGTAAAAACATTTAGGTAAAAAAAATATTTTACAAAAGACACAATAATTTGGGATTTATACAGGAAAAAAAAACTTACCATAATTTTCATATTGATTCAATAACTCAAAAAATCTTTTAAAAAAAATTTTGAAAATCAATTCAGGTTAGGAAAACAGCTAAATACTATAGAACAATACAAACAAATTAAAGGCTATTTTTTCTTTCTTTAGTGTTGATTTTCTTTTTTCTAGGTTTTAGGGTTACTGTAGTTGTGTTTGCTTGGGGAGAGGGGGAATGCTTTCTTTTTTGACTTTCAACTTCTTTTGTGGAATTTGATGGTTCAGCTTGAGAATTTTCGTTCGAAGACTTAGGTGGTGGTATTTTAGCGAGTTGTATATTATCAAAAGATTCTATAACATCTTCTTCACTTACGTTTGGTGATGTTGTGATGGATTTAAGAGGTGCAATATCTTCGTTATTTTGGATTTGGTCATTAGGTTCTAATGGGGGGAAGTTCTCATTGTTCTTTTCGATTGGTTTTTTATTCAGCTTCATTTTGTTTAGAGGGTGAAGAAAGTGTGGTTGGCTTGTTTTGGGGGTCGATGTTATTGCTTTAGCGTAAGTTTGTTTTCTTGTGTTTTGATCAGTAGGATTTTGAATTTCTTTTATTTTTTTGTTTTCTTTCTTTTTTGGGCAGTTTTCAATCTCGTGGGATGTTTCTTTGCAATAGTTGCATCTATTTTTAGGGGCTTTACCGTCTATATTGACTGAAATAAATCTGTTCCTGAAGATTATAGAGTCCGGTATATTTTTCCTTTTAAAATTTTCGATATAAAGGTGTAGGTAGGGGTTATGAATAAGGGGACACTTCTTATGCTTGCCAAATTCAAAATGTTTGCAGCTTCCCCAGGAGCTGGTTATTTCTTGAATTGTTTCATTAGAGATATCGAAAGGCATCAGGTATAGGGTGATAATTTGCCTGAATCCTAATGGGCAATTTACTTGGATGGAAAATTCGACGTTTTCTCTTGTTGATATTATTTCAGGTTCGTAAAATGTATTATAAAGATCTTCTAATATTTTTTTGGGGGTAGTTTTTTTAAAAGTTACATTATATATTTTTAATTGGTAGTTATGAGTGACTATGCCATAGATTTCATCTAGGTAGGGTTCAAAGGGTCCATCTTCTAAGAATAGGTCGATGAAATTATTTATATTAAATTCAACATCATCGTCAAACATCTTGACTTTGAATAATAGAGAATTTTTCTTGGTGGTCATATTTTTTTGTAAGTAAAATTGAAAAAAAGGGGCACGTATTTTCTTTTTTCTAAAGGTGGCAAGATAAATATTTCACTGGAAATAGGGAATCTATCTATATAAAGAAAAACAACTGACTTTCACTCTTAACTGACTCAAAAAAAACAACTCTAATAAAAAGTCTAGCTCTCTGTCTAGAAAAACCTTCTGTGACGGCAACTGCTCAGTAGTCACAGTTTGAGAAACTCTTTATTAAAATTTTCTAACTTGATGTTCTAGTTTGGATTTGACTCCTGACTGATGTTAGTTTCTTAGGACTCGTCAGGACACTACTGCTTGTTGTTGACCCCAGCTGAAAAAGTAAAAAAGTTAAACAGCTGGCACAACTTTCTGTTTGTGGTTTTTACACCTCAAACATCCAGTTGCGGACCAGTTGTGGACCTGACGCTGGGTAGGTAGTACAATGAAAAATTAGCATATCGATGTTAGCAAAAATTAGCATACAATGAAAAATTAACATACAATGTGGTTAGCATATCGGAACCGCCGCCAGTATACCCTTGCGGTTTAGCGGTGTCTTTTGCAGTTGCGCTGGTGGAACATTGTTTTCATTGTACTACCTACCCAGCGTTCAGGTCCACAACTGGATGTTTGAGGTGTAAAAACCACAAACAGAAAGTTGTGCCAGCTGTTTAAGTTTTTTACTTTTTCAGCTGGGGTCAACAACAAGCTGTATTGTCCTGACGAGTCCTAATAAAAACGAAACAGGTCTGTCGGCACTTGCTTGTTGATTGACTTGACCATTCTTACTATATGTTTGTAACAATTGGTTTTGTTTATTAGACCAATTTTACAGCTTCAAAAAAACTGATTTTTTGAACACAAATTTTGGATAAAGCACAGGATCCAAACTAAATAAGCATCCAAAGCAGCATTAAGCTATCATCAGAATACTCCTCAATATTCTCCGGTTCCAGGGTGGAACAAAAAAATAAAATCTTTACACTCAGCTGCTCGTTATGCTTTTTTAACTTGGGTGCATAATGGCCGTCCTAAACATAGAGTTTACTTTGAAAAAATGAAAATTACTCGTAAAAAATTTATCTTTATCTTTAAGACACTGTAGAAGACTCAAGGAACAGCATAAATCGGATGCCTTAGCAACTGCTCTTCAATCAAGTTCTTCAAGAACAGCATTTTGGAAAAGTACGTGCAGTGTACAAAAAAGATTATAACAGCATTCCACTCTCTGTTGGCAATGCCTCTGGTCAGTCTGATGTTGCAAATATGTGGAAAAGCCACTACAGTGGACTTCTAAACATTGTATCTGGTAAAAGTTGTGACAAAATTTTTGTTGATAACTTTCTAACCCGCCGATCCAGTTTTTGCAATATAACCAACTTTCAGTGCACAGCTCCTATGATGTGTAATTTAATTAAAAAATTACCTTTACAGAAATCTGCTGGTGCTGATGGTATTACGGCAGAATATTTACGGTATGCTCACTATTGTGTTTGTATTTACTTAAGCGTTTTGTTCAATTTATGTGTGAGTCATGGCTTTATTCCTAAAGATTGTCTTATTACTGATATAGTTCCTATTCTCAAGTGTAAAAATAAAGATGCTACTAATGTAGGTAATTACAGGCCTATAGCTGTGGCTACTACTATTTCTAAGCTTTTTGAACATTTTATATTATTTCACATAAAGCCTTTTTTGTCAACTAGTGATCACCAATTCGGGTTTAAGCGTGGTACTGACACTGATATGTGTATCTTCTTGCTCAAGAAAATCATTTCGTCTTACCTTCAACAGGGTAGCCCTATTTTTTCAGTATTTTTAGATGCCTCTAAAGCGTTTGACCGAATATCTCATGAACTCTTGTTTAAAAAGCTGTTATTGCGTGATGTTCCGCCGTGTTTTATACGATTGCTGCGATATTGGTATCGTCAACAGCAAATGCGAGTGAGATGGGGATCTCAACTATCTCAATCTTTTGGAGTCTCTAACGGTGTGCGACAGGGGGGAATACTTAGTCCTTACTTATTTGCTGTCTATATCGACCAACTGTCAAAAGATCTCAATCGCGTTCCTGCTGGTTGTTATATTGGAAACACTTTGGTTAACCATATCATATATGCAGATGCTGCTTCAGTCCTAGCGTTGCAGGACTTCAAGATTTACTCGCTGTGTGTGATAGCTTTTCTTATAAAAATGGTATTGTTTTTAATAGTAATAAATCCCAGTGTATGCAGTTTCTTCCAAAATCATTTCACCTCACGAATGTCCCTGTAGTTCGCTTGTGTAACGAAACGCTGAATTTTAGTAAAAAAGTTAAATATCTTGGTGTATATTTAACCAATGCATTAACTGACGATGATGATATAAATAGACAAGTAAGATCTTTATATTGTTCCGCAAATCAATTAAAATCTGCTTTTTCACACTGTTGGTTTGATGTTAAAAACTTATTGTTTAAATCATATTGTACAAATTTTTACGGTTCACATCTGTGGAGTAATTACCTAAAATCAAGTTTTCACAGTATTCGTGTAGCCTGCAATGACTGCTATAGGATGTTACACAACCTACCTAGATACACAAGCGCGCGTGAATTTCAAGTTATAAATCATATACCAACTTTTGAAGCTCTTTCGAGAAAAACTTTGTACAATTTTATTAATCGCTGCCTTAACTTACTTGTCACCAACATGATGAACGCTTATTGCTTTTTTGATAGTCAATTTTTTACTTATTATAGGCACATGCTTTGTTCGTTTTTAATAATGGTTGTTTTTCTAACGTGTACATTTGTTTTGTCGATAATTTTATATGGACAGTACTGTTTGAAATTAGTTTTTAAATTTTTGAATTTGAACCATTCTGTGGAGTTTTTGCTGTTTTGTTTTGTTTTTTTGTTGGTGTGTTTTTTTTCTTTGTTATGGACCGGGAGTCTGAATTAAATAAAAAAAAAAAATAAAATAAACTGCGAAGCTATATATAGCATGGCATTAAATAAATTTTAAATTTGTAAAACTATTCGATTTGAACAAAGTTTAAAACAATTCAGGAGATTTATTTGCAAGTACGCTCGTAGTAAGTTGACTACTTGAAATAAAGGGATTACAGCAGCTTCATTATATTCTGTTGTTCTTCTGGTAAAAACAGAAAACTTTTTTGTTAAAAACCTTTTCAGTTTATTAAAAACTAAAAATTAAAAACAAACAGTTAACGTTTCGGGTGCGGTTACAAGCACGCTTCGTCAGGACCAAAGCTAAAATGAATGTAAAGTTAAGAAATCAACTAAAATTGTTTTCAAAAAACAGTTGCCAAAACATAGCGAAAATTACTCAAGCGTAGTATTAAATCATTATTTCAAAAAACAACAAGTTTCGTGTAAAAAACAATGAAATGCGCAACACGGAATCGAACAAGCGTGAGAGAACAATTTAAAACAGCAATTAAATTTTGTAAGTACAGTAAATAAAATACAAAAACAGGTTTATTTTAATTCATTATATATTTCATTGTAATAGACACCTTCTTTGTCATTTATCGATGAATTAGTTTTTTGTATAAAATATGATTCTAAAAAACGGCGTTTATAAAAGTCAGGTTTAAAAGTAAGAATTGATGAGCCAAGCCAGTTGATTTTATGGTCGAATTTAACAGTATGTTTGACAAGAGCAGTTTTTTTATTTATGTTGTTATCATCAATTTTCGCCAGATTGCGTGGGTAAAGATCACGTTTGTGTTCCGCACAGCGTGTTTTAAAATTACGACCAGTTTCTCCTATATACAATGCAGAGCAATCTTGGCATGGAATTTGATAAATAGTCTCTTTGTCGTCGAGTAGGTTCAATTCTGTCTTTAGTTGAAGGTAAGATGTCTTTTATAGTTTTTAAAGGTTTAGTACAAACTTGGACATCAAAACTTTTTAGAATTCTTGTTATTTTTTCACTGAGTCCTGATATATACGGTAGAATGACTGTACCTTTCTTTTCTTGATGATTTGAAGTAACTCTGCTTTTTGTTGTTGAAATATTCATGCGGTTTATCGTCTGTTTTAGAAACCAGTCCGGATAATTATTGTGTCTAAGAGCTTCCATTAGTTTCTTCATTTCAATTGTTTTGTCTTTCTTTTTAGTTATAAGTTTCGAATTTATTCTGTTCAAGAGTGTGCAAATGAGGCCGCGTTTTTGACTTACGGAATGTTGTGAATTATAATTTAAAAATCGATTTGTGTGTGTAGGTTTTTGATATAAAGTCGTGGTCAATTTTCCATTGCGTTCTTTGACTATTAAGACATCAAGAAATGGCAACGAATTATCTGATTCCAATTCTATTGTAAACTTTACACTTTGTTCTATGTTGTTTATATATTCATAAAAAGCATTTAAAACATTTTTTTTAATTATAACAAACGTGTCGTCAACGTATCTTTTCCATAAGGTGGGAGGATTTGGAAAAGTTTGGAGAGCTCTGTTTTCTACATTTTCCATGACAAGATTGGCAATAGTGACCGAAATAGGAGAACCCATAGGTACACCAAAAATTTGTTTGTAGTAATTTTCACGAAACTGTATGCATGTGTTGTCTAAACATAAATTTAATCCTTCAACTAATTCTTCTATCGTTAAATTAGTGCGTTCTTTTAAACATTTATCATTGTTTAATAAATTACATATAACAGATTTAGCAATATCAATAGGGATTTTTGTAAATAAAGATATAACATCAAAAGATGCCAAACATTCATCATCACTTATATTTCTTTCTGCAATGCTATTGATAAATTCATATAAATTTTTGACTGTGTATCCATTATCGCCAACTAGCGGTGATAAAATATTTGTGAAAAATTTGGAAAGATTGTAAAGTGGTGAATTTATAAAGGAAACTATCGGTCGAAGTGGCGTGTGAGGTTTGTGAATTTTTGGTAAGCCGTAAATTCGGGGAGCATTAGCATCTGAACTGTGAAGATGATAATATTCATTTTGAGATATGCTTTTGTTTTTGAATATTTGATAAACATATTTGTTCAATTTTCTTTCAATATTTCCAGTCAAGTCATGTTTTAATAGCATATATGTAGAATTATCATTTAGAATTTTGTGCATTTTCTCTTCATAGTCCGATTTATCAAGTATAACGGTACAATTGCCTTTATCAGCATAAAGTTATTACTAAATCATCTCGTTTTATCAGTACTTGCAAAGCTTTCTTTTGTTCACTTGTTAGGTTGGGTTGGTGTGTATTGGGTTGATTGAGGGTATTGACAATCTTACCATGAATAATGTTTGCTGACGCGTTAGGTATTTTTCGAATTCCTTTTTCAATTTCTGCTATAATGTTCTGTTTTGGTATAGTTTTTTGAGTAACAGCAAAATTTAATCCAAGACTCAAAACATCTGTTTCATTTTCAGTTAATTTCTGTTTGGATAAATTAATGACCCAATTTTTTCTATGTTTAACGTCCTTATGCATTTCTGCGTCAGTATTTAACAGTTTATCTAATTTCTTTTTGTAATAGTTAAACAATTTACCTTTTAGCGTGTTCCATTTTTTGGTTGTCCATTCTATTACAAATTCGTAATCCTTTTTCGTCATTACATTTAGTATTCTTCTGGTTATATCTGCAATCTTGCTTAAGCTAATTCTTATCCAGTGATGCGATTCGTTTATTCTCTGTTTTATGAACCGAAACCCAAAATTTCTAGCTAATCTTCTTCCGGCTGCTGTGTTAATTAATACATTCTTGATTGTGCTATGCCAATGGAAGGACGTGTGTAATCTCTGTTGACAGAAAAGCAGAAACCTAATCAGTGTTTTTAAAAAAAAACAGAGATAAATTTCCGAGTTTTAAAACTAATTGATTACCGAATAGTTACAATGGAAGAAAAACTAGATCGTATTTTGAAAGGAATAGAAAATTTAACGACAAGAATAGATAAACTAGATTCTAAATTTGAACTGTTTGAAACCAGACTATTCAATCTAGAAAAAACTTTTGACGATCAAATTTATAAGTTGGATAAAAAGCTTGAAACCAAAGTTGACTGTACAGTTTTAGAAAACTTTAATCTCAGATTACTAAATATTGAGCAGCAACAGATTACCCAACAAACGAAAGACATAATGTAAGAGTCTTATGACAAAAGATTAAATCTGTTGATTCATGGAATAGAAGAATCTGATGCTTGGGAAACGCTTGAAAAAACCAAAAAACTAATCTATAATTTTATGAAAGATGGTCTTCTAATCGACGATCCATCAACGATTTCTCTTGCTGACTATCATCGACTACCACAACAACCGATTTCTAGAAACAATCATAAGGTACACCGACCAATTATAATTAAATTAGCTAACTCGACAGATAAAAAGCTGATTTTTACCAAACTAAAAAATCTCAAAAAATATAATGAAATAAGAAAATCTGTCGATAAGAAACCTCACTATGTTACCGAGCATTTGCCCAAACAGTTTCAACAAGGACGCAAAGCTTTGCTCCCTCAATTTAAAGAGGCCAAGCGTATGAAAAAAAAAGTAAGTTGGAGAGCCGAAAATGGTCATTATTGTTTATATGTTAATAATGTTAAAGTAGATTTTGTTAAAAGCTCTTCCTCTTCTTTTACTAAATTGTAAATCTAAATACTGGGTCAAGCGTTGTATAATTTATCTTGTTTTTAATATAGTTAATTAGTTTGTTGTATTATAATGTAATTGGTTGTTACTTATTACTCTTTAGAAGAATCGAACCTTGTACAGTTCTCGCTTTTTAATTTTCGGCGACAAAAAAAAATCTTTTTCCATTCGTGTAACTTTACTTGTTTCTCTGGTACATTTTAATAATTCTCAGTCTGGTTCTGTTTGTCAACAATTGCTTTGCGTATTTACTGTCGGCTACTATTGATTATTTAGATGATTTGAATTTATTTTTGGCTTCAAGTCGAGCAGATACAGATAATTTTCAGTATTCTGATGCAGATCTTAGAAATAATTTAAATGATAACTATATTAATCAGGTAATTTCGGCAAATTTGAAAAATTGCGTTTATACAGATTTCTTAAATTTTGACAGTAGAGTAGATGTATTCCATTCTTTATTTATGCTTCATTTTAACATTAGATCCCTTCAAAAAAATTTTGAGACTTTTTATGAATCTTTGCAGTTGCTTCCGACTCTTCCACAAATTATTGGAATTTCCGAGACAAAAATTAATGATACTCCTCTTACTAATATTTCTATACCTAATTATATGTTTTTACATGCTAATTCTTCTACTCGCGCAGGTGGTGTTGGTTTATATATTTTGAGTTCGATATCTTTTAACTTACTTGGTAAAAATCAACTTAGTAATGTTGGCTGTGAGGATCTCTGGGTTTCTTTAAATTTCCCGGGAGTCCAGCGCACAGTCGTAATAGCTGTCATATATCGTCATCCTAGATCTGATTCAAATGCTTTTATTGAAACCCTTAGTAACAAACTGGGTGAAATTGACTGCAATAAGAACGATTTTTATTTAATGGGCGATATCAATTTAAACATTAGCGAAAGTGATTGTTCTTCATCTTCTATTAATTACTTATCTATGTTAGAGAGCAACGGTGTTTTTCAATTAATAACTAAACCAACCAGGGTCACCAAAAATTCAGCATCCTTAATTGATCATATTTTTACAAGCGCTTTATCTAATCCTATATTTCCGGGGATAATTCTTAATGATATCAGTGATCATTTTATTACTTACTGTGCAACTTCTCTAAAAAGTAATCCTGAATCTGTTAAACACAAAAAATATATTTGTAGAGACATTAAAAATCTCGATATAGAAAGTTATTTACTAGACCTTGATAAAAATATGAACGAATTCAAAAATTGTCTTGACTGTATAAATGCCAATAATTTTAATTTCATTTTTGATGATTTTATAAAAAGGGTAAGATTAATAATCGACTTTTACGCTCCCTTACGTCAAATCTCTCGCAGACAAAAGCGTCTTCGAACTAAACCTTGGTTAACAAAAGGTCTTCTTGTTTCCATAAAATATAAGCAAAAACTTTACCGTTCCCACTTTTTGTCGAATGATGTAGACAAAAAGACATATTATAAGCAATATTCAAATAAATTAAATAAAATTAAAACCAAAGCTAAAAAACGTTTTACTATAATTTATTTAAAAATAACTGTAAAAATCCCCGTAAAACCTGGTCTACAATTAATTCAGTTCTCCATACTAAAGACGATACTAAGTCTACTCCATATAAACTTAATATTAACAATCGTACCATAATTGACCCTACTGTAATATCAAATTGTTTTAATAACTATTTTAGTGAAGTCGGACGAAGTGTTGTAAGTAATTTGTCGAATTGCTCTGCAACCTGCGTAAAGGATTTTTTGATTAATAGAGTCACATCTACTATATTTCTAGAGCCAGCTTCCGTCAATGAAATTCTTAATATTATTAATGAATTAAATATTAACAAAGCTGCAGGTTATGATGATATCTCATGTTATTTTATTAAACTTTCTTCCACAGTGCTTACCCCTGTACTTTCTACATTGGATAATTCGGCTATGACTCTAGGTATTTTTCCTGAAAAATTAAAGCTATCCAAGGTAATTCCTTTGTTTAAAAAAGGTGATAAACTTGATGTAAGCAACTATCGCCCTATATCTATATTAACATGTTTCACAAAAATTTTTGAAAAAGTCATTTTTAATCGTCTCTTAACTTTTTTTAATAAACATTCTGTTCTGGTTTCAAATCAATATGGTTTTCGAGAAAATTGCTCTACGTCTCACGCAATTCTAGATATAGTAACTTCAGCTTATGATAATATTAATAATAACCAATATACAGGAATGGTTACACTTGATATTACTAAAGCATTTGATACTGTATGCCACAAAAGACTCTTGATAAAACTTGACCATTATGGAATAAGAGGAACATCCTTTAATCTGATACAATGTTATTTAAATAATAGATTGCAATATGTGTACGTAAATAATATTGAGTCCAATCGAAAAAGAGTTATAATGGGTGTACCTCAAGGATCTGTTTTAGGTCCGCTTCTATTTCTAATTTATATCAATGACCTTCAAAATTGTTTGAAAAGTATCCCTAGACTCTTTGCTGATGACACTGCCTTGTTAATTAATGCGTCCAATATAACTGAACTCGAAATCAAAATAAACGATGAATTGTCTAGAGTTTCCCAGTGGATGAATAAAAATCCAAGTCGCAAGCTATAATAATACCGCCTTTGCTATCACAAGTAGTTTCGCCGAGCAATATTAATATTAAACTTAATTCTAGTATAATTGCGATTTCAGACAGTATTAATTATTTAGGCGTCCTAATTGATTCCAAATTATTGTTTCATGATCATATTCATAAAATTCGTAGCAAACTCTCTCGTGCAGTTGGTATTTTATGCAAACTAAAAAATTTATTTCCTTCTTGTATCTTAAAAAAACTTTACTTTGCTTTTTTTCATTCACACTTACTATACTGTCTTACAATATGGAGTGCTACATATAAAACTTATCTCGAACCATTAAGAAAATTGCAAAATAAAGCTATGCGAGTCATCAACAATATGCAATGGTCATCAAATTCTGATTCTTTGTTTAGAAAAAACAAAATTTTAAAATTAGATGACTTAATCAAGCTTGAAACTTCAAAATTAATGTTTAATTTAGACAGATGTAAATTACCGACTTCTCTTAAATCTTAAATATAGAGGAGTTAAAGTTTGGAATGATGTTCCTTGTAATTTAAAAAAAAATTGCTACTCCATATATAATTTTGGCTACGTGTATAAACGTTATATCTTAAATTCTTATCCTTAAATCCATTAATATTTTAAATCAAACTTATATCTACAGTGGTCCATTTTTTATCTTTTTCTATAACATACGTTAATTTTTATAACTTTAGTTAATCGTTGGCTGCTCGACTTGAAGACCAATTAATTATTTTTTGGTCACTTCGCAGTCTCCGCATACATTCGGTATAATTATTATCTTTTTTTATTTTTTTATTTATTTTTTATTTTCGTGTAACAAATTACGTCAATTAAACGCACTCATTTTCTTCATTAGAATTATTTTTACTGTTATTGTTTTGTGTGCATCATATATTAATACGGAATTGTATGAAATAAACTTGTCTGTCTGTCTGTTAAGAGGTGACTTAAAATCGTAGAGTTTTAGGTAAATAATCTTTACGTAAGGAACTGTGATTAAAAAATAGATGTCATTGATGACGCGCAATTCTGTTGATTTGAGACACCAAGTTACGTAGTAACTGAAAGGTCTCTAGTCCGTATCGACTTTTGATGACACTAAATATGCTATTTTTCTATTTTTCTTTTATTTTCTGTTTTTACCAGAAGAACAACTGAATATAATGAAGAATACACCTGGTAACAAGAAAAATAGCATATTACAGCAGCTTCTCATGTATTGTGCTTCAAGACCAAAAGAATCACATTATAACCAATCAATAACAATAAGAATTATAATTCATTTTTTAAAACATTATATTTCAAAATACTGCTTGAAATTGAAGATTTATAGCAGTTAATTTTTTGCTCTTTTATTAATTAAACAAATTATTTGCAAAAGGCTTGAAAAAAACTTACTTTCATTTGACGAATGAGAACTTTTTATGTTGTGGAACGTTTCAAATGTATTATTATCATTGTAGATATGAAGAATTGACAGCAGCATCTAAGCTTAAAAAATTTTTTGTAAAAAAATAATTTTGTTATATCACAACATTGCAGTATAAACAGCTCTTATTCATTCATTCAGCAAACAACGGTGCTATCTGTTAAATCAGACATTTAATTTGCTGAAAAAATGTGAAGTTATTTTAGAAATACAATTTACCATTATAAACGCCATTCCACACTGGAAAAGAAGTTTTTAACAAAGTACACCATGAAAAAAATAAATTTTTAATTGCCATATTTGTTAAAACATTTCTTGAACAGCACCACAGCCTCTTTGCCAATTAACTTCCTAAAAAGATACACAGGCTTATAAAAGTTGATTTGAGAATAATTATCAAAAGGAAGTTGCATTAACTAAATAATAATTTTGTAAACTTATTTTTAACTACATTTTTGAACAAACAATTCTTCTAACTGTTTATATCTTTACAGAACATTATTTTAAGTCTTAGTTTGTTTTTATTTCCATCCAAAAGAACAACAATTTGCAATCTTTGATCTATTTTGTTTTCAATTATCAAAGATTGCAAATAGGGAGATGGCAACTAATTGATTTATATTATAACATGCACAAAAAATTGTGCATGGTCACTCATCTATGCATTAACATTGAAGATTAAAAAAGCAACTAAATGCACAAAAAGATAACATTCTTTAAAAGTCACAAATACTCTACTACAAGTCACAAGTTAGAAGTGCATTGCTTAGTCAAGATTTGCTTTTTTCTTAAGTATTTTAGTGACTATTATGATGCATTTGTGTTAATTTTAGCATTTTAATGTATTTTAGTCTACCATTAGCATATATATACATGTACTTTCTAGTATGTAATCATTTATAATATTCACTTAAAAAATGTAACCTTAACCTTTTAACGCCCAAATTATTTTGAGAAACTTAAAAAATTTTTTTCCTATTTTTTTCCAATCAAGAAGGTGTAAGTAAACAACCTGAACTCAATTTTTACTAAAAGTTTTATTAATAACAATAATAATGAAAGAGGATTGTATGGTCCTACCCATCATATGACACAAAAAATGAAACAGGACCAAATGGTCCACTTGGGTATGAGCCACAATAAGAAATGACTACAGTTTACAATATTAACTAAAGAAATACAAGGGGGGGGCCACTATAAATAACATAAAGTTAATGTATTCAATGCAATTTAGTATATGCCAACTGCTAGTTTTAGACCATAATTATAGTTATTGGTTGGATAATAATTATAATTATTTTACAGTTCTACTTGGTGAGTTGGCAGTTGACTCGATAATTTTTTTGTCTTTTTAATGTTTCTTTAATGAGTGACAACATTGACACAAATGATTTTATGCAGTATTTTAATTGTACCCTGCTGTTCAATACTTTGTTATTGTTAAAATGAACTGATTGATTAATTATTGACATTGTATTTATGGTGTAAAGTTGAAATGAAAATGACTTTTTGATAAAATACCTTAGAAAAAGGTATTATTGTGCAACTAATTAGGGAGGTTAATTTTGCTTCATGAGATGTTTTAGGGGGGCCACTTTTGTGGCATGTTTAGGGGGGCTTGGTGTGACCACTCTATTTGCACCCTATTAAAGCCATCATGGCCTTTAAGTAAAAATTATTTCCGTTTTGTTATTCAACATAAATAACATCTATTAGACTAGAAAATAATTTAAGCAATTCTCTTTACATTGAGCAGAAAAACTGAAATTTACTACTATAAAAACAATTTATTCAGTATGAAATCTAACACAATTAGGGTTCTTTTCACTGCACAAATAGACATTACATTTAGTACAGAACATGAGGATTTTTCCTTTACATCCTGGAAACTTGCAAGTACTTCTTTTGTTGGCCACTTCTGGTAGATGACTAATGCCATCTGTCCTCATATCCTGGTCTGGAAGAAGATTGATTGCATGTCCAGAATGTTTCTTTTGAAAATATTCTTGATCGATACTTAAAGAGGGCTGTCCTCGTTTCTTAATTGGATTTTTTCTACTTAAAATCCAAGAAGTTGATTGTCTCAACTTGAATTTACTTAGAGAATTCTGTCGATGCCTCTTGACGTATATTCTGTCCAGTGAACATCTGTACAGAAGCCAGCTGTTTATCACACACATGTCTATCATGTGAAACATTAAACGAAGATAATACTTCCTTGGGCGGAAAGCCATTTTATTGTAGGCCATCATTTGATCATGAAAATCTACTTTACCTATGTGCTTATTATACAGGTGCACTATGTTAGAAATATCTATATTATTATAATTTTTTGTTTTTTTGTTGAATCGTTTACACTTCTCAACTGGAAACGAAGTTGTATAGGATGATGCTAGGCACACTGATCTATTATCGTACCACCTTACAGCAGTTATGGTAGCATTTTCACTTTGAGTCTCAAACTCCTCAAAAAATCCACAACCTGATACAGAAAGTTGTTTTTCACTTTTGAATGACAGTCCTTGGAGTCTTCTTTCTTGTATAGTGCCACACACCCAGATCTGTCCTGAGGCAAGATGATCAATCAATTTTAGTGATGTAAACCAATTGTCACAATGCAACTTAAAATTTTGGCCATTGGGAATGCATTCTGCCAATTGCAACACAGAATTTGAGCTAGGACCAAGGTCAGGCACTTCTAGATTATTCAATGGGTCAATCTTTCCTGTGTAAGGAAAAAAGTCATACACAACACCAGTACTGTCTGCTAAAATAAAAATTTTGTAGCCCCATTGATGTGGCTTTTTGGGCACATACTGTTTCATTGATGATGCTCCTGTAAAGGGGACCATTTGTTCATCCACAGATAAGACTCTAGCATTGGTATTTTTTGAAATTCTTGACATGGATGATCTACAAGCATTCTTATTTTTCCGATTTTATCATTTTCGTTTATTGTTGAGTTGTCCACTAAATGCAAATTAGACTTTATGTCCTCCCATCTTTGCCGTGTCATTGTTGAAATTTTGTCACTGAAGGAATATTGTGACCAGTGTATTCTAGTACCTGATATCTTTGTGACAGACATTGGCATTGCAATCCCAATCCACTGTTCAAGTTCTTCTCGGTGCAACAGGAGAGGTTTGTTCTCATTTTTTTAAAGTGCATATATATTTGATTGCTCACAAATTTTATCTAGTAATTCATTTGAAATAAAATTCTTGAAATATTCCATTGGTAACCTTTCTTCTTCATCATTTTTATTTTGCATTAGAAATTTTGGAGTTGATGGAGTTATTTCCCTTCTGGATACTTTATTCCAACAGAGGCGATTTGTTGTAAATTTTCTTTTACTTTTACTTCAGGTGGGTCTTCTTTATTTACTTTCAAAACCATGGGTGTAATTTCAGATGCCTCATTGGAAATATCACTCACAGGAAGAAGATAGTTAGGATCCTCATATTCATCATCTGGTTTATCTAATTCTTCATCACTGTTACAGGTCACATGTGCAATTAAACGCTCAATTTGAGTGGGTTTTGCTCTTGTTTTATAAAAAGTTCTTGTAGAGATTGACTTTGAAGCATCTGAAAAAATAAATTATATAAAAATTAAAATATATGTAAACTGTAAATGTATTGTAATGATTGCTGCATTTTTACACTTGACAAGTTTGTGTATTCTTTTGTTCGTTTTATCATTTTTTTCTTTTTGGATAAAATACAAGAGAGTCTTGTGTTGTGAAAAAGCACATGTAGAAAAGTTTTATTGTTGGTTTTAATAAAAAGATCTGTAAAAGTTTGTGGAATATACATGTAGCTAGATATTTACTTTATATAAACTTAACCGCTACAGTATAACTTATATATAAAGTCAGCAACACATAATGCAGAAGCTAGATCTGTCCTATTATAATACAAAAAAGAAAGCAATAATTCATTTATAAAGAAGCTTTGACTACTAAAATCTCCATACACATTATTTTCTTGATAAAATATTTATAAACTATTAGTACTGTAAATATATAGTTATTTTACTGTAAAAATAATAGTTATTTCATATTTCAATCATTCTCTCCAACAACTTCTTTGAATTTATGGGTTGGATATGGTCGCGATAAACTTATGCTTGAAACTAAATTCTTTCACAGAAATCAACCACGCATATGTATTCTCCAAAAAATTTGCACTACTTGGAATAAGTTACCTTATACAGTTCATATGGAAGAAAATTTTGAAACATTTAAACAACTTAAAACCCATTTGTTCAAACTTGCTTTTGATGTTTAAGCGTATTTTGTATATAGTTTGATGCTTTTTAATTCTAGCTTAACAAGCTGCTAAAAATGTGGCACATAGTGTTTTGTCCTTGATTATTGTATTTTGTTTTAGTAGTAATGTATTTGTACTATCTTTAAAGTTTAGAGTTTAATGTCATTATATCTTTTCAACTGCTTAGAGCAGCTAAGGTTCCTGTCTGATCTCAGCATACGTCAAGCAGTATAATTTACATTATTATTATTATTATTATTTTTACCTGCATGACGAAGAGGACCATACAGTCCTTCTTCAATTAACTAGCTCAGTGCCCAGCTGGACCATATAGTCTCGTTAAGAAATCTAATAATAAATATTAATAAAAATGAGTTAACTGACAAAAGCAGGTGTCAGTGCATTCTGCAAGAATATATCTATCATATGTAATATTTTAAAATAGTTATCTCACCTTGGTTAGCAGCCATAATGGCCTAAATGTGTACACTTTCACATTTAGGTAAGTAACGTACAAACACATGCACACTCACGGCTTCCCAACAGCTGACTGAAGCATGTATGACCAGCTGTGTTGTATCACATGATGACACAACATGTATTAGACACGTTCTAAACAGCATCAGTGCCCTCTGCAACATGTTCACTAGTAATAAGCTCTTTTTTGAAAGAGGACCATACAGTCCTTCTGGGCATTAAAGGGTTAAAAAAGCGGACCAGTATCACAGTATTAGGGCTTTTTAAAGAAACTTAATTTCATTTAATATCTTAATATTAATTGCTTTTTTTTGTTGAACTACAATTTTAATATTGCTTTCTAGTGTGTTGTTCTTAGTGATACTATTTTTATTGTATTGTAGGTTTGTTATAGGCTACTTTGTTATATAACTTCACAGTATTTTTTTTTAATTTTAAAATAAAATGTCATCTTTGGTTTTGAAAGCTTTGACTAAACAACCTATGTTATTCAAGGTCTTAAACCTATTTACAACTTTTATTTGATATTTTAGTAAAGCTTTTTTTCTTTGTACATTTATAATTAGTTATTATTCTTTTTTTTTTGCCAAAAAATTTCATGAAGAAATTAGGAACTAATTTTAATACAATATGCTTCAATGGTTAAAAAACTTAAATAAAACAATAATTTTTCTTTTAGAAAAGCAAAATATAGACTAAAGTATATATACTTACATGCAATGTTCCCTCTAAGCTGTGTTATTTTCACCTAACTTCACTGTGTGCATGTGCACACAGCTTTCAGAGACTGCGCACACGCATAAATTTACCGCGCACAGACACATTGTGAGCATGAGGTTTTGTGTTAGAATTTCTATAAATTGATATTATGCATAATAATTGAAAGAAGACAATTATTTAATATGTTTGTTACAATTACTTAACTGTTGTTTAAGCATTTTAATTTTTTTTTTTTAAATTCATTGTTCTTCTGGTAAAATCAGAGGCAAGTAAAACTTCAACAAATACAAAAGGCGTAATATTTATTAAAGAACTCAACGACGTTTCGTCCGTTGCATCGGGCGGACTTCTTCAGGTAAAAGCAGAACACAACGCGCACCGTATTTAAAAACCAAGAAGTTAAAAACACAAACCAACAAAGACAAGGTGAGAAGCGAACATACAGAACGATTTCATAATTACTTAGTGCAAAAGAAACAAATTTAACAGGTTGAAAACCCACATTAGTTGAGGTTTTTTATATTGCTATATATTTTTGGAAAAACATTACGATCTTTATCATTTATTGAATTTTTTGTATTATTAATATACGTATAATGATTCTAAAAATTTGCGTTTATCATAGTCAATGTTATAATCCAATATTTCAAAATTACCAAAATCAATCCTATGTTCACAATTAAAACAATGCTTAACCAATGCAGTTTTTTTATTCAAATCATCTTCTTTTAGTTTAGCCAAATTAATCGGTTTCAAATCACGTTTATGTTCCGATAAGCGAGCATTTTAATTTTTATTAAAATTTTCAGAAACACAGCAATTTTGACTTCGAAACAGAATTTATGTCGTCATAATGTAAAAATTATTAAGTTAAGGGAATTTTCCACGAATTAGGCATGGCCAGTCACTATATTAATGCACTATTGGATTTGTGCAGTAGACCATGCGACGAAATCGGCAATAATCTGTAAAATGTTTGCAACATAAGAGATGCTCGCTGGCCTTTTTTCGTGCTCAATTTAGGGTTGGTGAGTATTAATCTTCTCGGTTGGCAGCTTGAGATAATTTGTTTTTGGACTTGCTGAAAGGATGCATTTCTTTATAGGTCAAGGCAGCACCGTATGCGAGGAAGATACCAGTAACATAACCAAGATAAGTTAGGCTACTTGTTTTCAATAGCTGCCATAACCTAGCTGCCAGGTCTCTTGCATGTTTATCCACTTGTGCTGTGGTTGAAATAAGCTTAAGATAGCCTACTAACACAAACGTAGCTACCAGTTAAGTAGCCCAAGGTTGTATCTTGTAATCTGTAAATTTGTACGTTCCTCATTTATCACATTAAGCCATTTTTCAACCTGATAAGTTTTATACTGTTAATTACTGTAACACTGTAGCAGAATAGGCTAGAAAATACTAGCTTACGTTTAAAAGAGGCTAAGTAAATCGTTCTGAACCTTTGTTATGCTTTTTTAGGAACTGATGTGATTGTGTTGTACTTTGCACATTGCAGTACTTAAGCAAAATGTCAACTTTGATCAAAAAACTCTGAGATGTTTTCCTATTTATTCACTTTGATACTGAGATTAGCAGTATTTTATTGGCAAAGCCAATAAGAATCTGTCATATAACTGAATTATTTTCACAGAATATTACTTTTTGTTTCAGATAAGGGTCAATATACTGATACAGCTTTATTAGTTATTAGTCACGCTGTAAAGAACAACTTTTTTACCCTGTATGTCGGCCAAACCAAAACGTAGAAGGACTGCTAACTCCTTCAAAAAAGATTGGCTAGATGAAACAGTGATAATGGCAACACCCACATCTCTTGATGATCAACGTGTATATTTACGTTATGTATTTGTATATGATGAAAATCAAAGTATTACATGTCTTTATTGTCATGATGCTATGGTTTCTGGAGAATTTTCAAGTGGAAAAAAGTGGTGCAATGATGTATGGAAGCTTGACTTTTTAAAACGGCATTTGAAAAGTAAGACCCACTCATATGGTGTACAAAAGCTTAGAAACAAGAACCCTTCATTACCAGCCAATGGAATATTAAAAATGCTAAAGAAACCCCAGAGGAACGTAATCGAGAGTGTGCATGCAAGGAAGAGGTTGTAATTCTATTGACAATGTTCTATTGGCATTAAAGATGAACAATTCTTTACTTTATGTGCAAGATATCAACAACCACATGGCTAAGTTTGTTTGAATACCTGAAAATTGGTGAAGCAAAAACTGCGCTTTTGAATTTTTGGAATCTATTAATGTTGTTTTTATCCAGAAAATAATGGAAGGTATAGCTTCTGCCAATTTTCACACTCTATCTGTTAATGAAAGTACAAATATATTTGTAAGCAAATGTCTGATTTTATACTTTAAATACAGAGTCTCTTTTGAATATAAAACTAGATTTGGGGAAATCATACAACTAAAGTCATGTGAAGCTTCATCTATTGTCACTGCAATTGAAAAGTTTTACAAAAAATATAGGCTGGAGATGCATAAAATGGTTATGTTTACATCCGATGGAGCAACACTCATACTAGGTAGAAGAAATGGTGTAGCAGTGAAACTGAAAGAACGTATACCACATTTAGTACAACAGCATTGTATTGCACATTGGGAAGATTCAGGCATAGCTGATAGATGGAAAGAAATAAAGCTATTGCAAGATATCGAAACATTGATGCGAACTATTTATTTTATTTCTTGTTCTACAACCAACAGCTGTAAATGTCAAGATATTGCTACAGCTTGTGCAAACGAGGCGATTGCTTTTAAACCACTTAATAAAGTTCGATGGTTATCATGTCACTTTGCTCTGCAGGCCATTATTAAAAACTATGATAGCTTGATTGCATATTTTGAAGAGATGAAACCTAATAACCCAATTTCTAAATATTGTTTGAAGAAATTGAAAAATAATGGAGTTTATATAGCTTTGGAAGTTTTAAATGATGTTTTTGAGAAACTAGCTGCTTTGTGCAAAATTTTCCAAAGACAAGGACTGACACCTATTGATGCACAGAATTTTTCACATGCAAAAATAAATAAACTGCGGCAGAAGTACCTTGGTGACATGACATTTTGGGGTGAAAAAGTGGATAATTTGTTAGCTAGAATCTCTGAAGAAGAAACTGCCACTTTTGACATTGAAGGACTGCTGAATTTTATAAGGCTTTTATGTGACCATATGATAGAAAGATTCCCAGAAGGAGAAGTGCAAGACTGGGTAGCATTCGATTATGCTGCATTGAAATTCCCTTGCTATGCTTTTGGCATGACCCAAATTGAAACTCTGTGGTCTAAATATCAGCCTGTTTTGCCAGAACGAAATATAATTATTAAACAATACACAGATTTTAAATGTGCAATAACTGAAAAAATTAAGGCTGGAATTGTAAGCACTTTTGCTGATTTGATAAACTTTAGGTTTCAGCATGAACAGTTTAGAGATTTGGCAAAGCTCACTGATATTGGTGGAACTTTCCTTGCATCCATTGTTGAATGTGAGCACGGATTTAGTTTGATGAATTCCATCAAAATCAAGCTAAGGAACAGGCTGAGAGAAGGGTATTTAGACATGATAATGAGGGTCAAGTCTTATCAACGTCATGGATGTGTTATAGACAAGGTGAAGGTTTATGAAGAATGGGTCAGCAGCAAGGATAGACGTGAAAAATTTGTTTGAAGGCAGTGATGAAATACTGTAAAACATAGGTTTTTGTTCTTTTTTAGTCCATCGCCCCCTGACATCCCATCGAAATCTCTATTGCCCCCTTGCTGCCAAAACAATTGCTCAAAGTTATTATCTTACCCCAGAAACGTAACGAGACTCTTATTTTTAAAAACATACATTTTGTTTTTTTCAAAAATAAACAGTATTTTTATTACGACTGGTTAATGAGATTTTTGCCCTCGTTCTGTGCTCTGTGGTTTTCCACATTTAGCAATTGGAAAAGATATTTTATAGGCTGTTTTAAGACATGTGATGGAGCTAACATTTATTTTGCAAAACATTACGCCAATTGTATTTTGCTTTCTTTTTGTTCTTTTTCACCCCTTCATTTCAATTTAAATAAAACCATTTGTTACAAACAATCTCGTTTATTATTTTCCATGCATGTTCATTGTTATCTACTAATAACAAGTATAGTGTTACAAATAAGCTGATTACAAGTATAGCTTCACTACAGCATTTACAATCTATAAAACAATACTGTAAAACAACTTATTGAATAACCAAATTTTCTTATGCCCAAATTTTCTTAATAAGCTTACTTATCAGGTTAGAATGCTAAAATTTCTTCATAGGTTATTGCACAAATAGTCATTTCTAAAAAAGTGCGCACACACCAAAATTTTTGTACACACAGACTACAGAAAATTAGAGGAAACACTGCTTACATGCTAATCATTAGAAATTTCAAATCTTTCCAATGAGAGTTGTGGTTAAAAATATTGGATTTTAAGCAGTATTAAATATAATTTGCAAATCTGAAAAGCTTAGAAAAGCAAATTTTACACTGCAAAAAACAGTTGCACAGCAATTATGTAACTAAGCCTTTACAAAAATGAAAGATTAAAAATAATGTGCATTGTACAGTTATACACTTAGGCTATTAGCTAAAACAAAAATTCAATTATTTTCAGTACTGTGAAATCTTGCCAGAAAAAAAAATTGATTTTAACACTAAAAACCCTTAATTACATTGTACGTTTTTTAGATATGGTATTTAAACTTCGATTATGGCTCTTAACTTTAAAATAAAAACATAAAAATATTGTACTATTTAGTATTCATTTACTGTTGCTTAATTCAAGTAATCAATACAATATCCATTACTAGTTTTATTTATTCTTTTGCCAACAAGTCATAAAAATGTTCTTTTATAAATAATTAGGCTACTTTCTGGTGATACCAATAATACGTTTTCAGTTTTCAAAAAAGCAATTTTTAACTGCGTATGCCTTCCCCTGCCTATACTAATACATTAAATACAAGCGGACAGAATGAAATAAAATGGCGACACGGATGAGCAGTTTTATAACTTGTATTTTATAGAAACTTTGCTTTGCAGTTTTAGCTTTGGCAGTAAAAAGCATCATACTACATTTTTGCACAATTTAGCAGAATTAGGCCTTTCTGGACGTTAATATTTTGTTACTTAAAAAATGCTCGAACTATGGCAATAATAATAATAGAAATACATACTGGTATATTTCGACTCTTTTTGATTTGGTTTTTCTTCGCAATTTGTCAATGCTTCTGCATGAGATTCGAGCTCTTCTATTGGTAACAACGCTAGTTAAAATGGCTTTTTTCAACCTTCTTGGTTGTATGGTCCGTTTTCGGAAGTTAAATAAGTTTTAGGCAAGGTTATTTTTTCTGACAACAATGCTGTTGCAGTGTGAGTGATTTCACCTTTGGCATAGGCCTGAGGAATGTAACAAATTTAATTTGAAACAAATCAAAACCTTCGTGGCTTTTGAAAAAGTTGCTCTTGCCGTTACACAAAGAGTATGCTTTTTTACTCATATCCTTTAAAGTAGTAATTTTTGTTTATGCACTTTGCTCACACGTAACAGTTTCTCAAAATGCGACATATTTATATGTAAAATTTTAAGTTCTGACAATTTCTAATTGCGTTAGCTTTATTTATCTTGGTGAAGTTACACCCATGGTTGCTAACCTTTAGAACTTCATAGACCATAAAATCAGTGATGGCCTTACAAAAAGGGGGGGCCCGGTGCAGGAAAAGTAAGGAAGGGCCACTATTTTGTGTCCCAAAAAAGGCAGCTGAAGCAGGTTTTGGCATATGAAAGGTTAGTCATAAAAAAAGGTCCTCGTTTTTCAATTTTTCCCCAAAAATCGTGGTGTTCTCCAAAAAAAAAGAAAGGTCTTCACCTCAATTTCGTCTCCATTTTTACCAATTTTTCCCCAAAAATCTTGATGTTCTCCAAAAAAAAGTCTTTCCTTAAAATTTATTTCAAATCTCAGTGCTAAATCCAGTAGTATATGATGACTTTTTGAGTTTCACTTCAAATTGTAATACTATAGAGTGCATATTTTCTCACAAAATAGGAGGCACTTTTTTTCCCTTTTTTGACCTGACATCAACGTCCTAATACTTCCTTGTAAAAATAGAGCAATTTCTTGTGTAGGGGGGCCACTTTTTGCTCTATTTTAGGGGGGGCCTGGTGCGACTGCACCGCTCGCACTCTATTAAAGTCATTACTGCATAAAATGTATAATTATAAGACGGAATTCTAATATGAATTCAGAAAAAAACTGCTGTAAAAACTAAAAAAGGGAATTGCTTCAAATTCCTATTACGTTTTTCTGTAAGGTGTAAAAATTGTTCGAAAATAAAAGACCAAAAAATTTTTTAAAAATTTTCTCGATTATAAAGACTCGTGGATAGCTTTAAGGTTGTTGAATTTGGATTGATTGACTCGAGTCCTTTCATCTGGTTACGACTCTGATTTTTTCTGCCAATCATTAAAAAATTTTTAAAAACCACCGGTTGAGCGACCACTACTATGCACTAAAAAAGATTAACCATGGATGAAAGGTATGGAAGATGTAGCATATTTGGACTGTAACACATAGCTGTACTAGCAAGGGGGAATTGCCTGCCTTGAATTGCTTGATACTGCCAAAACAAAAAAAAATTGGAAAACATCAAAATTTTTTTGGGCAGCGACAATAAATTATTTTGGAATAATACAAATCTTTTACGAGCATCGACAATGAACTGTAGAGCAATTCAGATCAGGTAGAAAAAACAACTGAGATTTAATGAAAAAACCTTTTGTCTTTACTATTTTTTTAGATGTAAATGAAGGAGAAACGCGATTGGTTGCACCCAAATAAATGTCACACGAATTTGATGGGAAGATGTTTTTTTTTTGGTCTTCACCTGATCTTGTAATTGATAATGAAGCAGAAACGATTGATTGCCTCTTATGTGACATTTTGGCATCCAACTAAAATGCTGCAAGATCATGATTAGGGCATCGTCGAAAAAATATGGACAAAAATGCATTGCCCTTCCGCGGAATTTTTTTGTCTGGTACGCCTATAGCAATGGCTATTATGCGATTGATGATTCTCGTTAAAAATTGAAAACGAAATTTTATGACATTATTCGTAAAACTGTTTGAAAAAGTCAAGGTGCGGTGGGTTCAAAAATTAAAATTTGGGCATCAGCCAGTTTATCTAGATTAGGTTCGTCTTTATTTTTTTAAATTAGCTTTGAAACAACTTTTGATATTTTTCAGTAGTTTTTATAGTTTTTACGATTGATTTTCATTGGAAAAGAAAATTCATCGAAAAAAAGTTGATTACAACCAATTTTTATTCGAAAAAAATATCTTTTTACAACTTAAAAAACTGAATTGTTTAGGCTGTCTTAACTTTTACAATAAAAATTGTATTAAAGTTGTATTGTCGGCAGCGTGTCGAAAGTTGAGAGCACCGCAATTGTGATCGACTCGATCTTGGTTTAAAACCTACGCGTACTAGCGCAATTCTGTTGTGTCCTTGGAAAAGACACTTTACGACACTTTTCCCTGCTTGGCGGCCAGCAATATCATGGTATCTCCGTAAGTCGGTAGGGGTAATTGCTTTCCCTATGCATAGCAACTCCGATAATTTTTTGTGAATAAAGATGATAAACATAGAGACAGAGTGAGATGAAAATGAATAAGATTGTTTAAGGCATGGTGGTTCAAACCCCGGGCCGCAGTAGCATTATCTGCGCCCCGCGTAAGAATTTTAATTTTTAAACATCAGGTGCGGCAAAGTATTTTGTCCTTTAAAAATTTGTGACGTTATAACAACTCAATTCTTTGCTGATTGACAACTGAAAACTTTTTTGTCTTCACTATGATGTGGTGTGTTTCCCCACAGATTGCCCGAAACTAAAAACAAGTGATTAAAAACCCCTGAAAAAGGTCTAAACAATCATTTTTCTCATTCTGAAACAGTTTTCAACCAACTAAGGCTCCAAACTTTGACATAATTGTAAAAAGTGGCCCACAGGAGCGACGAGCTTGAACCACCTTGGTTTAAAGAATCATTGAACAGCTTAGTCTTTTAACACTTTATTATGGTCGAAATCTTTTTTTGTCAGGATTGTGGCGATTATATTTACTTTAAAAACAAAATTTTCTTGTTTACTATTACAAAAGAATATGGGAAGGTACAGTAAAGAAAATTTTTAAAAACAATTTATGATGATATTAAAAAATTGAAGAATTGGCCTACATGGCGACAATCAATTGTGTCGATGTGACCTTGCTAAAATCGGCAGCGTGGTCGAGTGGTTAAAGCGCCGGTATTGTGATCGACATAATCTCGTTCAAAACCTACTCCCGCCATTCTCTTGTGTCCTTGGGAAAGATACTTTATGGGACTTTCCCTGCTAGGTGATCTTGGAAAGCAGTTCTAAATTTCAGACATAAGGGAAGGTGGGGCTAGTTCGGACAAAATTTGTTTTTTTGAATCTGGCGGGGGTTTGAAATGTGATAAAGAAAAACTAGTTGTACCATATTGTAGCCAGATCTTTCAGTTAAAAAGGGGAGAAAATTCAAAAAGTTTCTTCTTCTAGTTTTTGAGAAATTGCTGTAAAATGGGACCCTACCCAAATGTCCGAAATTGTCCCAATATCGGGGTTGATTCGGACAAACCCTAAGGTAATTTCGGACATTGATTTTAAATGAGGCACAGTTTCATCCCAGTCAAAATAGTTTTTATGATAAAATTTATTGAAATATTTACAACAACCAGTGAAACAAAGTGACTTTGCTCAAATTACGTTGAGAAATTCAGAGATTTGATCTCTCCCACCCATGAAACTTAATAGGGTTAGATTCTTGCAAGAAAATTATTGGAGAGTATGTATCCAAGGCCAATAATAACCTATCTCTGTTATTATAGATTGCAAGAACACAAACAGTTTAATTTTATATATATCTTAACGAATTTGTCAGAGATGAGAAATTTTGTCTGGAGAATTCTCACGTTGGTCTTCGTTTCTTGCGAGTGGTCTGTCTGTAACAGCAGAACACAAGAAATTTTGATCAGAAAAAATACTTCTATCTAAAGGAAATATGCCGCTTGATAAAAAGCCGCTTTTAATATTAACAGGAGTAGCAGCTCTATCCCAGGCTGTCGAACATATTAAAGGTAAATCATAAATTGAAATTGTCTTTCCTGGATTCGAGATCATCCAATTATTTATGCCCTGGCTGACAAACGTTTTAAATGGTCCAAAGACTGTTAAATCAAGCGGCTGCAGTTTGCTAGAAGTGTGCTGTGGTGTCGAAGGAGAACAATGCTATTTTTCTTTGCAAAAGTATTCGCCTCGATACTGATGTGTGATTGCTGATTATCCAAAATCAAAAGAACTTTTCTATCATTAGTACAACGAGTAAAGTTTACGAAAAACTGTAGCACTTTTACAAAATTATCTGAAGTCATATCCACCCAGATTTATGCGCTAATGCCATTGGACCTGATGGAAGATTTGCAAGTACTCGTATTTTGGAGAGATTTTCTCTGAAACAAGGAAAGACCCATATCGGAGGCAAAGCTAATCCGCTTGCTCCTATAATGCCAACTTGTGTGATCATTTCTCCTATCTCTTCGGAGGTAACTTGTCCAACTTGATGAGCACCTTTTTCCGCAAATACTTTTTGCATTTTTGCCACTGTGGCTATACTCCAGTCTAAAAATTTTGTTTAAATCTAAATTAAGCTACCTTTTCATTAAGTTAAATTATAAAGCACATAGGCTATTAGTTTCGCTTATTATCTCATCCAAATTGAATATTTCAGAAGCATTAAAGCCATAGCGTCGGTAAACATCTACCACTTTTTGAAAAAAAGTATTTACAGTAAAGCGATTAAAACTGGACATTCTTGCAAGGCTTGTAGAATTCTGGTATGCGTAAACTTATGTTTGTATTACGTTTTAAGAAAGAATGTAACCAATCATAGCCAGCCATTTCATTTTGTGTCCATGATGCGGGCATTGAAATTTTATTTTTGAGGGAGTATTGATAAGCTAATCGTCTCACTGCAGCAGATGTTAATCCATAAAAAAAGTTTAGAGCAAGTGAGTATATAGGAACACAATGATAGTTCCATTTCGTCATCGAATATTTGCCAATTTCTTTGTCCTCTTAAAATTGAATGAGTCTTTTTCGGCCCTGTATCTTTTGACATAATCGCTTAGCGTAGACTTTTTGATATTGTGATGAGCTGCTGCTTCTCTGATGGATGTGTTTTTTCAACAACTAATTTTACTGCAGCTTCAACTGTACTTGCATTAAAATTAGCATTAATATCCTTTATATTTCTGTAAGTCCTAACCATTTTTGGATCTACAGAAAACAATATTATTTGAAATTTACTTGGGGCTATTTCGGACATAAAAATATTTTTGTCCGAAATAGCCCCAACAACCACGTGCAAAAGAAAATGGCGGTCAATGCAAACAAGGTTAAGTTTTAGCAAATTTCTTTTGCCTAGTCTGTTCTAGTAGCTCTCCTCTATATTTCCAACTATTTAACTAAACTTAAACTGCAACAACAAAAGGGATAAACCTTACGTTCTAATGAAAGACATTTTAACTATTTGTCCAAAAATTGAAAAATCAAAAATTACTCTGTCTTGCAGCTGCATTCCACGTTCTAACAAGACTGCAACTCATTGGTGAATGTTCAAAGATAACAGTATGGCACATGGTTATGAGAAAATCAAACCCGAAGTGCCTTGTCCGAGGTAACCCCGCGTCCGAAATAACCCCAGTTTCCCCTATCTGTTAAATTTTAAGCGGACAGCAATATCTTGGCATCTCGGGAAGCAGGTTTGGGTAATTGCTTACTCTATGTATTAGCGCCTCCTTCGCTTTCCTGCAAGTCAGAAAGATAAATACAGAGATAAAAAAAGCAAGAAACTGGTTCAACATCTAAAAAAAACACGGCTAGACTTCAAAATGGTAAATTTTAATGCGTTTTGCTTTTTAAGTTGTGACTTGTGCCATACTTATTTATTTATTTAAATCCGATACAAAGCCCATAGAAAAAACAAAAAATTGACTATGTTTGTACAAAAACTTTTTTAGTGTAACTTGGTCCTGTATGTCATGCAGCAAAGCACTGTTTTATACTTTTTTAAAACAAAACTTAACCAGCTTTTCTATAAATGAGCGATAACGAAAGTGTTGGTTTCACAGCTTATCTTTTTTTTAGATAAAAGAAAAAACGAGAACCCATAAAACAAAAGTTTTTTAAACAATTAGCTGTTTTTTTGTGGGATTTAATCATAAAAGATTATCAAAAAAATATAAAAATGTAAGGAATGAACGTTAAAAAGCTACACATAAAAGCCAAACAGATAACAAAAACTTGGCGTAAAGTTTCAAATGAAATGGCAACACCACATCATAACTGAGTTAAACTAAGTTTCAAGTTTGTTTTTGTAATGGATCAACCGTACTGCGGTAGCAACCAATGTCATCTGTAAGACTTAGTTTCAGAATCAAGCAGTTGTTTTTTTTTGTTTATATAAATAAGGGAACTTTGCAACGAATTACAAAAAGACAAAATCAAAAAACAAACGATAAATTTACCAAACCATAATAATTGAATAATGCTGTAAATAAGCAAATGAAACTACCGTAATTTCCTGTTTAAATTCGCATTTGTTGAAGCTCGCATCCCATCACAAAAATCTAAATTCAATTTTTTTCAACAATTTATTGGCATTTACAATACTGCAATTTGGGTAATTCAACTTAGAAGTAGGGGGGCTAAAAAATTTAAAAAATTTGAAATGGGAAATGAGGTCCTCAAAATTTGAGTCTCTTAAAAAGGGACTGTGAGAGATTTTTGCTAAAAATAACCAATGATTTGGACGGAACCATAACTCTTTCAATTTTTGGTAGTCTTTAAAAAGACTGTTTTTCCGAGAATTCTTTTGGACAACTCTTGTCAGAAGAAATTGTTGGCAAATGATGAAATACATGAAAACCATGGTTTATATAGGATTGCAAGACATCTAAAGATTTCTTGGAAAAGCGGTTTTTTTAAAGACTACTAAAAACTAAAAGAGTTATGGTTCTGTTCATACCATTGGTTACTTTTAAATTCTGTACAACAAAGAATTTATTCCGAAGATTTTTGTTTTTTTGAAACTGTGCAAGAAGAGACTGTGAGCAATTTGTATTGTATTGTTTTTTATCTGGTTTAGTTTTACTCACAAAAATTGCCCACAGCTGCTTCTTGAAAAAAGTCTATGGTACAAACTGTTTTTTTGATGGTTTTTGAAGAAACTGTATGATATGGACAGAACAAACAATACAATACAGAACAACATGAACTGTTTCTTGTTGGTGAAATTAACTGGGAATCTCCCAACAACACCAGGAGGGAATAAATAGAAACCAAGAAAAAAAAGATTTTTTAAGAAGCTATAGTAATCACAAGGGGATTTTGGGTAAGTTTCACAAACAAAAATTACTCATGGTTGCTTTTTGAAAAAACCCAAAATATTGAACATCTTTTGTGAATTAAATCTAATCAGCTGATTGTATAGCAATTGCATTTCTAGGATTAATTCAAAATACATTATATTTAAATACAGCATAATTTGGTTCATTTTAGTCAGTGCACCCACTGCACAATACATTGTCAAAAAATCAATTTAGTTTAAAGATGCAACAATGTATGCCAACATGTTCTTAACACTTTCGGTGCGGAAGGTTAAGCAATTTGGCTCTTGTTTACCATTTGCCAGATTTAGTTAATTGTTTTTTAATTTTAGGGAAATCCCCAAAGGTTGTTGGGTTAGTAACGGTTAACGATAAACGAGACCCCGTTCTTGGACGTAAATCTACGTCTTTCGCACCGAAAGTGTTAATGTACTTATAAGAATATAAAACATTTGAGCAATTTTAATGAAAACAATGACTACATAATAGCAGATTATTAAACTTCCATTTTCAAACAAATGGCCAAATTTTTTCATAGAAATGAATAAAGAAATCTTTTTGTAATATTGGTAATTAAGGATTTTTGATCAAATTTAGAAAAAAACAAGTCTCCTTGAGCAATCAATATACACTATTGTTGTAAAATAGCATCACGGCTTGTTGTAGTTACATAAAAGCTTGATGAAATTTTGTTAGGGCCAATGCTTCAATATCAGAAAAAAATTAAAACTTTTTTATAAACATTAAACAAAAATATGTTTAACAAAGTAAATATTTTAGCATCTGGTCTACTTTAAATTCAATAGCAATGATGTTATTGCAACCTCAAATTTTCAGGCTTCAGCATCTGTCATTGAAGAAAAAAATCTTTTAAAACTGTTTATATATTATTGGCATAGCATTTGCCATGATAAGGTACATGGCCCAGATGTTTTTTAACAGAGCTAATTTAGTGCAATTATTGCTGATTGGCAATGATAGCACTAAATTAGTATTTCACAGTTATATAAGAAATTAGTTCTTGTATCAATTTATAAGTTAGTTTATTTTGATGCTTTGTATCATTTAAAAACATGCTTTTCCATTTTGAATGAAATAAAATTGGTGTAAATTAAAATATGTTTTAAAAAAACAATTTTTTAGTATGAAAACTTTTATTTATATCTATACAATAGTATTCCAAAAGTCTTAAATTTAAATTCTAAGCCTTTTCTTATTAAAAGATTATTTCCAATTTCTAACTTTTTCAACTGCTTAACTTTGTCTGACATTATATGTGAATATAGCCTACTGTAGTAAAATATGCCTTGCTCTTTAATTGTTTACTTTTGTTTGTTAATGATTCTGTATGTGTTAGCCCTTATGAAAGGACTTTCAGGTTTGCTCATACATGCCTAATATTTTGTAATAAAAGATTTATTCATTGACTGTATTTGTGCTTTATTAAATGTTGAGGTGGGTACGCTTTTGCACTTTCATTTATTTTTTGACAGCATTATGCACTTTGTCATGTACTCCCAGAAATAAAAAGATTACTTGCATGTTATTGTGGTGTTGCAACTTTCACAATTATGCATTGCACAAGTTCCCACCTTTGACCAAATTTATATTATTTAGAAAGTATGATTTTTAAAAGTTTGCAACTACCAGCGAAGTTGACACAAATCACTTAAATTCAATTGTTAACTTACTTGGAATAATTCTGTTATGTTAAAATATTTCTGTTTTATATTTGTTAAAAGATTTTTAAAAAAATTCTTAAAAGCACATTTACAAGTGGTGGTATTTAGCTGGTTTGTGCAGGTTCAAACAGACCAGATTTTGATAAATCAGTATCTTTACAAATCAGTAAACTCATCCAAAAGTAAGAGTCTAAATTGGCTATTTTAAAGGGTTAATGGGTTGCTTTTACAAAACAGCTTTAAAGGAGAGGCAACAACAACAAGTTAGTAAATATAAAAATAAAACTGAATTTTTCTCAATCCAGCCCTAGATAAAATGGGTCTCATTCACTGTTTGCCATTACCAGGGCTGTGAAGCTGGAGCTCAAAGAAAATTAAGAATTTGGAGCTGGAGCTGGAGCTGGAGCCAATTATTTTATATATGCTGGAGCAGAGCAGGAGCAGGAGCCAATCATTTTAAAGATGCTAAAGCAGAGCTGGAGCTTGTTATTTTAAATAAGAGTTCCATATTCAGTTTCAGTATGCAGAGTGTCTAACAAGTACTTTTTGTACTTTTTTTTGTCCTTTTTCAAATGTATTTTTTGTACTTTTTTTGTTTATATACTTTTTATGATAAGTAATTTTGAGTTGTTTTTCCTATTTACTAACCTCAGGGGGATTTTTGAATGTTGTTGATTATAAAATTGACTATTTATATTTATTATTTAGAAGTTATTTCAATGAGTTGAAGGAATATTCACTAATATACATTATTTAATTCAAGGGGCTTGGCCATTTCTGGGACCTGAGCCTCTATCCCCCATGTTTTCATTTTAAATACTACATATTTCTAAGGTGTTCACCAGTGAATATAGAATCTTTCTGGGAAAGCAAATAATGAATATAGAGCAGAGCTGGAGCTGAAGCCATTCATTTTTAAAGATGCTGGAGCTGCTGGAGCTGTTCGGTTTTAAAATGCTGGAGCAGAGCTGGAACTGGAGCCATAGATTTTTTTGCCAGCTCTACAGCCCTGCCCATTACTACCCTTGCAGGCTTTGGGGATTTCCCAAAATTAAAAGGTAATCAACTACATTTGATGAATAAAACCAAGAAACTGATAAAACCAGTTAACTTTTTTAAATCAAACCACTAGATATAGGTTCTTTTTAAAAAATTTATATCTTTTTTGCATTTTATATCTTTTGTTAGATAGTTATTCGTAAACCTTTTTTGTTTATACTTTTATTTCTGTTAAACTTTGTTGTATATACAACTGTGACTGTTTAAACTTTGTTTTATTTACAATTGTAACTGCTTGGGGCATTTATAAAAGTTGATAAAATCAATTTTTTAATGTATTATGCGATAAGATTCAAAACTTAAGCATTTTCAGTCAGTGAGTTCAAGAGAGGCTATGACAATCTACAATGCTTGTTAATAACACTTTGTGCTTTTTTGCCCTTTTTTACAAAAAAATAACAAGCAATTGGTCAGATTGGCATAAGTCATGTACAATGATGCTTTTTATGGTGTAGCGATATACTGTAAAGGGGCATGCTTTTTTAGGTCTCTTAAGAAGTGACCAACTGACCATGAGTAAAACTCACCTGGAATCACTCTGGGTTACTATCACTTTTTAAAAGATTATTTTTTTAAGTTTCCTCCCGGTGCTGTAGGGGGGCCTCCCAGTTAGTTTCACCAACAAAAAAACAGTTGTGGTCCCTTCTTGAAGAGACTCACTTTTTTAGTACATCTGATTAAAAGTGACAAACCTTGAATTTATATCTTTTTTCTTTCTGTTAATCATTTAGTTTTGTTTAACATATGCCATTGTACATTTTCAGTTATGTTTAGTTTAACATATACCATTATATTCAATTAAAACCACTTGATTAAGTTTTGGCACTTTAAACCACTCACTAATGTATTTTTGATTTCAAATTTGAATTACTTTGTACAATAATTTGTCAGGCTGGTTCTCAAAAATATTATGTATCTTTTTATAATGGCAAAAAAATTATATATATACTCAAAACAGCATAATTTTTTTATCGTACTTAAAAATTTGTTTTTGTTAATTTTTACAAAATAATTTTATTCTGAGTTGATTTCTTCAACCAAGCTGACTTTGAATATTCACAACTTAAATTTTGTATTCTTAACTTATTAATTTATATTTTAGCTTTCACATTCATTTAGAGGCATTTGTAGCAGCAAATGTGCTTTTATATCAATATTTAAACTTCATTGTTGTATTGTAATGTAGTGCAATTTTGTTTTTACTGTGCAGAATTGATTGTTTGTTAACTGTGCTTTTGTTTAACAGGTTCTGTTTTGGAATAAACATTTAAAACTTGATATTTTTTCACATTTGATTAAATAAGAATTGATTAAGCTTTTAAATTACTCGTTATGAGTCACCATATTAATTTTAATGTTACAGCTCAAGAAGCAAAGCAAATTACTTCAAAAACCAGTAAAAATGAAAGTAGATCAGCCAAAAAACGTGAAACCAAAAAACTTGAAATTGATAACAAGCAAATGGAATGGAGGCTTCATCAGTTGAAGCTAGCTATGGAAAGAGAAAAAGAAGAAAGAGGAAAGAAGAATTATATTTGGAAGTCAGGAAGAGATGGTGCTTTAGAGTCACATGCCAGAAATATTTTAGGAAAGACTGTCAAAGTAAAATCAGAACAAACTAAAAACTCAAATAAAGTAAAAGTTAGTGTTTTAACTGATGAACCACTGCATATTCCAAAAAGAAAATCACATTCTAAAGATTTGATTGACAAATTAATGAAGCCAACACCACCACAGTCAAAAACTTTTTTTAATGATACACTACAAGAACCTATAAATAAAGAATGTTGGATTTCAGTTGGAATAGATAGATTTAATGAAGATGTTATGGATATTCAAAGTGATCATAATGGAAATTTGCCTTTGTCGACTTTGCAAAGTTTTAATTCTTCAGCAATTGGTTTATATTACATGCAGTATGGTCGAAAAAGACTTCTATTAGCAATTGACAACATTGTTATTCAACCGAAATCTGGTTGGGGTAATAACACATACTATCCTTATATGGCTGACATTTCTCCTCAAAAACCTAATTTGGAACCAACGTCACCTTCATCTGTTCGACTGCCTATTTCTACTTCTAAACCAAAAATAAATAATGAAAAAGGATTCCTTTTAAATGGTTCATTTAATGAAGAAGAAAATGCTAAATCATTTCAGGAAGCAGTAATGGCTTGGCGAAATGGTAAAACAACTGATTCTATTTCATCAAAAAGCAGAACAAGCAGTGCACCTTCAACCCCTTTTGTTGAAACGGCTGCTCATGGTGTGCAATCAGACCCTGTAAAAAATGTTGAAGTAAAATTCTCTGAAACTTCTTCTCTTAGCTTCATGGAAAAAATTTTGTTAAAAAAGCATAGAGTGACTGATGTTCCTCCTTTATCTGGTACTATTCAACTTTCGGACAGATTTGCTTCAAATACTGAAGAAGTTTTTCTCACAGCTGAAGAACTTGAAGAAAAAGAAAGATTTCGTGAGCTTTTTACACCAGAGCCAAGTAATAATAAAAATTCATCTTTTAAGTTTCATGATCATACATGCACTATTTCAGAAGCTGACAGTGATGACGGCATATTAAATCAACATGGTTACGTGGAATCAAGCTCATATTGTTTTGTTGAAGAAGTGTCTGACAGTGATAACTCAGAGAAAAATCGTACATCAAAAAAGATGTTTGTGGATGCTTTTAATCTTGATCACAGTTCTAATAAAATTCAAATTGAAGAAGTAAATTTTTTTGAGCCCATAACTTTACCAACAGATAGTAATATTGCAGGTTCAAAAAAACTAACAGCTTCTAACTTTAAATCACATGATAGACAAAGTAAAATGATTGACAAAAGTTCATGGGATATTGATCAAGACAAAAAAGTTAGTACAAAAAATGCTCCAAAAAGTTTAAACAACACAAACAGTTCAAATTCTAACATCATTAAAAACAAAACCAATAAAGCTTTTTATTCTTCCAATGTAGTAAGTGCAATAGGCAAAATTCCTTTTAATCCAGATGCTGTGTATCGTAATAATTTAGATCATTATTGTTCAGAAATACGATCTGAACAATCAAAAATTCTTAACTTTCTTGATTCAAAACCAAACCAAATCATGCTGTGTAATCAGGTTGGGTCAAAATGGTTTATAACTGGTTCAAATGACAGCAGTAATTGTGAAGATCTCTCTAATATCAATTCGAAAAATAACACTTTTAAAGTTGTTTTTGATATGGATGAAAATAATGAATGTGAGCAAGAAGATTATAAAACTTTAGAAAAGCTAGAGTGGGAATTTGCTTCACAAAATGGGCACATAACGGATGACGGTCGTATTTCGCGAATAATAGATGATTGGTCATCTGACGAAAATGATGCAGACCTTAGTATTGTAAATGATCCAGGATTTGGATCTGGATTGTCCACTCCTGATCCTAAACCCATTGCTCTTGTTGGAACATCAATTTCTTGGCAGAATGGCAGTAAAATGTTACAAGAGTTTCAAAAAATGGAAGACTTTATGCTTGAACAAGAATCTTTAGACAGTGTGTAATTTAAAGGATTTTGTCTCACGCAACATGTAAATCACTATAGATAAGTGACAAAAAATCTATAATGACTTGCTGCAGTTAGTTTTTATTAACTTACTGGTTGCAATTGTTAAATGTTTTTTTATCAACAAGTTTCTTTTACATTATCTCTTTTTACTTGTAGGCTGTTTGTTTGATTATGATAAATTGTTTCTGCTAAAGAACCTTTTTAAAAGATTAATAAAACTGCTTTGTTCTGCTTTATTCTTAGCTAAATAAAAGTCTAATTTTTACAGCTTATCATTAATGTATTATTATAACATTTAGCGTGTATATTAAGAATGGGTAACTTTTTAACACAAAGGCAATAAAGAAACTGTGGTATTTATGTAAGGTTGTACTGTACTGCAAATAAGCACTATTTTGTATTTTCAACTTTTAATAAAAAATCACAACATGTGCTTTTTTATTAAAAGTATATGAAATACAGACTGGAGCAACTAAACTAAGCATGTGAGAACTAACTGCTTGGAATTGTAAAATATAAAAGCTGCCCGACTTAGACTCCAAAACTTCGTTCTCTTTTGCTTAGGTTGTTGCTTCGGCTGAAACCTAGTTGAATAGTAAGGTTTTCCAAGCAACAATCAAAAAAAAAAGGTTAATGTTTGTCAACTAATAATCGAAAAGCACTTAAACTTTTTTTTGATTGTTTACTTCAAAAGAATAAATAATTCCTCCGTAGCAACAATTAAAACAGAAGTGCACCAAGTTTTATAGCGTTCTCTTCGTATGTCGCACCGTTTTTGGTCTTCTTGGTTTCTGAGCACCTAACTCACGTGCCTTAAAGGTTTTTGCGTACTAACACAAAAAGACTTCATTAATCTGAGCAACTTCATTTAATCAAACATATCCATGTACTGCAAATTTTTCACCTCTGATTTAAACAGTATAGCTTTTGTAAGCATATTTTAATGCGAAAAGAAACGTTGCACTTGAGAAAACTGTGTTTGTTGTGTTGTCGTCTTAGGTTTTAATTTTTTTTCCAAACCCGAAATCCGTTTTTTTGCTATTTTTTACCACCCGAAACTCGGTTTTAAAAGTAAAAACCCGAGTTTTAGAAAATAAAATAATTTGTGCATATTCACTGTCTTTGTAATAATTTTCTAAAGTAGTTTTGCGTTATTTGTTGCTCCAAGATTTGTTTAACATGGTGTGCATTTTTGAATTTTAGTTGTATTGTACATTTGTAAATTCTGCAGTCTGCTGTATGATTGGAAGTCGGTGGACTTTGAAGATATTATTACGGACATATTGCCGTTTCCTTTGTGTAATGTTTTGTTTTACGCAGAACTGCTGATACGCTGATAAGTTCGTACGCATTGAATAACAGAAGTAATTTCAAATTATAATTTATTTTTGCGAAAATCGCTCTTTTCTCAAAACCCGGAAAAACCTTTATCTTAGATACACCCGAAACCCGGGTTTCAAAATTTTGGCCAGAATCGGACACTGTAGTTTTAATACATTTATCTAGTTGTAGTTATTAATAATCGGTGCATAGTGATTGGTATGTTTATGCGTATACTGTATTTTAAATGTTTATTTGTGCTGAGAGAGTTATGTTCGATGTTATAAATTATTTAATTTTGCACTTCGATTTTATTAGTTTGCTTAGTTTTTTTTTCAAAATATACGTTTTATAACTATAGAACTGTGATGTTGAATAGCTTTAATTTGGTAATATTTTGTGGCACCTTTTCTTGGTTTCATGATCGTCATCAAAAAATCTTCTAAATGCTTCCGACCGTTCATTTACAACAAAAGCGCAAACTGTTTTTGCAAAAAAAAAAACTCAAAAAAACTGTAAATCGCACAAATATTGATAGAAATAGCTTTTTAAAAGTCACAAGTTGCATTCGAGTAAATACGCTATTCGATTTGCTAATTTTACTTGTTGTAACAGTCATTGTAATGTACATGCCGTAATACTTTAATTTACGCTAAGCTTGGTTGTGGTTGATGATTTTATATTAGCTCACTGTAATTTTTTTTTTTTTTTTTCTAGAAAGTTAGTGGGTAAAATAACTTACTTGTTCAACGCATAGATATCTTTAAAAGTGATGTCCACTGAAGCAGGTGAAGAACCCGGATGTTCTAAAAATGTCCCCCCACCTACTGCTGGTCCCAGTTCATCAGGAAGTGGGCCGTCTCCGTCTGCTCAATTTGAGTGCAACATCTGTCTAGACACAGCAAAAGATGCTGTTATAAGTTATTGTGGTCATTTATTTTGGTTAGTGCTCTTTTGATTGATCAATAGACATATTTTTATGACTAATCAATAGACGCTTTTTCAAACCTCAAGTTTGAATATATTTTAACAAAGTTCTGTATGCTGTGATTTTGCGCCGACGAGGAATTAAAACTGCAGCAAAAACAATCCTTTACTGCTGATCAAGTGTACACTGTATATATTTTGTTGCCGAATTTGAGTGTAAGTAAACTACCCCTGTACTTGACAATGGTAATTTCTGTCGTTTGCATTGAACGCATTGAATTATTTTTACTGCTTGTTTATATAACAATCTGTTGCCGTTATTGATTGTTGGCAAATACTTTCTAGTTGGCCTTGTTTGCATCAGTGGTTGGAAACGAGACCACACCGACAGGAATGTCCAGTATGTAAGGCAGGGATCGGGAAAGACAAAGTTATTCCTTTGTACGGCCGTGGCAGTTCAGACAAAACCGATCCCAGGGAAAAACTTCCCCCCCGACCCCAAGCTCAAAGACCCGAACCAACAAATAACGTGAGTGATTTGAATTACAATCGGGAGAACGCGTTTAAAATTTATTTATTGGTAACTGAATTGTTCCGAGTTAATTTGACTTTAGTCACTGTTTACAGCCGCTGCCATGCCTTTTCAGCAACCGTGTGATAAACCTCTAGTACAACGGTTTGTAAAGTCGAATCAGCTTTACAATGGAATGATACCAATCGTTTCTGGAACATTTAACAAAATTACGTAATATTGCCACAAACGTCATAATGCCTAACTTCAGTCAATCAATGCAGTTGAATAAAAACGACAAAACAATTCTGTATAATACACTTAGAGATCGTTTATACTACGAGCATTCTTGTTTTATTGATTTACTTTTTTCCGCGCTTAAAGCGCTAAGCAAAGCAAAAACAATTAATAAAAATACAAAGAATGCGCCATTCTACGCTCGTACTGGAAACGAATAAATTAAGTGGAATGGTGGTGCACCAATTACGCAATCACTACGTAATAATGGAAAAGAAGGATCAATTAAAAGGTCAAGATTAGAATTATGAATGAAGTGTGACGCAGCTATCAATTAAATTTAATTGACATTGAGAATGAATGAGTCAGTAACAATCGCAAATAGCCAATAATTTCAACTACTGAGTGACAGGATCCCAGTTGAGAACCGCTGCTCCAGTGCTATTCGAGGTGGCTTTGTCTTCATTGCTATGACAAAGCGTTTGATAAAAGTTATTCCTAACATTTGATAACAATTTTTAGAAGACCCATTCGCTTTCTAAAAATATAGTCGAATTCAAGATTTATTTCGTCTAGTCGTTTTTCTGAAACTTTACAATTTGATTGATATTCATAGCTCTTATATTCCTGTAGCTTTAAAGTTGTTTATTGTTAGCTAAACTATTTAAAGTGGAAAGACTGCATTTATACTGAACACGTTTTCCTGCTGAAGGGCGGATGGAACGGATTTAATTTCGGTGACGGATTTCAAATGTCGTTTGGTATTGGCGCTTTCCCTTTTGGATTTTTCGGGACCATGTTTAACATTAATGATGGGCGACCTCGGCCCCCCCAACCAAGAACTCCCCACTACGAAGACGAACAGGCCTTATCGAAAGTTTTTTTGTGGGTTGCGGTTGTGTTAATTTTTTGGCTTTTTCTCGCTTAATTTGTAATTTTCGTGTGAGAACCTTGCGATTAGTGTGAATGTCGTTTTGCTTTCCTGTGATATTCTCGTGTAGTCGGCGGAGTTTGCATTTAGTTGGCTATTTTTGGCTTTTGTAAACATTTTGACAAGGATGACTCAAATCATGGCTGGGTTGACGAACTGTTTATTTTTTTGGACATGAACAATCGCCGAAAAAAATTTTTTAACTCAGTAAATAACTTTCTTCAATAATATTTTTCAGCAGTGTTACGAGTTAATTTTACGTTAATCGTGGGCACCGTTAACGTTTGTTTTGGAAGTTTTCGACGGCACCCTACCAAACAGGCCGCATAGTGAGGTCCACAAGAGTTGTGCGCCTGTCATTTGATTCAAGCGTTTGCCGTTATTGCTTGCGAAAAATTGACCAATCACCCAATAATATCGAGAGTTAGGCGTCTGTTTTAATCCTCAGTCGAAAGAAAGATCAAAAGGCGCACAAACATCTGTTTGTTTTGTTCTGAGGCAATGCGGTCGTTTCAACACAAACAATGTGAGAATTTACGGCATTTCCCGTGATCGCCAAAAATCTTTTTCCAAGTTTTGTTTATATTGCATCGTTTAGTTGATTTTTGTATATTTTTGGTGATTTAAAAAGTAGGTAATAATTTGAAAATAACTTAACAGTTTTGATCTCATCGAAACCCAACGCTTTTATTTAAGCTGAGTTTTGAATTGTTTTATTTCGATTTTGACGAGGTTAATAAGAATTATACAGAGCAACAGCAAAAGTTTGTGTGATACATTTAAAGCCGAGTTTTTCATTTTCATCTCTACATTTATTTTCTTGGGTCACACGAAAACATCCGAAGTTTCATACTGTCAAGCGATTACTCCGACTGCTCCCGGAGGTGCCGAGATATCGCTGTTTTGTTGTTCAAACCATTAGCGGCAATAAAATATATCAAAATATTTTGGTATTTTTATTCTTACTTATTAGTGATTAAATTGTTTTACAATTAATTTATTCTTGAAGTGCGCAGTAAAAAAAACTCACAATTGTTGGGTCCTCGGTCAATGTTGCGCGGCCGTGAGGCATACAATCGAATTTTGCATTTGCATAACAGTATAATCGTTGGTTAGGCTACAAGACGTAGAGCGATCTTGGCTTTCGACAGTTCTTTTACTTAAATCAGGGGGAAAACTTTTTAGCTCGTGGACTGCATTTGGAAGTTGGTTTGTTTGCGGGCCGTCCTGCAGTGATCTCTGAAAAAAAATCTTCACTTTGAATCTGTCTCGAAATTCTTAATTTTCAACCCCAAAATAAAGTGATCTCTAAAAAAAAAGTTTTCACTCTGAATCTGCCTCGGATTTCTTGATTTTCTCACCTAAAAATCTGTGATCGCTAAAATCAATGCCCAAGAATTTGCTTGAAGACCAAAAACAAATAACAATTTTCTTAATTTTTTGTTTGAACCCTTCGCGGGCCGTAGTTTGCTCACCCTTGTGTTAAATATATGTTAGAAGGTGTAAAACCAAACTTTATAATCCCTTTTTGAATTAGCTTTGGTATTAAAATTTCAACAAATCGCTTTACAGGTATAGTCAGTAGCACTCTTTTTTTACATCATGACCGGTTAAAAACAGTATTAAAAATTTTTCAATTAACAATAATATTTGCTTAAGCTTATAAGTCCCAAATATTTTACTACTTACAACATTAATTTATCCAATGCAGTTGACTCGGTCTTGGTTTTTCCTCGAAGCTAAATGCACAAAACGTCATTCAAACTATCAATTTTTTTTAGTGAATTGATTTTATAGGCTAATGTTTGAGGAAGTGGATACGTAAAAAGAGATTTGGGTGCTTGAAGCCAAATAAACTGTACTTAAAAAACGTCTTAGCTTATTCGTCATTCCGTCACTTGTTTTTTACGTAAATGTTGAACCGTTTTAAATATTGAGCAATTGTCATTCTGTCACTTGTTTTTTACGTAAATCGTTAACGTAAATGTTAAAACTGATTTTAAGTACATGATCACCCAAAAAAACCACCCATATAAATTTTATTAAATCTTATCAACATCTATAGAATTTCAAGAAACTTGATGGACTTGAACTTCAGTCTTTGTATGATCATTTTTCGAAATTTCAGTTATTTTGGTTGCTTTGCATGAAAATTATGTTTCATCTACAATATGTTAAAGGCAAACTTGCACACGTCGTGCAAAGTTCTCAATCACTGACACACATTTCTCTTGAGATTTCTCTGATTTTTGCTCCATTTGGTGTATTGCTATATTTCTGATTAACAATTTTGTGCGACGTCTGCAAATTTGCCTCCAATGCTGTTGTGCTCACTGCTCATTTGGAGCATATTTTAACAGAACATAACTTTAATGCAAAACAACCAAAACGGCTGAAACTTTGAGGATTGATTTGCATAAAGATTGAGGTTTAAGTTCACCAAGCTTCTTAAAATTTTATGGATGTTAATAAGATTTAGTAAAATTTATATGGGTTTTGTTTTTTGGGTCACTCTGTATTTCGTAGCTAAAGTTACGTTTTTTCGTAACTGAGCTATGAAAATTTTCAGAAAAAATGAGAAAAGCAAAATTCTCGTCTACACACTGCCACAAACTGGATTGTGTATAGAACTGAATGTTGGCCATACATTTCTTTGGCTTTGATAGTTACAAACTTGTAAATAATTTTAAAATTGCAGAAATAAAAAAAATTTAGTAATTCTTATTCAAAAAAGCGTTTTTGCCAACGTTATTTCAATTCAATTTTGTTTCGAATCGAGATTTCTCGATGTGCCACATCGTTTGGGCAAGTGCACAATGTTTCTCGTTAAAATTTGTAAAAACTGGTAATAAAAGTTTTTAAGAAATATTTTTGCAGTGAAGACGCAACTTAGCAGTGTAAGGTAAAAAATGCTCGAAACAGCTCAAGTTGTTTTCTGTATGTTGTAAATGTGATTGACCAGCTTCGGATTGTGCTATATATTGTAGATAGTGGTGTGTCATTTTTGCGTGTCTGTCCATATGAAATAATTATTTCATTTCATTTGCAAAAATATTGAAATGCTGTTTGCATTCTGATCCCTCGTGATGTGACTTCGTCTTCGGCGTCGGTCATTTGTTTTGTCATAACAGTGTTATGTTGTGTGTACTTTTATGCGTCTTTTTAATTCTAGTGATGTTTACACCAACACGATAATTACAAACAGTTCTCACTTTGAATTTATTGAACTGACGGTCGTTTTTACTTTTAATCCTGTGCCTGGTGGTATATTTTGTCATTTTGCTGAAATACCTTTTTTTGATAATTTCATTATTTGATATGACTTTTTAAACGGAGCTTTCTTCGTCTGTTGAAAACCACGATCACCGATAAGTTTTTAAGTTTAAGCAAAAATATAAAGATTTCTGTATAACCTTATTCATAAAAAAATGAATTTACTTCTTTATTTTTTTGTTTTAAGTTAAAAATGTAAAGTTATTGAATTTTTAAATATAATTTTCTAACAAAATAGTTACTTGGAAATGATGGCTAATTGAATGCTTTTAAGTTAGTGCTCCGTCTAGTGGTTTTCACTTTGGTTTCGAGGCATCTTAAGTTCTTTTCAATTGCCAAAAATGCCGAAACAGATATCGTTTGCCAATATTTTAAGAGTTTAGGGTTAATTTTTAAGATAAGACAAAGTAGTTAATAATTCTTGTATACTGCCACAAATTTATATAAAAGTTATGTTTTCAGCAAAAAATGTTTGGAACCACCGCCCTGATAAATAACAGTTTATTGCTTTTTTTAAGCATTGTAGATATTCTTTGTGTTTACAATACGTTTATTGCTTTTTAAACTATAGCGACAATGTTTCGTGCTGTTTTAGGCTTATACAGTGGTTAAAGCCGATTGTGCAATGTTTAAATGTTAATTGAAGATTTTAACAATAAATTTATCATATTAATTGGATCTCGTTTTTTTAATAGGCTTATATAGTAAATACAGTGGATGGTTGTTGTTTTCATCATAAACTTATTAATATTTTTAATTCTCCTCAGACAAGAACACAAAGGATCAACACATCTAAAGGCTATTAACACATGATTATTAGGTTATTAAGGTGGAGTGAAAATAACTTTTTAAAAAATCGAAAAAAGGCTAGTTTCTAAATCCTGAATAACAAGCCAAAACTAGGAAAAAAGTAATTTTGAGCCGTTGCCATCTCTACCCAAATCTGCTTCTAGGGGAGCCAAAATGGTCATAACTCGTCAAGGGCAGTCGCTATGAGCATGATATTGGGCTTAAAATTTGTAGAACACCAATGTTTATATACGTATAAAAGAAAGTTTTCGTCTATCTCTACAAGAAGCAAAGTTATTTTTTAAAAACTGATATAATTGATATCATTAAGTATTTATGATTTAGCGGAACATGCTTTATCGGTTGATTCGTCAGCATTTTATCTTCTGTTATTTCTGATACTCCTTTATAAATCATAGCGAGAGACTTTTTACCACTTTTGCCCATTGCAATCATTTATTTAAGTACCAATACGATTTTCTGATTGCAAGTCAATACGATTATTATATTTATTGACTAATGTTTGGCAGAGCAGCCCTCCTCAAACTTGATTTATGAAGCAGTGATACTACAATATATTCGTATACTGGAGTTTATTTCTCATTGTTTACATGTATCTGTTTTGCAGAATTAATCTAATAACTTAGCAATTACACCTCAAACCAGATTGTAGTCTATAATTAACTTGAATTCTTAAGAATGCGAAGACGAAGTTTAAATACAGCAGTAAAGACATTACATAGTGGACATACATTTACAAGTCGTGATAGTTTTCCACCAGGTGTGTTGCCTACAAAGCGACAAGTGATAGAACGAATTCTTTACTTGAAAAATTTTCGGACTGAGAAAGCAGCAAACGATATAGTTCAAGAAATTCATGACAGATGGGTTCGGTACAACGTATATCCGATACATCAGTACACCATAACAAAAAAAGTTTACAGTTGGTTTAGTGCTCTTGACCGCTGGATAAAATCAAGATGAGGAGGACATTTTTTCAAAAAGAATCCGACTTTTAATCGACAATTGATGAATTGTTTGACGTTTTTTGTGCTGATGATCAACAGCGAAAAAAACTGTAGAAACAACATGGCTTAGTTAGGTTATCGCCCAATTGAGATGGTTTTCATTTCTAATTTTTCCGCGAAAAACCTGGTTTCCGGGCGGCCAAATCTGACACAAGTTGGCAACTTTCTTAAAGTTTTTAAAACAAAGTTATGATTTAATCAACGGTATCATAGTCATCATCTTTATTCATCCTCCTAAGGCTGGCTTTGCACGATCAAGTTTATTGCAGAAAGTTTCTTGCCTCAACATTCTATCTGTGTGTAAAGTACCGCGCAAGATCATTGAGCAAGATTGCTGGGAATATTACGCAATAAAAATCTTGTCACTTGTAAAAGCGCTTTTCAAGAAAAAAACGTGTCTTGCTGCAATATTGCTAGGAATAGAGCGAGGTTCCATTTTCCAGCAAAATTTCAGCACGTTTTCGGTCGAAAATGCCGTGGTCAACCGAAAAAAATAAAGCGTTAATAAGTTAAGGCTCGTTTCCACTACGAGCGTGGAAAAGAGCATTCTTTGTTTGTTTTATTGATTTTTTTGCGCTCGCTTCAATTTTAACCGCCCGCTTCAATCGAAGATCAATAAAAGAAACAAAGAATGCTCTTTTCCACGCTCGTAGTGGAAACGGGCCTTTTGGCATTCCATATGGAATGTCTATGGCGACGAGTATAAAGACCGTGTAAAGAGAAGTGATGTATGCAGGGGTGCCGGAACGTCGGAAGGGCAAGGGGGGCAGCTTTTTCAAAGGGCACTTTCAATACTGTAAGTACAGTCATTACCACAAACATTGCTTTCTAATATTATCAAACAATTAAACACTTCAACAAAGCCAGAGTACTGCGCGTACGTCGCATAAACACTAAAAAATAACAAAAAACAAATTATCAATTACATAAGGGCAGGTTCAAGAATGTGACACCCGAACTTTAAACTTCGTAAAAATGGTAAAAAAAAATATGAGCAATATGATATAAGAAGAATACTATGTTACTGTTGAGATATCACAAAAAGGATTTTGAAGTACAAGGTATAGCTTTACTTTTTAACACTTCTACAACAAAACCAAAAGATGCAATATTTAGGTATAAAAATCATTATTTATATGATCCTGACTATAGTATTTTTTCAGCTAAATATAATTGGCAGTTATTAGCTGGGGGAAAAAGAAACAATTGTTCCCCCCCCGAAAGGCGAAAGGTCTGAAAAACAGCAATTTTTTTCTACAAAATGCAAAATTTTCTTACCAGCGGCGAGGGCTTCGCCCCGCACTCCTAATTTGGGGAGTCAATACTTGTAATTTAGCAAAATTAGGCCAAAAAAGAACGATTTTCAAACGTCTTTTTAATAAATAGCAAAAATTACAAAGAGCAAAATGTTATAGTAAAGAATCAGCATTCAATCTTTTTTAAAATTAATCACAGTCAGTGTTTTTAAGAAAGTCCAAAATAATGCAAGCGAGAATCATTAACTTTGACAAATTCGTTTGTGATTGCTTTTAAATCCATTTGATCCATTAGCTTTGGGTGAATTGAAGCAAACATTGCATTGTTTAAATGATCTGATCCTGAGGTAGAGCGCAAATAGTTTTTTACTCTCCGCATGGTGCTGAAACTGCGCTCTGCCCGTTGCAGATGTTAATGGAACACAGCAATAATATTGCAAGGTGACGTGTACTGTGGGACAGAGTTTTTTAGTGCTTGCATTATGGTTCATTACATCGCAAATGGTATCCAAACTGGTTACTTTTTTTATTGGTACAGCCGAATTTGCATTAAAGACCTTTTGAGCAAAAGGCAAGTCTTTTACTTCTTCAACCAGTGCTTGACAATCAATAAAATCCCATAACTTCAATTCCAAGCGTTGGCGCAATGTGTCATCAATTTTCTTATTATTTGCTCCATCAATAAGAAGCTTTTCAAGAGTTCCAATTTTGTTCAGATCACTTTGGTCAAATTGTTTATCCATACTTGACAAAGCTTTGTCAAGTATGACGTAATATTCTTTTCGCAAATCCCTTTCGTCATAATCTGGTAGACTCGAACAAGCGTAGTATTCTCCAACATAATCTTCCGCTTGTAAAGGAACCCTACGTTGACGTTTGGATGGAATCTCATCTTCGCTGGGCAGCTTAAAATGTTTGGTTTTATCCATGAGAAGCTTGAATTCTTTTTCACATCGCATTTCCTTGATTCGATGTTTTGTTTTTACAAAAGCATATATAACGTGGTTGGTAGCAAACTTTACTGTTTGCAATTCTTTAGAAAGTTTTTCCAACACAGCTAACAAATGAAAAGTGCATACAAGTGAAAGCAATGTTGGAAACGACGAAAGCATTCGAATCAGGCCTCTTGCATCTGCTTTCACTTCCCATGAAAGGCTTGAATCAACTTTGATGGTTTCGAGTGTTTCAATCAGCGGCTGTTGCTTGTCGATAACTACCTTCGCAGCATCGGCGCGAGCAGTCCATCGAGTTTGGGATAAATTTTTGATACGAACAGTTGCTGTTTTGTGAGATAAGCTGCTTATATCTTCATTTCCGTCAGCAAAAGGGTTCACCTCTTGCATTTGTTCAAACAATTTTACTCAGTTTGGATAGACACCTAAAAATGTGTACAATTTTTTCAAAGTGCACATTGCCAGCTGCAGCAATTCTGAACTTGATATGGTATCTTTTACAACTAACTCGGTACAATGGGCCAGGCAATGAATATACGAAACTTGTTGCCCATAACAGTTTTTCAATTTCTCTGCTAATGATTTCATTGCTGAAGCGCCATCAAAGCTCATCCCTATGAACTTGTCATTATTGACTCCACACCTGATGAAGATGTCGGTTATGTAAGAGAGCAGCGCATCAGCAGTCAATCCTTCCTTGCATGGCATGATACCAATAGATTCTTCTTTGACATCGTAAGTTTCCGAAGCGGTTCGAAAAGATATAAATATTTGTTCAGTTTTGGATATGTCAGCACTTTCATCAGCAATTATAGCAAAAAATTGCTTACCATTAATTGAGCGAAGAATTTGTCGTCGCGCTGTAAGTACCAACATTTTTTCCATTTCAGCAGCAATATCATTAGACATATATTTTTTTTCTTCCATTAGCAACTTGAGACCTGGCACATGGTCAGCTTTGTCTTTGTTAAATTGATAGAAATTAGATTCAAAAGAATCTCTACGTCGGATTGCTAACCCTTGTCTTAGTAGAGTTTTTAAGGTCGAAAAACTTGCTTCCATTCCAGCTCTACGAAGTTGCTGCAGCTTCTTGTTTTTATCATAAATAAAAGAAACAATCGACTCATCTTTATCTTCCAACATAAGTTTTTTTTTCATCCATTTTTTGTGAAGTTCCGAAGCTTCGTGTTCTTTTAGTTTTTCCATTCCCTTTTTCCAGTTGCTAAAACCAAGTGTTTCATTTGCAAATGGGCTTCGTTTCTTCTCTGATTCTGTAGTTAAATTGGCACAAACTTTGCAAAAAGCTTTTTTGATTTCCCGATTATATGCCAACCATTGGAAATTATCAAACCATTTTTTTTGAAAAAATCTTTCCTCTTTGTTCTTACTATTTTCTCGATCAGTTTCGAAGAAGTTTTTAGCATCAAAAACACAACACAGTTCAGGATCAAAATCATTTACATTAGAACAACTTCTATATCTAAATATCGAGACCGACGTATTACATGTTGATCTTGCAACATCCAAGCCCATGTTATTTTCAGAATTTGGAATACTGTCACCGGTATTTAAATTGTCGTTGGTATCAACATCTTTAGCGTTTGGAGACCTCACGGAAACGTTTCTTGCGGCATTACCACCCACGCTTCTCCCACAGCTACTGGTGGCAAAAAAATATCGGTGATTTTTGTTTGTCCCGCTGATGATCCTGCTTTTGCCAATTCTTTCTGAACGTTATTGGTCCGACGTTCTTTGCGAGGCATTTAAAACGTCAACAAACTTTCGCGCAATTAAAAAAATGTGTAAGTTATCTTACTAACCAAATATCTTGAAAATTAATTATTAGTGTTTTAACAAGCAATACAAAAACTGTAACTAGCAGGGCTGGAAAGCCACTGTAGAAGAGCTAGCACTTATCCACTAGCTTCGGCTCCGGCTCTCCAGCTCTTTAATAAACAAGTAGTTTATCATTTAGTGTTTAAATCTTTTTTGCCATAAACTATTCTATTCGAACAAGAATCACGACTTCTGATTTTTACAATTATTATAATCAAATCTGAAAGCGAGTACAAGAGATATAACTAAATAAAAATCAATTGTGGCGTTATCTAAACATTGAAAAGGTTAAATCGTAACTATTATGAATTGCAAACTCCGCACTGACAAACAGCTAAACTTTATCTTTTTAGTGGAAGACTTTAGAAGCACATGTGCGCGAAACAAAAAAACTCCCAAGAGATTTAACGCACGAGGAAATAACGAGAACGTTTGTTACGAAACACTAAAGACGCGTTTACAGCCGTTTACAGTACTTTTTTCTTTCATCGCGATCTTGGTTTGTTTTATTGACGCTCAAATCCACTCATGTTTTTGAGAAAAAATGAGTGCATTTGAGCGTCAATAAAACAAACCAAAATCGCGCTGAAAGAAAAAAAGTACTGTAAACGGCTGTAAACGCGCCATAAGGCAATAAAAAAGATTGAGTCAGCCAAATCTTCATTCTACAATTTTAAGAGATAAATTTACGACGTAACAATCATGCAAAAATTGAGCAAATAAAAAATTTAAGTTATCCAATTCTCACGGCTTACATTATGTTTTAGTCATATTAAATTTTTATACTTATTTACTCTTAATCATTGAGTGTTTAAATTAGTGATGGGATGATGCCAATTTTTTTTTTACTTCAATGCCGATTTCAACAATATTTTTCGATTCCGATTCTTTCACGAGCTAGCTAAAAAAAAAACGTACAGTGTAGTATAGCCTACTGCAAGTTGCTACTAACTTTTTACTGTGCTAATTGCTATCGTTCACAATCGGGTCATTTGTTAGGTCTATTGTTCATAAACGATTAATTTTTTTTGCACTGGATAGGCCAGGATAGGCCAGTTTTGAGATTACATGCTTGAGTAACTGCGGACAATGGTTACAATGGAAGTGAAACTATTGATATCTTCAGTATACTGTGATACAGGTAAACAGAGATATATACACACTTAGAGGTTACAGAGCAGGCGTTTTGCTTCGTTACTATCGTACTGGAATGCAAAGGGCAGTACTGCCCCCGTTGCCCCCCTTGGCAAAAGGGCAGGGGGGACAGCTTCCCCCCCTGCCCCCCTGTTCCGGCACCACTGGATGCATGGAAGGAAATTGCAGAGGTGCTTCAACGAAATCAAGAAGAGGTAATTTATGGGGTCTCTTTAAGAAGTCACCGCAAGCGATTTTTGTTCGTGAAATTAACCTCGATCCCCTTGCTATTACTATTGCTTCTTGAAGATTATATTTCTCTGTTCAATTCCGAGTTAGTTTCACCCAAAAAAATTGCATACGGTGACTTCGTAAAGTAAACCAATTTATGTTGGATAGAATATATCTTTCTTTTTTAAAAAAATTCTATATTTTCTCTATAAAAGAAAAAAAATTAACGTACGCTGTTAAAAAAACTGCTGCGAGTTCTTTGATCATTGTAGTCGGCGCTTTTGAGGTTTGCGGAATTTTGCAACTTTTCTTTGATGTTTTTTTACAGTGTACAGTAACTGATGCAATAGATACGTCCGTGTTACTTTTACAGAATTAAGGCCAGTCTCCACCACGAGCGTGGAAAAGAGCATTCTTTGTCTCTTTTATTGATCTTCGATTAAAGCGAGCGGTTAAAATTGAAGCGAGCGCAAAAAAAAAGCAATAAAACAAAGAAAGAATGCTTTTTTCCACGCTCGTAGAGGAAACAGGCCTTTAGTTTTTGAAATTTATGTTCAGCTGGTAAAAAGTTTTTGAAAATTTTGTAGAAGTTGATCCAGTAACTCGGTACGTTGTTCAACCGTCTAACTTTTCGATGCCTGCAAGAAGTCTCACCGACTAACACAATCTTGGCTGCCTACCACAAGATAAAATTTTTAAATCTTCTTACTGGACCTGCCCTAGGAACCAGCAAAAGTATAGTCTAGCTAAACCACAGCTCAGACTACCACAATAACTTTTTTATTAAAAAATATGCCCCAATCCACTTAGGAGCCCGCAATAGTTTACAATTAAAAACAGGTAAAGCTCAACAGCTTAATTCTTCACAATAACGTAGGCAACCAGAGACTTGCGACCAAAAAAAAAACTATGAAGTCACAGAGCCAACAAATTTCCAATAGCAGATCACTAACTTCCGAATAATAACGCTTCCGAGCGAGCCTTATTTATATCACTCGGTCGTGAGTATCTCGAACGTTCTGAAAGTTACTCAAATCAAGTTAATCACAAACAATCACTATTACGTCATAGTCAAAACAGGTCAAGCGGATAATCTAGAATTTACTCCAAACATTACGAAATTAAGCAGTGTTGCCATTTTCTTGTAAATAAATGTAAAATATTTAAATTGCTTATAAAACCGTTATTTCTTCGGCTATTTGAGCTGGACCAAAGCGAAATCAAAGAGATTTTTCAGGAGATTGTAAATATACATAATGGGGGCGATTTTTAAGAACGGAACAGTCCGCAATATTGCGGAACAAACATCGTGTAAATACAACAGCAAGTTTCTTGCGCAAAAACCGCAGACATTTCTTTCTGCAAGAAGATCAGACAGAAAAAAAGCTCGCCGTGTAAAAGCTCGCGCAATACTTGCCACAAGAAACTTGCGCAAGAAACTTAATCGTGTAAAGCCAGCCTAACTCGCAGGAAAATGGCCAAGGCGGGATCTAATCAGGACAACTATCAAGCAACTTTTCCGATCTGTTTTTGGGGATGCCAAGTTATTCATTATATTCTACTGCTCTTATTAGTTATTCATTATATACATGCCAAGTTATTGTTGTCCGATTGAAAATTTTCATTCTATTTTTCGAGATATGACTGAAATTTAAAGCTTCTTATAAGAACATCAAACTGAGGAAACAGTTTTTAGTACGAACACAGCAGAATAACCAGAATAGTTTTTGAACCCCCACAACGTTAATGGCTTTTGTCATCAATACGGCGCTTTTACCTATTAGACCACACTGCCGACCCAGGAAATTTTTGTGGAGTTGATCTAACCCGGTCAACGAGCTATTAAATTAAATTGGGTTTCTGATATTTACTTTTTGGTAACCAAAAACACGTTCGGTTTGCTTCAACCTGTAAGACTTGTAAAAAATATATAGTACAATATAGCTAAAGAGTTTATAGGCTTTTTTCACGCAATCCATTAAAGTACTGTAGATACAGTAAAAGGCGATACTCTTGAGGAAGAAGTTAAATTTACTGCGGCGTAGCTCGCGTTTCGGCTTTTGCAGAAAGATGTTTCAGTGTCATGAGAAGAATTAAAACATGGCTTAGAAGCAATATGAGATATAACAGTCTCAATGATTAAATGTTTGCAAATATTCATTGAACTTGTTGGACAATATCAATTTACAAGTCGTTGCAGATGACTTTGCCAGCAAGCGAAACACTAATAAATTATTTTGGTTTACAATTACATTTATTGTGCAGCGTTTAATAATTAACATCAAACCTTAATCTAAAGGCCATTCATGCTCATATAATTACGTTTTTTCTTTTACCCAATTTTTAATAGCTCTTTAAGTTTTTTATTGCTCTATCTATTTTAACCTTTGGTAAATATTTTAGCCAGCGTTTTGTTGTGGGAAACGAAAGACTATTTATTCGTCGTCGTCATCGTTTGAAGGGTATCCACTCCAGGTCAGACACAAACAGGACTGGGGCCGAGGGTTTATCCTTTTACTACTCCAGACTGCTGCACTGCCTGGATCAGATGCTGGCAGTGATGTCATTAAGCCAGCATCGAGTTTCGTCATCCAAAACCGTCAGACCTCGTACTCCATGTGGTGCCCGATGTATAGGGCACGCTGTTAGTACATGGTCTGCGGTTTGCTGGGAGGTGCCACACTCGCAATTCGGTGAAGGAGCGATACCCCATTTGTGCATGGACGAATGGAATCGCCCAACACCAGTCCGCAGGCGGTTGAGCTTAACCCAAGCTGCTCGGGGTAAGCCCATCCCAACAGGCCTGGCACCGATCTCGGGCACAAAAGCACGGATCCTGGAAGCATTTTCACAGTACTCCGTTTTCCATTTATGATTTGTCCATTCAGAGGCGCGGATGCCAAGTCTGGCAAGGTTGTCCAAAAGATTCCGCGCAGCTGGCACAAACGGGCGTCTGGATCTTAGTCTCACTTGGCGAGTATCTGAGGACTATTTACTGATTAGTGTTAATTTCAAAAGTTTGATGTAGACCGCACAGCGAATCCCTCTCTTCTTGGCTTCAATTTCTTCAACTATGGGGAAGCTATCCGAGCCTTCCCCAATCACACCGCTGGCTTTCCACACGTCTTATGGTTTATAATATATATTAACGTTGAAAAATTCTATATGACAGTACAAGAGGCTTCCACAATCCAACTACCAATTATTTACTAAACACTACAGCTCAAACGGTGCAGCCAACGTGCAACCAACGTTCAGCCAACGATGCAATCGCAAAACGAAATTTTCCCATGTTTCGCTTGCGATCTACAAACTCACTCGTCAAACCAAATCACCGAACCACTTGATCACCAACGACTGAAAGGAATTAAATTTACCAACATCTCAATTTATAAAGTGCTCGCCACGTGTAAGTAAGCCAATCAGATTTCATTAAGATCGCTGCACGTGATCTGCCTATAAAGCAGTGAACGCAAACAATAGAATTAATTAAGAGATTTCAAAAAAGACTTCTATGCAGTTAATTAACTTTTTCAATTTCAGTGCGAGTTCTATTTTTATGATTTTAACAATTAGCATGTGAAGAACATTTTGTGATATTCCCAAGCAAAATGAATTCGATCTCTATCTATCTGTTTTCGATTGCCGTGCATGGACGTCGCAATTGTTGAATGCTGTTTTCGAAACTAGCTTGTGTGCTTTTGACAAAATTTTAGTTGTGGGTAGCCTATATTGGATAGCTTTTGGTTTAATAACCAGTTAATAAATTTGCAATTTTTTAATGTCTAGCCTAATTGAGAAAAACTTGTGTAAAATTGGCTATTACTGCGGCTATCGCAGTGTCATGGCAGAGTCAACTTAAAGACTCTTGCAAGATGCAGCACACCTTAAGGTTAAGTTTTTGAACTCTGGGTTTATTAAAAAGAGTTGGCATCGGACGAAAAATTGGTCGAACCAAAATAACAAATTAGCAAAATAAATTTTTTTCCGAGATGCAGGTCTGTGCAGTGCAAACTGCAATTCTATCATGTCAACTAAAATTTCAAATTGAAGCATGACTACCAAAATTTGCTTTTGTTGGCAGTCCCTTTTCAACAAAAAAAGTGCCCTTTTTTAAATTTTGCCTCCCTGGCAAAAAAACTCCGGCGCCCCTGAGTAACTAATATTTTAACAACGATATGGTTGTTTTTTAACTTATCACTTAGTTAGCATGCAAACGTTATTCAAACGTTTGAATAATAAAAGTTTATTTTAGGTTAAAAAGGGAACGTTAATTTAACGTTTGTTTGCTAACCTCAAAAAAACGTTTACTAATTAACTAAAATATAACGTTAACATAACGTTTCGTCTTAAACGCTAAGCAAAAACAATTATTCCAACCAAATTTCAACGTTAATTTAACGTTTGTATGCTATCTGGGAAAAAACTATGTAACAAATTTTACTTCAATATTCTTTGTTTCAAATTTTGCTTGTTGCTGTTTGTTCAATGATTGACGAAATCACGCAGTTGTACTTTTTCCGTTTTTTTCATGTCTTGTTGTCGATTTTATTTTATTATTTTTATTTCTATATTTATCCTGCTGACTCGCAGGAAAGCGCCGTAGGCGCTATATATAGGGCAAGCAATTACCCCAACCTACTTCCGGAGATGCCAAGATATTGCTGTCCGCTTGAAATTTTAATAGACATATGACTTTAATTTAGAACAGCTTGCCAAGACCACCAAACAGGGGAAAGTGCCGTAAAGTGTCTTTCCCAAGGACACAACAGAATGGCGCGAATAAGTTTTGAACAAAGACCTTGTCGATCACGATCCCGGCGCTTTAACCACTCGACCACGCTGCCGATTGATATTATAAGTTTCTACCCCTACCCCCCGAAAAAAATTCTTAATCGGCGTTGCGTTGGCAACAACTCCCCACCTTTCTCAGAGTACGACTTAAGTGATTGATTTGCCGTGACCCTGTTTTGGATGTACAGTAGGCGCAGTGAACTTGTGACAAGATTCTGCCGATGATGCAATAGCAATAAAAGGTTTTACTGTTGGATTCGGGACGACAAATTTACTAAAATTGGCCGCCACCATATAATAACAAAGAAGTCTGACATCAATTGCAGATTTAAAATTCAAAGCTTAGGGTTAGGCGTACCGAATAAAGTCATTACTATGATTTTGAGTAAGCATTTTCGTACTTTTATGAGTAGAGACAAAAAATGTAACTACTTTTAATTAAAATATCAAAGTAGGCCGGCTATTTTGATACAGATTATAAGATGTTAAAAATCTGATACAGTTATCTTCTGACGCCCTTTAAAATAATAAACAAGGATAGGCTATACAGGGGTCGGCAACCTGCGGCTCTTTGATCCTTCTGTTGCGGCTCCTGTGGCTATCAAAAAACGAAGGGTAATTTACCCGTATGTGCATATCTATTAAAATTTTATTGTTGCTGTAGCGAGCGCTTAATTAAGTTTGTAATTCATCCATTCTGTTGTATCAGTTCTTGTTTTTAGCTTATAATATGTGTTAGTGATACTGTAAAGTTTCGACCATGTATAAAGCGAAACAGAGGAACAAACACTCACGTCTTATCTCACTGAGCACATGTAATGAATGAAATCATAACCACATGTGCGCGGTTTAGTTCATGGCATAATTGACACGGGGATCAATCACTATCAGACAACATGGTACAACGAAAAGAATTTGAGGTCCACCAATGTTACAGATGCCGCTCGAAGAAAAATCAGCTCACTGCTGAAAACTCAAAAAGCCATTATAATTTATTTATTTTATTTATTTATTTATTTGAGTCAGACACAAGGTCCATAGAAAAGAGAAAAAACACTCACAACAGCAACAACAAAAAAAGAAAACAAGCTGGAAAGAAAAATAGAACATTTGAATTACATCAACAATTGAAGACAATGTTTATAATAGTCACTCTGGTAGAAGAAATTGCTATACACCGTATAGTTAACATATACATTACTAGAAAGGCAACATCGTTCTATAAATCGATAAATAAGTTTTCTCTGTAGTGCATCGAAAGTGGGAATATTTGCTTTTACTTGTAGTTCTCTTGCACTAACATTACGCTTGAGCCCATGAATTAACCGAAAGGAATCATTGTATGCAACTAGTAAGTGATTTAATGAAGAGCATAGATATTTAGACCATAAATGACTAGCATAAAACGAAGTACAGTGATAATTAAATAGTATATTTTTATAGTACGGGAACATTTTGAAAAAGTTGCTTTTAGTTGATATGATTTTCCATATAAATAACGAACTTGCCGACAAATATCATCATCATCGTTAAGATTATTATTAAGAAAAACACCCAGATACTTTACGTTATTTTTAAATTTTACTACATTGTTGCAAAGAAAGACTTTTGGAACATATGAAATCGAAAGATGTTTGGGCAAAAATAATACACCAACTGATTTACTACAATTAAATGTAATATCATGTTCAACGGCGTAGTTACTACACACATTAAGTAAATCTTGTAGACCATCTAAACTAGGAGAAAAGCAACATAAATCATCAGCATAAATAATATGATTAAGTCGCGAGTTGCCAAGAAAGCAACCAGCTTTTACATAATTTAATTTAACTGATAAGTCATCAATATATAAAGCAAACAGGTATGGACTAAGCACACCACCCTGTCTAACACTATTTGATACAGAAAAAGGACTAGATAAACAGTTACCCCATTTTACTTTCATATTTTGTTTACTATACCAATAGTATAAAATTCTAACAAAACAAGTAGTTATATTTCTCTCTATTAGTTTTTTAAATAACATATAATGGTTAACCCGATCAAAAGCCTTTAAAGCAGTGGTTTTCAACCTTTTCTGTACCGTGGCCTATTTTTCAACCCAAGTTAACTTCACAACCCACTTTGGTCAACAAAATTAAATTCCCATCCCAAAATCATAGTGTTCTCTAAAAAAAAAAAAGGTCTTCACTTAGAATTGCTGTCAATTTTCCCTATTTTTGTTCCAAAATCATAGTGTTCTCTAAAAAAAAAAAGGTCTTCACTTGGAATTGCTGTCAATTTTCCCTATTTTTGTCCCAAAATCATAGTGTTCTCTAAAAAAAAAAAGTCTTCATGTGGTTGACTGCACAGGACGCCAGAAAAATGCCTAAAAAATGGGACGGATGGCAAGCCTAATTATACATATATATTATACATATTGCTTTCATTTTGATTTATGCTCCATGGCCCACTAAAAAAAACACTGTGTCCCACTACTGGGCCATGGCCCATAGGTTGAAAACCCCTGCTTTAAAGCATCTAAAAAAGCACAATACACTAGGCTACCTTGTTTATGATACCATGATATTAATTGCTTTAAAGTGAATACACACATATCACTTGAAACTTTAGATTTAAAACCAAATTGATTATCACATGTTTTAAAAACCTTAGAGCAGATATCAAGTATAATATGTTCAAACAATTTAGATAAGATGGTAGCTATAGCAATAGGACGAAAGTTGTTAGCATCATTAATATTTCTATTAATATTCTTAAGAGTTGGAATTATAACAGTATTAAGGCAATTAGAGGGAATGTATCCATGCTTTAAACAGATATTATAATATAAACTCAAATAAACATTTATGATTGGGTCACAAAAACGAAGATGTTCAGCTGACAATTTATCAACACCAACAGATTTGTTTAGCGGTAATTTTACAAGAAGTGAGCGCACTAGCTTTATGCTACAGTAAAATTTGTTTATGTTTTTGTATTGTGCACCATTACAAAGATGATCAAGACAGCTGTTTTGTGGCATTGTGATTGTGAAGAGTTTAGTAGCTGGCTATATTGACTTCTCCACATTTCAGTTATGAATATGGGAGTGGAATTACCCTCTATTTCAGTAGGAAGAAGTTTCTTTTTACCAACTGATTTAACTTTTGACCAAAATTGCTTTTTTAATCTGTCATTCTGTTAAGCTGTGGCAAGGTAATCAGCTTTATATTGCTCATTTCTCTTTTTGCATTCTTTCAGAGCTTTTTTGAAAATCCTACGCTTTTTTTTCATATTACTATAACTTTGACTATCTATGCATCTACCATCAGCTATCCATTCTTAAAATGCAGTTCTTGCACAATCATGTAAGTGTTTCACATAAAGGCCTGTTTTCACTACGAGCGTGGAAAAGAGCATTCTTTGTTTGTTATATTGATTTTTTTTTGCGCTCGCTTCAATTTTAACCGCTCGCTTCAATCGAAGATCAATAAAAGAAACAAAGAATGCTCTTTTCCACGCTCGTAGTGGAAACGGGCCTTAATGCCCAGATATTTTTTACTTGTGATAATTAATGAATGACATAGTCCACTAACATAGTTTCTAGGAGTCTACTAGCAGCGGTAAGAAAGGACGCACGCAGTAAAACTGCGCTGTAAGTAAGTGTAACAAAGAAAGCAACTATTATACTTTTTGCGCACCAAATTAGTCAATTTAAAATTATTTTTTAGGTTGCTGGTTGTACTAGTTTTAGAAAGATAACTTTGTAACATCCAACAACTATGACTAAATCTAAGAAAAGAAAAGTGTCTGAAGAAACCAGAACGTTCAATAATTCGTGGACAAATTTATTTGCTTTCATTGCTGATAAGACCGGTTTACCAATGTGCTTAATATGTAAGGAGAAATTAGCAAACAACAAAAAGTCAAATGTTGAAAGACATTTTTAAAATAAGCATTTATCTTTTGCTCAAAAATATTCAGAAAAGGATGCGAGAAAAAAAGCTGTTTTAGAACTAATGCGGAACGCTGATCGAAGCAAACATCAATTCAATAAGTGGATCAAGTCTGCAAATTCAACCACGTATGCCAGTTTTCTGGCCGTTCAGGAAATAGTCAAGCATAGTAAGCCATTCACTGATGGAGAATATATAAAAAATTCATTCATTAAGATATCTGAACATTTATTCACGGACTTTAAAAACAAGAGTGAAATCGTGCAAAAAATCCGTGACATGCCACTCTCTGCAAAAACTGTTCAAGACAGAATCTCCAAAATGGCACAAGACATCACCAAACAGCAAATTAAAGATATAATTCTGCAGTAGCGTACTCTATTGCCTGTGATAAGTCTAAAGACAAAAGTAATATTGAACAAATAGTACTATTTTGCCGATATGCAAACTCTGCTGGGCCACAAGAAGAATTAATTGAGTTAATACCTCTGAAAGTCCAAACGCGTGGGGAAGACATCTGTGAGGCTGTCTTGGAATGTTTAAGAACAAAAGGGATAAATACAAACCACCTGGTGTCGGTAGCTACTGATGGGGCACCAAGCATGACAGGTGCGCACAAGGGCTTTGTAGTTTTACTGCAAAAGTTGTTGGACAGACAGCTGCTGACCTTTCATTGCATCTTACATCAAGAGGCCCTGTGTGCTGAAACGTTTCTCCCAGAATGCACGCAAGTAATGAATGTAGTCATTCAAATTATCAATAAAATAATGGCAAAAGCTTTAAATCACCGTCAGTTCCGTATGTTATTGGACTTGGTGGATAGCATGTACTCTGATCTCTTGTTGTACAATAAAGTACGGTGGCTATCCAGAGGGGAAGTGTTGAAACGCTTTGTGGTATGTTTGAAAGAAGTGAAAACCTTTTTGGACAGCAAAGAGCTTAATTATCCTCAACTGGAACAGGCGGAATGACTGGAAAAGCTACACTTTATAGTAGACATGACGGCGCACCTGAGCACGCTCAACACAGCTCTTCAAGGAAAAGGACGCACAACCCTGCATATGCTGGAAGATGTTTTGGCATTCGAAACGAAAATTCACGATTTATGCCAGAGATTTACAGAGAGGTACATTATCTTACTTCCCTTGTTTGAGAGAGTTCAAACAAACTCAAAGTGACATTACAATAAATTTGGAATATTTGCAATCCGCAATCATAGCAATGCAAAGCTCATTTGGGAGACGCTTCTGTGAGTTTAGAAAAGAAAAGAAAACTTTATCCTTTCCTTTTTCTCGCTTCAGCATCGATCCATCGGAACTAAATATGATTGCATTGGCAGGTGTGAGTCAACCTGACTTTGAAATAGAATTGGCCGACATAGCGGACAAAGACATATGGATATCCAAGTTTAGATGCCTGGCAGCTGACCTTGAAGATGTAGCCCGTCAGAAGGCCGATCTTGCTCAGGGTCACAATTGGAGTAAAATTGAAAAACTCCCAAAACCGGACCAATTGATTTTCGAAACGTACGATAACATGAAAAAGTATGCATTTGGAATCCTGTTGATCTTTGGATCCACATACGTATGTGAGCAACTTTTCTCGAACATGAACTACATTAAAAACAGATATCGCACACGTCTCACAGATGACAGCTTACAATCCTGTGTGAAGGTGAAGGTGTCATCCTATAGCCCTAATGTGCAGATGCTTTGCGCTGAGATGCAAGAGCAAAAATCACATTAAGTCTGATTGCATGAACTGCTTTAGTAAATCAACACATGACATTTTTTTATTAAAATCAAAAATACAGTATAAGTAATGCACAGTGTTGTTTTCCTTTGATTTTGAAAATAGTTTTGCGGCTCACAGTGCTTTTTATTTTTTGGAATATTGGTTAAAATGGCTCTTTAAGTGCAAAAGGTTGCCGACCCCTGGGCTATACTGTGTTATTACCCAATAAGGGCACCAATCCATTCAAATTGGTGGGTGTGTTTTGTAATTATGATTTTTCAGTTTACCTCCAAAAGATAGAAGCCTTTGATGCCTTGAAAAAAACGCAAGGAATATGTCTCACAGCTATATTTTTTAAAAATGCTTATTTGGAAAAAACACCACCTTTTAAGAGGTTACTCAAGTAAAATATAAATAACCATTTAAACTAAAGAAAATAAAGGTATTCTTAATAAAATGCCACCAACAGAAAATGTCCCGAAAAGAAGATAGTCTTTCTCACTGTTTTACAAAAAGGGCTCAATAACCACAACGGGCAGCTATCTACTGTTTGTGGGACTATAAATAAGAAATGCAGTCAGATGGATAAAAAGACAATCAAATAAAAATTGATTCTCTTTGTTATAAATATTATGACCAAGTTTTGCTGCAGTATCTAACTGATGTAGTAGGCTATAGTGTAGAATATTACGTCTCTGATTATCACGGACTTTAGCACGGCAACTCAAGGAGTAAGCCTAACTGTTGGACCTGGAAAGTGTTTGAATTCCAAATTTTAAGAATAGGTTCTCTTTACCAATTGTAGATGTCTTGTTAGTTGTCGGGGTCACCAATTGTAGATGATTGTTCTACAAATAATCAAACCCTTCCTTTGATTGTTTCTTCTTGTTCAACAGAAATTTAAAGAACGCATAACAACAGTCAAAATAATACAATATATATTATTACAGTTATTTAATAAATTGTCTTATCCACTACTCATTGCTTTCCTCGTTGCTTCTTCTTCTAGTGTTGCCATTCCATTTATAGTTATTTATATAAGAATTTGTAGTGATCTATACAGGATCACTACACAGGCTCTCTCAATATACAGAGATATAGACATGGCCATACAAACCAAAAAATTTCGGGGGCGATGAAGTTTTGCCCAAATTTTCTGACATTTGCCCAAATCATGATTTTCTTCTTCACTTTGAATCCGTCTCAGATTTCTCAATTTTTGTCCTGAGACCATAGTGTTCTTTAAAAAAAAGGTCTTCACCTAAATTTGTTAACTTTTTTTGCATTTGGCACAAATTATTTTTGTTATCGTTGTCATTGCCCTAAATTCCTGATTTTTGCCCAAATTTCGAAACTTGTAGGGGGAAATTGCCCTCTTGCCCCCCGGCAGTTACAGCTATGGATATAGAAATGCACAGATTTCGTTAAATTAAGATCGGGCTCGTTGAAGTGCTGAAATTCCAAGAACCGATTCTCGCGAACGTGTGATTTGGATCTAGAAAATTTAGGGCACTAGTTCAAGTGAAAATGTTATGTAATTTTATTTATAGAGTAAAGACCTTTATTAGAATCCATTTGATTTTCAACGCGAGAAATATTTTTTGTCATCATTGTATAATTAAAATTCGGGAGGCTCAAGTATATGAAACGAGAACAACGAAAGATTTGGTCGACTCGAACCTAAGCCAAAGCCGGATTAACGATTAGGCTACTAAAGCTAAAGTTTATTGTCAGTATCATGATAATTTGACATAAGCGAAAAACTGCAATCAAGCTAGTAAGAACACCAGACAGATAGGCTGCGAAGTGACCACAGCATTGAAGGTCTTCTAGTCTGCAGTCCTTGAAATTGTAAACTAAATGTGATGCAATTTTTAGTAAATATTTATAAAGAAAAACAAACAACAAAAGAAATAGAAAACAAAAACAGTAGCATTACATCAACTAGTGTAAAGACAAAAAAAACAACGGTAGGCTGTATTGGTGCCAATCACACAATTTGTTTAAACAAACAACCGTAGGTAGTAGAAAGTTTAAGATTAAAAATTAAAGATAATACCAGTTAGTTGAATTGAGTTTTTTTCAAATGTCTTAAGGATTTGCCAAAAATCAAGAAAGGCTTGTTGTGCTTTCCACCATATTTTTGCCGCCAACACAACAATGCCTCAAATACATGGTACGTCTTGCTTTGTCGCGCTTTTCTTTTTTGTCTCCTAGTATGTTTTTCCCTGTCTTATAATTCTATTTGTTCTATGTATTTATCTGCTTTTCTATGTAAGGTGTTGCAACCATGCACCATTCTTATAACTACTATATCAAATATTACTGTCTGCATGCTATAACGTTTAACGTTTTGTTGCTTCTTCCTTTTTCTTCTTCTGCTATAGTCCTATATGTTTGTTTATTTCTTTCTGTTTTTCTTGTGGCGGAGCAGAAATAAAAGATACTGATACTGATACTGAACTATCAACAGATAACACGATAATTACAAATATTAATCATCAAATGTAAATATGGTATCTTGTAAATTTAACCATATATTATGCACAACATAAAAACAAACACTTGAATATCTTTTAGATTTGACAATCTGTTAAGCAACCTATAAAAAAAAAACGAACAATTTCTGAATTAATCCACACCAAAAGGAAGTGATTCATTAAAACGCGTTGAGTATCAATGAAAAACCTCATGTACAAGTTATAATGAACTAAGAGAAGCAAAATAATCGTAACATTTTGTTGCCGAGAGTATGAGAAAAAAAAATTAAAAATTAAAATGCCAAATTGTAGATTAGTATTTTTATAATAAAATCAATTTTAGTTTTGACTTAAACGTAGCTAGTGACTTGGATTTTTTTAATTCTAATGATAATGAATTCCAAACTTTTGAACCCTGATATTTGATGGACCTTTGTAACTTTTTAGTTCTACAAAATGGCAAAAAGAAATTGCAATTAGGGGAGCCTCTTGTTAGTTGCTTATTTATGTTACACGTGTTAGAAAAATAGTTTTGAAATGGTAATGGCAATAGGTTATTTTTAGACTTGTAAGTAAATGTTGCCATTTCAACTTTCATAAATCTGATAATTTGAGAATATTAAATTTTGAAAAGTAAGGTGTTGCCCTATCACTCGATTTTGCTCCTCCAATAATTTTTACTGCCTTGTTTTGTAGAGTGCTTAATTTATTAACCTATGACTTGAAGGTCGAGCCCCAAACAATCAATCCATACGTTAAGTGGGTGTGAAACAAAGTATAATACAGCTTTAACATGGCAGAATTTGTCAAAAAAGGTCTTGCTTATGCTAGTATTCCAACTGATCAAGATAATTTTGTTATTAAGTTATTAATGAGGAATTTAAATGACAAATCTTTATCAAGAGTAATACTCGAATACTTTACCAAGTTGACATTCTTTATGTCAATATTAGCCAGGGCTGCGAACTCGAACTCGAACTCGAAGAACTCGGCAATTTTGGCCGAACTCGAACTCGAAAAATAAAAATTTCTGAACTCGAACTTGAAAAAAGTTTGTGGAGTTCGAGTTCATTTAATGAGTAAATTTGACTACAACATTTCTCAGTGATGGTGCCAAATTATAATTTGCTACCCTCTTTTATTTTGTTTAATAATAGATTAAAATTGGTAACATTGATGACAAAGCATTTTTAACATGTGCTCAGTTTTTCGCCGTTGAATTATCCTCTTAACTCTATTCCGACTGTATTTTTTCAACTCTATTTTGTAAACTCGAACTCGAACTCGAAAAATTAAAATTTAAAGAACTCGAACTCGAACTTGCAATTTTTTTGTGAACTCAACTCGAACTTGAACTCGATTAAAAATGCTTCGAGTTCGCAGCCCTGATATTAGCAAGCTTTATAAAATCATTGTAGCTGTTTTTAAGATGTTTTAGTTTTATTGGCTCTATTATCATTACATTTGATTTAGATAAATTTAATGTTAATTTATTGGCAAATAACCACTTACTTATCTTTGTAACTTCTGTTGTGATTTTAGTTTGTAAATTTTCTAGGGCTGTGGAATTTAAAGATTAATTAATCGATTAATCGTTAATTTATTTTACAGATTAAATTTTTATTTAACTATTAATCGAATTCAAATTTTATTTTTAACCCATCTGGATAAATGTATTAACATCCAGAAAAATAATAGTGATAGCAGTAAAATGGCAACAGAGAAGAAGTGATTTATTAAATATAAACCTGTATCAGGTAAATTACAAGAACATTTTGGATTTAAATTGTTGGCTGACCATAATATCAAAAATGCTGACCAAGTTTATTGCATTCTTAGTGACAAATCGTTTGCATATCATGAATCTGGTCGCGAATTTACCACCTTAAAAAAAGTAATCGCTACAATATTCAAAATTTCAGCTTGAAAAATCAGCTTCATTTAGTCAGTTAATAAATGCACTGCAGTAATTTTGATTTAATCAAAATTAAATATTAATTAATTGTTAATTTCCTAAAAGTTAACTATTAAAAATAAATTAATCGTTACCAGCCCTAAAATTTTCTAATTTTTTGTCGTTCAATATGAGACAAGTATCATCCGCAAACAGTCTAGGGTTTATTGACGAAATGCTAACAATATCATTAATGTATAAAGTGAAAAGAAAAGGACCCAGAACAGAGCCTTGTGGTACACCACAACTTATATTTTGTTTGCACGAGATGCTGTTATTTATAGAGACATATTGAGATCTATCATGTAAAAAAGAAGAGAAAAGACTAAGCATAACACCACGTACTCCATAATGTTCTAATTTATTCAAAAGAATGTCACAATTAACCGTGTCAAATGCTTTCTTTAAATCTATAAACATTAAAGCAGTGTAATTGTTTTTGTTAATATTGTCAAATGATGACGTTACTACATCTAATAAAGCGTGTGAAGTCGAATGTTTAGGTCTAAAGCCAAATTGAGTGGGCAAGAAAACAGAGTGTTTTTCAAAAAACGCTGTTGTTCTGGAGTAGATTATTTTTTCTAGTATTTTGGAAATGGAGGAGAGAATAGAAATCGGCCGATAATTAGTTGTGTCACATTTATTACCAGATTTAAAATTAGGTATAGCTTTTGCAATTTTTAAGCAGTCAGGAAAAATTCCAAGTTTTAAGCAAAAATTGGGGAAAAGCAAGAGCATTGGCAGCAACTTTTAAAAATTAAGAAGATATCTTGTCAAGGCCAAACTCTTACTATTTTTGAGAGAATTTATGCGGTTTAAAATTTTTTAAAGGTGTTGTTGGTGTAAGAAATAAAGAAGGTGAAATTCGTGTACTTAAAAATTTCCTAAAATTATTATCTTTGTGTACAGGAAATTTATCAACTAAATTTTTGCCAACAGTGCAAAAGTAATCATTAAAAATTTCTGCCATAATATGAAGATTGGTGCTTTCAAAACCATTGTGAATTAATTTTTCAGGAAAAGGAGATGTATTTACTTTTGAGGAAATTAGTGATTTAATTAACCGCCAAGAATTATGTGCATTGTTTTTTGATTTTTCAAGCTCAACTTTAAAATAGTTCTGCTTGGAAAAATATTTTGATCTAGTTAATTTATTAGAAAATTGTTTGTAATATCGTTTTTGTTTATTATTTCCATTAATCAGATGCGTTTTATATTGCTTTTGTTTTTGCTTAATAGATTTGAGAATAGCAGAAATTATCCAAGCTTTTTTGGAAATTTAATTTCCTTTCGAGATAAGCAAGGAACATTGAAGATGAATGCAAACTATTTTACAATGGAGGTGATGGAAGAAAAAATGGGTTAAGGATAGTGGTGAGGGAGAAGCTGGTTGAAAGTGTCCTGGAGGTGAAGAGGGTGTCAGACAGAATAATGGCCATGAAGCTGGAGGTAAAAGGGTCCATCCTAAATATAGTAATCGCGTATGCTTCACAGGTTAACAACAACATGGAGGAGAAAAATGATTTTTCGGGAAGACCTTGATGGGTTGATAGAAATTAAGTGTGTCAAAAGAGGAGAGGATAGTTCTTGGTACAGACCTTAATGGACACGTGGGCGAAGGAAACATAGCTGGGATGAGGAAATAATAGGAAAGTACGAAAGCTGGAACACAAAATAAGGAAGGATCAATGGTTGTGGATTTTGCGAAAAAGATGGATTTGGCTATTGTCAATACTTATTTCAAGAAGAAAGATATGAACACAGGGTGACGAATAAAAGTGGCGGAAAAAGTACCCAAGTAGATTATGTGATGTGCAGAAGGAGGAAATTGAAGGAAATGTGCAATTGTAAGGTAATAGTGAATGAGTATGTCGCAAAGCAGCACCGTATGGTGGTATGCAAAATGGCTCTTATGGTGAAAAAGAAAAAAGCAAAGAAAGTAAAGCCAAAGATACGATGGTGGAAACTGAAGGAGACAAGCTGTCAAGAAGCGTTTAGACAAGAGGTGACCAGGATTTTGGGAGGCAAGGATGGTTACCAGATGAGTGGTATAAAACAGCAGAAATGCTAAGAAAAGCAGCTCAAACTGTACTGGGAGTGACATTTGGGAAATGAAAAGGAGACGGGGAGACATGGTGGTGGAATGAGGAAGTTCAGGAGAGCATAAAAGAAAAGAAAGAGGCAAAGAAAGCATGGGACAAAATAAGAGATGAAAATACTAAAAAGATCTACAAAGAAAAGAAGAGTAAGGCCAGTGATGAATACTCAAATTCAGGGGCCCGAGGCAAGAATTTCCAAAAATTGATGTTCTCTAGAAAAAAAAGGGCTTTGATTTCGTCTTTCATTTTTTCTCCCAAGATCATCATGATTTCTAAAACAAAATAAAAAAAGGTCTTCACTTCGATTTCGTCTCCGGTTTCGCTGTTTTTCTACCAAAAACATAGTGATCACTAAAAAAAAAGGTCTTAACTTTGAATCGATCTTGTATTTCCCACTTTTCGTCTCAACTTTATAATAATCTCTAAAAAACATCTGCAGCAAACTCAAACTATAAGTGCTACTTTCGAGGGGGGCCCCTAAAACGACGGGAGCCCCCAAAAAAAGGAGGACCGAGGCAACTGCCTCATTCGCCTCATCTAATATCCACCACTGAGTAAGGCAAAGAAGGCAGTTGGCGAAGGGACGAGCATATGCCGATTTGTATGCTAGATTGGAAACAAAAGAAGGTGAAAAAGAGTTGTACAGATTGGTTAGGCAGAGACAGAGCAGGGAAAGATGTATAGCACATGAGGGTTATAAAGGATGAAAACGATAATGTTATGGTAAATTCAGAAGCAGTGTTAAAGAGATGGAACGATTGGAACGAGTATTTTGAGAAACTGATGAATGAGGAAAATAACAGAGATCCTAGGACAGAGGAAGCAGAAGTGGTTAACGAAGAGCTAAATTGCGTCACTACTTACTAGAGAAGAAGTAAAGAACGCACTAAGAAAGATGAAAAAAGGTAAAGCGGTTGGCCAGATGAGTTGCCAGTAGAAGTTTGAAAGTGCATGGAAAAGATGGGGATAAAGTTTTTGACCAGACTGTTCAACAGACTATTAATGGGTGAACGTATGCCAGAAGAATGAAGAAGTAGTGTTCTTATTCCAATCTATAAAAACAAAGGGGATGCTCAGTGTTGTGGAAACTGCAGAGGAATAAAGCTAATGAGCCACACAATAAAGGTATGGGAAAGAATTATTGAACCCAGGCTAAGGGATAGAGTAGAGATCAGCAAACAGCAATATGGATTTATGCCAGGAATGCCATGTTTGCTTTAAGAATGTTGATAGAAAAGTACAGGGAAGGTCAAAGAGAGCTACATTGTGTATTCATGGACCTAGAAAAAGCTTACGACAGGGTTCCGCGGGAAGAGCTGCACGGTACTGTATGAGAAAATCAGGAATAGCGGAAAAGTATGTGCAACTTGTACAGGATATACAGTATATGAAGGAATCAAAACAGTGTGGTGAGGTGTGCTGTAGGAACTACAGAAAGTTTCAAGGTCAAGGTTGGACTGCACCAGGAATCAGCGTTAAGTCCGTTCCTGTTTGCAGTGATAATGGACAGGCTAACGGATGAAATAAGGAGAGAACCACCATGGACGATGCTGTTTGCTGATGATATTGTGATTTGCGAAGAGACCAGAGAAGAAGTGGAGCGGAGACTAGAATCCTGGAGGTATGCATTGGAAAGAAGAGGGATGAAAGTAAGTAGGTCAAAGACCAAATATCTGTGCATAAATGGAGGAAATGGCAACGAAACAGTGAAGATGGAGGATGCAAAAGTGCCAAGAGTAAAGGAATTTAAGTATTTGGGATCAACGGTGCAAAAAAGTGGTAGTTGTGAGAGGGGGGTAAAGAAGAGAGTGCAGGCAGGATGGAACGGATGGAGAAGAGTATCGGGAGTAATCTGCGACAGGAGGTTACCAGCTAGAGTAAAAGGAAAAGTGTACAATTCAGTGGTGAGACCAGCAATGGTGTATGGACTTGAGACGGTGGCAGTCACAAAGAAACAAGTAGAAGAGATGGAAGTCGCAGAGATGAAAATGTTGAGGTTTGCTATGGGAGTGACGAGAAAAGACAATATAAGAAACGAGTACATCAGGGGTACAGTTAAAGTAGAACGGTTAGGAATGAAGATGAGGGAGGGCAGGCGGAGGTGGTATGGACATGTCATGAGGAGAGACCAAGAATATGTAGGAAGAAAGATGATGGAAATGGAGTTACCGGGAAGGAGGAAAAGAGGGAGACCAAAGAGAAGATTTTTAGATGTCGTCGTCGTCGTCATCGTTTGAAGGGCATCCACTCCAGGCCAGACACAAACAGAACTGGGGCCGAGGGTTTATCCTTTTACTACCCCAGACTGCTGCACTGCCTGGATCAGATGCTGGCAGTGATGTTATTAAGCCAGCATCGAGTTTCGTCATCCAAAACCGTCAGACCGCGTGCTCCATGTGGTGCCCGATGTATGGGGCACATTGTTAGTACATGGTCTGCGGTTTGCTCTGAGGCGCCACACTCGCAATTCGGTGAAGGAGCGATACCCCATTTGTGCATAGACGAATGGAATCGCCCAACACCAGTCCGCAGGCGGTTGAGCTTAACCCAAGCTGCTCGGGGTAAGCCCATCCCAACAGGCCTGACACTGGTCCCGGGCACAAAAGCACGGATCCTGGAAGCATTTTCACAGTACTCCGCGTTCCATTTGTGATTTGTCCATTCAGAGGCGCGGATGCCAAGTCTGGCAAGATTGTCCAAGAGATTCCGCGCACCTGGCACAAACGGGCGTCTGGATCTTAGTCTCACTTGGCGAGTATCTGAGGACCCATTTAACAGACCATGCAAAATATGATCGGGGTCCAGAGATCCACGGTAAGCCAAGGAGAGTGTCGCTCCCAGTCGGCGAACCTCAGCTGGCTGGATGCCTGAAAGTACAGGTAGGTGGTCCGTTGGAGTGGGACGCAGGCATCCAGTAACTATGCGCAAGGCGTCATTCAAGACACTGTCAATGAGGCGAGTGTGAGCACTGCGACACCAGACTGGCGCACAGTACTCAGCTGTTGAGTAGACTAGAGACAAGGTGGCTATGCGTAGTGTTTTAGCACCAGCACCCCATCCCGAGCCCACGAGTCGCCTCAACAGTGTGACGCGCGATGATAGTTTTTTTGCGCAATGCCACTAAATGGTGACGAAACGTGAGCGATCTGTCCAGTTTTACCCCAAGGTATTTAGGGGTTGGACAGAACGGTAAAAGTCTACTATTGTTGTAGACCTTTAGCTCACGTTTGGCCTCTCGGTTGTTTAAGTGAAAGGCTGTCGTCACCGTCTTAGTGTGACTGAGCTTCAACCTCCAAGTCTGGAGATACGCTGACAGTGTGGACATGTCTTGGCTTAATGTCCCCTCCAAGTCCTTCCAGTTTCCAGAAGAATGCAACAATGCTAAATCATCAGCATAAGCAAACTTTCTGAAAATCATGGAAGGAAGATCGTACGTATAGATGTTAAATAGGAGGGGAGCCAAGACCGATCCCTGAGGAACGCCGTTTTTAAGACGGCGTAGCCTGCTTTGCTTGCTGTCACCGGTGGTAAGGGTGAAACTTCGATTTTGGACAAGCTCCATGATCATTTTGACCATGTGCTTATCCGGAAGTAGTCTCAGCAGCTTGCAGGCAAGGCCACGGTGCCAGACAGTGTCATAAGCAGCTGTCAGATCGATAAATACGGCACCGGCCTTCTTTTTAGCCTCAAAAGAATCCTTGATGTTCTGGGTTAGCAGAACAACTTGATCTACGGTTGACTTCCCGCGTCGGAACCCAGCCTGCTCTTTAGGGAGCAGCGGATCGATTAATGGTTCAACGCGGGCGTAGATAAGCCTCTCGAGGATCTTGTAGGGGACACAGAGCAGAGATATCGGTCGATAACTCTTTGGGTCCCCCACGGGCTTTGCTGGTTTTGGGATCGCGACCACAAGCGCTCTTCTCCAGATCTTGGGAATTTTGATTCGGCGCAAACAGGAAGAAAGGAAGTCACGTAACCAGGACTTCAAAGCAGCTCCAGCATGGAGTATAAGCTCGGGGCAGATGGAATCAGGACCCGGAGCTTTACCTGGTTTTAAATGTTGAAGGGCAGCAGCAAATTCTCTCTGTGAAAAATTGTCAGAGATATTTACTGCGTCTGGTGTTGTGGCCCTCCAAAGGTCAGACACTTCTTGAAAGACAAGTCGAGATGACTTGCGATCAACAGCCTCGTATTTCCCATTTCTAACCAGCTGAGATGCAATAGCATCGGCTGAAACGGGACAATGACGAGGAGAGTGTCGTGACCTACCAGTAAGGTTGTTCAAAATACTCCACGCTTTTCGACTAGAGTGTGAGAAGTCAATGCTCCGAACTGCTTCGGACCATCGATCCCTCCGTTTTCTGTCAAGCTTGGCAAGCAGAGTTGTAGCAGCCAAACTTGAGTCGTCTCCCTGAGGAGACTGCAGAAAGGTTTTATAGAGGGATTCACACTCTGCATCCCAACACGGAATATAGTTGTTTCGATACCCGCGTGGGATAGTCTTCTTGGCTGCTTTCTTAATGATGTTACAGAAGTCCTGGTAAGCCGCATCCACATCAAATGAATCAGGCGGCAACAAAGTCTTTGCGAATTTATTCGTCAAAGCAATGTAGTGACTCCAATTGGCCTTGCGGAAGTTCCATCGCTTAACAGGCATGCTTGGCACTGCCATAGCAAACCTTGGTGGTGTAATAAGCGAGGGTCGATGTTGTGACTTGGGAAACTTCTCAAGGACACGTCTATCCGGTAAGCGACTGTTTGGACCTACGCTAGCGAAAGCTAGATCTGGACTGGTGCCAGTGTTCCAGCGGCCGGAATAAAAACTGGCAGCGTCCTTGGCATTATATAGGAGGGCAAGACAATTAATACTTGCCCATCCAGCCAAGCACTCACCATCCGGACTGTTGTCATCATAACCCCAGTCAGCATGACGACAGTTAAAATCGCCAGCGTACAGACAGGGGTGAGGAAACACTGGGAGATCCAGGGTTCGCAATCGCGTTGGCGGTGGTTTGTAGACGTTGACTATTTTATAGCCATCAACGTCCACACACAGCCACTCGATCTCCGATGTCGGTGGAGATTGGTCCAAAACCGTGTATCTCAGTCGCTCGTGGACAAACGTGGCAAGGCCATGCTTCCTGCTTAAAGAAGACCCAGCTAGTTGGTAGTGTGGTAGCACCAACTTCTCTGCATCAGTGCAGTGGGTCTCCTGCAGTAGGATGACGAGTGCCTCAGACTGCATAGCGAGGTGATGAAGAACATTCATCTTGCTTGCAGTGAGGCCTTCGATGTTCAGCTGAAGAATAGTGGGTCTTCGGAACTTGTTGGCAATGTGCCCTGAAAAGGGCAGTTTTATCCTGACATTGCCCCGTCCTGAAAAAGACGTTTGCCGATTAACAGACCCACACTGAACATCGGAATGGGTGGATACCCTTCCGTTTTGGTAGGTTCGGTTTCTGTCTGTCATTTTAAAATCAATGAGCAGACTTACTCACGGCCCAGGCTGCGTGAAAGCACCTACCATCTGGGCCATTTTTAGATGTGATGAAGGAGGATATGGGGAAGGTTGGTGCGAAGGAGACGGATGTTGAAGAAAGGATGGTTTGGAGGAAGATAATACGCTATGGCTATCCCGGATTGAAGGGAAAGGCTGAAAGAAGAAGAAGAAGTTTTCTTTCGAGATAATTTTTTTATCGGTGCATGTCTGTTAATAGGTTTGCTAATTATTTTGATGCAGTTACTAAAAATAGCGTTAAAATTGTCCTTGTTTATATTATTGTTTACGTTAAAAAACGCAGAAAGACCACTATATAAGTCTAAAGAAAAGTCATCTGTTTTAAAATTGGAGAGATTTCTTTTGTAAATAAATTGTGATTCTTTTCTTATTATTTTATCAGATATAGAACAGAAGATAGGATAATGATCTGTTAAATCTGTTCTAATAACTCCAGATTTAATTGCATGCAAACTGTCATTTGTCAATATATGATCAATTAATGTGCTGGAGTTACTAGTAACTCGTGTTGGAATTGTGATCAAAGGAAAGTAGCCATAGCTTGCCAGCAAATTTATATAGTCGGATGCGAGATTGACTGAAGTATTAGATGATAATGTAAAATTGATGTTGAAGTCTCCAATGAGGAAGACTGTTTTTTGTTTGAACATATCTAATCTAATTGTTTATTTAGCGTGTCTAAAAATAAGTGCATATTATTTTTAGGATGTCGATATATCGTACCTATTACTATATTAGAGTTACATAATTTTATCCATATATTTTCACAACCATCAATTTTCATTTCATAATCAGTTTTTACTTCATAGGCTATATTGTTAGCAGTCTACATTTATTTATTTATTTTTATTTATTTCATCTCTATATTTATCCTCCTGACTCGCAGAAAAGCGACGGAGGCGCTAATACATAGGGTAGGCAATTACCACGACCTGCTTCCGGAGATGCCAAGATATTGCTGTCCGCTAGTAATTTAATAGAGATATGACTGTAACTTAGAAATGCTTGCCAGGACCACCAAGCAGGGGAAAGTGCCGTAAAGTGTCTTTCCCAAGGACACAACAGAATGGCGCGAGTAGGTTTTGAACCGAGACCATGTTGGTCACGAGGCCGGCGCTTTAACCACTCGTTACATACATATCACATACATTACATACATACATATACATATATGCACATACATTACATACACATGTCACATACATAGCTACACCACCTGCATTAGTGGGTGAGTTGATATGAATTAGTGTGTAGCCTGGTAAATCTACATTTGTAAGTGGGTTATGTTGTAGTCGCGATTTAGATATGCAAATAATATCTGGTGATATGTGCCATGTAATAAGAAATTCAAAAAAAGCGTCATAATGTTTTTAAAGAGACCTGATATTAAAGTGTAACATAAGCAGATTAAATTTGCTATTTTTAGTTAGCACATGAGAAGTCGAGTCATAATACACGCATCGGGTAATATTATTTAAAAGGGAGTCGAATGAGGCGTTAATGACATCAGTATCAACATCGTTAAAATTATTCAATGGATTGTTTTTTACTTGTGGAGTGAATTTTTATTTGGCATCAATTTAAAGTTTTTTAACTATGTTATAGTGTTACTCTATTAATTTAAGATCCTGGTCACATTTAATAGCTAATATTTGTATCATCAGATTTGCGAACAAAAATGTTGCCATTCATAGTCCAAAAGAATTTAAAGCCCTTTTCTTTTGCTTTTTGTTTTGTTTGCCAAAACAACCTCTTTTGCATTACCGTCAAGTTTTCATTTACATAAATATTTTCTGTTTCTGATATAGAAAAGTTGCGCAAATCAATGGAACGGGCTAGTTTACGGTTGGCGTAAATTTGGTTTTTGACATCACGATTGGTGAAGCGAGCTATAATTGGCGGGTTGGCAACTTCATCGGAATTTTTCTTAGGATTTATAGGCATACCATGTGGGGTAGAAATCTGTTCTGACAAAACATTACTCCCATCATTTTTGCTATTTCAATAACTATTGAGTTAGTATCTTCACCATCTCGTTTGGGATACCTATAATTTCGAGATTTCGTCGGCGACCATACTGTTCAAGATTATCAAATTTTTCTTCATCTTTGGCACATTAATATTTCAATGCAGAGGAATGAACTTTTAAATTAGAAATTTCAACTTCTTGTTCTTTGTTGGTTTTGGTTAGTGCATTATATTTTTCTTGCAATAAATCATATTTGTTGCAAATAAAAGGTTGACTTGTTTTTAGTTCAAGCAATTTAGCTTTTAGGGCATTTAGCTCTTGATCAAACTGACTTTTAAAACTGGTAATTGCTTCTTCTACAGTTTTTTTAACTGACGTAGGGTTATACATTTCTTTAGTATTCATTGGTTTTTAATTGCCTTACTAGTGCTGGTTTTTAAACCTGTACTTTTCCTGACCATGTTTGTTACGTAATAATTAACTTTCAATTTAATATGGCAGTCAGAAATAATACTAACGAAAGACTAAAAAATTAGTTTTTAAAAAAGTTGTTGAACTAAATAGTTTGAAGTTGTCTAATGTCTTGTTGTTGTTTTTTTTATTCCGGATAAAATTACACTACACTTACAATTACTTTGTACTGAAAAGCTTATTCAAATAGAGTGAAGCCTTAAACCATGAAAAAAGTTGGCTTTTAAAGAAATAAATGTGTTGTTTTGCAGTAAATGATTTTATTTTTTTATGTGTAGGTTCTGTATTTTCAAGGCTTTGTAGCAGGCATTAGTATGAAACTGCATTAGCTCCCCTTTTGCTTAAACAATTTAAAGTCCAAAATATTTCTATTAATTTCCGTAGTTTAGTGTGCAAAATTATGGGTCCTTTTTATATAAACAATTTTAGGTCTTTCGGACCCTTAATCCGAATTTGATCAATACTTTGGCGCCCGAGATAAATATGATAACTACAGTGGTTTGCTAACTAAGCCAGGGGTTCTCAAACTGGGGGGTGCGAGAAAATGACTGCAAACTGAATAGACGACTGCATTGGCATAAAATAAATGGAAAAAAGAGAAGGCATGACAATAACTATTTAAAGTATGGTTTTATAGATGCTACGGAAAAGAGTCAAGTTCTACCACAAAGCGTAATATGATATGAAAATCTGAGAAATCATGCAATGTGCCGCGTCATCATTTGCAGCGTCATCCTCAGATAAAACACCCCGGACATAAAGATAAGCTTTTAGCTTTTTTCAAAGCAAAAGAAATTGTCTGAAAAAATTGAAAATTGCAAGTAAATATTTTTCCCAATATTTGTCTGCAGAAATAATAAAAGCGTCATTCGAAATCGCTCTTATGATTGCTAAAAAAAGAAAAAAACCTCACAACATTGGTGAAAGATTGATTAAACCATGTATATATGTTAAAAGCAACTGGTTTTTTCTTGGGAAAAACGTACAACAAAAGAAATGGCGAAGATTTCAGTCTCGGATTCTACGACCAAAACACCCATTGATAAGCTCGCAAAAGGTATGGAGTGTCGAGTTCTCAACAAGTTTACAAGTCTCCCTTTTTTTTATTTAATGTGATAAAACAATCCATTTTGCCTAATGGTCGCAGTCGTTAGTCTACCTTTATTTCAACTAAAGAGGATATGTAGTTTTGCAGAGCCCTATAGACCACATATAATTCAGAAAATGTATTTAAAAGTTGTCTTCACATTAATTCCAACAAGGGCATGCCTTGGGAACAATTTGTGGGTGTCTGCATTGGTGGCTGACAATGTTTGGGCCTTGAAGTGAATTCATGGCAAAAATAAAGAAGAAAACTCCCAATGTGGTTGGATCTCATTGCGTGATTTACCGAGAGGCTCTGGGCTTCAGAACTTTACCTATTTCAATGAAAGATAAGCTTGCAGCAATCATACGAGCCTTCAACTACGTTAAAACAAGTGTTATCAATACAAAACTGTTTACCAAGATTTGCAAGGGCATGAATTCTAATTATGAGACTCTGCTTTTTTATACATGTTAGCGTGTTTGTATGAAATGAAAGATGAACTTTTGTTGTTTTTGGGTTCATGAGAAACAAGATCTTTTTTTATTTTAAAATTCATTTGTTCTTCTGGTAAAATCAGAGCCAAGTAAAACTTCAACAAATACAAAAGGCGCAATATTTATCAAAGAAGAACTCAACGACGTTTCGTCCGTTACATCGGGCGGACTAAATTAAATTGTTATGTATGTTCGCTTCTCACCTTGTATTTGTTGGTTTGTGTTTTTAACTTCTTGGTTTTTAAATACGGTGCGCGTTGTGTTCTGCTTTCACCTGATGAAGTCCGCCCGATGTAACGGATGAAACGTCGTTGAGTTCTTCTTTAATAAATATTACGCCTTTTGTATTTGTTGAAGTTTTACTTGCCTCTGATTTTACCAGAAGAACAAATGAATTTTAAAATAAGTAATATCCCTGGTAACAGTGTTTATATTAATTAAGATCTTTTTTTGTCAATCAAATCGAAAGAGTTTGACATTGGCAAACCTCGTAGATATTTTTGAAGCGTTAAATGATTTAAACTCGATTTTCAGTCGGCAGCGTGGTCGAGTGTTTAAAGTACCGGACTGATGATCAACATGGTCTCGGTTCAAAACTCACTTGCGCCATTCTGTTGTGTCCTTGGGAAAGACACTTTACGGCACTTTCCCCTGCTTGGTGGTCCTGGCAAGCAGTTCTAAATTACAGTAATATCTCTACTAAATTACTAGCGGACAGCAATATCTTGGCATCTCCGGAAGCAGGTCCGGTTAATTGCTTACCCTATATATAGCGCCTCCGTCGCTTTTCTGCGAGTCAGGAGGATAAATATAGATTTGAAAAAAAAAAAAACGCAAAAATAGTAATTGTATCAATGACTATGATGCCATCAACGCTTTCATGGCAAAACTGGGGCTGGGCATCGTCGAATTCAAAAAGGAAATGCAGCTTTCTTTCCTAAACTAGATTTTGCCATTGAGAATAAACACTGAACTTAAGAGCGAGCTTGTAGTCGAGGTGGAGGATCGAAGCAGAGGACTTTCATCGACTTACATGTGAAAAAATGGCTTTTTTTTCTAAGGATATAGACAAAACGAAGAAATAAACTTGACTGTGAAGCTGATCTGAGGTGCGTTATCTGCTACAAAGTCACGAATTATACTTTTTGTTTCCAAAAAGAGTTACATCCCTCTTACTAACAAAATTTAGTTATTGTTGTTCTGTTTATTTCTGTTAGATTTTTAATATGTAGGGTTTTTTTGTATCATAAAGGAGAGGAATGCGAATTTTGTTTGCGTGATAAAAAAGGGGCGCGTCTCAAAAAGTTTTAGAAACCCTGAACTAAGCTCTTAAGTCTTGATTGTTGCTTAAAAAATCATGAAGTTTGAAAAAGTATCAAAGAAAAGGCGTTTGTGATGTTACAACAGTAATTGTTCTATCACGTTAATTTTCCTCAAAATACCTTTTACAAATGATTCTGCTAAAAGTTTTATGTTTATCTAATTAGTGTTTTCTTGCTGCAGAATTTTTATTAGCTCTATTGAAACAGACTTTTGGGTTCACTGGCACTGATTACAGTTGGTTGTTTTCAACAAAGTTGATTAGGTTTTATTGCTTTACTAATCAAAATGCCTCTAAACCTAACAAATTTTATGCAGGATTTAGCAATCGGCGGAACTGCAGCGGCAATATCGAAAACTATCGTCGCGCCTATAGAAAGAGTAAAATTACTACTACAAGTGCAAGCAGTTTCTAAGCAAATAGCCATAGAAAATCAGTACAAAGGTATGGTTGATTGCTTTATCAGAATTCCTAAGGAACAAGGCTTAACATCGTTTTGGCGAGGCAACTTGGCAAATGTGATTCGTTATTTTCCAACTCAAGCTTTAAACTTTGCGTTTAAAGACACCTACAAAAAACTCTTTCTTTCCGGGGTAGACAAAAATACGCAGTTTTGGCGTTATTTTATCGGAAATCTGGCGTCTGGTGGAGCAGCTGGCGCCACAGGTTTGTGCTTTGTTTATCCTTTAGATTTCGCTCGAACTCGACTTGCTGCAGATGTTGGTAAAGATACAAGTTCAAGAGAATTTTCTGGATTAGGTAATTGTATTGCCACTATTGCAAAACGAGACGGAGTTAAAGGATTGTACCAAGGCTTTGGTGTTTCGATTCAAGGTATTATTGTGTATAGAGCAGCTTATTTTGGATCATACGACACAGCAAAAGGTATGCTTCCAGATCCAAAGAACACGCCTATTGTTGTAAGTTGGATGATTGCACAAACTGTCACAACTGGAGCCGGAATCATTTCGTATCCATTTGACACTGTCCGAAGAAGGATGATGATGCAATCCGGCCGAAGAAAAGAAGAGCGCACATACAAAGGCACCATTGACTGCTGGAAGAAAATTTTTCAAAAAGAAGGTGGAAGTGCTTTTTTTAAAGGCGCTTTTTCAAACGTCTTACGTGGAACCGGAGGCGCATTAGTTCTTGTTCTTTATGATGAGTTAAAAAATATATTTTTTGGGAAATCCATTCATTGAATTTTTTGTTATAGGTGTTAATAAAGTTTTTGACGGAAAACATTTTTTGTATTTACCCCACCTAGATTTTGATTCTTGTTCAACTTTATCAATAGCTTTTCTGTTGAATCTGTTCAATTTGTAAAATGCTGGGGTACTGGGATAGTAAATAGTGCTCTTTGAAATTCTCAAGACAGAAGCATTTTGTTTGATCTGTCTTCACAATTATATAATCTTGACCGCAAATAATCCAACAAATTTTGTAAAATATCAATTTAGACCAGTGGTTCTCAAACGTTTTTAGGCGCACCCCTTTTTTCACGCAAACAAAACTCGCGCCCTTTCTTCTTCCTCCAATTTAATGTGAATTCAATGTGAAATTCAATCAATTCAATCAACAACGACCAAAAATTTTTGCAAGTCAAGAAAATAAAATTCCACGACAAAATTTTACAATTTAAGATTTTTTTTGGTATTCATTAAGTTCTAACTAAAATTTTCTATAATAATCTAAAATTTGAGTTTATTGAAAATGCCTTTTTTTACCAAATTTGCCACCACCGCAAAAAATTTTTCAGGCGCCTCTGGTAGCGCCAAACTTTTTTTGATCAAAGCCAAGTACTTTTAGTACTTTTTTCTCAAAAGCGAAACGAAAATAAGAGGGTTTTTTAAAAATTGATAGCAAAAAAGTAAAACTTTTGCTTTGTAAGAGAAAACCAAAAAACGGTCTTTCTTCAAGTCGAAAAAGTTTTCCTTCTAATTGAAGGACGAAAAGTTACCATGCAAAAGTAATTGTTAAGCACAATTAAAAGAAAAAAGTGGACGCCTTTCTGTAGGCTACATTTGATGCATAATTTCATATTGTGCATGTTAGGGCTAAAAATCGCTGTAATATTCAGTGGCGGCTTGCCCATAGGAGCTGCAGCATCCCCAAATATCTGTGCAGTAGTTTTTATTTTGCTTTTACGAAGTATCTGGGTGGTGGTGCTTGTGCTAATTAGATAAAAGTTTGGTTTGTAACGTGTAAAACTAGTTTACTCACAAAATATGTTATTTGGAATTACGGAAAATAACGCGTAGAAATATTTTCAAAACCAGTACAAACTGTCGCCAGTGAAAATTACTTCAAATTTATTAATAGTGTTCTGTATTGTTGCTATTATGTACACGTTTTATTAAACTGAATTTATTAAAAGAATTTGGCGATCCTGTATTTTAGCGCGATAAATAAAAAAAAAAGGTTAAGGTACCCTCACCCTAACCTGGGCAGTTGTAAACCACAGATTGAATTTTGTTCATCCCCAGGACCCTGGCATTCATACTAATCGCATTGAAAATATGTGGATGCGCGCCGAAAGGAAATTAAGACGCCGGTTTGGAACGATTATCTCTATTAGAAAAGTATATCTTGTTTAATGAGTGTTGTATGAGCGTATATGTTGTTTTGGGTACATGTGTCGTGCATCATTTTACAATAAAGCTTTGATTCATAAAAAAAACTTTTTTATTTACCGCGTTTAAGTACAGGATTACCTAAAATTCACGTAATGCCGTCAGCGTTAGTACTTTTTGCGCCTTAGGCATAATCAAGTAGATTTTGATACTAACCAAACTGTAACTTAAAACACTGTGTCGTATTAGCTTGTAAAATTTTAACTGAATGTTTACAAACAAACTGCCTAAAATTTTACTGAAAATCTTAATGTTTTATTTTTATCTCTATATTTATCCTCTTGACTCGCAGGAAAGCGACGGGGGCGCTATACATAGGGTAGGCAATTACCCCGACCTGCTTCCGGAGATGCCAAAGTATTGCTGTCCGCTAGTAATTTAGTAGAGATATGACTGTAAATTAGAACTGCTTGTCAAGACCACCAAGCCGGGGAAAGCGCCGTAAAGTGTCTTCCCCAAAAACACAACAGAATGGCGCGAGTGGGTTTTGAACCTAGACCATGTTGATCATCAGTCCGGTGCTTTAACCACTCGACCACACTACCGCCTTTGTCTGCTAAATGCACTTCTTTGCCTTCCGACTTTGCTAGAATTTTTGAAAATTTTTGAAACAGAATAGAATAGAATTTTGTTTCAAAAATTTAGTGTAAATAAACTAATATCTCTTTAAACAAGCCGTCTCTTAGAGCAGGATCCGCAACTTTTGCGCCCCAAGCACACTTTGGAGCCTTTTCAAATTTTGCGGGACACTTTTTTTTTGATATTTTTCGAATGCTTTATTTTACCTGAAGCTTAAGTGGCAGACGTAAAAGTTTCTATGACCTTTTTTGGGTTTCCAACAGAGTTTGAGCGGAATTTTTTGCGAAGTTTCCATGTTGCGTATCGTGTACAAAACGTGCCTGAGAGACAATTAATGACCAAAAAAGTCGTTACTTACACAACAGCAAGTACACTAAATGTTTTAAACTTTTTGATCGCTACTTCAAAGAAACTTATATTTTTGTTTTGTTTTTGAGTATGTTTAGATTGCCGTTTTACTGCGGCACACACCCGTTGGGAGCACTGCATCAGGGTAAGCAACACAAAACATTTCGCCATTTAAATTACTTCTCTTCTCCAACTGCGTGAAATTAATTTTTAAAGTCTTATGAAAACTTCAAAAACTTAAAAAATAGCTCACTGAATTAAAAATAAAATTAACTTAAGAACGCACACACTGTCAACATAAAACATGAGAACAACAAAGGTTTTTCTTGAACGGGTAAATAGATCAATTGACGCAATTAATAAAACAAACTTAACTCTCAAATTTAATACAGTACTAAATATACGATTTTTCCACTAAATCAAATAAATATTAGTCAATCTTTGGTTTACGGCAAATTTGGACGGGATTAAAAACTTTGGACTATACGTCAGTTATATTCGGTAAATGATAAAGTACCAATATTAAAATGTACCACACTGCTTAAAAGATTATTTGCATTTTAAAACTAGAGACAAAATTTCGTAAATCTTGTTTTGAACTGGTTACACGAGCAAATACAGGGCACTTTAAGGTACTGAAAACTTTTTAGCTAGACTCGGGAAAAATACTCTTTCGCAAATCCATGTAAAATTTTTTGGCTGGGCTAAAGGTTTGCCAATTTTTTTAGAGTGCACAGTTCAAAAAAACAAATTTTTGCGATGCTGTTTCACGCTTTTCTTTACACAGTAACTACAATAGATCATATTATTACTTTTTAATGAATGTTGCGAAATATAATAATTGCGTCAGGCCACGAAAAGCAACGCCGCACGAAAGTATTGCTGATAACGTAGTATATCAGACTGAATTAATATCGCATTGGTCAAGTTCCACATAAGTTAAATTTTGCTTAAAATAGATAAGTACTCTTCACTCTTTTTGATATCACGAAACCCCTGTTTCTAAGAATAAACCGGAAAAAATTTCTGGAACCCAGGAACGGTGAAACCCGGTTGAAAATTTTCAAAATAGATGCAAATTCTTAGCAAACTCCCGGAAATAGTTGTGTGAACTAATTGCTTTTAGAATTTATCGAAACTTATTACGAACGTGAAACACCAATCTCTTGCAAATGCGCTGACACTAACTATGATGGCTCGTTTCCACTACGAGCGTGGAATGGAACATTCTTTGTTTATTTTATTAATCTTTCCGCGCTTTAAATCTAAGCGAGCGCCAAGCGAAGCAAAAAAACAAAATGCTCCATTCCATGCTCGTAGTGGAAACGAGCTCTAACATCAAAAGCGTTTTCACCCAATCTAAACGTCACACAGCAATTACACACCTTTTAAAGCCTTTTCATAAATGCATCCTATAAAAGAAATATTTCGCGGCATTTCAAAACAGATCTTCGGCTGCTTTTAATTTCAAATCAAGATTTGAAATTACGCGAAAGCACTAAACCTTTAATTAAAAATAAAAATTTAAATGCCACGGTTGGGAACCACAGCTTTAATACTTCAAACAAATCGTTCAAAAATAATTTATTTACTCCTTTTTCAGTACTTTTCAAGCATTCTATAAAATAAAAATAACAACTCTTGGATAGTCTTTAAAAAAATCTTAATTACTTATCCTGGGTGTTATCTTTGTTACAAACCACTACCCGTTTGAAAACGCTAATGTGTTGGTGTTTCATTCGCAAGCAGAGCCACCTGAAGTACAGTAAACTATAGTATGCTACAAAGCAAACACATTAAGGTGGATACTTTCCTCGGCATTAGAGGATAACAAACGTATATTGCACAATACGACCCTGAACGCCTTAATTGAACAAAATTCACCCAGTCGTTAAAAAAACATTTTAAAATCAAAACATTAATCGTTTTCATTCTTTTAATCGGTTAATACATCAGTTAATTACAAAAAAAAAAAAAAATCATCCCATCACCGCAAATTACCAAAATCCAATTTTTACGTTATTTCGATTTTAAAAAGAAAAATTATTTTTACTAAATTGGGCCATTTATCCGAAAAATTGAGAGCATCGTTATTAAAAAAGGTTAATAACGTGTATATAACAACAGTTACTATATCTTTTTTATGATGAACCAATTGCACACGGTAATTGAGGGAAGCTTAATGTTAATCAATGTGAGCAACATTAAAACTCATGAAGATTTAAATTAAGTTAAGCTAAATCTACTATAGATTTTAAGAATCGAAGATATTGGCTAAATTTAAATCGGTGCCAGCAGGGGACGGTCGAGATTGGATCTTTTGGGTAGGCGGCGCGAAAAGATGATTAGTGTTATTGAAAATAGGCAACGAAGCTTTTTCAGCTGGTAGCGACGGAAAATCAGAATCGAGATCTTTCGAACGAAACTCTTTCTTTTTCTTTTTAAAACGTCTTTCGTTTTTGTTAATTCGCATCGATTCTAATTCTTCGCTAGGGACTTGATTGATTTCGTTCAAAGAATTAAAAGGACCACCAATTTCTTCAGGTGAATAAATTGACGAAAGAGGAAAATCGTTCGTTTCTTTTTGACTACTGGATGTGGAGGGTTTGGTTTCAAAACCAGGTGGCGGTTTGATATTTGTCAAGGGGGAAGAAACGTTTTGAGTAGATGTTAAAAGTGAATCACCGAGACTCAAAGGCGAAGGAGTGAAGCCATCGAACCCAGGCGGAGCGGAAACTTTAGAAAGCGAAGGGAAATCGTTGAGATCAGATTCAAATTTAATAGATTTTGATTTTGACGGAGCTTCCATTTTCGATTTTTGTTCCGCAGTAATAAGAGAAATGTTTGGACTAGTTTTATCCGAAAAACTTTCAAAAATTTCCAAATGTTTCGAAGAACCTCTGCCTACGACAAATTCATTGGAAGAGTTTGTTTTTACTAAGTCTTCACTTTTTTGAACTTTCTTGGCAGATTTGGAAGATTTTTTGTTACTATTGGTACTATTTTTAGCGCTGGAGTTATTCGACACATTTGATTGTTTATTTGCTGCGCTCTTTGGTTTCGACTTAACACTCTTAGGTCCTTTAACGTTATTTCCGATTTCACGCCCTCCAATTAACCATTGAGCAGAAGGTAGAGCATTTGAATCACTTAACTTAGGAAATTCATCATTATTTTTAATAATCTTTTTGAAAGACTTCGAAGAATTTGCCTGTTTTGACACTGAAGCGGTATTTGTGACGTTTACACTGGAAGTAGAAATATCATTACTTGAAGAATGTGAACCGGTTAATACAGGAAAATCTTGATCGTTTTTAAAGTTTTTAGCAAACGGCTGCTTTGCAGCATTTGGTTGATGCATTTTCATAGAGTTTGATTTGACTTGGCTATTGTTTGAAGAACTAGTGTCAGCAATTTTTTTTTGAGATTTGGTGGTTTTGTTACTCCACAAATTCGAAACATTTGAAATACCTGGTCTTTGATTTGTTGCAAGCAAAGGAAAGTCTTCTTCAGTTTTAAAATGAGAAGTACGTACATTAGCATCTTTGCTCCACAATGGCAAAGAATTTTCTTTATCGTTTAATTGCAATTGATCTTGTTGAATGGTTTCAATAGAGTTATTTTGCTTGTTTACATTTGACAAACCTGGAAAATCATCTTGATAAAACAAAGTTTTTGGTTTATTTTCAATCGCATCGTCATCATTATTAATTGTTGGTTCTTCATTTCCAAATGCTGGATCATTACTTTTAACATGGGATACAACACTTAATTTGGCCAAATCAGACTCTCGCTCAAATGCATTGCTAAATTCGCTTTTGTCGTTGCGAGGCCCATTGCGAGAAGATCTTGGACGATCAGAACCTCGTCCACGTCCTCGACCTCTTGATGCTGCCTGTTCTCTTCTAGAATACTGAAATCCCAAGTCAATTTGACGTTCTTTTTTCAACTGTTGCTTACTTCTGTTTTCTCTATGAACTGAAGCACAGTGAGCTTTAAAATCCAATTTTGTTGCAAACACTGAAGTAAATTCTTCATTTATGCAATTCCCTTCCTCGCACAAAAAATGTTCACGACGAAAATGTTCACGCAAATCTAGATAAGTTCCGTAAAATTGATTTGTTTCACCTTGATCACAAAGATGACAGAAAAAATGTGTGGTGCGTAAATGGTGAAAAAGTTTGTCATCATCAAGATACCTTACATCACAGTAAACACAGAGAGGATGTCCTCGATGTGATGAATCATCTGGATCTCCAACTCTTTTGTGAATTCCTAGATCTTTTCGACTATAAACTTTGCATTCACTAGTAAATGTTCTATTGTGCTCTAAGCAAATTTCACAATAAAAAAGAGTGTGCTCCTTTCTTAAATGTGCTTTTGTTTGCTCAAAAGTTCTATCTGGAGGGCGATCATGACAAATTGGACATTTATGTTCTAAAATACGTCTGTATTCTTTCATAATTAAAGGATCATAAAAAAAAAAACCAACATCATAATCAGTATCTTTGATCAATTTCATAGAATTCAGTTCTTCAAATGACTTTTTTTTTTTAGTGAAAATAACTTTTTTCATATCTTTACGACAAACAGGGCACAAACTCTCTTCACATAGTAATCTTATTTTAGTAGAGCATTTAAAGCAAATGTAGTGATTGCAATGACCAACAGCATAAATAACTATTTGTTGAGCACAAACAACACATGTATTATCATCTTCACTGTTACTTAATCTCTTTCTAGGAGTAGCCGACCGTCTTGCAGCTTGTGTTTTTTTGCTTAACTTTTTTTCCATGATAAGCAAAAAGTAAAAGTACTTCACTTTATATGATTTACAACTTGCTGAAAATAAGTATTTGTTGAAACAGAAATTCAATCTACTAAAAAATAAAAATAAAGTTAAAGCTGCATTGAGCATGCAAACAACTTTATTAATACATATTTTTTATTTAAATATTTATCCTTCAGACTCACAGAAAAGCATTGATGGCTTTACATGTATATTTGGAGCAAGCATCAAGGGGTTACCTCAATCTGCTTTTGGAAACCTCTGAGATATTGCTGTCCAGTTGGATTTTTTTTATTATAGTTTGAGATATGACTGAAAAAGTTGTTGCTCAGATTTTCAAGCAAAGGAAAGTGCCGTAAAGTTTTTTTTAAGGATGTAACAGAATGTGTAAGTTTTAAATTGCAACATCTTGATCACATTCACCATCAAAATTGCTGAAATACTAATAAAAAATGCTGTTGGATAAAAATTCAAATTAATAGCAAGATTAATTTACCCATGTTTTAAAAATTAACATAAAAAATCTTCAAAATATTCACAAATAACTTAGATAATGTCACAATGTGAAAGTGAGTTGCGTTTTTTAAGGCAATGTTTAAAAATATTTTAAGGCACTCTAAAATTTAAAGTCCAGGACCAAACTTGTGGACTTCAAATTTTAAATTTAAAAGTCTAATTGTTTTTTTTACATCAATTAACATAGAATCATTTTTTTATGTGATGACACAATAATTAATAAGGCACAACAGAGAAGGCTTGAGAACAAATCGATGGTCCAAGATTAATTTCCAGTTGTAACATTTCGTTTTTTTTCTAAGTTTAATAAAAAAAAAGATTTTAGAAAATACAGTTGAGTGCTTTAAGAACTAAGACATCATTTTCAAATTGAAAACTACAAACTAAAATATGATTAGTGAAGTTGAAGCTAAACTAAATTTAATTGGCTGAAGTTTAGATTATCTGGAGTTGTATGATGTTCTAAATGAACTTTCAACAAATTTATAAAAAAATTCAATTTTAATTCAGCTTTAACCATATCTTAATTTCTAGTTCTAGCTTAAATTAAGATAGAAGTATGTTTCTAAAAAACTACTGATGGTATACACTAAGTTTTCAAGATGAATTAATTTAATATTCAAATTTTTTTAATTAAATTTATAAGTTTTCGCATCTTTTGACACCAAATAAAATAAACTAGTGATTTTGGAGATATGGCATTTTGTCAAGATTTGACACCCTGTGGATCTTGGTTGAAGTAGCCAGTCAGTTTTGAGAGAAACTTAATATAACAACTTTTAACTAAAGTTTTGGAGCCAGAGATAACTTTTTGGACCTGTTTTTTTTTTAATTTCAAAAAAAAATTTCTTCACTCCACTCTAGTGATTAGTGTCATGTGTATATGTCAAGCATAGTGGACATTGTAATGTGATGTATCAAGGTTTATGTGTTGAGGTAACTTTGCATTTGCAAGTGTTAATTTATTAGGTCTGCCAATTTTGTGTGCATGTGACATGGTAATGTTTATTCTGATCAATAAATGTCAAATGGTGTGATGTTAGTAACTTGGTTAATTTTTCTGGAAGTATTGTGAAATGATGAAGTGTGATTATGCTTTCTTTACATTCCTCAGTGTTGTATCAAGTGGTTAGAATGTCAAGATTCTAATCAACATGGACCCAGTTCAAAACCTACTTGCGTTGTTCTGTCATGTTCTTAAGACACTTTGTGGCACTTTCCCCTGCTTGGTGGTCTTGGCAAACTGTTCTAAATTTCAGTCATATTTTTATTAAATTTCAAATAGACAGCATATCTTGGCATCTCTGGAAGCAGGTTGGGATAATTGCTTACCCTATGTATTAGCATCTACGTTGCTTTCCTGTGAGTCAGGAGGATAAATATAAAGATAAAAATAAATAAAAAATAAATACATTTGGCTATGATATGATGATGTTAGTGGGGTCATTGTTATGAAAGATTGTGGCTTTTAAGTTTCTGGGTGGACCTGCATGTGCATAAAAATTAGGTAAAAAGTATGTTTGTATTCAAATTATTTCGTCATCATACAATTAGTATTCAAATTAGTTGTTTAAGTAGCATGGAAATTGGAAGGACATTGGTTTTATCTTGTAGGTGTTGAGTGTTTGTGTCTCATATGCAGCCAGTGGCAATGCATAAAGCTATGTTCTAAATGGTTTGCAGTTTCTTGATGTTGTTGTTGATTGTTTGATATCTCTAGAAGTGATAGCTTTAAAAGTAGAAGCAACTAATTCAATTGGTTTACTTTATTTGGTAAAAGTGAGTGCTTTTGGAATGTTAAGCATTTGTTCTGTTTAGTAATGGTGAAATTTAGGTGTAGGGATAATGTTAATTTTGGGACTAAAGTAATTTAGGGTGCTTAGTTGTTAGTAATGTTATTTAGGTGTAGAGATGATGTTAATTTTGGGACTAAAGAACTGTAGGGTGTTTAGTTGTTAGTAATGTTTGATAGTTTAATCTAAGTGATTAAGTTGTGCTATACTCAGATGGATTTGGTCTAAAAATTGTACTTGCAGTTTCGTCTGTGTTTATATGAAGATTATTAGTGATAAAGATATGATTGAACAAGTCATTGGGCCTCATGGTGTTTGGTGTGAAATGCTGTGAATGTTAGGTCATTGGCATATAATGTGACTTGTGTGTCTTTTGGGGAGATGGGAATATCAAAAATGTAAATGTTAAATAATATTGGAGACAGAACTCCTGCTTGTGGTACTTCAATATTGATTTGTTTGAGTTGAGTATATGGTTGTATTTAATACATGCTTGCCATCCTTTTGTGTAGCTTGCTATGAACTTGATGATGTTTGTAATCTTTTTTAATGTGAGTTTGTGTATGTTCATTGTATCAAATGCCTTGCTCATCTCCAAAGCTACATCTACAGTGCCTTGTGGAGACCTTAGAATGTTGAAATCTCTAGTGATTTCATGAGAGCCTCTTGTGATTTGGTGGCAGATGTTGTGTAAAGCAGTGTGGGTTAAGTATCTATGTTTATATTCATGTTGATGAGAGATGAACTTTCAATTATATTCATAATAGTGTTTTTACTGAAATAATAACATTTATTATATAACAAATTTTGATAGATATGCTCATCAAACACTAAAAAATAAAATTGATTCATGATTGGTATTTTTAAAATAATATTTATATAATAGCAATAGACTATATAAGTATTACAAGATCTTATTTGATAATACGCAATAACATAAAACTAGCTATATCAGTTTTCAAATTTAAATCACAATTCAAGTTTTCATGATTTGTATGCTTTTAAATACAAACATATAATAAAGGCAATTGTTTAAAGATTAGATAGTTTAAGATGTACAAGCATAATAATCAATGTAATAAATGAATTATCACTGTATAGATTTTAAATATTACTAAGTTAACTTGATTTTTCAATATATTGTAACAGGTAACTTTGATCAATTTTGGAGGTTTCTAGCTTCTAATAACCTGACACTGTCAATAAGAAAACTCTTTTTCTGTTGATCATAACACTCTACCTCTCAGCCATTAAATAAAATATTTTGATATCATAACAGCTTCACGACTGAACGCTTTCAAACAAACTGAACTAAGTTACCCCATACTTTGGGTTAACTTTAACCGCACATTAAAAACCAATATGAGAATAGAGCAAACAACATTCGGGGTAACTTTGATCACTGTTTTTATTTTTGAAATATTTTAAAACTTTGAAAATATAATTTTTAATTTTTTGAGAGGATAAGTAACTTTTTTTGAAAGGGGGCAGGGGTTCATAGAAAACCTGAGGTCTTTTTCCAACTGTGTTTTTTTTAACTACAAGTCAAATAGTACTACCTTTACCCCAACAGATCAAAGTTACCCTGTTTTGTGATACTTATTTAAAAATAATGCAATATAAATTTTTGATTAAATCAAAGCTAGTTATAATCATTACAATCATTAAAGAGGTTTTGTTATATCATACTTAATATTTAAATTTGATATTGGCAAAAAGATTGTAATTAAATCTGTCATTTATAGTAATTACTTATGTCAAGCTTTTTTTTATTAAATTAAATTTCATTTAATTTCTATTTAAATTGTATAAGAATTCAGTAAATAAACATAACATTTTAAATTTTATTACGCAAAAAGGTTTGTATTACATTACAGTGATAAATAATTTAAGGATCTCTTTAAAAAGTCACTGTAAGTGATTTTTGTTTGTGAAACTAACCCAGATGCCCCTGCATTTATTATTGCTTCTTGAGAGATCCTTTTTCTCTTGGTTTCTTCTTTATTTCATTCTGGTACTGAAGGGGGGATTCCAGGTTAGTTCCACCAAAAAAAATTGCTTATGGTGACTTCTTGAAAAGACCCCAATTTAATTATCTGAATTGTAATGTAATCATCTGAGTAAAGAAGTTACAGAGATATCTAATTTTAATGGGCATCACACATAATCAATAGGAAAATAATGAATATCCATTTAAAAAAATTATTAGTATCCAATGAATTAAAGTTTGAAAAAGAAATATTTAAAATAAATTTTTACATCAAAAGGTGACAATTTATTGTTACTTTGTTATTAAATTATAATCCTTTTAATATCGCGATAAAGATTAATGAAAAACAAAAAATAACACTTTGTATTATTTTTCATTTTATCTGTGCTGTAATCTTTAAAAACATAAGTCTTACGAGATAATCCCAAGAATGCGTCGGACATTTCTTAAGATGCAGTATGGTAGTTAAAAACAAAGCATTTTACCTTGCGTTAAAATTTATCGTACAAAAACGTGAAAATATTAATACATAACAGCACAACTTTCATTCATTCGCAATTCATTCGATGTCAATATTGTAGTGCTTTAATCATCAACTATTAGGCTCGAAATACCATCTATAAGATTTTAACATCATCGATTACGTAATTTTACCTCTGCTGTTAGGATCCTCTCAGCTATCAGAGGCACATTCCTGTCATCGAAGGCATCAGAGGCACATTCCTGTGTTTCTTGATGCCGGTCCCAAGACCGGATAAATGGGGAGGGTTGCGACAGGAAGGGTATTTGGCGTAAAAATTTTTTTCCAGATTATACAAATCCGTAGTATTGATAAATCCATACCGGATTGGTCGCGGCCCGGGTTACCAACGACCGCCTCAGGTGTCGTACAGCAGGGCACTTCTGGAAATTATGCTACTGATAAACATAGTGAAAGCAAGAGCAGAAACAGAGAAGAAAGGCGAGTAAAGAGGCAGCGAGAAGTGTGAAAAGGAAGACGCTCACTCATAAGGGTTGGTACCTTAAATATTGGAACAATGACGGGAACAGGAAGAGAGCTGGTAGATATGAAGGAGTTTAGAAATGTAGACATATTGTGCCTAAGGGAAACAAAGTGGAAAGATAGTAAAGCAAGAAACATTAAAGATGAATGCAAACTATTTTATAACAGAGCTGATGGAAGAAAAAATGGGATAAGGATAGTGGTGAGGGAGAAGCTGGTTGAAAGTGTCCTGGAGGTGAAGAGGGTATCAGACAGACTGATGACCATGAAGCTGGAGGTAAAAGGGTTCATCCTAAATACAGTAAGCGCGTATGTTCCACAGGTTAACAACAGCATGGAGGAGAAAAATGATTTTTCGGGAAGACCTTGATGGGTTGATAGAAATTAAGTGTATCAAAAGAGGAGAGGATAGTTCTTGGTGCAGACCTTAATGGACACGTGGGCGAAGGAAACATAAAGGATGAGGAAATATTGGGAAAGTACGGTGCTGGAACAAAAGAACTAAGGAAGGATCAATGGTTGTGGATTTTGCGAAAAGGATGGATTTGGCTATTGTCAATAGCCTACTTATTTCAAGAAGAAAGATGAACACAGGGTGACGAATAAAAGTGGCGGAAAAAGTACCCAAGTAGATTATGTGATGTGCAGAAGGAGGAAATTGAAGGAAATGTGCAATTGTAAGGTAATAGTAAATGAGTATGTCACAAAGCAGCACCGTATGGTGGTATGCAAAATGGCTCGTTATGGTGAAAAAGAAAAAACAGAGAAAGTAAAGCCAAAGATACGATGGTGGAAACTGAAAAAGACAAGCTGTCAAGAAGCGTTTAGCCAAGAGGTGACCAGGATTTGGGAGGCAAGGATGGTGGTTTGATCTAATCTATTTTCTTTCTAATAACTAAGCTACGTTGTCCAATTGACGAGAACGCTCAATCGAAGTTTGGATTAAAATATATTGAAGCGCTATTTCGTAATTGAGAATTGTTTCAAACGCAGATCCAAATTTAGATTAGAACAAATAATAACTAACAATTCTGAAACAGCAAGAATAAATTTATCACTAGATTCAACAACTACTATGACTCCAAAGATGCTTTTTTCGTTACTGCCTATCTTAGCGAGTTTATAACAGTAATCAATTTATCTTTGAGTTTTCAATGTAAGAAAATTACACGTTTTTTTTAAATTGGACTTGTAGAGAAAAGAACAACTTGAGAAGACGCGATTTGGATAGAAACAAGTAAACCAAGCACGTGTTACTCTTTACCAATTTTTTAAATCTGAACCAAATCAGATGGGTTACCTGATGAGTGGGACAAAACAGCGGAAATGCTAAAAAAAGCAGCTGAAACTGTACCAGGAGTGACATTTGAGAAACAAAAAGGAGACAGGGAGACATGGTGGTGGAATGAGGAAATTCAGGAGAGCATAAAAGAAAAGAAAGAGGCAAAGAAAGCATGGGACAAAATAAGAGATAAAAAATACTAAAAAGATATACAAAGAAAAGAAGAGTAAGGCAAAGAAGGCAGTTGCAATGGCAAAGGGACAAGCGTATGATGATTTGCATGCTAGATTAGAAACAAAAAAAAATGAAAAGGAATTGTGGGTTACAGATTGGCTAGGCAGAGAAACAGAGCAGGGAAAGATGTATAGCACGTGAGGGTTATAAAGGATGAAAAAAGGAGTGTTAAAGAGAGTGTTAAAGTGTTAAAGAGATGGAAGGCAGAGGCAGTGTTAAAGAGATGGAAGGAGTACTTTGAGAAACCCTAGGACAAAGGAAGCAGAAGTGGTTAACGAAGAAGTAAATTGCGTCACTAGAGAAGAAGTAAAGAATGCACTGAGAAAGATGAAAAAAGGTAAAGCGGTTGGGCCAGATGAGTTGCCAATAGAAGTTTGGAAATGCATGGGAAAGATGGGTATAGAGTTTTTGACCAGACTGTTTAACAGACTATTAATGGGTGAACAGATGCCAGAAGAATGGAGAAGTAGTGTGCTTATCCCAATCTATAAAAACAAAGGACCCAGATGGTTGGTGCTTTCTCGCAGCCTGGGCCATGAGTAAGTCTATTCATTGGTATTAAAGATGACAGACCGAAACCAAACCTACCAAAATGGAAGGGTATCTACCCATACCGATGTTCAGTGTGGGTCTGCTAATCGGCAAACATCCTTTTCAGGACGGGGCAATGCCTGTATAAAACTGCCTTTTTCAGGGCACATTGCCAACAAGTTCCAAAGACCCACTATTCTTCAGCTGAACATCGAAGGCCTCACTGCAAGCAAGATGAACGTTCTTCTGAGGCACTCGTCATACTACTGCAGGAGACCCACTGCACTGATGCAGAGAAGTTGGTACATCCGAACTACCAACTAGCTGGTTTTTCTATAAGCAGGAAGCATGGCCTTGCCACGTTTGTCAACGAGCGACTAAGATACACGCTTTTCGACCAATCTCCACCGAGTGGTTGTGTGTGGATGTTGATGGCTATAAAATAGTCAACGTCTACAAACCACCGCCAACGCGATTGCGAACCCTGGATCTCCCAGTGTTTCCTCACCCATGTCTTTACGCTGGCGATTTTAACTGTCGTCATGCTGACTGGGGTTACGATGACAACAGTCCAGTGAGTGCTTGGCTGGCTAGTTGTCTTGCCCTCCTGTATAATGCCAAGGACGCTGCCACTGGAACACTGGCACCAATCCGGATCTAGCCTTCGCTAGCGTAGGTCCAAACAGTCGCTTACCGGATAGACGTGTCCTTGAAAAGTTTCCCAGGTCACAACATCGACCTTCGCTTATTACACCACCAAGGTTTCCTATGGCAGTGCCAAGCATGCCGGTTAAGCAATGGAACTTTCGCAAGGCCAAATGGAGTCACTACATTGCTTTGACGAATAAATTCGCAAAGACTTTGTTGCCGCCTGATTCACTTGATGTGGATGCGGCTTACCAGGACTTCTGTAACACCATTAAAAAAGAGGCCAAAAAGACTATCCCACGCGGGTACCGAAATAACTATATTGCGTGTTGGGATGCAGAGTGTGAATCCCTCTATAAAGCCTTTCTGCAGTGTCCTCACGGAGACGACTCAAGTTTGGCTGCTACAGCTCTGCTTGCCAAGCTTGACAGAAAGCGGAGGGATCGATGGTCCGAGGCGGTTGGGAGCATTGACTTCTCACACTCTAGTCGAAAAGTGTGGAGTATTTTGAACAAACTTTTCTGGTAGGTCACGACACTCTCCTCGTCACTGTCCTGTTTCAGCCGATGCTATTGCATCTCAACTGATTAGAAATAGGAAATACGAGGCAGTTGACCGCAAGTCATCTCGACTTATATCACAAGAAGTGTCTGACCTTTGGAGGGCCACAACACGAGACCTAGTGAATATCTCTGACAATTTTTCACAGAGAGAATTTGCTGCTGCCCTCCAACATTTAAAACCAGATAAAGTTTCGGGACCTGATTCCATCTGCCCAGAGCTTATACTCCATGCTGGAGCTGCTTTGAAGTCCTGGTTACGTGACTTCCTTTCTTCCTGTTTGCGCCGACTCAAAATTTTCAAGATCTGAAGAAGAGCGCTTGTGGTCGCGATCCCAAAACTAACGAAGCCCGTGGGGGACCCAAAGAGTTATCGACCGATATCTCTGCTCTGTGTCCCCTACAAGATCCTCGAAAGGCTTATCTACGCCCGCGTTGAGCCATTAATCGATCCACTGCTCTCTAAAGAGCAGACTGTGTTCCGATGCGAGAAGTCAACCGTAGATCAAGTTGTTCTGCTAACCCAGAACATCAAGGATTCTTTTGAGGCTAAAAAGAAGGCCGGTGCCGTATTTGTCGATCTGACAGCTGCTTATGACACTATCTGGCACCATGGCCTTACCTGCAAGCTGCTGAGACTTCTTTCGGATAAGCATATAGTCAGAATGATTATGGAGCTTGTCCGAAATCGAAGTTTCACCCTTACTACCGGTGACAGCAAGCAAAGCAGGCTACGCCGTCTTAAAAACGGCATTCCTCAGGGATCAGTCTTGGCTCCCCTCCTATGTAACATCTATACGTACGATTTTCCCTCCATGATTTATAGAAAGTTTGCTTATGCTAATGATTTAGCATTGTTGTACTCTTCTGGAAACTGGAAGGACTTGGAGGGGACTTTAAGCCAAGACATGTCCACACTTTCAGCGTATCTCCAGACTTGGAGGTTGAAGCTCAGTCACACTAAGACGGTGACGGCAGCTTTTCACTTAAATAACCGAGAGGCCAAACGTGAGCTAAAAGTCTACAACAACAACAACGGTAGACTTTTACCGTTCTGTCCAATCCCTACTTATCTTGAGGTAAAACTGGACAGATCGCTCACGTTTCGTCACCATTTAGTGGCATTGCACAAAAAACTATCCTCGCGCATCACACTGCTGAGGCGACTCGTGGGCTCGGGATGGGGTGCTGGTGCTAAAACACTACACATAGCCACCTTATCTCTAGTCTACTCAGCAGCTGAGTACTGTGCGCCAGTCTGGTGTCGCAGTGCTCACACTCGCCTCATTGACAGTGTCTTGAACGACGCCTTGCTCATAGTCACTGGATGCCTGCGTCCCACTCCAACGGACCACCTACCTATACTCTCAGGCATCCAGCCAGCTGAGCTTCGCCGAATGGGAGCGACACTCTCCTTGGCTCACCGTGGATCTCTGGACCCCGATCATATCTTGTATGGTTTTTTAAGTGGGTCCTCAGATACTCGCCAAGTGAGACTAAGATCCAGACGCCCGTTTGTGCCAGCTGCGCGAAATCTTTTGGAAAACCTTGCCAAACTTGGTATCCGCGCTTCTGAATGGACAAATCACAAATGGAAAACGGAGTACTGTGAAAATGCTTCCAGGCTCCGTGCTTTTGTGCCCGGGACCGGTGCCAGGCCTGTTGGGATGAGCTTACCCCGAGCAGCTTGGGTTAAGCTCAACCGCCTGCGGACTGGTGTTGGGCGATTCCATTCGTCTATGCACAAATGGGGTATCGCTCCTTCACCGAATTGCGAGTGTGGCGCCTCTGAGCAAACCGCAGACCACATGTACTAACAGCGTGCCCTATACATCGGGCACCACATGGAGTACGAGGTCTGACGGTTTCGGATGACGAAACTCGATGCTGGCTTAATAACACTACTGCCAGCATCTGATTCAGGCAGTGCAGCAGCCTGGGGTAGTAAAAGGATAAACCCTCGGCCCCAGTCCTGTTTGTGTCTGACCTGGAGTGGATACCGACGACGACGACGAAAACAAAGGGGACGCACAGTGCTATGGAAACTACAGAGGAATAAAGCTAATGAGCCACACAATGAAGGTATGGGAAAGAATTATTGAACCCAGGCTAAGGGATAGAGTAGAAATCAGCAAACAGCAATATGAATTTATGCCAGGAAAGGGAATTACCGATGCCATGTTTGCTTTAAGAATGTTGATGCAAAAGTACAGTGAAGGTCAAAGAGAGCTACATTGTGTATTCGTAGATCAAGAGAAAGCTTACGACAGGGTTCCGCGGGAAGAGCTGTGGTACTGTATGTGAAAATCAGGAATAGCGGAAAAGTTTGTGCAACTTGTACAGGATATGTATGAGGGAAGGGAAACAGTGGTGAGGTGTGCTGTAGGAACTACAGAAAGTTTCAAGGTCAAGGTTGGACTGCACCAGGAATCAGCGTTAAGTCCATTCCTGTTTGCAGTGATAATGGACAGGCTAACGGATGAAGTAAGGAGAGAACCACCATAGACGATGCTGTTTGCTGATGATATTGTGATTTGCGAAGAGACCAGAGAAGAAGTGGAGCCGAGACTAGAATCCTGGAGGTATGCATTGGAAAGAAGAGGGATGAAAGTAAGTAGGTCAAAGACCAAATCTCTGTGCATAAATGGAGGAAATGACAACGAAACAGTGAAGATGGAGGATGCAAAAGTGCCAAGAATAAAGGAATTTAAGTATTTGGGATCAACGGTGCAAAAAAGTGGTAGTTGTGAGAGGGGGGTAAAGAAGAGAGTGCAGGCAGGATGGAACGGATGGAGAAAAGTATCGCGAGTAATCTGCGACAGGAGGTTACCAGCTAGAGTAAAAGAAAAAGTGTACAGTTTAGTGGTGAGACCAGCAATGGTGTATGGACTTGAGACGGTGGCAGTCACAAAGAAACAAGTAGAAGAGATGGAAGTCGCAGAGATTAAAATGTTGAGGTTTGCTATGGGAGTGACGAGAAAAAAAGATAAGAAACGAGTACATCAGGGGTACAGTTAAAGTAGAACAGTTAGGAATGAAGATGAGGGAGGGCAGGCTGAGATGGTATGGACATGTCATCAGGAGAAACCAAGAATATGTAGGAAGAAGGATGATGGAAATGGAGTTACCGGGAAGGAGGAAAAGAGGAAGACCAAGGAGAAGATTTTTAGACGTAGTGAAAGAAGATGGGGAAGGTTGGTGCGAAGGAGAAGGACGTTGAAATCAGGACGGTTTAAAGAAAGATGATACGCTATGGCTACCCCTGATTAAAAGGAAAGGCCGAAAGGAGAAGATTTTCTCAGAAAATATTTTTCGGGACGCAAAAATTCTTTCTATTAAAAATTTGATTAGCCTTCTTCCATTCTACGAATTGGATTAAGCAACATTTCATCTCCTTAATATTAAAATTCAAAAGTAGTTTTAATTTTTTTTTTTTTTGTAAAATAGAAACAAGCTTTATTTCATACGAGTTAGATCTGCTAGTTTAACTTCCTCTGGAGAAAAACTCGGTAACTCCACCAACGAACGACTTCAATAGTAAAGGACATAAGCTCGAAAGTTTCTATATAGAATCAAAATAAAAAAAGTCCTGAATCTCACGAAAGACGCACAGCAAATTTTTTTGAAATGTTTATTAAAATTTTTTTAAGCATTATAAAACAGCGATGGGAAACCTCATTGCACTCGCGGGCCGCACTCCATCATCATCATCATTATTTTCGCGGAAAACATTGAATTGGTTCAGTGTTTTTCCCTTTGCCTGCTTGTTCTTTTGGGGCTGCGGGGCAGCAGTTCGAGTTGGGATCTCCAAGCATTCTGATCTTCTAACAAGCAGCAATTCGGCTGGTGAAATTTCATGACGTGACCAGGCCATGTCTTCAACATAATTCCATCAGCGAATTCTGGGTCGTCCTTTAGGCTTTTTGCCACTCGGAAAAGCATCCATTAACTGCTTTGCTGTTCTTTTGCGGGACATTTGTCTGTTCCGCTAGTGGAGTATGTTCAAACTTTCAATGAATTTAAGGCTTGATCATATTCTATGAGCCATACTCTGCTATGGTCCCTTTTTTTTTTCTATAAACAAATTTATATTGAGGTGGAGCAATCTTGCTTCTTATAATACAACATCTATAAATAATTCATTACTATCTTAGCAAGCTACAACACACATTTGTTTTGCGGCTTCTTCCTTTTTTTAATCCGCAGTCTTAATTATGTTTATTATTAAGTAATTATAGTTACATTTTTATTATGTGGCGGAGCAGAAATAAAAGAAAACTGAACTGAACTGATTTGTGTCACATGGCCATACCAGCGCAGTTGCAATCGTTCTCTGCGGAGTAGCAGCGGTTCGATGTTGAGCTCCCTGTACTCAGGATCTCACTCTTCGGTCATTACGCAACACTCATGATCATAGGTGAGGATAGGAACAAAAACCGATCTGAAAACAGAAAGCTTTGCTTTGACTTTGGGACAATTTTCGAGAAATTGCCGACAAAATCAAAGTGACGACCATTTTTTTGTCTTCGCGCTAAATTTTGCACAAATTTTCTTCTCCTATCCGTAAAGTTTTAGTAAATCAAGATTTGGGCAAACGTCGCAAAATTTGGGCAAAACTTCACTGCCTTTCCCCCAATTTTTTTGGCTGCTACGCCTATATGCCCACATTGCTGCAATGTCTCGAGTTGGACTCGAGACGCAGAAGTCTGAGCCCAGACCTTTTGGGGTTACGAAACTGAGACGAGACCGAGACTTTGAAAAACGTGTCTCGAGACATCCACCTCTGATGGCCTATCTTAAAGAGGCTATGACTGAGGCCATTCAAATTTAGGTTTAAAGTTGTTACAACTTATTTCTATAACAACTAGCAGAATTACTTTAAATAGAGCACTATAGTTGTTTTATCAAAAATCATTCAAATCTTTTACTGACTCATGTTTAAAAATATGATAATATTATAATTTTGCAACCAAAATTAATATTTTTAATGCTGCAACTTAATTTTTTAACTTTTTACCACCAACTTTCTGGTAAATGTTCAGCAATTTGATGGCTTTTCCTGTAAGGCCTTTTGTAATCCATCATTACACAGTTTCTTGGTACAGACAGTGAACGTTTTACGTTGGGGTATGTCGTAATAATGACGTCACAGCGCTTGAAGCGCTGGACTGCTCTTCTACTGTATTTCTGCACGTGTTTTCTTTATGTGTCAGTTTGCAATTGCAGCTGTCAAATGCGCACCTCTAATTTTTAGTTGTTGCTTACGAGTTAGTGCTAAATTATAATTTATAATTGCAGGTTATTTTCATGTTATGTTATGTGTCATTATAGGTTTAATAAAACCAATTAAATTGTCTAAAATTCTGGTTTATAACAGGGTATAAAATACTTCTTAGCCTATCCCACTCAACCCTAACTTCCTTCGCAACGCCGGGTCACAACTTTGTAAGACTTTCACGAAAGTATCTTGAAGAAAAAAAATATTACTCATTTTCGAATTATTACTATTTTAATTAAACAAAAATGATGAAATCCTTCATTTGCTAAAGTAATAAGGCTAAATAACTAAAAATCCGACTCCTGTAGCTTAACACGCTTACTTAACTAAAACTACAAACAGAAAACGATTTATTACGAGACGAGACACAAACGAACAATATTTTTTAGTAATAATTCGAATAACAAAACGAACTTGAAGTTACATTTCCACATATCTAAAAGTGAGTAAAATTGTGAAAGGCAATTTCTCTTGGAAAGCTTTCTAATTTTGGTAGGGAGTAATAATTGCTTAGGCTTCACCATGATTTTTGCACTATAGTTTAAAGAAATCTAATCAGCATGAGAACTTTAAAGGCACGTTTACGTTACGAGCGTGAATGAGTATTCTTTCTTTCTTTTAATGATTTTTTGCTTCGCTTAGCGCTTAAGCGCAGAAAGAAGTAAAAAATCAATAATACAAACAAAGATAGTCCATTTTACGCTTCTTGTGAAAACGAGCCCTTATTTCATTCTTGATGACAGTTTTCAAGGAAAAAGATTACGACCGCTCATTTTGCCACCAATCATTGTCAATAAAGCGCCATCAGTTTGCACGCGTTGCAACGTTGGTTAGAAGAATTTAATTTTTTTCAAAATATGTTTTGACTTCCTGAATAACTGCCTCGCGCTGGGTATCTATCCAGCAATAAAGCCATTGTTAGCTCTTCATGTAAGATTTTATCGCACACAGAACGAATATATCCAAGTAGTAATGACATATTTCCTGGCAACTCATATAGATGGAGACTATAAATTATCTATTCCTGATTATGCTGCATACCTATCTTTTATATTGATAGCCATCTCATCAACCAGTCTCTATACCAGTGGTTTTCAACCTTTTCTGTACCGTGGCCTATTTTTCAACCCAAGTTAACTTCACAACCCACTTTGGTCAACAAAATTAAATTCTCATCCCAAAATCATAGTGTTCTCTAAAAAAAAAAAAAAAAAGGTCTTCATGTGGTTGACTGCACAGGACGCCAGAAAAATGCCTAAAAAATGGGACGGATGGCAAGCCTAATTATACATATATACGCGTATTATACATATTGCTTTCATTTTGATTTATGCTCCATGGCCCACTAAAAAAACCACTGTGGCCCACTACTGGGCCATGGCCCATAGGTTGAACACCTCCGCTCCATACAGAATTGTTACTCATTCATTTTATTATTTACTTTATTTCATCTCTGTATTTATCTTCCTGACTTCCAGGAAAGCGACGGAGGCGCTATACATAAAGAAAGCAATTATCCCGACCTGCTTCTGGAGATGCCAAGGTATTGCGGTCCAGTTGAAATTTTTTATTTTGTCTTTTTTAGTTTTATAGAGATATGACTGAAATTTAGAACTGCTTGCTAAGATTGCTAAACAGGAAAAAGTGCCGTAAAGTGTCTTTTCCGAGAACACCACATAATGGCGCGAGTAGGTTTGAACCGAGACCATGTCGATGACTGTTACGGCGCTTTTAACTACTCGACCACGCTGCGACAAACACGACACAAGCTAACAAATCGCAATTTCGGAGCCTAAAGGAATAGACAGCGGTATAAAACGCCTTGTGATGCAAAAAAGAATTTAAAACTTCCTTTACTTGTGGTAAGATAAATCCATTAATGTCCAGCGTAAGATAAATAATTGCCCCGATTTACCCACGATTTACTCCAATTGTCTAATTAATTTTGAAATGATTAAACGAAAACAATTTAAATACCAAGAAATTTTTCTCGAGTCAAGCTAGTTCACTGACATAATTGAATTAATTTATATCAAAATAAATTCGATCACACAGCAGATTTGAGGTGCCACAATCGTACCAACCAAAAAATTTTGGGGTCAATACAGATTTGCCCAGATTTTATTGACATTTGCTGGGATCCTGATCTTGTAGCTTTGCATGAGTTGAGATGGAATATAACACAATTTTGTCCCGAAATTCTGGTAAAGTCTAAAAGAAAAGGCCTTTATTTTAAAACTGTATCTGACTTTCCATTTTCCACCGAAAAATCTAGTAATGGCCAAAAATGAAAAAAAATCTTCACTTTAAAATTAAAACTGTTTCTGACTATCCATTTTCGACCCAAAAAGATAGTGACGACTTAAAAAAAGGTCTTCACCTTGAATCTTAGTCATATTTCTGGATTTGAAGACTTTAACTTTCACAAGTAGTTTGTTATCGATGCCAAAAACCCTTGTTATGTCCAAATTTTTGAGACTTGGGGTAATTGCCTTCTGTCTCCTCGCTTGGTACAACTGTGCCAGGTGCTAGAAAAGTATGAAGAGAACTCACTTTTATATAGCTAAATATTCAATTTTATTTGTATTTCCTTGATGTTTGCACTTATGGATGAAACAAACTGTTGGGTTTTTAATAAGTTATATTTTAATTGCATTTTAATTACATGATAGCTTTAAAAGCAAATGTTTCACTTAAAGCTCTTTTGTTAATTGAGTAGCCTTAAAAAAGGCTGTTTTGAAAAACTCCAACGTTTTCGTCTAGCTCTCTTCAGGAGGTTTCGCTAGAATGAATTGCAGAACTGAATGTAGTATTTCAAAAGTTTTAAGACTGATTCTGATTGGCTAAAAATTAAGCGTAGTAATATCATAATAATTCAAAAGTATTTTATAAATAAAACCACGTTTCGTCAGCGTAAAAAATTTTTGGCAAAAAAAAAAGAAATAAAATTATGCAAGTTTTGTTTTAAAATTTCGAACTAAAAAGAAAATTTTTTACAATTGTACTAACAATTTATGTTTATAAACAAACTTTTTCTGTTACAGAAATTAGGTTTTCGAAGTGTAATGAAAATTGATTCTAAGACTGATAAATGAAAATCGGATCGTGCTTTAGAAAGAATAAAAAATTGATTGTCTTTATAGTAAAATGCACATTTTTGGTTATGTAACAAATGGTTTCAATCGCTGTGTCACAGTGCGGTATTGAATTAGCTAATTTTCCTGGACGTTCTGGTTGTTTACGTTCTTTACTGGTTCTGTTCCGAATAGACTTCGGTACATGCTGGCGGATTCTGTCCTGCAAACGCTGAGATGTTCGACCCACGTACCGATTATCACAGTGGCACACGTATTCATATACGACGTTACTTTGTTGAAAAGTGGGAAGAACGTCTTTACCATTGCAGGTAAAATTCGTCTAATGGAAAAGACCACTCGTGGTTGGACCGCTCCAAAACAATTATTAGTAGATAATTTTATTTTTCTTTTAAATTTCAGGGAATTTTTGCCAATCCAAGGCAATTTTACATAGACAGGACATTTTTTTGGGCTTTTTTTTGTGTTTTGTTGGAAACGTAAAATTTTTTTAGAAATTCTCGAATCAATAAGGAATAACTATTTTGTACAAGAATAGAGCGAATATTTTCTAGTTCATGTTTCAATGTAGATTTAGAGCAGATTTTTAAAGCTCGATGTGTTAAAATATCAACAACGTAAAACAAATCTCATTGATTAAAAACGAAACGAAACACCATTTTCAGAAAATTTGCTTACTTTTTTGGTGTATAACTTTTTTACTTTATAAAGCTTAATAATGTTTGTCTTACCAAAACACTTTTTCATTTATTTATTTTTGGCTGTTTTTAATTTTTTTATCGTGCTGTTTAGATTTCAATCGAGATTCCTTCAGACACTCCTTAGCTGCTTAGCACTTGTTTTGCTTTTTGTAGCAATGCACAGCCGACTAGGTCAGGCTCTATTTTATGAGTAGGTATTGTGACAAGACTTTGAAAGCAAAGCATATGAAGCAGTGCTCAGTAACCGGTGTATCGCGTCACACAAATGTGCATCAATCGAATGTTACAACTTTTGAGCTATGTCCAAAGCCTTTATATTCGACGTAAATTTAAAAATTTTTTGAAGAATTTTTATACCACGGACGTGGGACGTAAAAAAATAGAAATCTTTTTTTTGGTCCTCACTGTAGCTTTTTTTCTAAATTTGTAATATGGTCCACCAAATAGGAAATTATACGTACAATAATCCATAAAGTTCAAAATTTTGGCGACCACTCAATTAGACTATACTTTAACACGAAAAACATTTGAAGGCAGTGATGGTTTTAATAGGGTGCGAACGGTGCGGCCGCACCGAACCCCCCTAAAATAGATCAAAAGTCGCCCCCTACACAAGAAATTGCTCTATTTCTTCATAATAGCACCAGGACGTCGATGGCATATCAAAAAGAAAAGAAAAAAATTAGAATAAAAAGGCTTCCTAGGCTGCTGACCTTTTTTTTAGTGATCACTTTGTCTCACCTTGCTTTGAAACACTCAATGGTGGCTTCCCTAAATTGAAAACCTTTTTTTTAGAGATCACTTTGCTTTCATATACTAAAAATGGCTTGAGCCATTTTGTTTTAGTACACTAAATAATGGTCCCCTTTTTTGTAGGGCCATCACAGTCTGAAGACTACTCATTCCAACCTCTGTATTTAATGTTTTTCATTTTAAATTTTTATCTCTATATTTTTTATTTTTTATCTTATTTATATATTTAAATAAATTATATATATTTAAATTTAAATTTTTTATCCTCCCGACTCGCAGAAAAGCGCTGGAGGCGCTATACATAGTACGAAACTGTATAGTATACATGCAAACGTAAATGAAAAAAATTTAATTCAGAAAATCACGTGAAAGAATGACTTATGCTGTATAGTAATATTTAGACAAACTTAAAAATACATGTCTCACAAGGATTTTACAAATATAATCGTTTTAAAGTGAAATGTTACAAATTTAACTTTTGGGCTTTAAAAATTTAGTTATGTTTAAGTGTTGCAAAGCCGACTCGATTGCCTGCAAAATCAAAAGTGGTATAGTAGGTGCCCATGAAAACATCACCCAGAATCCAAAGAGGCCCTGAAGTTGAGGGAATATCCAAACCTTGAAAACCAGAGATGCACACAGTAGTGAAACCTTGCGTTTGCTGCAAAAAATAAATTTACAAAGGTCAATAGTATTCTTATGTGAGGAAAAATGCTTGTACTATATTAATGCTTTGCTTGGAATTACGCCCAATGATTTTTAAGAGTTTATCTATAAATAAAATTAAACTAATATATAAGTCAATCATACAGAATAAATACAAATAGATTTGGTAAGTTTCCAATTAAAAACCCCTGATTTGCAATATTTTAAATCAAGATTTAAAACTACAGTATACATTACTCAATTTACTAAAATTGCGATGGCTATAGGCTAGTTACGAGTTCATTGTTTTGCCGTCTATTCACTTTTGACTAACTTTTTTCGATAGTAAAATTCTTTTAAACTAAACTGTGCGGACAAAAAGCAACTAAAAATCTAAAACTTTTTTTTGTTTAAACTTTCTTCAACGCAATTTGCTAAATTCTTTCAATTCTGCTGCCTTTTTTCAATTTTTATTCAGCAGACTAGTTATTTTTCAATATTTTCTTTCTTTTCTTTATTTCATCAAGCTCACGCTTTATTTATTCCAAAAATATTTTCGGTTTAATAAAGAAAACACTATTTGAGTTAGTCCCGTATCAAAACCACCACCTCGCAATTAGCTGATAAATTTTATTTGGATTACTCGTAAACATAATTACTGCAGACTAGAAGTTTTGGACGTTTTTAGTAGAGAGTCACGATAAAAATTATTGTTTTTTTATGAGATTTATTGCATTTTTTAAACTTGAGAGTCTTGCGATGAAAAATTTTTGTGACGAAAGTTTTTTAAAAAATTGAAAATATTTTGATTACGAAAGTAATTATATCAATCGTATCATTTGTCTTGTTAAAGATTTCAAACAAGAAAAGTCTTACTTTGACGATATAATTGTTTGGAGTCAGCGTATACTTCTTCCGCGAGCTGAGAGTGAAGGTGACGTTGGGCATGCGAGGAATTTGGTCGCAGTCCACTTCGTACTACAAGAAAAGAGAATTGTTAGTTAAGATTTTGGCAGGAATAATTTTGACTTAATTCATTAACAACATGCATCGACAAATCGACGGCGTCGCTATGGGCTCACCGCTCGGTCCAGCATTAACAAACATTTTTGTTGGCTACCAAGAAGCAAAACTTTTCAACATTGCCAAAAGGCCGTTAGTGTACTTCCCGTACGTTGATGACACTTTCGCCGTACTCAACAATGAAGAAGACTGCAACACTTTTTTCATCCACCTCAACTCCCTTCATCCCTCATTACGCTTCACCTACGAAAAGGAATCTAATCACTCTCTCCCCTTCCTTGACGTGTTGGTAGAAAGGCATGATTCGGAATTTCTAACTTCAGTATACAGAAAACCCACCTTCACCGGCCAGTATCTACGTTGGAACTCTTTTAGCCCCAGAAATAGAAAATCAACCTAATTGGCACTCTTGTTCACAGAGCTTTTATGATTTGTTCTAAAAGCAAACTGGACCCAGAGCTTGGCAAAATTCGTTCAATTCTTTTAGAAAATGGCTACCCGGAACGTGCGATCAATTCGGCTTTCAAACAAAAACTTCAACAACTAAATTCTAACCCGGTTCACACAGCAGAAAAGTGCCCTGTTTACCTACACATTCCTTGGATTGGAAATGTCTCGATGAAGTTCGAAAAGCAGATTACGTCTGCTGTGAAACGCTCCGTCGATCCACGTGTTATTTTTAACTTTCTTAAGCTCTTACCAGCGATTAAGAAAGATGTGTTACCTTCCCATTATCACAGCAATGTTATTTACCAGTTTGTGTGCCACTGCGATAGTCGGTACGTTGGTTGCACATCTCAACGCCTAGAAAAACGAATTAAACAAGTTATTCATCGCCAATCCTCCCGTCTCGCACAGCCGCCAAAGTCTTTCCCGCTCATGCAAGGCCAACACACGCCCACAACACTTTCACGAATCCTCCATTGGTCAACATCTTCTTGACAACGCCCAATGCGCTCTTCACTACAGCAACGAAAAATTTTTTATTCTCGCTCGAGGTCGCTCTTCTTTTCACCTTTTTGCTCTTGAATTGATTTTCATTAAATCTCTCAATCCCCTTCTGTGTTAGCAAAAAGAATTCGTCTACTCTTTGAAAATTTCTTAATCTTTTCTCTCATTGGCTAACTTTTTTCAGCCAATGAGAACTCTTCTTTCCTTTTCATAATCAAGTTCAGTTTTATTTCTACTTTATTCTGACGATTTCCCCGAAGAGTGTCAGATGAAAAGCTTTGGGAAGAAAAATCTTTTACTTTACACAATCTTCAAATTCTGTACCACCAAACGTCTATTCAAATTTTGACTTGGCAAAAAAAAATTTAGCGTGTTTATTTTAAGATTTAACCGATTAATAAAGTGGTGAAAATAAACGAAAGCTTGATTTGTTTTGCGAAAGACGATACGTATTAGCAATATGTTTATTTTACAAATTTATATTAAAGTAAATTGCTTTGTTTAGAATGCTACTATACATCTAATGTTTTTTACATCTTTATTTAATTTAAAAAAAAGTACTTTTTTACATACTGTAATTAAAAGTATTTTTAAATATTTGAAAATGGTTACTTCGCCAGTTGCAATCTCTGTTGCTCCAATCAATATGTTAATGGCTTGGATTTCCATTGAAGGTCCAGCAAGAAGAGAAGTGCCGGAATCGACTATAGCCTGGCATCCTCCTCTGCAAAATATATTTCCACTATTCCCAACAACAACCTCTTCCATTGAGATTTGCCAGTACCCCTTTTTAAACAAATAAAACAATTGCCAATAAGTCAGCAAACACAAATAAATTCTGATTTAAAATCGCCAGCAGTTTTATTTATGTTAAAAAAGGAATAGATTTGAACAAAAGTAGGCCTAACACACTTTTAATATGTGAAAGCTACTGGTCTAGTTTACATTGCTTTCACATCCTAATCAGAAGTACCGCAATATAATATTAATCAGTGGTCACGGATCAAATTGGCGAGGCAAATTTTGTCCGGCCCTCCGACTCTGGCATCAAATAGTGGATAAGCCAGGAGTCAGTCACCAAACTAAGTACGAACACTTAAAAAATTAGTTTTTTTCTCAGAAACAATTCATAATTTTTGTTTAAATTGACGTATTCGAGATATGGTGCAACCAAGCAGTTAAAATCTGGTCGTCAATCCTTAGTGTTACCAGCTATTCACTTTTTTTAAAAAAAAGCTTTGTGACCTTGCTTTAAAAACTAACCTGTACAGTTACTGGATGATATGTGAAGCTACCTGTGAACCGTGATTCATCTACGCCACCTAGCGTCAGCTCACCACCAGTTTCATTTGGATGATTTCTAAAAAACGAAACTTATTTGTAAACAATATTTAATTTCAAAGCGTAAAATTCCAAACGCTTCAATAAATTCAAAATAAAAACTAAATCCAATATAGTGCGAAACATAGTTTATCAGAGGACGTTTCGGAATTTCAATTCGTTTCATTGTCAACTGAATCAAACTATTGATCAGCCATAATTTGAATAGTCTATTGAAATATTGGTCATTAGCTAATAATAGCGCGCTGCGCACCGAGTCCCCCCTAAAGTAAATCAAAAAGTGGCCTCCCCTACACAAGATATTGCTTTATTTTTTCATAATAGCACCAGGGCGTCGATGGCTGGTCAAAAATAAAATAATTTTTTTTAGAGATAACTTTATTTGAGACACTAAAAAATAGCCCCTCCTAAAACAATGATTATTTCTTTAGAGACCACACTGATTTGAAAATTTTACAGTGGCCCCCCTTTTTTTTAGAGATCACTTTGTTTCATACATTAAAAATGGCCCCCGCTATGACAATAATCATTTTTAAGAGATTGCTTTGGAACACTAAATAGTATCCCCTTTACTTTTCTTGCACTGGGACCCCCTTTTTGTAAGGCCATAACTGCTAATAACGTAATGGCGTAAAATATGGCCAAAATGTAAGCGCTAAATACAATTCAATAAGTTTTGGCGTATACAAAGTAATGTGATGAAAAATATTCGAAATAATTTATTCTGGTTGAAAGTTGAAAAATCAGGGATACTTATCAGTTGCCAACAAAAATAAAATATAAGCTTCATGTGACCGATTAATGTCATTGTGAAGTTGAACCAACTAAATTTTTCTAAAATTTTTTGACTTTAATTTTGTTAAATTTTGACTTATTTTCAACCATAATTTGGCCTGTTGCAGAGTTTTTAAGGACAAATTTTCGTTAAATAATTGCAAAAAGACTTATTTGCATCAGTTTTAAAAAAAGTATTCTAATTGCATATTTTGCAAACACTGAGATAAAAAATCTCAGTTTATTTTGATACATTAATGATCCACGATAAAAAACATTACTAAAATTGGTTCTTCTGCAAAGCAATACTTCGCATAAAAACTTTAACTGACATTCAGAAAACCAATTTCATGCATCAGAAATTGTAAATTTGATGTAAATGTTTTTTTATTCTCATGTAATCTCTTTTGATCAAATAGATATTGAACCGAAAATCAAATAGATATTGAACCGAAACTATGTCGATCATTTCCTTTTCCATTTTCAGCGTTTTTGAACACATGTCCTCGCTGCCGACTTTTTACACACATTTCTTTTTATTTAAATGCAGATAAAACTTTATTTTTACCGAACTATAAATTGATAAACATTTTTACCATATTGATCAAAGATCCTAGAGCTGAAAATTGCGCACACCAGGGTGGGGGCGCTAAAAGTCTCAAAAGAAGTTTAAATGTAGGTGAAATGTTGTAAAACATGTAAGATTAATACTGCTGATTTAGAACTTATGAAGAAAAGGAAGGTGAAAAGTTTAACATTGACGTTGGAATCGCAGCTCTGAAACTTTTAGAATATAGGCTGCTGATATGAAATGCAAAACAACGTACTAAAAGTATTTATAGGCCTACACAGCTTCTCAAAAAATTTTAAATCAAAAAGAAATAAGTTTTCGTAAGTAAAATTTAATTAGGTAAAATTTTGAAAAATTTTAATTTTATTCCAAATTTTGAGTGTATTCTGATGTATTAAAAATACACTCAAAAGATTCCTGAGCAATCTAAACTAACGTTGTGCAAATTTCACGACGTTACAAAGCCCTATAAAAATTTTGCTTTATTGACTTTATATCATTAAATGTTTTGTTTTTGTAACCAACAAAAATAGAGAATATTTATTAGCCGCTATTTCGACAAAAAAAACAACTTTGCTATAAAATATTTCATTTTCACAACTTCAAAAAAAAGCTCATCTGTTTAGAAATATCTACAGGGTGTTAAAAAAGTAACGCAAAATTTTTCGTCATTGCAAGAAATTATGTCACAGATAGCGATTCCAATTAAACTCTTGACATAGAAAGCTAATTCATCATACTTCACTTTCAACACACTCAGTTTTAGAATTTTCTCTTTCACTCGGTTACCATAGTTACCACACGCGTTCACTTCACTTTGCAAGCACGCATTCATTTTCTTCGTGCGTGAAGTCTACCAGTTTGACGAGAAATTTCCTGGAAGATGGATTGGACGAAGAGGACCAATCGAGTGGCCAGCCAGGTCGCCCGATTTAACACCTGCAGACTTTTTCCTCTGGGGTGTATTGAAGGACAAAGTTTACTCACACAACCCCATAACTCTCGACCAGCTGAGGTCGCTTACAATATTTCTCAACAGTTGCAAACAATTGACGTAAGCCTTTACAGAAAAGTGTCTAGGTCTGCGCGAGACAGAATGGCAAAGTGCATTTAAAACGAAGGAGGACACTTCGAACATCTTCTTTAGTCTTCATTACGCTCATCTCTTTGCTTAATGTGATTTATAAAAGAAATAAAACTTTTAAAGATTAAATTTTGCGTTACTTTTTTAACACTCTGTATTTCAGCAATATAGGAACCATTTTAAACAGATTTTCTAAAGATGTTTAAAAAAGTTGTTGAGAATATCGTAAACCGAAGCCAAAGGTTAAAAATTTTCAAATTTACAGACATTATTTTTATAGCAGAAACCTGTTTAAGTAGAATGAAAATTGATTTTTTGTTATTGCTTTTTGAGCAAACATTTGATTAAAGACGGGTTGAATATTGTTTACAGATATACTTCTGAAACCCATTCCTAGGATGCCATCAAATTTTCCAACCACAAAACCAACGCCCTCTTCATTGGTTGCTTCAGCAAAGATTTGTTTGTTTGATTTAATACCAGCAATCTAAAAAAACAACTTAATCAGAAAGGTTAAATCGAACACTCAAAATTTTTTACGATTTATATGCGATAATTAGAACCTTTTAAATCGGTTACTCAGGTTTAAATTTTGCGAATAAATTTGTAGGACATGCAATATTTTTTAACCTCATTAGCGACTAGCTTTACCTCCACATGCATCACATCTTTTAAAGCAATTGCAGAAACCTTTTTAAAGAAAATATTTTTTCTCACACAACACATTCCCAACCAAATGTCTGTGAAAACTAACAAGAAATTGATCTGTAATACTAGTACAAAATTATTGAAAAAAGGTTTGTTTATTCCATTCAATAAAAAAAATAAGTCTTGCAAGTCTAAAGGCCCGTTTCCACTACGAGCGTGGAAAAGAGCATTCTTTGTTTCTTTTATTGATCTTCGATTGAAGCGAGCGGTTAAAATTGAAGCGAGCCTAAAAAAAAATCAATAGAACAAACAAAGAATGCTCTTTTCCACGCTCGTAGTGGAAACGGGCCATAAGAACAAACTGTAGCGCTCAAAATTCTGATTACGTCTAAAAGTTGACCTGTAAAAAAGAAAAAGTCTGGAAAAGCTGTTTACGCTGTTAAATTTCTAATTAAGAGTATTTTGAAATATTTCACAGCAGAACTGATAAAAAACATTCAGAAAAATGCTAGAAAAAGGCTTATCTAAATTATGGTATGAAGTGATGTCATGCATTTTGAATTAATACAATATCCTGGATACAAATCTCAGTAAAAACTTTGTTTAAATCAATATTTATGCAAAGTTTAAAGTTAGATTATAACTTTTCGAAAATAAAAGTGAGTTTACACTATTTTATATTAAAACAAAAATATCTATACTTTTCTAACTGCTTTTATTCTATCTATTAGCTTATTTCACTTTTTAGCCAGGAAAAGACAACTTTAAATTATGGGCGAAACTGCTTAAAAGTAGAAAAAAATTGAATTGGTATGAATTAAGTTTAAGTAATGAGATAGGCTTTTGATATTTACAGTATTAGTATAAACTTCAAAAAAGCATCCGAGATGTCATGCTAAAACAAAGAGTTTTTGAAAAACCCTGTGACCTGCTTTCAAAACCATGGCGTCGAACCGAACCAGAAACCGGATTTGTAAACCCGTATCAACCGCTATTATACTGTACTTTGATCCTGAACCGGATCTGAATCCGTAAAAATAAAATTTACCAAACTTGAAACCAATACCTTGTTTTAAACGGTTCCGGTTCAGACGCTCGAATTTTAGTTTCTGATTTATTTATATTTGCTGCGCTTCGATGAATAGTAATTTTGTATTTGGAATCGCCTAAATCTGTTCACTCAAAAACTTCTTGTGTAGCAAAACAGAGACCATTTCTTGCCAAAAAAATAATTTCATGGAATATTAGTTGATTCAGCAGAAGAATAATATATATTAAAATAACAATAAAAGACCTCAGCTGAATTTACCACCTGGAAAACCATTGTGTACCGGTAGTGATACGCGTACCAGACGTTGAGACCCCTGTGATAGAGTATTGCACTGTTGTATAATCTTTAAAAGCTATCAAGAACTTGGATATAATTTTTCGGCTTTGAAAAGTCAGCGTTTTTTTCCTTTTTTTATGTAGATAATTTAATAGCAGCTTTCTTTATAACTGAGGCAAAGCAGCATTTAAAACTTTATGAACAACAAAAACCTTATTGTTAAAACTAACTAAATGCCTTTCAGTAGTACCAAAAAGTTTCAGGAGGTTATCGAAAAACTTATCTAAAAGTTGCAAAAGCAATGTGCTGATCCTAAGCTCATTTTATTAGCGTGTTACAATTTTGGAGCAATCGCGCTTAATGAGGTCACAATTTCTTAAAAACGGCTTTGTAGTAATTGCGTCGTATAGTTTATTCTGCATCTTTCAGAAGTTTTTTAAATTTTAATTGAAATATAGTGATACGTCACACTGCTTTTTTTGCGCTGAAAAGGGTTAGGATTAATTAGCTAGCCCTAACCCTAAAATTGAGTAAAAATAAACTGCAATTCGACAAGATCTAAAGTGCGTTTTACAAAGATGGCTGATCAATATTTGTTGACTAAGAGCAATTACAGTGTAAATGCTTTTTGTTGGCAAAGAAAATTGTATTCTAAGCAAAAGAACAATCACGATTTTACAATTTAATTAGTCTTCTGGGACAGATTTTTCAAATATATGCTGTTTTCAGGATACTATACACTGTTTCGAAAAGACATACATTGGTTAACATTTATATCACCTGTGCCTTCTTTTATCTCAAGATTAGAATTTCGAGACATAAAAAATATTTGCATATGGTAGACAATATATTTTGTGTGAGAGTGATAAAATGGATAAAATTAGCCTGTTATTTTGGCAACAAACTATGAGTTCATTTACGTATTCATTCATAGTTTTATTTAATGTGAAACTAGCCGTAAAAAGTTGTTTCATTTCTCTAACAACTTTTTATTGCTACTTTCGCATTAAATAAATCTATGAATGAAGAAATACTTTCGTATTTACAATTTTCTAAAGATGTAGGCCTATTGATTGTGTTTTAAGGTGATGTGCATTAATTTTAACCAGGTATTTTTTTAGAGTGAGTAAAAATCACACTATCATCAAATATAGTGTAATTTTCATGTTCGTTCTACTGTTTTAAATATTTATCAATGCCGATTAAGCAGATGGAACTGCTATTTTACATTGTTATGTATTCACAATGTATACATGTACAAGTCACTAATACCGTTTGTTTGCTTTTTATAGTTTCGTCATGATGTTGTTGTTTTTTTACAAAGTTCTATTATGCTTATTATTAGTGATAGCTTTAGTACGGTGCGAATGGAGCGGCCGCACTAGACCCTCCAAAAAAACGTCAAAAGTGGTCCTCCTAAGCAAGATATTGTTCTATCTCTTCATAGTAGCACCATGATGATGGCACTCTTAAAGTGATGACTTTTTTTGAGATCACTTGTTTCGAAACACTAAAAAGTGGTCCCCTATTTTTCTTGCACCGTGCCCCCCTTTTTTTAAGGCCATCACCGCTTATTTTGTCTGGGAGTGGCAGTGAACATTGAAGACTTCATACTTATTTCTGTTGCCTTCATTGCATAAGTGCATTAATAATTTCAATTAAATTAAATTGCATTGAAATTAAATTGTAATTTAAATTTATCTACTTACAAAGGGAAAAAAAAGCTGTGAATGAACTTGACCGGGCCACTTTGAAGCTTTGGCGGGTCACTTGTGGCTGGCGGGCCGCGGGTTGGATCCCTGAGCTAAAGGGTTATAGTTCCAAATATTTCAGCATACCTAGGCCAACTATCAAATGAGCTGCTCAAAAAATTACAAAAATTAACAAAAAGTGAGTTTTTTGTAGATAAAATTTGACAAGATGAAATTTTGACAAATTTTGACTTTATTCCGAATTTTAAATTTATTTTAACCTATAAAAACTTAGTAAAAACACTCCTGAACAACCAAAATTATTAGGTTGTTTAAGTTTTATGATGCTATAAGGTTCTGAAGAAAAACGACTTTATTGACTTTAGCAAGCGGGCCCAAGTTATAACGTCATAACATTCAAACAAAATAGAAAGGAATTAATGAAAAGACTTGTACGGTTGCTATTGCCACACCTTCTTTGTCACATATGCAGATAAGTTGCCTGTCTAAAAGGAATCTAATCGATGCATACACACACCAATATAAAAAACTGGCTTGATACGCTTTGATACAAGTTGTTCAGGGCGAAGCCTTCTAGACTTCCCATTTTCTTGCTCATTCTACTACTACCAACGTGTCGATATAGCTATAAACGCGCAGTTTTAAGATTTTCATTATGTTTCTTAGCCATGTAAACATTCACTGTTTCAGACAAGATTGTGGTTGTCGAATTAGTTCTTACTGATATAGCGATGCCTGATGTAATTGCGTATTCAAAATAGTATTTTAGGAAAACTTTCTTTTGGCAAAATACAAAAAATTTAAATTGATCGTACCTAAGTGATTTCAACATGAGGTTAGATGAAAAAGGGCAGACCCCCTTGCTTTTCACTTACGTAAAATAGCCTGAAAAACTTGATACCAAAAATAAACTAACAAAAAGTTTACACTTGCACCTCAAGGACTCGCAAAATTATTATTATACATTTATTCAACTTTGTTGAATTATACAAAGATGGTTTTGCAATTCACACCTAAATAGCTTGCCGGTGAATAGATTTAGTGTTTAACTTTTAAAAACCTATATGTCTGTCAAAAATGTCTCCACTTTAAAAAATTTTAGGTATGAAATTGTTTGCACTAATCCTCCAAAAACATGTTAATTGACGCCCATAAGATATCATTTGGCTTCAAACACACCCTTAGAAATTATGGGAAAATAAGAGCAATGTTTTATCCTCAATTTGTTCACCAACAAAAAATTTGAAAACAATCTGATGTTTTGGACAATAAACATACATGTTTTTCGAGGCATAAAATGCACTTGTAAAAATGTTTTTCGGAAAAATGGACGTTATTTTACGTCGAAGTAATAATTTATTTCAACGTACTGCACACCCGACTCCATCATGCAACTTTTATTTTTGGTGGGGTGAGTTAAAATTGATTATTTCAACGCATAACACCTCTAAGTTGATTTTTTGACGTTAAAAGATTTCGGGTACATAACAAAGCTAATGCCTTCTGCTCAGTTATAAGCCTTGTGGTAAAATTGTGCAAAACCATGATGTCGACAAAATTGCTTGCAAAAATGGACAGAAAAAATATTTTATAAAATCATAAGGATTGAACCAAAAACGAACCAAAAATCGTATTACCGGCTAAGTATTTTCTTTAAAGACAGCAGCCTACTTTTAATTTTTTAATTTTTATAATTAGTTTAGAAAAAAAGTATACGTTATGAACATTGTATCAAAATAATTTTGTGCTTGGAAAATTAAAAAAAATTTTTACCGGGAATTTTGCTTAAGGGTTGCATATTATCCGACTTTCCCCTACATAACAAAGCTAATGTAATAGGTCCGTTAAATTTGTTATGTTTTAGCTACTTGAAAAATTCGTGCAAAACCATAATTTGGACAATCATCAAATAAAATTCGGAAAAATTATTACGTTTTTTTCAAGTAGTATGATCTGGTATGACTATGGTCACGATTTACAAATCCCAATTTACGATTTACAAACTCAACCTGAACATTATTTTATACGGTTCGACGTTCTGTTCAGAAATACCTGTGCTTCCGGTAAAAATTTTTCATTAGGTTATTCTGGACAGGTGCTGGCCCGAGACAATGTCGATTCGAAAAAAGAGTTCTTTTTCAGTAAAACTGCTGCCGTATAAAAAATTGGCGTATTTCTCTTAGTGTTGGTAACCACGATTTAGTTGCTTGAAGTGCTAGTTTGACGTGTGCTAAAAATGATTTTTGTAACCTTGTAAATTTAATGCGCACAACCCAAACAGTATTTTTAGTGTCATCGAAACGTTGACTTTTGGTATTTAATTGTTTTCACAACCATGTCCTTGTGTCGCAGTATTCATAGCTCATATCGCATTTACTCATTTTGTTCTTTTATTTGGACAATTTTAAATTTTCGTCGTCTGGAAATTCTAACAATTTTTAAGCGAAAACTTGGACCGCAATCCGCACCGATCTACTTACCACCAAAAACTATGACCTAGGTTAATAAGGCTTTATTAGTCGGCTGATTGCTTTACTTGATTCCTTTAATTTACTTCGATTAACGAGATTTATCATGCAAAATCGCATTAAAGTTTACCTCTACTGTATCTTCGCTGCAGAATCCACTCATCTCTCCACTACCGTAAAGTATTTGAAACGCAGTATTGTTAGCTACATATGAACTGGAAGCTCTGTGATCGTATTGGTTGTGGTTTCCTGCATTTTGAATAAAAATAGTATCAGTATCAGTATCAGTATCTTTTATTTCTGCTCCGCCACAATAAAACAGAAAGAAATAAACAAACATACAGAACTATAGCAGAAGAAGAAAAAGGAAGAAGCAACAAAACGTTAAACGTTATAGTATGCACACAGTAATATTTGATATAATAGTTAGAAGAATGATGCATGGTTGCGACACTTTACATAGAAAAGCAGATAGGGAATTATAAGACAGGGAAAAACAAAATAATAGATAAAAAAGAAAAGCGCCACAAAGCAAGACGTACCATGTATTTGAGGCATTGTTGCGTTGGCGGAAAAAATATGGTGGGAAGCACAACAAACCTCTGACCAAAAAAGGTCAGACAGGCAAAAATAAATTTTGAACATATTAACTGATTTTATCCAACCTTGAAAGCATAGACGACAGAGGATATTGATTTTGCAAGCCCAGTGCTATCTACTATACTAAAAATTAACACCCCAGCATTTATAGGTCTTGTTGTTTCTTATCACTTTTTTCAGTTATTTTGATAAATTTTGGTTATACTCTTACAAAGATTAAACCTTTAATCCACAAAAAACTACTATGGTGCTCAATTTGAGTAACTAGGCTGTTGCGTTGTTGTAAAGTATCTTAGAACTTATTTGTATTTTTTTGGACATTTTTCCAACAACTAAAAAATTTTAAGAAATTTTTAGGAATAGGCTATTTAAACCGGATTAAAATTGGATGATGGATTAGTTTATTTAATTTTTTCCCAATCAAATGAATAATTATAAGAATGTTCGATAAAAAATGCTTATTGTTAAAATTGAATTTTTTCCGCTCTAATGATGTTGAAGCAATCTTTGTTTTAATTAGTCAAACAACAATTGTTTTATTCAACAGAATGGAGATGTATAAGCTTTTTACAAGCAGTTGTCACAAGCTCAGAAAAAGAAAATGCAATTTTACATGAAATACGTTTTTCATTGCCTTAGGCATGTCGACCTTTGGCAATCGACGTAATTTGCTTCGTCACGCAAAAACAATAATAAATTGGTAAAATTTATGTCACTTAATAAAAGCGTGAAATTGAAACTCCACGCTTTGTTGCAATAGCAAGCAAAAATACATAAATTGGCTGAAAAAAAAATGTCTATTTTACCGGTTTACTCTTGTTTGAGGCCATCTAAAAATAGTGCCATCTTATTCAGCAATTCAAATCAGGAAAAGTAAAGAAATTCCAGAATTTTATCAAAAAAAACGAAATTATTACAAATGTTTTTACAAGTCGGGCTTCAGAAGCCCGGCCGTTGAGGAAAATAGAGTTAACAAAACTTAAAGCCTTGAACTTTTGTCAAACTCGCTGCTTGCGCGCCGCATGTGACACCCGATGCCGATGGTTGGGGCCTGGGCATTCTATAGAAAAAACATAGAGTATATTAACTTTTCTAACCAAGAATTCTTCACACTGCTCTTGAAGAGCAGCTTTGAAAAACATTTGTTCTTTTAAAGAAAAATGAGAACTCTTGTCAATGATTGGACAAAAACAATTCTATGCATTGAAATGGTATATAAATTTGTAATATGTGTCCGGGCAACTGTCAATTTTTTCCGATTTTTTTATCTTTTGAGGTGTCTCACGAAATTTGCAATACAATTTAAAAAAACAACAATGTGTCAACAGAATTTTTTTTCTTTATAGTTTGAGCTTAGTCTTGAATTTTGTATACTACGTAGGTTTCAAATAACAAAAAAATTGAAAAAAGTAAAAAGTCTATCAAGCGTTTTTTTTTGACAACGATTCACGCAAGTTGTGTAGCATAACAAACGAGGGTCAATGTTGTGACCTAGGTTTAAGTATAGATTAACAGGCCAAGATTCAAAAAATAGTATTTAAATTTGTGTAAGTGTTCTTGTGGGGATGTATTGGCCTATACGCATTGTACAAGAGCGCAAAGCTGTTTACACTCACTTCACCAAACAACATTTTCTATCCGTATGGTGGCATCATTCAATATACAAGCAGTAAAAGTTTCCAATGTAAGACAGTAATGAGACATAGGGAGATCCATAGCTTGCAATCGTTTTAGTAGAGGTTTGTAGACGCAACAATATTTACAAAATTATTTGTAGTCATCAACGTCCACACGCAACCATTAACCTCTAATTTAGTTGAAAGTTGGACCAGAAAAATGTATTTTGCGAATTTGTAAGCAGAAAAAACAATGAAAAACGTGGCAAGGTAACGCTTCTTGCTCAGATGTGCGATGGATCTTTTGAAGGTGGAAAACAATTTACAAGTGCCTCAAATTGTAGAGAAAACTAATGAAGAAAGTTCATCATGCTAACAGTAAGGTCTTTTTTTTTGCTTCCGGAGCCGAGGGTCTACCTTTCTACTATTCCGGAAGCTCTCTGATATTGTTTGTTGTCTGCCTGAAGGACTTCATCACTTCAATTACCACTACCCGGACTCACCGCGAGGAAGATAATGGCAAGAGCGCCCTGGAATCAGTTAATAAGAAGACAGTGGCCAAGCTAAACAATAGCTGGCTAAATCTAAAAAGTCTTCCTGAAAGAAGCATCCATTCCACACGAAGAAGAACAAGAAGTGAGTAAGGTATGATGTTTAACAGGAGAATAGTAAGCCGTCCGACCGTCTTGACAGTGTAGTGTGATGAGAAAAGTTTTTAATTACATTGCTCGTCCTGAAGAACTTGTTTGCCAATTATCAAGTTGTGTCTAAATACTTGGCTGGATACGCTTTTCTAATTTGCCTGGATTTGGTTTCGATTGGCCATGCAGGACCGTGCAGAAAGAGGACAGCAATGTCCGTACATTGCTGACAAACCGGGCTACAAAAAGTACCTACCATTTGGATTGGAATGTAGTCGATTGATTGCTTTAATAAAGGTAAGTTGATGATTTTACAAATTATGATCGAACACAATTTTTTACGTTTTTGTAACACCTACAAATAGAAAATATTCTTCTGTTCCGCATTCGCTCTTAAAACTTAAAATAGCAATTTACTTACTGCAAGCTGTTGTAGTACATCGAGATGACGGAATCCAAAGATTAGAAGATCCAGTATCAAATATAACCTTAAAAGTTTGTTTGGGAGTTCCAATGGAAATTGGCCCATAATATTCGGCCTGTAAAAATTCAAAACTAAGTTAGATTTTAAATAACTGTATTGTTTTTTGAATATTTTACAAATTAAGAAAATCGTGTGTTTCATTAGCAAATCTTCCACAACTGGAAATTTTAATTTAAGTAACGCTTAAGTAGCAATAATTAAGATTTTAACCTTGGTATTTTGCTGTAGTAATGTTGAACATTGCAGAAGTTTCTAAATCAAATTAAATTTTGCGTGATCACAAAAAATATTTCGTGTTGAAAGCCGCCAGCGTCCCTTTACAGGTGCTCGGGCAACTTGGAATCACATTTTAATTTTCTAGAGCCCGCAGTTTATTATATCCCGACAAACAAAAGGGTCATTATTAAATTATCTTTGTCTGTTAGATTTAAAAAAAATAAATCTCGCCTAAGAAAATGGTAAATAAATAAAAATCATTTTTATTTTTATCTCTATGTTTATCCTGCTGACTATTAGGAAAGCGACGGAGGCGCTAATTTATAGGGCAAGCAATTACCTGGATCTGCTTCCGGAGATACCAAGATGTTGCTGTCCGCTTAAATTTTTTTATTTTGGTTTTTTAGTTTTTTAGAGATATGACTGAAATTTAGAACTGCTTGCCAAAACCACCTAATAGGGGAAAGTGCCCTTAAGTGTTTTTCACAAGAACACAACAGAATAACCAAGACAATGTCGATCACAATCACGGTGCTCTAATCACACAACCACGCTGCGACGCGCAGATCGACATGCAGCCGTATTCTCGCACGAACAAATCTGTACGTCACCAAACTTAAAGTGCGCGTTGAAATCTCGCAACTCCATTAAATATTTGTACAATTTTTTCAACCATAGCAAAAATTATCCTTAACATCATTTTCTTTGCGTTATACACGTAACTGAAGATCTGCAATGCTTGTAGCAGTCATGTACGGTTACCTATTAGCAATCTCATAACGTTAAAGCGATATCTACGAGGGGTACAAAAAGACTGTTTTTTGGACCTTTAAATTGTACTAAGCATTTAGTCTTAGTTTTAAAATTGCTTTTTGTTTTTTTCTTTTTGGAGTTCTGCAAAAAATTTTTATTTTAAACTTTGGCTATAATTAGATGCTATAATTAGATCTTAATGTACAGTATATATTATAACAACAATAATGTATGTTTTTGTATTTCTCAGCCGTAACAACATAAGCCAAAGCACAAAAACACAATAAAACTTGGCAAAAAGGAAGCAGTAAAAAACGATGTACATTATACGACATGCAAACAATACATTGTACAGATATAATAAATGACATTGTAATGTGCATGCTCACTGCATCTTGATGGCTTTAAAGCGGAGTGAACGGAGCCTCCGCACCCCGCCCCTTTAAAAAAGTCAAAAAGTTGTTCCCCCTAAGCAAAATATTGCTCTAATTTTTAATAGTAGCACCATCACGATGACCCCCTGCTTTAACTTTAGTACGGAAGTAGGAAACATGTAGTTGATTGAAAGCGATGACCTTTTTTTAGAAACCACTACTTTTTTGGGGCGAAAAAAACTTTGCTTTGTTATGAGCAAGGCTACCTTTTTATTATCATTGCAATATAAATTTCAAAAAATGGCCCCCCTTTTTTCTTCACCGGCCCCCTCCGTTTTGTATGGCTGTCACTGTATAAGAAAGATGAAATCACTCAAAAAGCAGGTGTCGACAAGAATGCATTGTCCTAGTCAGGTCTTATCGGAACACCATAGCTTGATGTTGACTCAGGTTAAAAAACAATAGCCGGCGTAGAGTCACCACTAAAAATGTTTGAAAATTTTTTGGGCATAGACGTGTCAATGAGATAAATTAATTAACAAAAGAACGACTTATTTTAATATGTATATTTTACCTTTAACATCTATGCCTCAGTTAACAAGTGACAAGCAGAGGTAAACTCGAGACACGAAGTTTCGAGACCGAGACGAGACTTTGGAGTAGCGAAACCAAGACGAGACGAGACTTTGGTGTACCGAGACCGAAAAGAGATACGAGACTTTACATAAGTTGCTTTAGTTTAAGTAGACAATCCATATTTTGGAAGTGGTAAACCGGGATGTTGGTTAAAAGAAAAAAATTTGTCCCTAAAAAGCAGTGTTCTCTAAAAAATCTTCGCTTTAAATCTGTCTCGGATTTCTTGATTTAAGTAAAGTTCTCTAAAAAAAATGTCTTCATTTAAAATTGGAAATACCGGGACATATTGGTTAACCGGACGGGACGCCGGAACAAGGCCCTAAAAATCGGTACTGTACCGGCAGTGGCGTACCGAGGATTTTTGAAAGGAAAGAGAGATGGGGCATACTACCATAACCAAATGTGGTTAGTGAAGAAATTTATTCAAGTAATAAAAAAACATCTTCACTTTAAATTGGGTCCCGGATTTTCGTCCAAAAAAAAGAAGTGCTCTCTAAAAAAAAGGTTTTCACTTTGAATCGGCTCCGGATTTTATTATTTTGTCCCAAAAAAGAAGTGTTTGCTAAAAAAAAAATAGTGATTTCTTGAAAAACAAAAAAAGGGGTCTGCAGGTGGCATCTGTCTTTGTTTTCTAGCAGATTTTCTGCCCAAAAAATTGCCAAAAAGGGGGATTGTATCTCTGTTATTGCCAAAAAGGGGGATTGTATTGTATCTCTGTTATCCAAAAAGGGGGATTGTATCCCAAAAAAGGGAGCTATGGCATAATGCCCCCACCTAAATACGCTACCGTGTCCCGGTTAAACCGGGACGTATGGTAAGCCTAATTATGGTACATACATAAGCAATCAATTTATAAGCAATGTCTAGAAGTTCCGGTGCAAGACAATATTTTTTAAAAAAATCTGATGTGCGGTAAAAGGTTTTTTCACCTCAATAGTCACATTACCGTTTTAACACTATAAGGTCTCTTCTAATTGAAGCGAACGCGGAAATGTAAAACGTCTGGCGAAAAGAGCAAAAAAGCCAAAAAAATTTTTTGTGTTTCGGAAAAAAGACTGAAATTAACTTTTTAGTTTAGTTCAGACAACAGTCGAAAAAAATAGCAACCAAATAGCGGAATTTTGTGGTTCCTTTAAAACAGGGGTCGGCAACCTACGGCCCGCCAAGCAAAATCGTCCGGCCCGAGACATCTTACTAAAGTATTATAAAATACAGCCCACTGTGTCGATTGCAATCTTAGATTTTGATGAATTTCAACAATCTATGAGGCAATAAAACTGTGATATATCATCCAATTATTTTGTCCCAGATAAAAAAGATGCGCATGGCCGTGTCTAATGAGAATGTGTGCGTGCAGATAAAGAAAATGCTTTGAAAGAAAACAATAAATGTGGTGTTTGTTGACAGGCGCATTAGTGAGAGTGGAAGCATCCAATTGTCACATTTTAAAAAGCTTTTTAAAATTGTGATTGCACATAACTAGCAATGTTTGCAGTTTCAGTTTTGAAGTGCAGGGCAATGCCAGTGTATTGGTAAAGTGGTTTTAAGTCTCATACACACTATGCTATTTTTTGTGTTGTTAAAAGTTAAAAGAATGACTAGCCTAAGTATAATCTTATCTAAAAACTTTAGACAACTTAGGTTAGGATGTTAACAAAACGTAGAAAGGTTGATGCCGAGTGCCGAGATTTTAGTGATGTGTGGACGGAGAAGTACTTTTTTACATTGCACTTCGGTATACCTACATTCGGCGATCACGCTTTAAGCGTGCAGTAATTACGCTCATGAAACATTATGACACAACAGACACCGTTTTTGTGTTTTTGCTATTTCATATGTATTTGCATCGTGTTCTTTACTAACTAAAGTCCTGTACGATAGATAATACTAGTTAATAAACATATATTTTTCTAATTCATTTTAGCAATCTTAAAATGTTATCAAAACGTAGAAAAGTTGATGTGGATTGCAGAGTTTTTAATGAAGAATGGGAAAACAAGTACTTTTTTATGAACCATTTTGGAAAACCTACTTGTTTGATTTGCAATGTTTCTGTTGCTGTCAACAAAGAGTTCAATATAAAGCGTCATTATGACACAAAGCATTCAAATTTTTCCAAGTTTGTGGGTCAAGCAAGAAAAGACAAACTTGATCAACTCAAAGATAGTTTGAAACAGCAGAGTTCCGTATTCCGAAAACAAATGACTGATTCAAAAAATAATACTCTTATGAGCTATAGGGTAGCACAGATAATAGCCGAAGAAAAGAGAGCATTTACCGACGGAGAATTCGCAAAAAAATGTATGATGGCTATTGTTGAAAGCGTATGTCCGGAGAACAAAGAGTTATTTTTAAATGTCAGTCTTTCTGCAAGAGCTGTTACCCGGAGAATTAAAGAAATGTCCGAAAACTTGAAATCCAGTCAAGAAGATTACTTTGAAAAACTACAGTTATTTTCAATAGCTATAGATGAGAGCACAGACACGACATATACAGCTCAGCTGGAAGTATTTGTGCGTGGAATAAAAGAAAATTTTCATATTCTTGAAAAATTTGTGGAACTGATTCCTATGAAAAATACTACTACAGGAGCCGATATTCTGAAGCCATTACTTCAATACCTTGCAGCCAAGAATCTAGATTTCTCCAGACTGGTGTCAATAACAACTGATGGCGCCCCGTTAATGGTAGGAAAAGTTAGGGTGTCGTGTCTTTACTTCAGAAACACATGGAAAACAATGAAATTAATAATAATATTTTGAAATTACAGCGTCTTATTCACCAGGAAGCATTGTGTGCAAACGTGGCAAGCTTAAAAAACATCATGGACGTAGTGTTGAAGACTGTAAACTTTATTTTGTCGCGAGGATTGAATCGTCGTCAGTTTCGACAACTACTCTTAGAAACAGAGAGTCAGTATGGTGACTTGCTGTACTTCTGCAATGTCTACTGGCTTAGTCGAGGTGATATGCTACAAAGAGTATACAGGTTGAGGGAAGAAATAGCAACCTTCCTTGAACAAAAAAACATTAATGCTGCAGAATTTCGCGATCAAAAATGGGTTTGCAATTTAGCATTTTTGGTCAATGTAACGTCTCATTTGAACAAGTTGAATCTGCAGCTTCAAGGAAAGCAACAGTTGATACACGAAATGTGGAGTTATACAGTATACGCGCATTCACAACAAAACTACGACTGTGGGAAGGTCAGTTGGAAAGTGAAATTATGCTCACTTTCCTCTATTACATAAGAACAAGCAGTACGAGCAGTACTCCATTTGTTTCGGTGATTTAACATTTGAGAACTGGAATTTTGTCCCGCTTTGGAGACATTCGTTCTCTAGAAAATGATATCAAATTGTTCAGTACTCCCTTTGATGTACAGGTGGACACGGTACAAGAGAAATATCAAATGGAACTAGTTGAGTTGCAGTGCAGCGACGAGTTAAAATCAAAATTCCACGCCGAGGGTGTATTACTGCTTGATTTTTATAAAAAATATCTAGAATGCAAACAATACCCCAACTTGATCAATCATGCCAAAAAGATGGCATCAATGTTTGGCAGCACTTATGTGTGCAAATAGCTGTTTTTGTCTATGAAAGTCACCAAGAGCAAGTTGAGAACACAACTTAATGATGGCGACTTGCAAGATATTATTCTTCTTGCCACTTCCAATTTAACCCCGGATCTTCATAAACTTTCAAGCCAAAAACAACATCAAATATCTTATTAATGTTGTGACAATAACAATAATAGTAAATGTGTTTTGTATTTTTTTTTTAAGAGCTGTCAAAATTAAGAGTTATTTTAATAAGCTTACATAATAATAAAATGTCTAAAAATCACACTTTTTACAACAAATTATCAGCGGAAATTTATTACGGCCCGCCGAGATCTTGTTGAGTTTGGTTTTGGCCCGCGACTAAAAAAAGGTTGCCGACCCCTGCTTTAAAATGTACAGGTCGGCGTGGTCGGCGTGGGGGAACTAGGTTGGCGAGGTTGACTGAATTATTATTGTTGAAACCAGTTGCATTTGTAAGGTAAATAAGTAAAGCAATCATTCAGTTTTGAGAAGTTGGCTGGTTTGGCTATATAAGATATTTAGATTTTGTTGAAACCGACTATACTGTATTTGTAATGAAAATAAATATAAGAAGCACAATTATTTGGCAAGGTTTGCGTGGACGAGGTTGGTGAGTTTGACTTGCTTTGATATGTAGGGACTGGGCTAAGGTTGGTTAAATTAACTAGTTCGGAAAAGCTTACTAAGCTGATAAGTTTTTTCAAAACTGAAAGATTTACTCTTTCTGCTTTGTGCATTAAATTTGATAAGGCCTACAAATGCAGTTGGGTCAACAAAATTTAAACATTTCAAATCAACCTCGCCAACCTAGCCAACCTAGCCAACCACGTCGACTACCCCAACCTGTACGTTTTAAAGATACCGAAATTTTTCGCTACGCTTTCTGCTTGCATTTTCAATTTGAACGGACTTTTATAGTCGCCCAATAGGCTAGACCAGCAGTCTTTCTCAGCTTTTTTTTGCGACCCAAAATCGCTTTAAACAACGATCTGCAAAAATGACTGCGACCCAAATAAATTGTTTCTTATTTATTATTCGTCGAGCTTGCTTCATAAACTTTAAAAATTTGAAGAATCCCTTTAAAGCCTGCGAGGTTATTACTGGCGAACAGCAAACGAGACCCAATGAATTTAGATGAACGCATATTAAAGCGCAAAATAGCAATTTATTTATTATATTAACCTTTATTTTAGAGATCTTCAGTTTTATGGCAAGCAAGAAATTTACTATAAAAAGATGAGTATAGGGAGTCACTCCTAACTCTGCCACTGTTTTAATGAATATAACCAAAATCACTTTTGGCCTGCAATATATTCAATTGATCGAGAAAATGCACACACAGGGGTAATTTGACCTCTTACCATCGAGGCAAATGACACATTACTGTGCAAAAGTACAAAGACTCATTCGATTTCGACCAATATCACATTGGTACTTCGCTGTTTACGACCGCATTGCGCTATATTTTCAAATATAACCTTTATTTGTTTTTAACACATTGAGATATTATGATGTAACAATGCTTTTGGTTTGACTATATAAACGTCTAAAAGTTACTGGTACAATTGAGCAAGTGTTGCCATTGTATTTGTGGTAGTCAAATAGTCTAATCCAGGGATGGCAAAATTTTTTCGTAGCACGGGGGAAAAAATCACAGTTTTATCCAGGCTAAAACGAGTGAGACCCTCTAATTTCGGCCAAAATTTATGGTAAAAACTAAAAAAAAATCTTCACTTTCCATCAACATCAAATCCGTCTTAAATTGATATTACAGACTAAAAAATTTGTCATTGCAGCTGTCTATTCAATTTCTACCCAGTTGCTCGCGCCACCCCTGAAAAAACCTTTCGCGTCCTCTAGTTTAAGAACCTAGGCTTAAGACGATAATTGTAATATAGCTCTGGTTTAATTTTTTTGGAAAGAAGATTAAGCCATTATAATGCCAGGAATATTAGAACATCAAATGAGTCACTAAATTTTAACTGGTGGGTCATGCTGTACTCGTGGGTCAGTGGTTTGCCATCCCTGGTCTAATATAAATAACGTTTGGCTAAAAGTAATTGTAGATACAACCTTTCACGATCCATCCACAGCCTAGGCGAGCCAAATTTGGGTCACGACCCATGGTTTGAAAAACTCTGGGCTAGATGTTTTAAAATGGATTACAGCGCCCAACTTTAATACCCTGGCATAATCATAATCTATCATATATCTATTTTGAAAATATATTAATAGTTAAGAGGCAAAAAATTAGGGCAAGATTACCGAAACTAAAGTTCGATTAATTTCTAGAATTAGAAACAGAAGATTTGGTTAAAAATAAGGGTTCAATTAACTTAATTTGGGTTGGCGTAAGTGTAGATTACATAAATAAGTTAAAGTTCATTCAAACTTAATGCCAAGTCAAGTATAATCTATACTTAAGTCAATCCAAACTAAACTAATTTAACCTTAATTTAACTTTTAAGTTTTCCCACTAAAACATAATTTTCAGTTTTATCCTAAATTTTGCTAATCATGCCTTGATTCTTAAAGAAAAAAAAAAAGTTTTTCAACTCGGAATCAAACTTGAGTGCAGCGATCTTTTCTCTAACGCCTTTTCTGCTGTCCCACACCAATTTTAATTAAGTCGCGTGCAAACGATATTACGAGTATGTTAATTGATGGGAAAAACCATCACCGGACCTTAATTAAAAAAAAATTTTTAAATCCGATGCCGGATCTTTAGTAGACACTATCGTATTTGTATGATTTGATTGTATTGATATCATTTATAGTAAACATTCTTTAAAATCTATTAAAAATCCTACAAATGCATTTTAATTAATTTCTATTTAATCTTTTATTTATAGGTTTTATTTTTCTTATTCTCTTTTAAAACAAATTTTTTTACGTTCTATCATCATCTGTTTCTTTTTTATTTATAGTTATCTAAAGAAATTGAATAAACGAAAGCTTTTAGAGTTGAGTGGTGTTTAGCTGAAATTTTTTGTTACGAATAAATACATTTTGTTGCTGGTATTTTGTCCATGAACTTACGTCTTGGTAATCGGTGAGCGGCTCCCCTGCTCGTCCTCCTCTTATGTACTTTAGTTTTCTTGCACCAAGCGAACTGGATAACTGAATATTGTTTTCGCGCATTTCTTGTCGAATTGACTTGAATTTTGTCAGTTTTATGCTGAAGCAAATAGTATTTTTTTTCAATATAGTACAACTCTTATCATTAGCCTATCTAATATTAAGATTTACGGCTCCAAACAATGCATTGCAGCATTGAAAAGAGCATTATTCTTTATCACGCACGCCGACGACAAGATACTGGGAAATATATACCCCGAGGGCACGCATCTCAAGAATGCCATTCATTGCATAATGGATGCCGCAGGTGCACCCTAAGCTCACTGCCTGGCCTTGATTCTGGGTTTTAAACCCAAACTAGCTCCGATCAGGAATTGAATGAAATTAACATGAAACCGTTTTCAGGAAGTGGATTCTATAAAATATGTTTGCGTGATGCCCTATGCTGAAGATAGCTTTATCAGCTATCAACTCATATAATTCATATAATATTGCTACTGCGTTGATGAGTAGTCTACTACAAAAGTAATCGATAATAAAGTTAAAGCTAAATATTGAAACAAAGCAAAAATTTATTTAATACCATGCAGACTGTTTCACCCATGAATGGAATGATCGGAGCTATCTTATCCAAATAATATTCAACGAAATAATATCGCTACCCGAAACACAAAGGCGACGCCAAATTTTTATTTCAACTCGGGCAAATAGTGTGATGTTTTCGAAAGCAAAATAAAAATAAAAAATCTTTGCATTAAATTGAAAGACTAAAAGTAAATTTTTAAACACAAGCTTTATATAATTCGGTTCGATACGTAGTTTTGACATAGGCAAAGAAATAAGCCCTTTTCTGATTGCACCCCTTCTCTCATTTTTACTTTTCTCTCGTTTCTAATTTTCTCTCGTGTCAGGACATTTCTCTTTTTGATCCCGTCTCGCGTTATACTTATTATATAATTTCTTTCTGGCGTCTATTGTATTGTGCTTAACAGTGAGTTGCTATAGATTATTGTTATTATGTTCTTTTAAACTAAAGCAAAGCTGATGACTGTACACGACAAATATAATTATATATAAGCCATCAATTTTAACTAATAACTTGGATTACTTTGATTTGTTAGTTAGGAAAGCCTACAGTTATATTTTCAGTCAGTAAAATTGTATATCAGCATTTAACAGTTAACCATCAACTCCATTTCGTAGATCCGGTTACTTACACAACCACGAATCTTGTTGAACCGATGTGGTCCATGGCCAAACAAAGAAATAAACGTGGATGAGAAATCATCGCACACTTTTGTCGACCTATTTACCTGTTTAGATGAAATTTATGTTGAATCAATGTGGAGGCAGAAGTTTGGAGATGACTCATTTAAAAACGTTTTAAAAAATATACTCGAAGTTTATCCTTTGCAATAAAATTGTTTTTAACAAATCTAAAACATGTTATTATTATTTTTTTGCCAAATTCAAGCTTAAGTCTATTTGCCGTAAATTTGTTTATCAATTTAATAACTGTTTATTTGATTCTTTTATTGCCGCTTGCTCTAGAAAAATAAAATAACTGAAAATGATCGGACTATCGTCATCAGTTTTGGTTCAGTTTTGAAATGTAACACAAAACTGTAACTGTCGTGCTATAAACAAATCAAAGTAATCGGAGTTATCGGTTAAAATTGATGGCATATATATAACTGTGTATGTTGTATACAGTCATAAGCTTGGCTTTAGTTTAAAAGAATATACAGTACTAACGTAGATTTATCGCAACTCACTGTCAAGTACAGTAGGCTACAACTGACGTGAGAAAGAAAATAAATGCGAGACGCGATCTGAAAGAGAAACGTCGCAATTAGAAACAAGAGAAAAGTAAAAACGAAAGAATGGGTGTTATCAGAAAAGGGCCAAGGAATAAGCTTAACAGCTCCAAATATATAATTTAAAATTCGCGCCTTTCTTTTAATTTTTTCAGCGCTTTTCCCATATACTGTAGAACAATTGAGCTTATTCAAAAAAATTTTTAAATTAAAATTGAAAATTAATCAGTTAAGAACACAACTATCGCAATCTATCATTGCGGTATATAAAACTGATTATGATTTGTAAAACAATTTAATTTTTGTAATAATTAAAACACTTACGTGACTTTGGCGTTACAGCAGATAAGCAAAGCGAAAAAAACAAATAAAGCTTTCATGGTTTGTTTCTAACGTTGCAATCCTTGATAATCACTGTATATTTTTCAACTTAATCTAATTCTAAACAAAAAACCAATTTTCTGATCATAATAATTTTATATATTCTTATTAAATGTCACAAGAACGTGAAGAATAAAAATTGATGAAACTTGCTGAAGTAAAACGAACAAATTCGCTTCAATTAAGGATTAAAGCAGGGGCAAGTCTAGGACTTTGTCGGTACTCGGGCTCGCGTTTGATACTGATCCAACAAGTTGCAAATACACTACACAGTAGATTATTACTGTAGGCTAAAGGGAGTGGCTACAATTTTGTGACAAATTAAAATATATGGCTGATAAAACTGTAAACTGTTAATCGTTCGTCCGGGCTATTCGGGCGGGAGTCGCTACTGGGTTAAAGCTATGGAAATTTTTGAATCTTTAACTTAGCGACGGACAGAGTTATTCGCAAACGCTAGAGTAATAATTCACCAAACGTTTGGTTTATTCAATTATAACATATGGAAACTATTTAATTGAACCGCACACGTGGTTTAAACTCCAATTTGGCCTGCAAAGTCGTCTTGTAAAAAAACAGTAACGTCTCAACTTCAACAAGCATTCGAATAATGAAGGACTGATATCATTCTACATCACCCATTTAATTTTACTTTCTTTTTTCTCTTTCACATCACGTGACAACCACGATTTGTTCGAAAATCACATTGAATTCAAACCCTTCTTATGATAAACATGCTCTTTTACGTCGGCGTTAAAGGGCGCAACGTCTCCGCACAACGACATAACATATAATTGCGTTTCCACTACAAGCGACGAATAAAGTATTCTTTGTTTTTTTCATTAAACTTTTTTTGCTTCGCTTAGTGCTTAAGCGCGGAAAGAAGTAAAAAATCAGTAAAACAAAGAATTTTCTATTCCATGCTTGTACTGGAAACGGGCTTTTAGCTCACTTGTTAACAATTTCGAACTCGGCAATCGTTCAGATCCATTCGATCTATTATTCGTTTAAGCGCGCACTTCAATACACATTAATAGTTGTCGTAATTGTCATTGGAATGGGTTTTCAGAAAGACGTTTTCAGTTCCTACAAAGATATGGTATAATATTGTGTGTTGTAATTTAATGTGTTATATTTTTAGATGCCAATAAAATAGGCTTTTAAAGTCTTAATAAAGGTTAAATGCTAGTTAAATTGAATTAATGTATTACACTAAGGAAAAACGTATCTGTCTTTTTTCCTGTCGCCTTCTCATTGGTCAAGCCGAGAACGAGTGGATGAGCCGATTGCATCAGTTTGGGTTTTTAAGTATATATTTTGGCAATTGAGAAAATTTTTATATGTTGAAAAGCTACATTGCCACATAGCGTGCTTATTAAAACGCATATAAAACTTTTTTTGAGACTCCAATTGTTTAAAAACACAGCCGGAGCAATAACTGTGACCCATATAATATTAATTCAAATAAAACAAAAAAGTCTCTACTATACAATAAATGGTAGCCAAAAAGTCGACTTATCTTTTCGCATTATTTTTTGTTTTAAAATTGAATAAAATTATTAAAATGTCTATCTTTTGACAACGTAGTTCTCTCATTTTTAAAACTAACTGATTTAAAACTATGTTATAAAAATGTATTTACGATCTATAAGGTCTTCACAATCCATGAATTTGAAAAACATTAACTTACGATATCCTTTCGCTCCTGGGTACAAACCAAAGCGGTTAAAATAAACTTTTCGCTGCCAATTTATAACATCGACTCAAAAACATGTAGGCATTATTAGATTAAAGCTTACTCATAAATGATTAACAAATTCCATTGAATCGCAACATGCACCGCCACGCACAAAGAACTCCGAGCAAACAAAATCAGGCCAAACAATTGCTCATAAAAAATAAAGAATGACTTGGTAAATTTTTGTTTGGGAAGGCTCAAACCTACTGGTCTAAAGTTTAACTTGAACGTTACTGATGCCAAGTCTTTTTTTACACTAAAAATTTTACCTTTACACTCAAGTAGAATTTTTTTGAAGGCCTTGACTACACTGAAATTTACTTTTGTCAAGACTGCTTTTTTAGTAAAGTTTTCTTATTCTGCTATTAGTTGTATGGGTCTTTTCGAAGTTTAATGGTCCCTTGTGAACAAACTTGCATTTAATTTTGGTAGAGAGTATTAATTCAACTGTAGATAAATCGAACACAATGCTTCCGTCCAGAGAATCTTAAAGGATCACATCTGCACGCTTGCAAAGAAAGAAAATTGAATTTCCCCGACCTCCCGCTTCCTACCCCCCGTCTATGGACGAATTGGAAATTTTGAGCTGCTGGTGGAGTTTCAAACTTGCATAAAAATAGTAATGTACTCTTGTCTTGTATATTTCATTCACAACGATAAACGTTTCTGTGAGCCAGAAAAATTTCAATAGCCTTAAAAGATTTACCAGAAAAGGTTAAAAAAGCGAATTTAAATCACAAATTACTATCATCATGTTTTATTAATTATTGCATCATTAGTCAAAAAGCTGTCGATCGGATAATTCTCACTTAGGTGAGTCAACTCCAAGTATTTTCAACAATATCAAACTACTGTATTATACATTAAGCAGGTTCTAAATGTGCATGCGATTGCTGCTAAGGGTTTAGGCTTTTTTTAATTCGATTGTTTTTGTTTGGAGAAAAGATTTCGGGAAAAAGGTTAAAATTTGTTGTTATAAAAGCTTTTCAATTTATTTTGGATTTACTCTTTTTAGTTACTCTTATTTCTACTATTTACTAATGCCTTCAAAATGTAATCTTCGGGTGTGAGCGTATATTTTCTTCCAGCTAATACAAAAGTTATCAAAAGAATGGAGGAAAAGCGATTGTAGTCGATGGCATACTAAAAGCGAAAATATAAGCAACTACGGTAATTGTAAAAAGTTTAATTAATTTTAACATTTATTCTTACGCAATTTGCAATAATCAGCGCGTTGTTTGAAACATGTTCGTAAATTCTCAGCACCACTATTGAAAATATTAATGGAAAAGACACACGAAAAAGTGCGAATAAATAAAAGATTGTTACCGATTCCTGTTAACAGTTTTTTGCACAATATTTTTGTCTTTGCGTATTTTAAACTTCTTTCTTCTCACTAAGATTCTCACTTTTAAACTATTGCACACCAGCTATGCATGAATTTGTGAACTATTCTTATTGGTCAAATTGTTATAAAAGTTGTCTAAAAGTGATTAAAATTTAACAGCAACAAATCTACAGCTAAAAATATGCTTAACAAGAAAAGAAATTTTGTTTTAAATTTAAATTCTTTAATTGATAAAAACGCTACTTCAAATTAGTAATATATATGCATACAATATTATTAACTTTCTGTAATTGCAACAAAATAATGACATACAAAACTAAAAAACTTATAAGCAATACTAATATAAAAATGTTTTCTTACTTTAGCCAATGCATCATGTACAATAGAAACTAATACAACAACAAATCCAGTCTACAAATGTTTCACCATTAACTATATTTAATTTAAAATTTTCATTTTTTTTCAAAGTTCTCAATTCATTCCAACGCAACTTATTCATTTACGTGACTTGTAAAACTTGATTGAACCTTTTTGTTAGTGCACTGGTTCCCAAACTGTGCGCCGCGAGACTTTGTCAGGGGCGCCGCGAAAGCATGCGAAAGTTGTTGTACTTACTGCTTTTCTCACAATAATTGCAGTGTGAAAGTTGTTAGCAGCAACGTTCCCTCTAAGCGCTTCCTTAGTGTGCGCGGAATGAAAGCCGTGTGAGCAGTGGTGGATATTGTGTGAGGCGAATGAGGCAGTCCCCCATCGAAAACAGCACATACAATTTTGAATCCGTTGCAGATGTTTCTTCAGAGAACAATTCTTATTGAAGACCTTTTTTTTAGAGAACACCCTGATTTTGAGAGAAAAGTAGGGAAATCAGAGATGAAATCGAAGTGAAGACTTTTTTTTTTTTTAGAGAACACCCTGATTTTGAGAGAAAAATGGGGAAATCAGAGATGAAATCGAAGTGAAGACCTTTTCTTTTTTTTTTTAGAGAACACCCTGATTTTGGGAGAAAAATAGGGAAATCAGAGAGAAAATCGAAGTAAAGAAATTTTTTTTTTTAGAGGACACCATAAGTTTCGCAGAAAAAAAGGTTACTCAAAGAAGTAATTGAACTGAAGACCTTTTTTTCATTACGGCGCCGCGAGTATTGTTAAGTTTTCAAAGGGCGCCGTGAAAAAAAATGTTTGGGAACCGCTATGTTAGTGGGTTTAGCCATTTTTAAAATGGAGATTTTGACAATTGATTTGTGAAATGAGTTAGTACAACAACTGATTTATTAAAGTTAAAATTTTGTATGAATAAATTCTTTGTTGTACAGAATTTAAAAATAACCAATGATATGGACGGAACCATAACTCTTTCAGTTTTTTGTAGTTTTTAAAAAGGCTGTTTTTTCCCAAGAATTCTTTCGGCCAACTCCTGTCAGAAGAAATCGTTGTCAAATTTTTTTTAATTAAGCAAACAATTTTTTTTAAATCAAGGCAAACAAAGGCAAATTTTTGTAATTAAGCAAACAACTTTTTAAAACTTTTTATAAGCCGCGGTTTATATAGGATTGCAAGACATCGAAAATAACGGCGTCTCTGATTGGTTGAAGAAAGTAAACACGCGATTGGTTTCGCGCTCGCTTGCGCTGCAAGAGAAGATTCAAGAAACTCTATTAATAAAATGCTAATCTACCCAGACTACCCTACTAGCCTGAGTAAGCTAAGCCTAAACAAAAAGTCGCAAAAGGGCTACTGGCTGTGAAGTGCGTAAAACGTTCGTAAACCTGACCCTACTTAAAATTAACTAGTAACTTGTACCGGAAAGATGGGGAAAAAACAAAAGCATGTCGCAATGCTTGCAAAAAAACTTTCAATGACCCTAGAATTAGACGGAGTACCGCGGTACTCTATAAAAAAAGTACTGCGGTACCGGTACTAAAAAAGTACCGTGGTACTTTAGTACACGGTACTGCCCACCACTGTTTGTAATAACGTTTCACATAACTGCATTTATTTTGACTGCGTAACTTGTGGCAGATTAAACACAAAGTTCTATTGTCCTAAACAGTAAATACATATTTTTCCTCCCATTTTAGAGTAAAAACTTAGTTTTCATCTTTATATTTTTGTTTTTTTGTGTTTATGATTTCATCTCGCTTTGTTTCGCAGTAGGCCTACACGTATTTAGGTATGCTTGTTACTTCCGGTTATTAACTGACTGTTTGAAATCACGTAGCCTACTAAACTATCTTCTAATTGATAAAACTGATCTTAAAATCTAAGAGTGTAAACGCTATTTCTATTTCTTACTTCACCATACAATGCTTAACGCCCATTTACACTACAGCAAAATCTGAAAGAAGCGAGCAATATCTTTGCTTCTTTTATTCTAATGACACCAGCGTTTTTCGGTGGGGGAGAAATAAAAGAAAGGAAGATAGCCAGGCTTGTCAATAAGACATATTTTTCTGTCCCATCCCATCTCATCCCACAGCAATTTATGCCTATCCTGTCCCATCCCATCCCATGGGATTCTCATTGGAATACAATTCAATAAAAATAATTAAATTTATGAAAATTTAGGTTTATTGTCTACTAGAGAGAGGTCCGCAAATAGTGGGTTGCAAGACCTTCCATTCTGGGTCGCAAAATAATTTAAACTATTTAAACCTACTCTAAATATAAGCTTCGCATCTATGTAATAAATGAACTTGATCTCTCTAAACTTATGATTATTATTGCATTGTTACCAGTGGTGGATATTGGGTAAGGCGAATGAGGCAGTTGCTTCGGGCCTCCCATTTTTTTTGGGCCCCCCTCGAAAACAGCACTTACAGTTTGAGTTTGCTATAGATGTTAATTAGAGATTATTATTTAGTTGGGACGAAAAGTGGAAAATACAAGATCGATTCAGGGTACAAACCTTTTTCTTTTTTTTTAAAGTCATTATAATTTTGGAAGAAAAATAGCAAAATTAGAGATGAAATCGAAGTGAAGACCTTTTTTTTTTTTTAGAGATCATCAATTTTTGGGAATCCTTACCTCGGGCCCCTAACTTTGAATATCCATCACTGAATAGTAGCCTTAAAATATTTTCCACTTAATACTACCGCTCACGAAAAGCGTGGGTCACAAGAGTTTAAGTCAAGATTTTTTGGGTCGCGTCAAAAAGTATTTGCGGACCCCTGTACTAGAGGACTACATGTAAAAAGAAACATGCAAAACGACAAAATTTATTAACTTTGTTAACTTTAAAATTCAAAAGTATGTCTAACTATGACAATTCAGTATCATTCTGGCACTATAATTCTATTTTTGAGTCACTCTGCTCATTCAGCAAATTATCAATTTCCTGCTCATCGATTGTTTCTAATTAATTCAGTTAATCCGGGCAATTCCTGAATCTTTTCCTTAATTTTCATGTTACATGCAAATCTGATGTACACAGAGTTTATAACAAGAGCAGGTAACATTTGTTTTCGTAGCTTACTCAACAACAATCCGGCCGCACTAAATAATCGGCGTCCCACCACAAAATAGATAATAGATACAAGTATATAAAGAAAAAAGGAGAGCAAAAAACATTTAAAAGGTAAAAAAGTATAAAAACTAAGGTTAGCTCTGACGTAATCAAGTTGCTATGACATGGCTACTCTCCCATGGAAAAGAGAAATGTGTGCTGTCCCATCCCATCCCATCCCATGGGAATCCCATTTCCATGGACAAGCCTGAAGATAGCGCTTACTTCGCTCAAATTTTTGCTGTAGTGTAAATGGTCCTTAACAACAAACGAATAAATGCTTTATGTCCACGCTATAACTCGACTTAGTACCTAATTAAAAATCTTCGTTTGACCTAAATTCAACTGTGAATAAAGGTTTGTTTCCACTACGAGCGTGAAATTAAGCATTCTTTGTTTCTTTTATTGATCTTTTCCAGCTTAAAATCTAAGCGAGCGCTAAGCGAAGCAAAAAATATCAATAAAACAAACAAAGAATGCTTCATTCCACGCTCGTAGTGGAAACGACCCCTAGCATTTGTACTCTGCGATTTCGTTATTATTGTTCAGCTAGAAGAGCTGCAAACGAAAGGTCGGCGAGCCGCAATTTGTCTACCGTTGCAACAAAGCATTAGTTAAATATTGAAGAAAATCAACAGTTTAGCCTTATATTTGTAGTTTGTTTTTCCTTCTGGAATGCAGTATTTTCGACAAAGAATTGACTAATTAAACTGGCTTTGTCTAATTAAACAGTGCTTAATTATTTGTATTCTAGCAGATCATGGGTTATCCAAGAAAAGAAGCAAAAACTTCAGCTTGATTTGGCCAATTCACACTTTGTAGAGGGCATACACAGAGCTGTTAAGGCCCGTTTCACTAGGAGCGTGAAAAAGAGCATTCTTTGCTTTTTTATTGATCTTTCCGCGCTTAAAATTGAAGCGAGCGCTAAGCAAAGCAAAAAAAATTAATAAAACAAACAAAGAATAATCTTTTCCACGATCGTAGTGAAAACGGGCCTTTAACGATTGTTTTGATTGATTTTAAAGGTTATTTAAATTCCTGTGCTGTCCTTGACGTGCTGTCCTTGATTGACAAACCGTTGCTTTTTTTCTCTTTCACTCACTCACACACGTAATCCTAAAAATTAAGCGAATATAAACACAAAAACACAAAGAATAAGCAAACATAAGCATTAAAAGAATAAACCGAATAATGCGAATTTAAAACAATTACTTACAAAAGTTGGGAGCAGCATGTTTGCAATGAAATGAACAAACTTGAAGCAAACACTGTTCTAAACACCAACTTCCAGGGAATAACCTAGATTTTTAACTTGGTTTATCGAAAAAAGGAATTTGAGGGGTTGTTATCGAATGATATAGTGAAGCAAAAAAAAGGTTATGAGCCTTTTACATAAAACGGGCGAAGTGTAAGCGATGTTTAGTTAAGCGTAAAAAAGTATTAAAAGTCAAATCAATTTCTGCCAGTGCGGAACTATACAGTGAGCAACGAAAAAAAGGTTAACAAAAAATACAATGACGACAGTACAAATACAAGCAAACGAAGATAGAAGATTGACGGATTAGAGTTTCAAACTTTTTAGGTCGAATTTATTTCTTCGACAGTTGCGATCAAACAGAGTTTGTGAATCGGAATTGTGAATGTGAATTGGGAAAGTTCTTTGACCGCTTAGTCTTAGTTCGACTTTTCTGACAACTCCGTCTAACCCCGGAAGTGTCTTTCCGACGACCCCATGTTCCCACAGTCCTCGAGGAGCAGTCTTTCTTTTCATACTGGGCTCTAAAATAGTTACGTAACCACCGGCACAAATGTTTCGTCGCGATCGAACCACTTGCTCCGCAGCATCAGAGACAGCGGCATATTTCTTAGCCACAATTCTCAAAATTGTCTTAAGAAAGTGTGGACGGCTTTGACCAACAATCGCGGACCGATGTTCTTAATGCATGAGGTTTGGCATTACGACGTTGTCCGTGCGGATAAAGTGTTTCCGGTCAGCGGTTATTCACTTAAATCAGCGTTTTTCAAAATATGGGTCCGACCCTTCAATGGGTCACGTAAAAAATTTAATGGGTCGTGACAAAAAAGAAAGGAAATAAAAAATACGCAAGTGAGAGAAAATTAGTGTAATTATAACTATGATCTTCTTGTGTTCCTAATTGGAAAAACCTGCTTATGAATAAACAAGCACATCCATCTCATTAATTATTTTTTTTAATGCTACGTGTGTACTCTACCTTTGTGTCAAAATTTTCTTCATATTTGTTTTTCTAAAAGTAATAATATTTTATTCATTCATATAAATAAAACAATGTGCAGATCATAAAAAATATGCATATAAATTGTCGATGCAGAATAAATGAACTTAGTAAAGACAGTTTGTCTTATTACACCTAAGTATTATGGGTCGCGATGTAAACTGTGGTTTAATAGAAATGAAAATATTGGAAATTATATAACAGTATATCTATATGCTCTACTTCGCCGGTATAGAGCTCAATAACAACATCGGCCTCTGCAGAGACGACGGTTTGGCGATCCTGGAAAATGCCTCTGGTCCAAGCTCAGAGCGTATTAAAAAACGGATCATAAAGTTCTTTCAACACCACGGCTTAAAGATAACAGCAGAAACCAATCTCGTCCAAACTAATTTCCTTGACGTCACCTTAGACCTGAAGTCGGGAAGATACTGGGCCTTTCGCAAGCCCAACGACCAACCTCTGTACATACACCGTTTATTTAACCATCTGCCAGTTATTAAGAAGCAACTGCCTCTAATGCTCGCTACTCGCCTATCGCAACTCTCATGCGACAGCAAGGAATTCTCCAATGCAGTCCCAGAGTACGTAGAGGCTATGCAGCGAAGCGGACACACTGGTAAGCTGGAGTATGCAGATAACCTTGGCTCCAAGAAAAAGAAGAAGAGAAAACGAACACCGTTTAGCGAGCATGTTAAAACCAACATCGGCAAGGAATTCTTGCGACTGCTCGCTAAACACTTCCCTCTTCATCACCGACTGCACAAGATCTGCAACAAATTCAACGTCAAAGTGATTTACAGCTGTATGCCAAACATGACAGTGATTATATCGAGGCATAATAGAATTGTACTATCCAACAAGACTACTGCAAATAGCACCACACCACCGTGCAATTGTAGAAACAAAGTCAGTTGTCCGTTAGAGGGAAAATGCCGCGAAAGCTCTGTTGTCCATAAAGCATGCTTAATATCAGGCAACGCCGCCAACATTTATTATGGTTGTTGTGAAACGGAGTTCAAAGCCCGTTTCTACAATCATAACCAAAGCTTTTAATACCAGAGAAAGAGCAACGTCACCGAACTTTCCAAAGCTTTTTGGCAGGCTAAGGACGCGGGAAAAAAAACCCACATAAAATGGAGCATTGTGGCCCATACAGCCCCATACCGACCGGGGGCAAAATCTTGCAATTTATGCCTCAAAAAAAAACTTACAATCTTGCAGGCGGATGCAAGCTCAACCTTCAATAAAAGAACGGAACTCAACGGAAAATGTCGCCATGTGAACAAATTTAAATTACGCAATTTCAGTTAAATCTTTTCGACTTACTCTTCCCGCTTCTTTTCTGTGTCACCTGACCAAACCTTACTTCTATCTCTTTGTTTCTTTATGATTTCTACCGTATGACGTTTTTATGCAGTGTTGTTGTTTTCTTGTTGTTTTGAATCAGACCAAATTCTGTATGCTCAGTACGGACTTAGCCGACTTGCATGTGTAACTGCTGACGATTTCTCAGAGGGTTATTTGTTTTAGTGCATAATTTAAGTGGTAGTCAATATAAGAATATTTCCGTCTTTTATTTTTTATATTTTTTATGATTTTTATAATTTTTATTATTTTTTCATATTGTTTAGTATATTTTTTTAATATTTTTACATTCTACATTTTTTTACTTTACAGATTCCACCAGATGAGCCGTCTTTGGCGAAACAGGCTGTTGTGGATTTTAAATTTTTATTTTTATTCTATTTTAGTGCTTTCATTAAAAAAAAATATATATATATACAAGGGACAGTGCTCACAATTCACTTTTGACAGTGCTCAATGATTTCAAGATCAGAGCAAAATTATCAAATTAAGTATAAACACTGCAGATAAAATTTATTTATTAAAATTCGCGACAGTCTGTTTCACCGTAAAAACGGCTCATCGGCGATTATCTTATTCAAATAGAATTTGGCGATTGCAGCAATATTCTATTTGAATAAGATAATCGCCTGATGAGCCGTTTTTACGGTGAAACAGACTGTCGCGAATTTTAATAAATAAATTTTATCTGCAGTGTTTATACTTAATTTGATATATATATATATCTATATAATTTTTCTATGATGGGTCGCAATGCAAACTGGGGTTCTTGATGTGGATCGCAGTAAAAAAAGTTTGAAAAACGCTGACCTAAATCGTCAGCCAAATCTGGAAACATTGGCCTGGAATTTACAAGATAACTAATTTCGCTAATTATAGTTTCTCATTTGGGATAAGAATACGATCGCTTGTGATTATCTGTTGCACAGTCGAAAGCTTTTAGGCAGCTACTAATTAATGATTCGACAACACCATTTATATGGCTGGCGAGCGAAATATTAAAACCCCACGAATTCAAATATGGTACTTCGCGACGCCGTAGTATCGCGAACAATTGATTTGTTCCAATTAGCTATCAATCTCGTAGCTAACCAATTCCGCCAGACTACCTTTCGATACTGTCCTCTGACACAAATCACACGACCTGCAGAATCTTGCTACATTCCGGTGAATTCCTGGCTGAAAAAAATTGGTTAAAATTCTATCTTCCATTTTCTTAAAGTCCATGTGTTCAGTTAGCATAGAATCATGTGCAATCTTCATTACCTCTTTCCTCAAAACCTTCGGCACTAAACTTTGCATGAGCTTCTCCTTTTCTGCACCAACCTGCTTAGTAAGACGATACATAATCACTTTCGTTTCACTTAACTGGTTTCTTTCCCATTCCTAACTAGAGGCCCTTTCGTCTTCTTTTATTTAGATCTGGATGAGTTTCTCCCTTGTTATAGACAGCTGATCTGCAACCTTCGCAGCTTTTAAAGGCTTACTTCAATGCTCAACCTAGTCTGTGCTCGGGTAACTGCTTCCACCTTCACGCACCAAGTCTCATCTGGATCGTCGGGTGCTCTCGCCGCAAAAATATTTCAGATGTTTAACTCATGCAACAGATCCTTTAGATTTTACCGTTTTTATTGTTCCGCTGAAATAAGTTGTGCTCTCTTCCAGTGATGGCCTTATAAAAGGAGGGGGGGCGGTGCAAGAAAAATAGGGGGACACTTTTTAGTTTGTAAAGGTTTTTTCGTCCCAAAATAAAGTGATCTCTAAAAAAAAGGTTATCACTTTCAATTTATGTCCAAAATCTCCATTTCCGTACCAAAATCATATTGATCTCTGAAAAAAAAAAGGCCATCACTTTTATTTTATGTTCAAAATCTCTATTTTCGTTTCAAAACCGTAGTGCTCTGTAAAAACTCAGCGTGGTCGAGTGGTTAAAGCGCCGTATTTATGATCAACATGGCCTCGGTTCAAAACTCACTTGCGCCGTTCTATTTTGTCCTTGGGAAAGACACTTTACGGCATTTTTCCCTGCTTAGTAGTCTTGGCAAGCAGTTTCAAATTTCAATCATATCTCTATAAAATTACAAGCGGACAGCAATATCTAGGCATCTCCGAAAGCAGGTCTGGGTAATTGCCTACCCTATGTATTAGCGCTTCCGTCGCTTTCCTGCAAGTCAGGAGGATAAATATAGAGATAAAATAAAAATAAATAAAAAAAAAGGTTATCACTTTCAATCTTGACTACTTAAACACGTAAAAGAAAGGCACACAGACGACAAAAACACAAACAATTCCTAAGCACTTCAACTGGAATAACACTATAATACAAGTACCAGATAATAACCAAAGTTACGGGAAGGAACAAAAATTCTTAAATTATTATACTAATTTTAGCAGTCAAACAAAGCACTTTATGTCGTCACTCTACAATCATGTGATAAAGTAGTAAACACGTTATGTAACTTATAAAGTAGAATCAACTCAACAACAGTAGATACTACCAAACGTTTTTTCAATGCTTCAGCCAAAATTATGTGGCAAACTCGTCGCCGCAAACCTGTTTTCGTGCATGCATTTACTTTGATTTGGCAAAGTTCTCCGCAAATGTGTTTTCATACCATGTATTTCACTTGCAGCAGACTCAACTTGCAGCGCTCTTCCGCTCGCTGCACAGCGTTTATCTGCTCCCATGGCAACCGTCATTTTATAATTTTATTTCTTAGTATTTTGTTTTTTACAGTCTTTCCGCTGTTCACCTCAACTGATTGTTGGCTGATCGCGCCATCAAGGTCATTACCACCTTTTGTGTACTTATTTTTGCCACACCTGCAAACAGGATGTAGTCTGATCACATGACCCAACGCCTCGTGGTTTTACCTGTGTGAAAAAGATCAGGTGTCATAATAGAAATTAAATAAAATCACTTCAACGATACATCTTTGCTGAACCGAATTGCCCGCCAGAGATTAAAGCGACCTGATCCAAAACTTAACCCGAGACTCATTTTTCCAGCGTTATAAAATCGAAGACTCCGCCTGAATTCGCGTCTTGGTTATTTTCTGTGTTCATTGAAATTGCGCCCCTTTTAGTAAAATGAGTTAAAATTTTTACTTGTGTGCCAACCAAAACACGCTACAAAGTCATCGCTGCCGCAAAAACGTGCTATAAAAAACAACTTGCCATTAAAATAAATTCAGTGGGGGTGGAGTATGGGTTGCGCAATCACTACGTAACAGTGGAAAAGATGACACCACAAAAGCTTAAAATTACTGTTAAGACTGAAAATCAACTCTCTAAGAGTTATTAAGTTAAGATTTGAAATATGAAAAAATGCGACGGTATAGATTACTATCGATAAATCTAGATAAATTGATTCCGTCATGTGATTTTCGAGGGACCACATCTGCACGCTGCGCCCTCGCGGTTGGAAAATAATGATGGGGAATTCAATTTCCCCGGCCCTTTAGTCTATAAACGAATCGAAATTTTTTTCGAGTTACTGGTGGAGTTTAGCAATGTAATTCTTTTAAACTTTTTTCGAAACAGCAATGTACAATTGTCTTGTAATTGTTATAATTTTATTAACGAAAATCTGCTTAATTATTCTGAGTGATATTCCAAATAGTTGCACTGAAATGGAGTTCTTTTATTCGTAGAAACGTCATGTTTTGTGAAACGCTCATTTCTTCACTTCAGCGAAGCCGACCTGATTGCTGCCGAAATCAAAGGTCGTGTAATATTTTCCCATAAATACGTCACCGAGGATCCACAAGGGTCCACGTGGGGGAGGGACATCCAAACCCAAGAATCCGGAAAGACAAATTGTCTGACTACCTTGATTTTCCTAAAAAAATTACAAAGATACCTAAATAGTAATTTGGTTAAAAGTAATATTATTTAGGTCAACTAGCCACATACGAATTGTAGAAACTTCTTCTAGGATATAGACCGAGGAACCACAGTCAAAGAAATTCAAAATCGGAGCAAAAATTTAGCAATTTTTTAATGACCGCTGATGAATATTTTAGATTGCTATAGTATTTGCAAATTTTTGAAATAATTTCTTTTTAAATTTAGTGCTTATAAAACATTGACTATAGCAATGCTGCTAGGGTCTTTAACCGGCTTTCTTAAACTGGGGGCACGCCCTCTTTGTGGGGTGTGAAAAGTTCATAAGGCGCAAGAAAATGGCTGCAAACTAAATAGATAATTGCATCGGCATAAAATAAATGGAAAAAAAGAGAATGAATGATGGTGATTATTTAAAGTATAGTTTTATAGCTTCCATGGTAAATAGTCAAGTGGTACCACAACATGCGTAATATGCTATGAAAATCTCAGCAATCGCGCAATGTGACCATCTTCAGACAAAACACTCTGGCCATACAGTTAAGCAAGTAAGAAAGACTGTATGAAAAAATTGAAAATAGTGGGAAGTAAGTGCTTTTTCCAATCTTGGTCAGCAGAATAGCAGAGGCATCATTCGAAATCGCTCACATGATGACTAAAGAGAAGAAACCTTACAACATTAGTAAAACATTGATCTAACCATGCATGTCAAAAGCAGCTGGCCTTGTGTTGGGAAAATATACAGCAAGAAGATGGAGATTTCACTCTTGGGTTCTATGATAAAAGCATCCTTTGATCCAATGATTGATTCATTGATTGCTCGCGAAAGGTATGGAGGGTCAAGTTCTGGAAAAATTACCGGTCTCACCTTTTTCCATCCAATGCAGTAAAACAACTAATATTGCTCAAATGTTGCAGTTGTTAGTCTACGTTTGTTTTAATTGAAGAGGATATGCTGTTTTACAGAGCCCTAGAGACCTTGGGATTACTTTGTGGGTGTCTACATTGACGGTAGTGTGACAGTGTTTGGGTTTCAAAGCAAATTAATTGCGAAGATAAAGGAAAAAAAATTTCAACGAGGTTAGATCTCATTGTGTGATTCACCGAGAGCGTCTGAGCTTTACTTATTGCTACGAAAGATAAGCTTGGAGCAATCATACGAGCCGTGAAGTACGTTAAAATAAGTGCCGTCAATACAAAACTGTTTACCAAGCTTTGGAAGGACATGGATTCCAATCATGAAACTCTGCTTTTTTATATATTCATTTGGTGGTTATCAAAAGTTAACTGTTAACCCGCATGTATAAAATAAAAGATTAACTTGTGCTGTTTTTTTGAAGCTCATGGGAAACAAAATCTTCCTTCGTCTATCGAATCAAATATGATTTCATCTGACCTTGGCAAACGTTGTGGAGCTTTTCGGAAGTGTTAAACGTTTAAATTTGATTTTGCAGGCCAAGAATAACCTATAAACCGTATCAATGACGCTTTCGTGGCAACGCTTTCGCGGCAAAACTAAAGCTGGGCATCATCAAATTCAAGAAAAAATGCAGCTTTTTTTTCTACACTAGATATTGCCCTAAAGAAATACCAAATTTAACTTGGGCAATGTAAAGTCGAGGTGGAGGGTCACCTGCGACTTAAAACACGAATTTGAACGATGTTTCCCAGATATGAGCGATACTAAACTTCCAAAATTGAACATGACGAGGAGGATATTCTTTCCGAAGATTTGTAGGAAGATTTTCGGAAATGAAATGTAACTCCACTGCAAAAAAATAAATTTGAAGCTATGTCACTGACTCATTTTTGGGAGAAATATGTGCATGTACTCGTATACAAAAGTGTAAGTGTTGTAGCTATACATACACTTCTTCCGTTTTCATCGATTAAAATGGGAAAAAATAGCTTTTCTTCTTGGGCTTAAAGACAAAATACTGAAACAAACTTGATTGTGAAGCCGATCAACATTGCCGATAATCACAACATCGCGTTATCTGGTACAAAGTCACGAATTAAACTTTTGATTTTCAAAAAACAGTTACATCCTTCTTATTATCAACATTTAGGTATTGTTGTTCTGTTCAATGCTGTTAGATTTTTTATACGATGGGGCTTGGGTTTGTTGGTATCGTCAAAAGGCGGGGCGAGTTTTATTTGTATGATGAAAGGGAGAGGGGTGTCTTGAAAAGTTTAAGAAACCCTGGTCTATAGGTTTAATTGATGATTAAAACGTTTAAATTTTTCAGGCTACATACTGTGCAGTTTACTTTAGTGAATAACACAACTAAACTTGTATCAATTTAGTCCAGTGTTTCTCAAGCCTTTTTTTTATGCGACCCAAAATCGCTACAAACAACGATTTGCAAAGATGATTGCGACCCAAATAAATTTGACGGAACCCAGTGAAAACGTAGTGATCTCTAAAATAAAGAAGAAAAGGTCTTCACCTCGAATCTGATTCCAATTTCTTCATTTTCCTCTTAAATTTGTAATGACATCTCAAGAAGGTTCTTTACTTCTCAAATCTTGTGCGCGCAGATCTTTTTTTTTTTACGTGCGGTAATTTACAAGCCTTCGCGACCCATCCGCATAGTCTTGGCGACCCACTTTTGGGTCGCGACCCATGGTTTGAGAAACACTGATTTAGTCTCTCACTCGTTTTGATTTAAAATTTAGCCTGTTAATCAAAAGTACAGCCTGTGTTTTTTTTTAAAATATACAATGTTTTTTTGCTGTTGTTGTCTTTTATGTGTGTGTGTAAATTTAAAGTTAATATTGCTAAAATTGTAGAAACCTGATGAGGGCTGAAGTAAGCCGAAAACGTTTGTTTTTATAAATAATTTATGTTTGTGTAATAAAATAAGAATTCATTATGGCTGCTTTTTTCTCAATTGTTGTCTTTCTTTATTATTTATTAATACCTTTAAAATGTAATCTTCAGGTGTGAGCGTATACTTTTTTCCTGTTAATTGAAAAGTTATTGAAGGAATGGAGGAAAGGCGATTGCAGTCGATGGCGTGCTAAAATTGAAAATATAAGCAACTATGGTAATCGCTAAAAGTTTAATTAATTATAAATTAACATTTATCCTTGCGCAATTTGTAATAAATAGCACTTTGTATAAAACACTCGGTAAATTCTCAGCGCCACCAGCAAAAAAGACAGATATATTTTTATTATAAAATGAGCTTAATTAATTTTTAAAGATTTCAACTTTTAAATTGTTTCTATGCCTCATTGAAATTGAAAATTCAAACTGTTAGTAATGAAAGTATACAGTATGACTCTTTTAAAATAAGGCTTTTTGTGACTAAAATGATATTAAAACGTCGGACAGCTAGATTTGTTACACTTAATGCTCATCACAAAGCAGCTGTCCAAAAGCAACAGAAGTTTTACTGTGCAGGAGTATAAGCAATATAAAAAACACCTTAATAAAAGTCTTTACTCTCAAGTTTCAAGACAATATTTCCAGCAATTGCAAATAAATGGAAGATTTTTTTTATTAACAGTTTTGCACAACATTCCTCCTTTAACCTATTTTAAAACTTCTCACTTTTCTCTACATTACACCAAGAATAACCAAAAGAAACTTTAAAACAAAACTAATCTGATTAAATTTCTCCTTAACTGCAGAAATGCCCAACGGACCAACATGCCCAACTATATAGCTGGGGTGGCCAAACCTATATCATGTTTGAGCAGCATGTCATAAAACCAAACTTTAAAGAGCCGCAATACAAAATCTAAAAACATGAATTAATTTATTCATTTACTCAAAAAAGGTTCTCACTTGAAATCATCCTCAGATTTCCCACTTTTCATCCCAAATTCATAGTGTTTTCTAAAAAAAAAGTCTTCACCTCGAATCGATCTCGTATTTCCCTATTTTCTCGTCCCAAAATCTTGGTGTTCCCTAAAAAAAAAAGGTTCTCTTTTGAAACCATCCTCGGATTTCCCACTTTTCGTCCCAAATTCAGTGTTCTTCAAAAAAAAAGTCTTCACCTCGAATCGATCTCGTATTTCCCTATTTTCTCGTCCCAAAATTGTGGTGTTCCCTAAAAAAAAAAAAAAAAAGTCACATGAATCTTTCTCAGATTTTCCATATAATTTTTTAAAAGGTTCAAAGAGCCGCATAGTTTGGCCACCCCTGGCATATAGCATACGACATTAAATAATTAAATAAATTTGGTAAAATGTTAAATGACTAACTTCGCCACCAACAATTGGAATAGCGCCAATGGCTTCGTTCAGCGCAGTAATCTCTTCTGTTGGTCCGGCAAGAAGTGAAGTTCCAGAATCCACAATAGCCTGACATCCTCCTTCACAAAAACTTGTCTTGGAACTGTCTTCGAAATAAACCCTATTCATCTTTATTTGCCAGTAGCCCTGCAATATCCCAAACTGCAACTTCCAATAGAACAATTAGCATTTTCTTCTAGTCTAGGGTTGCCATACCGTCCGGAATTTCGGATAAAATTCTTCAACGTCCTGAATTTTTAGAAGATTGTCCGGAATTTTAGAGTTTTAGAACAAGATTTTTAAATGACATGAAAAGAACATGAAACTCGTATGTTTGTTGCCTTTGGTTGGTTGAAGACCTTTTATTATTTTTTTTATTTTTATTTTTAAGAGATCACCATGATTTTGGCAGAAAAATCAAAAATCCGAGACTAATTCTAAGTGAAGACCTTTTCTTTAAGGTCTTCATGCTAGAATCCCAAACATTTTTATTCTGTCCGACCCTCAAATTTTTTTGGCTGTTACGCCTGTGTCTGTCCGAAATTCCGCCTATTCAGATATGGCAACCCTAAACTAGTCTGAAATTAGGTTAATTGTTTTTTACAATATAACTAAATTTTCAAAAGCAAATCAAAACAATCTAACACAATTAGGCTTATTCATACTTGCAGAGTTACAGGGTGGTAAGAAAAATTTCCTAAAAATCGGCTCGAGTCGACTCCTCCGAGATACAATTCTCCGCCATTAGAATCCATGGAATTTCTGTAAAAACGGTTTGGATGTTAAAAAATAAATTGGAGTAAAGAATTCACCCACCAAATGCCTCATACCTGTTTAAATAGAAAGAAAACTGATTTTTTTTCAGACCACCTTGAGCAAACATTTGATTGAAAACTGGCTGAATGTTGTTGACAGAAATACTGCGATATCCCATGCCCAAGATTCCATCAAACTTTGCTGCGACAAAAGATGAGCCGGGCTCTTTTGTTGCTTCAGCAAATACTTGATGCTTTGAAAAAATTCCACCGATCTGAAGACAAAAATATTACATATATAGGCAGGATAACGAAAGTCGCACACATTTTAAAATTAGATTCAAGAGATGGTCTTTCCAGGTTTCTAATCCAAAACAATTGGATAGAAATGCACGATAATTATATCCGAAGCAGATCTAGTTTCAAAAAAGATCTGGCCTCTTGCAGGCATTAGTCTGTTGTTTAGGACTGCATTTCAGTTACTCACAATTTTGTCCATTCCGATTATCATTTGAATTCGGCTTTTTTTTAAGTCACGAATAAGGCCATTTTAATTCACTTCAGCAAGTAATGGCAAAATACAGTTTGATCATTTTACAACGATATACATTAAAATGTTTTTAACACTGGATTTAAAAAACTAGTTATCCAAAGAAGTTATAGCATCAATAGTGCTCAACCAATTTCGTTTGAGAGCTTACTTCAACATTATCGACACTGCAATATCCGGACAAACTACCGCTGCCGTACAATATTGAAAATTCTTTGCCGTTTTTTATGTAGGTTGTCGAGGCACTGCTGTTGTATTTATTATGAGTTACTGAAAAAGAGATTGAATAAAATCGAGATTCGATTGGAGGAAAAAAGACTTCATAGCTTACAACACGCGACATCCGAGCAATGTACGGAGGGAATCCACAAATTGGACGAACCAGTGTCGAATACAACTTTGAAAGCCTGAGCTGGAGTTCCAATTGAAATAGTTCCATAATACTGCGCCTTGAGGTAGAAGTTTGTGGTTTTATTTTAATTTTACCAAAGTAGTTAAGCACTGAACTTATGTATATACTTGGGCGTACTATATAAGCCAGCCTTTTATAAAATAATAGTTAAAAAATTACATATAAGATTTTGCAAAAATTTTTTGTTAAATCTGTCGCAAAAACTTATTAGCCAAATCTTACTTACATCTAAGTAATTAGTTAAAGGCTCTGGAACTCCACGTGGGCCAACATATTTCAACTTTCTATATGAAATAAGGTTTGTAACGTCAGTTTTTTTTGAAGCGAAATCTCGACGAATAGATTTTACTTTAGTCAGTTTAATCCTGTCAAAACAAAACTGTTTAAGCTTAGCATTAAGCAATATGCGTGAAAGAACGTCTAGTCGTACGAGAGTTCAAACAAAAAAATTATTGGGTTGTTTAAACAAAACTCAAAAAGTCATATAATTTTGTACAATTACTCAATTCCGTGACAGGCATTTAAAGAAGTTTTTTTCTTTGTATAAAACGATCGCAGACATTGATCTGCAACATATTAATATTTTTGTTTAATCCTTTTAAACTGCGTTGCTGACTTTTCTTGAGTAATGATTTTAAGCACTAATTCAACTTCCAAAACGCATGCGTCATTTTTCAGTTCTCTGCTTGCGCACCTCATCACTTAATTCAAAAAGTCAGCATTTCCATTACTTTTGATAAAAGTTGAAATTTCCCGTTAAGCGACAACAAATGCGGTACTCGATTAAAACCAGTGGAATGTTAGGACAAAAAAATTTCTCTGGAAACTTTTATTAATATGCAGTACAAAAATTTTTTAACCTTTCATAGTTTGCGCCTTTTTTCGAGGTCTTCAACACCCATTACCCTTGAAACACTTAAAATCAGTGCTTTTCCATCTTCCCAGTATCACAAAATCTTGGATAATTTTTTGATGTTTATTTTTAAACAATTTTTTTGCATAGAAAACTAACTAAAAAACAAAAAAATATTTAACTGCGATCAAAAACTATATCAGTCTTTTTGATAAGTGAAATTTTCTTGGTTTTCATCTTATTTTCTATGCATTAAAGCCGTTTTTTAAAACTTGGATTTCGTAGTTTGGTGAACTCTGCTATATTTAATACCTTAACTTGGAATTTAAAGTTAGCAGTAAATGTTTTCAAGCCCGGTTGAAAAACCCAGATCCGAAACAAACAAAGGCATCATGAGCAAAAGTCAAAAAACTAACTGCAAGAAACTCACAGCAGACAAACTTAAAAAATTTTTCGATTCTACTGGCCGCCCCCACAAAACTGCTTTTCTAAATTTGCTGGGGAGCACTGATTGGTACAAACGAAAATACTGTAGCCCTGCGCCTGATCAAGCAGTGTAGCTGTAAATAATTTGAATATTTTGTGATGTTTTTCTGAAGACGAGGTTTTGTTGTACAGGAGTATCAGATAATGTTCAATGACTTAGACCAATTTTATTCCGAGAATAAATTTTTAATCATCTACAATAAATTTAATTAATTGACACGCTATTAAATTGCTAATTTAGCTTACTTTACTTTTTATTTCATTTTAATTACAAGCTTGTTAGTTTTTTTTTGTTTTTCTTGTCAATATCACCAACCGGAAAATATTATAATACTAACAGTAACTATCTCTTGCTTATTAGTAAAGAGTTAGTGCCAGAGTTGCTAACGCAAACTAAAAAAATTAAAATTTCTAAGAACTTTCAATTTGAATTTGTCTTTGTAATAACCACAATTTTGTCACCTCAAACTATAAGTTGTAAAAAAACAAAGATGGCCTTGACAACTTTTTGAGTTACGCGTATTTAAATATACGGGTATTTTGTCACTTTAGGGGATTTCGCTGACTTTATCCAAAAAGTTCATCACCACGAGGACGGATAAAGCAAGAATTCCGTTAAATTATCGGACAAGCCAGCATCTTTTTAACGAAAAGTGAATTTAAGAATCTTTATTGCTAAAAAATAGAATTTAATCTTCAAACCAAGAATCGCGAGTTTCTTTCTAACCAAAAATTGAATTTGTAACCACGGGTAAAGATAAGCAGTTCTGTTGGCCTGGTAAAATTACATGATTTGAAAAGTAAGTTTCACTTTATTTTTTTTAAGCGAAATAGAATATCATTTTTTTTATCTTTAAATAGAAAATACTGTACATGTACGGTTAGGGTTGTTAATTCAACGATATACTTACTCTAGTCTAGGTAAATATAAACCTTTATAATTACATTGGATTTTACCTGTAAGTTAGCTAAACGTGATTACTTCAGTCTATGTAAATAGAAACCTCTCTGTATTACGTTGCATGTTACCTACAAGCTAGATAAACGTGTTAAGTCCAGGTGAAGATAAACAATTCCAAAATTTTCTGATAATGATAAAACCTTGAAAATGAAAGCTGGTTATCTTTAACAGCTCTTTATTATGTAGCGTTTCATGGTTAAATTACCAGCTTAGTTTGAATTGCGTCATTTTAACAGGTTCAGTCTTTCTTGTGTTAAACACATCTCTAAAATTAATCTATTTTACATTCATTTTGCAAACTTGTAATTGCAACGGGCAAACAACCCCTTGAGACAACCAAGCAAAATTTTTTTGCGCCTTAGCACGATTAGCTTTTTTTATTCACGTTTTTAGAGTTGTTAGGGCAGAGCGACAAGCCATTAGTCAATTTCGTCAGTACTCAGTAGGCCTACAAAAATACCATTAAAATACAGTGATTTTTAACACAAAGAGCTATCATATTTTACAGTTTTATTTCAAGCAGAATTTTTTTTTAAGTAAACATAAATTAATTTTTTTTATTTACGATTTCGAATAGCTGATAAAAAGCTTACCTGCAACCTCCATCGCAACAAGAAGCCAGCGCTGTCAAGAAAAAAATAGCAATTTTCATTTTGTTGTGCAGACAGAGAAACAAAACCTTTAATTGTTCTAAAATAATGTTAAAAAGTTAATTTTGTTCAAATTATTTCGGAAATTAATTTTTTAAATTAATTGTTGTGACATGTAGTGCACAGTAGATCTAAAATAAACTAGAAATATCAATAAAAACCAAGCTATCATGAAAAGCTATAAATATAAATTTATTATATTATAGGTTAAACATATTTTTTCAAAATTATAACCTATTTTACGGCCAACAACGTCATTTATAACCTATTTCTGGATAAGTTAGCTTAAAGAAGATTTTACTTTTGTACGTACAGACGAGTACGGGTTGAATGCAGTAGCGTAATTAGGGAGGGAGTCATTGTGCCATGCCCCCTTTTGGAGACCATTAATACCAGAAATTAGCGAAAGATTCCAAGTGAAGAACTGGAAGCTTACAAGTAGCCTATTCTGTTTTTATCCGAACTCGACTGGAAATTTTTTTCCACTAAACATAATTGATTATGGTTGCATGTCTCCCCCTTTTTCAAAAATCCTCGGTACGCCACTGGTTCTAGTTCATAAATGTGAACGCAAAAGAACCAAAATGTTATTCATCTATTCAATATATCTAAGTTGAGGAAGTAACATGCAAAAAAAATCTTGTGTGTCTAAGTTTAATGCGTATCTGGATTAAACCATTCAATATGAACGGTATCTTGAGCATATACGAAACTTGACGAAAACTATTAAATATTTACTTCAAACCTGTTTTTTTCATTGTTGGTGTCGCACGAATATGATATAACTTTAAAGCACATAAAACAACCTCGTAGACTTAAGAATTGGTATTTACACCTTTTCTTCGAGACATTCAACATTACAGTAGTCATGTAGAGATATCAGATGTCTCTAAACCCAAAAAATTGCGGTCTACTCTCTACTTTTACAACGAGTCAAGATTTTTGCTTTTCAGAAGAGCATAATTTTGATTTACAACCTGCAACTTAGCGTGTAGTCAACATCACAGACAAAGCGAAAACAACGTAATCTTTGAGGTCAAAGCACTTATAATGAGATGCTTCGAGGCTATGTTAGATTAAATTGTTTAATTTTAATGACATCCCGAGCACTTGCTATGTTCAAGAACGAACGTAAACCTTTAATGACTTACTTTAAAAACGTTGGCAAGTAGAATTAAGATGAACAACATAAAAATTACAAATTATAAAAAAAAATCTTACACTTTCGATCTGTAAAAATTTTCTTGGTAAGCAAAAACTACCTAAATTAAAAAAAGAATTTTTCTGAAATACTACCACAGTCTTGCCAACGACGTCAGCTAATATGCTTAGAATCCTAGCCTGTGGTTGCCCCTACGCTGGCTTATGACATTATCCGAAGAAAATTTAAATCATTCTTAATTTTGTTTCTTGGCATAAAAAAGGTGAAGGCCTGTTTTTTATTTGCTGCACAATTTTATTTGCTGGTTAGTATTATATTTTAAACGTATAGTGGTCCGCGAATTTTTCATTACTACTTCCCCGACTATAATTTTTGTATAGACTAAAATGAGAACAATAAAAAAGCATACAACAAATCTTGTCATTTTACGTCATGATATAAAATATTCTTCGCATTTAAATTTAAAGGTGCTAAAATATCAACCTGGCAATAAACATTTTGCGTTCTTGAAACCTTGTGCTTGTAACTGTTTGACAAATAGCTTCCACATTACGCTTTTGTCGTTATTCTGCGTCTCAGGAATTTGAAAAGCAGCTTTGATTAACAATTACAAAACTTCTATAAATTTTAAAAATTCATTTACTCTGTTCAGTTCTTTATCGTGCAAAATTGCTTAAGAAAGAACAGCTGTAGAAAGGTTTATAAACTTGTTACTTGAAATACTAATTTTGTTAAGTTCTTAACTTGACTACTTCTAAAAAAAATACTGCTACTAAGCCATGGACAACTTTAAAGAAAACATTTTCAACTGCATGAATGTTGAGAACGTGAGTTAAAAATTTTTGTAATTGAAAATGAAATAAAATTTGGCATCGCACTACTTCATTTTAACAATTTTCCTCGTTTTAACCGTCGGCAATCGATAACTGTTGATCACTTCTCACGTGACTAGCTTTCTTGTTTTTTAATCACATGCACCAAAATCTCAAGCTCAGCAGAACCATAATCGGGGCATAGTTGAAGTGATTTTTCGTTCAAAGTTATGTCATTCTTATCTGTTATTTTAATTACTTTTCAACGACTGCTTGTATTCCCAGACCTTGATTACAGTATTCTGTAATATAATTTGAATCGAACAAAAAAAAATTTTTTTGCGCCATTTTAAAATGTTAAAATTTCAAAGCAGTTTGCGCTCGCACAAGATTACTTTGTATGACAAGATGTTCATATTGTTTATATTGATATTAACCTAATTGCTAGTTTTGATTTAACAAAATCACCATTGTAAGTCAGCTGGATATTTAGAAATTCGTCGTAAAGCTTCTCTTCCAAGGACTTTGATGGAAGTTACTTTGTCGGCGTCGAGTGATTAAAGCGCCGGGCTCGTGACCAACATGGTCTCGGTTCAAAACTCACTTGCGCCGTTCTGTTGTGCCCTTGGGAAAGACACTTTACAGCACATTCCCCTGCTTGGTGGTTCTAGCAAGCAGTTCTAAATTACAGTCATATCTCTATTAAAGTACAAGCGGACAGCAATATCTTGGTATCTCCGGAAGCAGGTCGGGGTGATTGCCTACCCTATGTATTAGCGCCTCCGTCGCTTTCCTGCGAGTCAGGAGGATAAACAGAGAGATAAAAAAAATTGAATACCTATTTAGGTATCCCAGATTGAAACATATGCATTTCTGCTAAAAAGTCGAGAAAATTGCACTCACACTGCTAAAAATGCACTTTTGCTAAAAAGACGGTTGTCTAAAAATACCGCCGGACATTCCACATTTTCAAACTAAAAGTTGGAATGGATATTGTCGTTCACAATGGCAATTGTTTCATTACTTTCAGTTGTCTTCACAACGGAAGTAAAAAAATCTCGCAATCAGTTTTTACAAGTTCTTAAGTAAGGTCTACGACAACAGTGGCCAAACTGCGGCTCGCCTATCTCTCGTTTGCAACTCATGTGAGTTCTTGTACTGTTTTTCCGCTACTAAATTATTTTTCCGCTATCCAAATTTTTGCTAGAAGTTGCAAAAGGTGTTTAATCACTAACACCAAACTTTAAATACATTTTCTGTTTTTCGTTATTTTTTTAGTTTTCACCTTTAATTCGGGACGAAAATAGAGATTTCGCACACTGTTTGGAAGTGTTGACCTTTTTTTTCAGTCTTCACTTGTCATTTACAATATTCTAAGAAGGGGTTCATGGGTGTTGAAAGTTCTCTAAAAAAGGAGCCATGCACCTTGAAAGGTTGAGAACCATTGCTTAAAAAACTATATTCCATTTTAAAAAATAAGGTGCCTTTTTGTTTGAATTTTGTCATAATTAAAATTTTAGAAAAATTTGAGGCTCCAAAACATTATTAGTTTATGGAATATGGCTCATGTTTGAAAAACTTTGGCCCCCATGGTATACGAGCTTATACACGTATGTTTATAAATTAGTGTTAGTTAGAAATCTATGTTATAAATATTAAAATGCTGCCTAAAATTGAGGTTAAAATACTGAATTATAAATATACTTTTTATTTTTATTTATTTATCTCTATATTTGTCCTTCTGACTCGCAGGAAAGCGACAGAGGCGCTATACGTAGGGAAAGCAATTACCCCGACCTGCTTCCGGAGATGCCAAGATATTGCTGTCCGCTAGTAATTTTATAGAGATATGACTGTAATTTAGAACTGCTTGCCAAGACCACCAAGCAGGGGAAAGTGCCGCAAAGTGTCTTTCCCAAGAATACAACAGAATGGCGCAAGTGAGTTTTGAACCAAGACCATATTGATCATCAGCCCGGTACTTTAACCACTCGACCACGCTGCCGATATTATATAGGCCTACTGAATTATAAATATATACCAAATTTAAATTGTGAAAATTTAAATATACCAAATTAAAACCATATTATATACAGTATATCAAAATTAAATTGAAAGCTTAATGTTGAAAATTTTCTTAGCTTAGATACAAAATTATCTTCCATTACTAAAACTTAAAATTAATTTATTGCTTGGCAGTTGCACAATGCATGCATTTCCGACTTTCGGATAACAAACCGATTTATCTTATTTTAGCAAATGTCGGGAAGAAAAAATTTTTTTCTCTACTAAGGTCACAATTGCGGCATGCCTCAAAATCTCTTTCATTTCAACAGATATTTTCACCAAAAGAGAAAAACGCGCGATATTGTTTCATTTTGTTTCTTTTTTTATCTGATGGAAGGCAATCTTGAAGCTGCCTCACTAGCGTGTATAAGCGATTTTATTAACAAGAACGCTTGCCGAAATGATTTAAGCGCTGAAAATACAACGATTAAACGGTCAAAAATTAGGGTTTTACAGCAAAACTAATTAAACTACTAGAACAGTAAAATTTTTACTAATTTTTTTTAACCAATAGCAAGCTTTTATCAATTCTGCGAAAAATATGACTCAAACACTTTATTTTTGCTTTATTTGATTTCCACAGGTGAGGTACTGCCTATTTTTTAGCCTTGGAGACCTTACTAAGTCTTAACATATCACTAACTATGGTCGTACGGCTTACATTAAACTCCATGCCTAATTCTCTACTTGTTTTGGAAGGCTCTTCATTAATGACAGTTAACAATTTCTTAGAAATGAGTCCTTTGGAGCGCCCACTTCTTGGCTCGTCCTTTCTTTTAAAGTGCAAAAACCATCTTCTACAGATCTTTACATTTATCACATTATGTCTTAAGTGTTTTGAAGTGATCTTGCTGCTAAACTTGTTGTACTTAATGTATTGCCCTTTGCTTGAGAGGTCATTTGGTCAATAATAGTTATTTATTTTAGTAATTATCACGAAATTGAAAAAGAAAGAATACTGTAGTAATTGAGATAACCCGACACATGCCATTCGTAAGTTATATTGCTGTAATCGTCCACAAAAATCTTAAATTAAAAAGGGTACAGAACTTTCGTTCCAACCTGATAATATAGTTTTTTTATTTATTAAGCGCGTTTTGTCAGCTTTTATTGCAATGTTAAACCGACAAAATATTTCAACACAATCACTTTTTTGCAATTTTCTTGAATTGCTGTTACAGCAAAGCAAAAAGAAACTTGCCAATTATTGACATAAAATGCATTGCTTTTAAATTCAAATTCATGCTTAATTTAAAATCAGTCCGAATACAATATATTAAACTTTATAAACTTACAACCTGAAGTGGTGTTTTTAAATTTCTCACAGCAATGGGGGGTACTCGAGCCTATCTGTCTCACAAAAAAAAGTAATTTCGGTTCAAATCATAATATATGAGTCGTTTATTACAAAGAGCAGCTTGCAATTAAGTGTCAAATCTACACAAATATAACACAATCACTGCCAAGGTGGTGCTGAAGAAAATGTTTAATTAAAAAGAAAATAATATCTTCTCGAAAAACGACTATGCTTTTTTTGAAGATAGTTAACAAAAAACTCATCTTTAAGTTTTTCATCCGACACTCGTCATGAGATGCTTATCGAAATGTAGGACGAAAAGCTTAGTAATGAGCTTTCTGTGAGCTATTTTCAAATTCTGTACAACAAATCACTTTTTTATATGCTTTTTTTCGTCAAAAAAACTTTTAATTTTATGTAAAAAACAATAAAGAATAAAATTCTAAAATCTAAATAGGGCGGTAAAAAGAAGTCAGTTTAAATGTTTTTTTATAGCAACATCAACTTTAAAATACAGACACATTCTTAAATATCGGATAATTGAAGAGAACATAGAATAATTATTTCAAATGAGCAAATCCCACACGATTATTGCCGAAATCAAAAGTCGTGTAATATTTTCCCATAAATGCGTCACCGAGAATCCACAAGGGTCCACGTGGGGGAGGAACATCCAAACTCATAAATCCAGAAAGACAAATTGTCTCTCCTAATTGAGTTTCCTAAAATTTTACATTATTTTAAAATCAGCTGATGTCAATTTGATTTGAATAATTTAAAGGTTCAAATCCACAGTACTTCAAAAAATACAAAGAAGTTTTGCAAAAAGAATCATAAGTCGGGTAATTAAGTAACTTGCTCTATCAATGGATAGCAGAGGAACAAAGTTGACTTAACTTTTAAAATTGTCAATTTATGCTCGGTAGAAGTTTGCAGCAAAACTATAAATGTTGATAAATGTACAAATTCAGTTCGCTATTTCATTCAAATACAAAATTATTGAATTTACACTTTTGCTTGCTCTTCCGCGACCGCTTTCGACAAGAATCAAATCAAAAAATTGAAATATTTCAAATTTAATCTTTTCCCGCTAAGCACGAAAAAATTTGCGCTTTGGCCATTTTAACGTTTTCGGTTACAAGTTTCACTTTTTCTGCGTCCGCTTTCAGACTAAACTGACTTGAAGTTGAATGTCGCGATAGAATTCCAACTTTAACACGAAACTTCAAAAAACATTACTCTAGAGCAGGGTTTCTCAAAGGGGCACGAGGCATTTACCGGGGGGGGGCTACGAGCAAAAGTCTTGATTTTAGTCCTCACTTGACTTTTGATACGAAAATAAAAAATCAGAGGCAGTTTCAAAGTGATGACCATTTTTTTTATTCTTCACTTGACTTTTGAAACAATATTCTAGGCAGGGGGCCACGAGTGTTTGCGAGTCTCTGAAAAGGAGCCACGGAACACCAAAGTTTGAGAACCACTGCTCTACAGTAGAGATTGTTTCAAGTTTTAAGATGCTTGGTTTTCTTAGTCCTTTGTAATAGCTTTTTGAACATATCTCTTCATTGCACACGTGCTCGTATTAAAATCAATATTAAAATGAATTATGAATGTGCAAGACTAAACTACTTCTGCTTTACATCATTGTAGACGTAGATGTGGGTAACAATTATTCATGTGCCGTCGAGAAAATCAAAAAATTCAAAACTTAAATCGATCTAATTGTGACTACAGTAATTTGTGGTGTTGTGGTCGAAAAACGGTTTAAAGCGCTTGATCTAGTTAAAAGCTGAAGTTTTTTTGCTTATGGAAACTAGTTTTCTTTTCAAGATAAACTTTGGTGGATTCAAAATGTATTTTTATGCCTTGTTTCACAAAATAAACAGTTCAAATTTTATGGACCATTAACAAATTACTGCAGCGATAAAATAATTAAAATCACTCGATTAAAAGTTATTTTTATAAAAATAAATTATAAAATTAACTTTAGTACTTTCATGCTATCGCCCCACCGTCTATTGCTTCCTGTTATTTTCAATACATTTCTCATGGCTTCTTCTTTATTTGACCCTGGTGCTGAAAGGGGTATTTCGGGTTAGTTTCACCGAAAAAAATCGCTAACAGAGATTTTTTAAAGAGACCCCAAAAGTCTTGGGTTTTGTTCACTACTTGCTGATGGTAGGGCAATAACAAGAAAGCACATTAACTTTTAATCTTCTTAGGAATTAAAGATTTAAAGATTGATTTCCCGCAGTTAATCTTTTTTTTAAATATCATATTTCTTTAAAATGCGCACGAATTCGCGACAAAAAAAATAGAATGCACCCTTGAATACAATGCGCATAAATAAAGTCAACTGGCAGACAGTGCGTGCTGCGTGCCTGCTACATGAACGCTTTTATAAATTGTTCTGTATAAAAACACCCATTGCTTTGGATTTAAGGGTCGAAGCTACTTTTAAATGGAGTACGTTAGGTTTAAAGTTGGCCGAAAGTTGTTATCATAAAATAAAATGCCCCCTTAATTAGAATGCGCCATTGTTTAGAATACGCACATTCTATTTGAAGAAATACGGTAAGCCAGAAATCTTGAACAAATTTGTCACGTAATCGAACCCGCACTGTGCGCACGTGTACTGTACTAATCACGTGATCTCCCTGGATAATTCGCGGAGTGCTTGCGCCTGCCTTGGCAGTTACGCGAAGGGTAAAATTCTTCTGTTTCAATTGTTGTTATGACAGATGGTAGTGCAGCGTCTTTCAGTTGAATAAAGCGAATGTTTATTTGCTTGCATTAGTCTAAAACAGAATTGAAGGTTTGCATCTGGCACTCTGCCAGCATTGTTTCACAAGTTTGCTGCAAGCAACAATCGGTGGGAGATTAATCCTACGAGTTAATGAAAAAAACATGGATAAATTTATGAATCTCGGCTATTTCGTCTAAAACAGTGGTTATCAACTGGTGGGCCATGGCGCTGTTTTCAGTGGCCCACAGAGCATAAATCAAAATGAAAGCAATATGAGACTTGTGGAATGATGTCATTATTGAGAAATCGCAGACAAATTCCAAATAAAAACTTTTTTTTTAGAGATCACCAGATTTTTGCGATGGAAATTAAATTCTGTAAAGTGGGCCATAATATGAAAAAGGATGAATACAAACAATGAACTAACAGTAAAGCAACAATGTTGGTTTACTTTTTATAACTATTTAGTAGGACCCGCCAAGTTAATTTTTTTTTCAGGGCTTTTTTACATGATGAAACTGACACAACGTTAGTATGGTTTGCTGAGGAGTCTTTTTAAGGAGTTTTGTGAGTCAAAGTTAAGTCAAAATTGGTCAAAGTTTTACCTTAGCAATTTTCACATACAAAACTCATCACCCCCACCTCGAGGTGCACAATTTTCGGTTAAAAAATTCTTGATTTATGTGGTAATAATGTTTACCAATATAAATTGGGTATAAAAAAAAGTTTTATCCTCTTGCAAGTAAAAAAATAATGTGTCTCTAAATGCGTGTTAGTTATAAACAGTCGGCAACGTGGCCAAGCAACTAAGAGCGCCGAATCGATGGCGAACATGATCGACACAGTCGTGGTTCAAAACCTTCTCGCGTCATTCCGTTGTGTCCCTAATAAAAATACAGGGTGTCCATAAATTATCGCTGTAACTTCAAAAATTTGTCATAAATCCATTTTTGACGTTATTATAGTACAGTTTGTGCAAAAAAAATCAAGGTTTTATCTAATTATGCTTTTGTCTTTTTGCTGTATGTATTTAATTATTTGCCGTTGTGCAGATTCTCGAACTCCTAAAATGAGCACTCCCCAGGAAAAGGTCCAGTGCGTGTCTTCGTTTATACAGACAAAATCAGACACCCCAGTCCAGACAAACTTCCGCACTAACTGTCTGATTTTGTCTCTATAAACCAAGACATGCGCTGGACCTTTTACTGGGGAATGCTCATTTTAAGAAACTCAAGAATCTGCAGAAAGACCAAAAAATAAGTAAATAAATACAGTGTTTTTCGATCTACTTTAGTCCTCTACCGATCAATTTTAATGTGTACCGACCAAAAATAGTTATGTCGACAAACTTTATTTTTATTGGTAAATACATGTAAACAATTTTGAGGTATAATTTTTACTATAAGTTTTTTTGTTAATTAAAGTTTTACAATTACTGCATTTTCAAAAACAAATATTGTAAGAATATCATAATTTTGTAGAATAACTCAAAGAATTTATTGGGTTTTTCGATCTAATTCGTTGTTTTTGCAATCAAATTCGTTCTTTTTGCAAAAACTTTTATATATATACACAGTATCTTTGTATAGGGTCTCCCGATAGGGTCTATATACATACATAAATAACATGGGTCTCTGTATTGATGATGATGATGATGATATTTTATTCATGCTTAGTAACATTATTAAGTATATGCAATATACAGTACTATGAAGCATGAAAAGGAAACGCGACACAACGACGAACGTTAAACATGCAGAAAGTATAGAGAGAGTTGAGAAAGAGAAAAAATAAAAAGCACGGCCGCGTTACCTAATTCAAACTAAATATTATTATTCAAAAAGACAAAAAAGACAAAAAAATGACAAAAAATGTGCAGTGCAGGAACGGTTATGTAAATCATTGGGAGGCACAACCGCCCTATATTGCTAACTATGAATTTAGCTCAACTGAGCATGGAGATCAACTGAGAATTTAACTCAACTGAGCATGGTATTAGGTCTCCATAATCTATAGTCTCTATAATTATGTTTCTATAATATAGTCTCAATAATGTAAATATAGATAGGTATATATACGTATCGGAGATCCTATATGGAGACCCAATATTATGGGGACTATATTATGAAGACCATATTATGGAGACCTAATACTGTATCTATTATAGAAACTAAATTATAAAGACCTAATTTCGGAGACCTAATATTATGGAAACTATATTATAGAAACCTAATTATGGAGACTATATACATCAAATAGTCTATATACCTATCTATATAGACATTATTGAGACTATATTATAGAAACCTAATTATAGAGACTATAGATTACGTATGGAGACCTAATACAGAGACCTCATATTATTTATATATGTATATAGACCCTATCGGGAGACCTAGTACAAAGATACTGTATATATATAAAAGTTTTTGCAAAACGAATTTGATTGCAAAAACAACGAAGTTGATTGCAAAAACAAATTTGATTGCAAAAATAACGAATTAGATCGAAAAACCCTATTTACAGGTATTCTAAAAATCTAAAGTAAGATTTGAAACGCAAAACCTAATTTTTTTGTTAAATGAAGCACATACGTAACATAACTAGACCATCTTTAAATATTCAAATAAATTCTTTGAGGTATTCTAGAAAATTACGATATTCTTACAATATTTGTTTTGAAAATGCAATAGTTGTAGGACTTTACTTAACAAAAAAAATTATAGTAAAAATTATATCTCCAAATTGTTTATTTACCAATAAAAATAAAGTTTGTCGACATAACTATTTTTGGTCGATACACGATTAAAATTAATCGACACAAGATTAAATTTGATCGGTACATGATTAAAATTGGTCGACACAGAACTAAATTTGATCGGTAGAGGACTATAGTAGATCGAAAAACACTGTAAAAGTTTTTGCAAAAAGAATTTGATTGGAAAAACAACGAATTAGATCGAAAAACCCAATAAATTCTTTGAGTTATTCTACAAAATTATGATATTCTTACAATATTTGTTTTTGAAAATGCAGTAATTGTAAAACTTTAATTAACAAAAAAACTTATAGTAAAAATTATACCTCAAAATTGTTTACATGTATTTACCAATAAAAATAAAGTTTGTCGACATAACTATTTTTGGTCGGTACACGATTAAAATTGATCGACACAAGATTAAATTTGATCGGCACATGACTAAAATTGGTCGACACAGAACTAAATATGATCGGTAGTGACTAAAATTGATCGACACATGATTAAAATTAATCGGTAGAGGACTAAAATAGATCGAAAAACACTGTAAATGCAGCAAAAAGACAAAAAAGCATAATTAGATAAAAACTCGATGTGCTTGTCTTTCCTTTTGCACAAGCTGTACTAAAATAACGTCCAAAATAAATTTATGGCAAAATTTTGAAGTAGTAGTGATAATTTATGGACACCCTGTGCTTTACGACACTTTCCTCTGTTTGGAAGCCTTGGAAGGCAGCTTGTAATTTTAATCTTATCACTAAAAAAATAAAAACAAACAAAAAATTTGGACCCGACAGCAATATCTTGGCATTTCCGAAACCAGGTAAGGGTAATCGCTTGTCAGTTTCCCAAAGCCTTCCAAGCTTTCCTGCGAGTGAGAAAGATAAATCCGGTAAAGATGAAAGTAAAAATAAAAAAAAAAAGGTCAGGCCTATACCAAGTCACATTATTAAAGCATTAAATTATTTTTTAAATGCATGTTGAAGCTTTTATACGAAATAATTATCATGCAAAAGAATACATTTTAACAATGTTTGTAATCGTGGATCACTAATGTACAAGACAAACTGAGATTTTTATCTCGCTCTCAAAGAAAAAAATTACAATTATTATCTAATCTAATAAAAATGAGCATTTCTGCAACAATTTAAATGAAATTTCTCCAAAAAACTTCTATAATAACAGGCCAAAATTATTAAGTCAAAATAAAGGCCTACAATTGAGTATTTATTTATGAATTAACAGAAAAATCACATACACAGTTCTTTACTTACCTTCAACACGTAATCATCGGGCGTAAGAGTGTACTTTATCCCACTTAAAGTAAAAACAATATCAGGCATCGAAGACAGCTTTTTGCAATCGACCATATACTGTAGAAAAATTGTCAGAGATTATTTTTTAAATAGTTACTGCTGTTAGGGATAACTGAAAAGTTGTTAAGACCGTATTTTCTCGATTGTAAACCGCATGTGGTAAGTGCTAAAATTTAATGTAAGCCGCGTTCAATTGTAAGCCGAATATCAAAAACATTAAAATTTGAATTAATTCGCAAGAATATCACAAACATAAGCAGCATAAAGTATTTCATGAATTTAATTAAATTGCAGAAACACGTTCATCATCGTTACTATCAAAGTCATTAATAATACTATTCAAATTGCCAGCAACTTCCTCATCATTAGCCTCATATTGTTCATTGCGTAGACAAAAAAATTTTAGTTATATCATCTGTAGTGATTTAACATACGTCAAAAGAGTTGATAATAATTTCTGTCGAAACTTATTCCATACTTCAACAACATACCAAGCTATAAACTTTATTTAGTTGGAAAATGTAAGCCCCTTTCATTTATAAGCGCCCCTGAAAATAAAGCGCAAAATGTTTAAAAAAAATTGTAAGCCGCAGCTTACAATCGAGGAAATACGGTAACATGTTAAAAATTCACTAAAACTGGAAAGTTGTTAAGTAAACCTACGAATTTTTACGAAAAAACTTTTCAATAGCTCTTGAAAGCAAATGTTTCATTTAAAATTCTTTTGTTAATTGAGTAGCCTTTACAAAAGCTGTTTTGAAAAACTCGAATCATCAAGCAAACGAGCGGTCCATCCACGAGTGGTCTTTTCCAACAGAAAAATTTTACCTGCAATACATAAAGACGTTCTTCCCACTTTTTAACAAAGTAACGTCGTATATGAATACGTGTGCCACTGCGATAGTGGTGGTGGTGGTGGTGGTTTTACCCGACCCATTCCTAGGGATGGGGGCGCGGATCAATTCCGCGGAATCCCAATAGTCGGGCGACTCCCCACGGACGGGACCAGAGGTCCAGAAGAGAAGGGGTGTGGCCGAAAATGGCCCGACGCAGAGGGTCTAGTACAAGGCAGTCGAGCACGAGATGTGAGAGATCCTGTGGTTCAGAACCACAGTTGCTGCAAGAAGGAGTCTCGGCTCGACCAACCCTGTGGAGATAAGAGTTGAGGAGAGTGCTGTGCCCGTTGCAGCGTAAACGGGAGAGAGCACAGCGAGCGGAGCGAGGGAGAGTAAGCTCCTCGGGAGATACTGAAGGGATTCGGTGTTGAAAGAAACCAGATTGGACACTGCGTCTCCAACTGGTGTAGAGGGATAGTCGTTGGGAGGAGATAAGAGGTGTGAGGGATACTGATATACTGGAGGGATCGAGAGAGGCACCGGCTTTAGCTAGAGAGTCAGCTAAGTCGTTACCTGGGAGGGAAGAGTGACCAGGTATCCATTGTAGATGGACAACCTTGGATTGAGATAGAGAGTTAAAAAGAGATTGGGTATTGGATAAGGATTTTGGGGTTAAATATGGTAGGGGGGTAGAGAGAGTTGATAGGACTGATAAAGAGTCGGAAAAGAAGGTGATGGAGTCGAAATTACATGTCTTGGAGTGAGAGATACACCACTCAAGAGCATGTAGGAGAGCGAAGGTTTCAGCACTATAACTGGTAGCCCAGAGACCAGTCGAGAAGGAAAGCGAGGTAGCAGTGACACACTTTGTACACTTGATGTGTATCCCTGCACCACCCTGTCCCAGCCCGCCAGGCACCGAACCGTCAGTCCAGGCAGAGATATCGCTGTGAGATAGAGTGGAAAGATGGGAGGTAGCTGCAGTGTTGCGAAGGGAGGGGGGGTTTTTGCGAGAGCATGGGGATGAGAGGTGGAGTGAGATTGTGTAATTAGATGGGGCAGACCAGGGGGGTTTAGGAGGGCAGAGGATTAACGGTAAACGGCGCTGAAGTTGCCGATTACCGCAAAGTGAAGTGTCGATCAACGCGCTTCCGGCTTCGACAAATTAAAAGGAAATAATAACCAAGGAAAATAATTTAATTGAAAACAAGTAATAACTGAAACGTTAAAACGTGGAAAATGAAAGCGAAAACGAAAGCGGAAACGAAAGCGGAAACGAAAGCGGAAACGGTAATCTGTAAATAAATAAAAACAAACTAAAAATTAAACACAAAAAGAAAACGCATAGGTGTCTTACCGAGCAGTTCACTTCGGTGCTGACTCACGGGGAAAACGGGAATTATCTTAAACTGCACGCTAAGTCTACTCAGACTTCAACCAGCTGCCCACAAACACTGCAGCTGGTCGCCTCACAAATTGAGAAGTGTGTACAAACGCAAAAAAGCCAGCTCTAAAATCAACGCGCTGCAGACACAACTATGCTTCAAGGTGAGATTAATTAAAAATAAAGCGTAAAACAAAAAAGGCGCTGGCAGCGAGTGCTCGCGCAAATTATGATTAGAAACTCAAGAGAAATAAAATAAAACACGTGCGTTGGTAATTTTCTACAGGGGTAAGGTTATGTGATCTGGAGAAAGATCTCCATGAGCTCTTTTTGAGACGTGTACGGGGGTTAGAGTTCGCAAGAGAGGCTATGGGAAAGGTGGGAGGTAGACGGAGGGCTCGTTCAAAGAAGGAAAGGGATTGGTGAGTGAGGGTGACTCGTAGTGGTGGTAGAAGTGCTTCTATATGAAGTAGAGGAATGGGAGTGGACGATAGACAACCTGTGATTACTCGACAGGAAGATCTATGCATCCTCTCCACGGAGGTGATGTGAGTAGGAGATGAGAAGGGAAACCAGCCTGGGGAAGCATAGGTGAGGATGGGGCGAATGAAGGCTTTGTATAGGGTACATAAGGATTCTTTTGATGGACCCCAGGAGGCAGAGGCAATGGAGCGAAAAGCACGGAATCGGCTGTGAAACTTTTTCCGTAAGGATAAGACGTGATATTTGAAAGAGAGAGTGCGGTCGAAGGTTACACCGAGAAAGGTTGGACGAGGGTTGAATTTGAGAGGGGTGTTAAGAATGTGTAGAGGGTTGTATACGTGATTGGTAGGGGTCTAAACTGAAGAAGGATGTTTCACATTTGAGGGGGTTGAGAGGAAGGCGCCATTTTGAGGACCACTCCACCAGTCTGTTGAGGGCAGCTTGTACTACAGCGGTTGCACACTCAACACTCGGGGAGGAGGCCCAGATGGCTAGGTCATCTGCATAGAGAGAGGTCTTAACAGATGCAGGAAGGAAAGTGGGAAGGTCATTGATGTATAAAGAAAAGAGAACTGGTCCTAGAACCGAACCTTGGGGAACTCCTCTTCGGAGACGGAAAGGACAACTGTATGAATTACAGATACGGACTTTCGAACGCCGATCTGAGAGGTAGGATCGTATCCATTCGATAAAGCAAAGAGGAAGATCTAATGAGAGGAGTTTAGAGAGTAGGGCAGAGTGCCAAACTGAGTCAAAAGCTTTCGCAAAATCTACAGTGGCAAGGACTGTACGTGCGCCTGGCTTAGATTGGTGGAAGGAATCTGCGATTGACTGTAAGAGAAGGAGAACCCGGTCTACAGTCGATCTATTAGGTCTAAAACCAGCTTGCACGGGTGAGAGAATGTCATGTAGTTCGAGAAAATATGTTAGTCGTCCTAAAACCATTCTTTCGAAGAGTTTGGAGGTACATGAAGTGAGAGAAATGGGTCTATATGAAGAAGGTGAGTCAGAGGGTTTTCCGGGTTTGAGAATGGGGATGATTGTTGATTGTTTCCAAGCAGACGGGAAGGTGTGTGTTGACCAGGAAAGGTTGAAGGTGTATAGAAGAAAATTTAACGCAGATTGTGGTAGGTGGGATAGAAGAGGGTAGGTAATTTGATCAGGGCCTGAGGAGGTTGAGGTTGAGAGTTGAGAGATAGCTGTAAAGAGTTCAATTGAGGAGAATGGTGAACAGAAAGTGGAATGCAGGGTGTTGCAGTGTGCAGTTCTGATTTGATTCATTTGGGCTTTCTCGGTGCTTCGAAAAGGTTTTGGGGTTTGGGTAGAGAAATGGGACTGTAGGTGTGAGGAGAGATGGTTGGCACAATCTACAGGGGTATGGCAATTTGAGAAATTGGGAAGGTCAGAAGTAGTTGGGGAGGGGGAGCCAGAGATGGAGCGAAGTAGAGAAAAGACTTCACTGGGACGGGTTTTAGGAGAAAGGCTAGAGCAAGTATTCTGCCATGACTTGGCTTTAGCCTTATTAATCACAGTGGAGGTATATCTGGAAGTAGCAATATAGTGCTGGCGGTCTTCTTCGGAACAGTGTGCCTTCGCAAATGCCTTTCGGCGTTTTGCGACGGCATCTGCGACTTCAGGAGACCACCAGGCTTTAGCAGGACGGTTGATGTTGCCGAAAGGAATGGCAGAAGTGGCAGCATCATTGAGGAGTTTGGTAAAGGTGTGGGTGGCTTCAGAAAGAGAGAGTTTTGTAAAGGTAGAGGGAGTGGGGCAGTGACCTCGGCTCAGATCATCTTCCTATCTCCATCACTATTCCCACTTCCCCTATAATTAACTCTTTCCACCGCCCCCCCTCTTTTAACTATAATAAAGCTCGCTGGGATGAATACCTTACTTATATTGATGCCACTGCGATAGTCGGTACGTGGGTCGAACGTCTCAACATTTGCAGGATAGAATCCGCCAGCATGTGCCAAAGTCTATTCGGAACAAAACCAATTAAAAACGTAAAAAATCATAACGCCCAGGAAAACTAACTAATTCAATATCGCATTGTGACTCAGCGATTGGAAACCATTTGTTACATAACCAAAAATGTGCATCTCACTATTAAGACAATCAATTTTTTATTCTTTCTAAAGCACGACTCGATTTACATTTATCAGTCTTACTCGTAGAATCAATTTTTATCACTCTTCGTAAACCTAATTTGTGTAGACAGAAAGAGTTAATTTGTTTACAGAAAGCTTTTTAAAAAACTTTTTGTTTAGAAGCAATCCTTCTGCGGTACCATTGAAAGCAATTACATTTATTGTTAAATGACTAAGCTTATTTTTCACTACAAAAAGAAACGGTCAATTGGTCATCATTTGCGCCCATGACGCAATAGATCTAAATTCAATTTCCGGGCCGATCACATCCGACACACTGTCGCTACAGTTCGCCGAAGTTGGGACAGTAATACTCAAGTGGCAGTGCTACTGTGGCCCAGGTGCAATGTTGGGGAAAGAGCGCTGCGACTTATGCTAGGGCCGCTCATGGAAGGTTTTTGTTTCTAAAATTTAAGGTGAGAAATCTACGGTTAGTGTCGGAAGTTTTATGCAAGTTGCAAAACAGGGTCAATGCTTCTGTTTTGAGAAAATGTTTTCCATTTCATATTTAATCGAGAACATTTTTATTCCAAAACAAAATGTTTCCCAAAAATTTAGCGATCACCACGTATTTGCTTAATAATTTTATTAATTTGATATGAATGATCACATGATTTTCTAGGCCAAAGTTAAAAAAAACTAAGTTTTGCAAAAACGAAAGATTTTTAGAGCATGCTTTGACAAGGTGCACACTGCTTTAGTATATTTAAATGCGAATCGACACATGCATAAAAAGTAGATAATCAAGCATTTTACTATTTATCAAAAGCAGAGCATAACTTTCAAAGTTTATAATCGCAAAAAGTCGGACGTTTTGAAAAATAAAAAGCTTTCAAAAATTAATAAACAAGACGTGCCATAATCAAAAATCAGTAATTTTAACTCTTTTGCTATGAGATTTGTGCGCTAACGACGCTGTAAAATGAGTTTTTCAAGAATTAAGTAACTGAAATCGCAAAACATTGAACTGAATAATGAAAAACAAACTATTACAGCCAAGCTGTTGATCAGACGCAACAAAATAAAATATCGATTGAATGAAATTATAGAAAAATAAAATCAAATTACTTACTTCACCAGCAATGATTGGAGTAGCGCCAATGGCTCTATTCAATGCAGCAATCTCTTCTGATGGTCCAGTAATAAGTGAAGTTCCAGAATCCACAATAGCGTGACAGCCTCCTTTACAAAAACTTGTCTTGGCGCTGTCTTCGAGAACAATACTATCCATTTTTATTTGCCAGTAGCCCTGCAATGGCAAAAGCATTTTTTACAAATTATTAAATAGTAACCAGATGTTTTTAAATTTCCAAAAACAACAACAATAGATTGGTTCAAGTTATTATTAAACTAAAACTACACAAAAAACTATTCTGCAGAAAGTATTTCTATAACGGAAAGAAATAATTCGAAGCACAAAACAAGGGCGAGGCTGCTGAGATCGATTTCACCTTTTTTAAGCAGAATATCTATCACCTGCGATTAAAATGCACAAGACTTGGGTCGAAATTTCATTTCTTTTCAAACCCACACTGCCGTTGCTGTGGGTGATGGTTTACCCGATTCCATGAATGGAGAGATAAACAAGCTCTACATCACTGGGTAAATAAGGATTCTCGAAAATACAAAATTATGGGGATACAATACTGGAAGGAATCGGGTATCAATAGAATTGAGATAAAAAAATCTATTGGGGTAAAAAGAGATAAGTTAGAAAATAGGTAAACTTTTCGTAGCTCAGGGCCTAGACAAGCTCTGAAAAAACACAGCGGGTAGTACTAATTTTCTAACAAAATGCAGTTTCCTTTAATTGTTCATGACGTTATTAAAATTAGCAAATAAAAAAAGTCGGCCCTCGGTCAATAGACGTATTTTCGTTTGCCGCTCAGACAAATTTAAGTTTGAGACCCTTGCTTTATACGAGGATATATGTTAAAAAGAAAAAATAAACATAAATTTAAACGTGATTTGGTGACTTAAAACAACAAAATTAAATTTAAATTAGCGTGGTCGTGTGGCTAGAGTGGCGGGATTATGATCGACATGGTCTCGATTCAAAACCTACTCGCGCCATTCTGCTGTGTCCTTGAAAACGAAACTTTACGGCACTTTCCCCTGCTTGGTGGTCTTGGCAAACAGTTCTAAATTTCAGTCATATCCCTATAAAATTAAAAAACCAAAATAAAAAATTTCAACCGGACAGCAATATCTTGGCATCTCCTTAAGCAGGTTAGGCTAATTATTTGCCCTACGTATGAGCGCCTCCGTCGCTTTCCTGCGGAGTCAGGAGAATAAATATAGAGATAAAAAAATAAAATAAAATATGAATGAAACAAAAAGCAGCGCCATCTTTCATACTTGGACAGTCACAGGGTGGTATGAAAAATCCCCAGTAAACTTAGATGAATCTACTCCACCAAGGAACAATTCCCCACCAGTTGGATCGCCAGCGTTTCTACGAAAAATATAAACAATTAAAAAGCTGAGGAGCAACTACATTGTTTAATGGCAAACACAGCACTTGCTCTTAATAAATACATCAAAAAATAAAATAATTCAAAAAAATGAACCTATCCAAATAAAACGAGAACTGGTTTTTCTGCACAGCGCCCTGAGCAAACATTTGATTGAAAACTGGCTGGATGTTGTTAACAGAAATACTGCGATATCCCATGCCCAAGATTCCATCAAACTTTGCTGCAACAAAAGCTAGTCCAGGCTCTTTTACAGCTTCAGCAAACACTTGATTTTTCGAAGAGACCCCAGCGATCTGTAAACAAAGCATACCAGAAAAACAATTTTGTTTTTTCTTTATCAATTTTATCTAATCTGTTAGGGTTACGGTGTCACATTGTCTTTTTCTTTACTGGCACAAAGTCTCTAAGTCTACCGACATTAGTTTTGGTTATTCCACAGGCCACTTTCGCTGAAATAGCCGAATAAAGCTTGTGAAGGTTTCTATGAGTGCTATGCCTTCATGGCCATTGACAAGCTATCTTGGCAGTAATCTTTTAATACTCCTGTTGCTTTTTAGTCGTAAAGCTAGTCTTAAACCCATTATACATTTTTTTATTTGATCTTGTGATTGTGAGATGATGGTACTGTGAATGTGTTTGAGGTTTTGTTTATGTTGCTCAGGTGTGACGTTTACATTAAAGATGATAATAACAATGATATTAATGTAACTGCTGATTTGAAAGATTTTAGCCTACATGTTTCGGGGTGAAGGTTAGGAATGTTCCTAGCCTAACATCAATCTTTTCAAAATTTTTAAATGGCTTAATTTCAAATACTCGAAAACTCTTTTAAAAAAGTTATCAAGGTCTTTTGACAAAGCGTGTTTTCTTTGATTTTTTGCGAAAAAATACAATAATGTAAAACAGCGTGGTCCAACTACGGGCCCGCGGAATAATTTTGCACAAGTCTTGTCGATTACAAGCAGCGGCAACCTTTTTTTTTCAGAGAACGCTATGATTTTGGGACGAAAATAGGAATTTCGGAGATCGATTCCAATTGAAGACCTTTTTTTTTTTAGAGAACACCCTGAGTTTGGGACAAAAATAAGTTTTTTTAGCCGGTTGAGGCCCGCAAACTCGAATAATTTTGAAAAGTGGCCCACAAGAGTGCAGAAGTTGGACCACCCTGATGTAAAATAAAGGAGCCGAGTTTGAAGTTTTGCGGGCGTGCGAAATCCACGAGGCTGCAAAATATGATGTCATAATAGACACTGAGATTACTAACAAACTTTTTTAAATTTGTATGTGACAATTACTCATAAATATTTACATTAGATGTTACGGTTTATTCCATTTTTTTTCTGTTCGGCTGGCATCAAAAAAGTGCTTAATGATAGTTAAGCTCATGGTCGTTATAATTAGTTAAACTATCAGAGCACGAAAATTATTCTAACATTTATTAGCCCTGACAGTTTGTTTAACATATTTAGGCCTGTCGTGATTCGTGTATCCCGGATGCGTGGTTGCAGCATGCTCGGCTTATATTTTAATTTATCAACTTCTTATAATATTTATTATGCGAAATTTTGTGCGACGGCGTTTCTGTGTCCCCATTTTGTGCAACGGCGTTAGTGTCACACGATCGGTGATTTGGATATTCGATTATGCTCACTACATGTAGTGACGTGCTTCATCATTTCGGAGACAGGCAACGAAATTCTATAGGGCGTGATTGCGCTACTCTGTGTTAGAAACGTTTTTAAATTATATTTAATGAATCAATTTGATTAATTCTATTCGAATAAGTTTTTGTATTAATAATATTGTTTTAGGGTGAAGTTTTAATCCTAATACTGTATTTTGGTGCGCAAATATCGATTACAATTACATACCATGTTTCCGCTATGAGCATGGAATGGAGTATTTTTTCTTTCTATTATTGATTTTTTTTTGCTTCGCTTAGCGCTTAAGCGCGAAAAGAAGCAAAAAACAAATAGAACAAACAAAGAATGCTTTATTCCACGCTCGTAGTGGAAATGAGCCCTTAGGCTCATCAGGGAGTCATTGAAAATCTGAAAATAATACAAAAAGCACAATTTAAACCAGGGGTGACGAAACTATTAGTTGTCGCGGGCCGCTTTGTCAGCTCCAGCTGAGTAAGCGGGCCGCACAACTTTTTACATGTTATAAAACCTTTTTTCCTATAATTTAAAAAGCAAAAAGACTTTATATCAAAAACAGTGATTCGAACTCGAATTAAAAAAATATATGATCGAATTTCAGTTCATAAATTGAAGAATTTTGAAAAGAAAATAAATAATATTTTGGATTTTACTTTTCAAATAAAATTGTTGAATATCAAATACACATGAGTTGTAGATTTTCTTTCAATTGGACAACTGAGTTGTACATCTACATTCAATTGAACAATTAAGTTGTACATTTACTTTTGATTGGAAAACTAAGTTGTCAATTAATATTCGTTCTCTGTTAAATTAATCCATTAAAAGAATTTGTTTTACAGTGGGGTTTCGGTCTACGAGATTAATTCGTTCCAGGAGTGACTCCAAATTTTCTATGGTTGGCGCAGTTTCCTTTTATATCCAATTTAGATTCAAATGCTTTTTTCAAAGCATTGTCATCAACCCCTTGCATAATGTGTATGTACAATTGCACTCCATTAGCTCTTACCAAACCAACAATTAAATCTTGTAAGCTTCATATCCAACTACTCTAAAGTACTTTTTTATTTTCAACAGTTTAACATGATATATAGTTCATATCATAGCTCTTTCAGTTCTTTACAAAATTGCCATCTAATTTATTCTAAACACCGAGTCTTAATCACAATACAATATTGCAGATCTTATACAACTTTGTCTTTAGCAAAAACTTCTTTCCTTGTAATGATTCCTCACATTTTTTAAATTTAATTTTAACAATTTTTATTTTTATTTTTATTGTTACAGTTGCTTCACTCCCATCTCAAGCATTCAGTTTAAATCCTAAATGATAAAATATTTTCTATGTTTCACTTTCTCACACTAATCAATGATCTCGACCGTTTCTTCAATCACATTTTGTAAAGTTTTGTAAGTGAAAGACTTAGACAGATACAAAGTTACTCTCTTCACCTTTGCAGATCTTCTATGTGTTTAATTTCAACATAATTAACGTTTCTACAGCAGTATTGGCATATGTAATTTCTTACAAATTTTATAAATTTAATATAGGCCTAAAAAAGCTGGTAATAACAAAAAAACTTACTTGAACAGTATCTTGACTGCAAAACCCAGACAAACTTCCACTTCCATACTTTATTGCAAACTGGGTGCCATTTTTAACATAAGTACTTGAAGCTCCGTGGTCATACTTGTTATGTAGTACTAAAGTCCAAATGATTATTAACAAAGTTTAATTTCAAAAAGCACTAATTAATTAATAACTTACAGCAGGCAATATTAATGATGGAGCAATGAACAGAAGGAACCCAAAGGTTTGATGAACCAGTATCAAAGACAACTTTAAAAGGCTGAGGAGGAGTTCCAATAGAAATTGAACCATAATATTGTGCCTAAAACCAAAAGTATAAAATATCTTTCTAAAACAACAATAAAGAAAAAGTGGCTAATTATAGTAAACAATAACCATGAAGCATGAGTTTTATGCAAAAGTTTTTTTATGTCAGCAGACCAATAAAAAAAATTGACCAATTTTTGGTGATATGCCAAAGAAAATTATTAAAAACTCTTAATAAATTTTAAAAGTCTTTTAAACAAAAATCTATTACCCTTTTTAGTGAAGTCAAATTGATGATTAACTGTTAAAATTACAATAATAAATTAATTAATAAAATCAATCAAAATTCAATGAGCTATATATTAAATGAATAAATTAAAAACTAAAACCAACTAATTCATAATGAAAAATTGATTTCAATTTCTAAAGGGTGGAATCAATTTTTTAATCCTTTCATGCCACATGATCACAAATTTTACCACATTACTTAAAACTTCATTTTTTTCCCCATAGAGTACAAAAGTAAATATTGTTAAGCATGTTGCCATGTAGGGTTCCTGAGTGTTGTCATGGGAGGTGTTACTGAACGAGCTCAATGCCAGGTAAGAATTGCATAAGATTCTTGTTTTCTTTTTATGCTTAGCATATGGCTTGCAGTAATTATTTTGGTGCTAAACTGTGTTACAATGAAGAATAGTGTTTGTTGTTAATAACAATTACTAATAAATGCAAATGACATTTGTGTAAATATAAAAATTTTTGTTTATAACATTATGGTCACAAATTCAACGATCTGGCAGTAACTAGCAAGTGCGTGTCATGAGAGCAGTCAGTGTTAGGCTCACACACTAGCTAATCACCTGAACCTTTTTTGTTCTTGACAGATATACCTGTTTTCTGTAGATACATAATAGACTACATTCATATGTAAATGGTACGTTTATCTTTATTTGTAAAAAAAATATTTGAAAAAAATTTAATAACTAGCTAATAAAAAGTTTACTTTATTTTGTATCCACATGTATATGTCTGTGATGTTCCTTATTCCTTTTAGTGCTGAATGAATGTATTCATCTCCATATTTTATATAAATCAGGGGTGGGCAAAATTTTTCAAACACAAGCCGCATTCAATGAACTAATAAAGTTCATGGGCCACAAAAATTAATAAAAATGTAATTACGTAAAAATTATAATAAATTGGCTTATTTAATCCAGAGGTTTGCCCAAATTTTATGACTTTGTCCAAATTGTCTTCCCAAAAACTTAATCATCTATAAAACAAAGTTTTCACTTAAAATTTGTTTTCAATTTCTTGATTTTTCTCCCAAAGACGTAATGATCTGTAAAAAATATTTTTTCCTTTGGGATGTATAAGTCAATGCAAACAACCATCTTCATAGTTAACATATGCTGTGAGCTGCAAACAAGAAATAGGTGAGTCGCATATGGCTTGTGAGCCATGGTTATGTCAGATAATCAAAAGCAGCATGAAGCTAAATTTAGTCCACAAGATACCACATGGAAAGATGTGCTAACTATTGATAGGGATTGGATTGACTACACTCTCATTGATTTTTTTATTTCATTTTTGATAAGTCACTATAAAATCTATTTGCTTTACAAGAACATACAAAAGAATTGAACATGAGCTCCTCTGAACTGAAGGTGTATCTGAAAATTCTAATAAAATTTGGCATAATGAAACCTCCCCATTACCGATATGTATGGAGCTGTACTTCATCTTACAGAGTAATTGCTGATGCAACGGTCTGTGACCATTTTGAAAAGATCAAGCAATGTTTGCATTTCAATAATATTTCAAAGCAAATGTCTAAAGAACATCCTGATTTTGACAAGCTCTACAAGATTCACCCCATCATTGACTCATAGGACAAATTGTTGCAAAATTCCAAACAGAGAGCACTAAGCAATTCATAAACAAATCATTCCAACCAAGGCATGAAGTTTAATGAAGCAGTATAACCCCAAGAAACCACACAAATGGGGTTACAAAGTAATTTTCCAAGCTGGAGAAAGTGGGTTCATTAATGGCTTTGAACTATACGTCAGCAAAGGAACTATATTCTGTCCAGCTGGATTTGGAGTTACTGATAGATTTCTTCTAGACTTGCAAAAGGTAGTCCAGGGCATAAAAATTACAAACTTTTTATGATAATTGGTTTCATCTGTCAATCTGTAAGCTAGATTGCTTAAAGACAGCATTCTCACTCTTTCTGTAGTCCGTCTAAATAGACAGAAAGAATGTGTCTTAAAAGAGGATAAAAATAAAAGGAAGAGGTAGTTTTGAATATAGTGTAGACCAGGGTTTCCCAAACTTTTAGTTCATCAGTACCCTTTGGACACTGTAGCAGGTTTGCATGTACCCCCAAAATTTTGTGACGTCTCTAAAAAAAAAAAAGGCTTTCAGTAGAATAAGCCACTAATTTTCCCCCAATTCATGCCCAAAATCAAGGTGATTTCTGAAAAAAAAAAAGGTCTTCACTTTGAATCAGATTCAAATTTTCCCAATTCATGCCAAAAATCAAGGTGATCTTTCAAAAAAAAAGTCTTCACTTTACAGCAGCCAGAAATTTTCCCTCTTCAAACCCAAAATCACGGTGATCTGTAAAAAAAAGTCTTCCCTCTTAATTGTCCAGTTTGACGTAATTACAATTGACTGGATTCCAACATTCTAGACATTTGAATCTATTATTTCTTCCTAACATGGAATTTAACTTAAATAAGGACATTCTTTCACATAATAATGTACCCCTTGAGAAGCCTAAATGTACCCCAGTTTGGCAACCCCTGGTGTAAACCAAACAAACATCCAATTCAATAGCCATCAAATGGTATGATAATAAGGCAGTACACTTGCTATCAACTCACTCTGAATTGATGCCATGGCAACATGTTGTCACTGGGAAGTACATCATGCAAATTTTTTTGAAGTAAAGAGAACATATGCAGTAAAAGAATACAATAGGTATATGGGAGAGTTGATCTCTCAGATATGTTGATAGAACTATATTGAATAGACTTCAAATCAAGAAAGTAGTATATGAAAATCTTAAGAATGCAAGCAATTTGACATCTAAAAATTTTGAAACAGTTCAATATATTTAGAAAAATGTTAAAAAAAACACATGTGCTTCAGCAATGTGTTTTAGTAATTCCTGTGAGTTTCAGTGACATAATTACAATTTTAAACCTGGGCAAACTGTGCTAAAAAACTGTGGCAAGCAAGCAGTCTAGAAGGATATCTCTTATATAAAAACCCCCTTGCAGTAGGGTTACACTGCAAATTTATGATATGTCACCTAAATGTTTTTTCCATGCTACCTTGGGCATCACACAAATTAAAAAAGTTTGTGTTCAGATAACTTGGCAGAGATATTTGTTTAAAAAGTACTTTTGTAAATGAGTCAGCCTCATCAAGGTTTGGACACATTTTCAACTACTACAAATTGGCTCATTTCTGCTTCCTGTCTGATCTCTATCGAATAAAGCTCTTGCTTTTTATACAGTGTCGGAAAAAAACCTTGAGACCTAATCTAATTTTAAGCAAAAATAGAATAAAAATTACATACATAATATTTTATTTATTAGACAATGATACATTAATATTTAGTCATTTCACCTTTGTTTTTAATGACTTGTCTGAGTCTTTCAGGTATACTGTCTGATAAGGATCTAAACTGTTCGGGTTTTATTGAGATCCATAGCAATTTCAGTTCCATGATGAGTTTTTGGATAGAGTTGGTATTCACTGTTGACAACTTGTTTTTTATATAATTCCAGCAGTTTTCTATTGGATTTAAATCAGGTGAGTTTCAGGCCATTCCAATAAGGTTATGTTATGGTCCTTGAAACATTTCATAACTTTTTTTGACTTGTGACAGGGTGCCCCATCTTGCATAAAAACTTGGCATTCGTGTAGAGAGAACATTTGGAGAAAATGGGTTTCTAATAATTCAATATAGTGCTCAGAATTTATTGTACATTTTTTAGGAAGGAAGTATGCACCTGCTCTACCCATCTTGCCAATGCAGGCTCCCCACAACATTACAGAATCAGGGTGTTTTACTGTTTTGATAGTGTATTTAGAAGCAAATCTATTTGACCCTGGAGGGCGTATTACTCTATTACATCCTGATCTTATGCATTTAAACGTGGATTTGTCAGAAAACATCAATGAATTCCACATTTCTTTAGTCCAGTCTTTATACTCATAAGCAAATTCAAGTCTTTTTTGCTTCATCTTGTCTGTGAGAAGAGGTTTCTTTGCTGCTCTTCTTGATGGCATGTTCAAGTCCTTTTGTAGCCAATGACAAATAGTTCTTAGTGATACATTTTAAAATAAATTTGGATGGATTCTCCTTAATTGAGTTGATGATATCATTGGATCTTTTTCAACTTCTCTTTTTAAAAGTTTATCAGACTTCCTAGAGGTTTTTCTAGGCCTTCCCTTTATTGGTTTACGACATGGAATGTATCATGCAGGATGTCCTTTAGCTTGAGAAAGAAGCCTCATAATGGTGGCTTTAGAACGTTTTATCCGAAAGCAAATTTCCTTAATTGGTACTTTTTCTTCTCTCAATGCCAAAGCACGTGCTTTTTTTTCTTATGACATGTACTTTCCAACCATGGGTAAAAGGTATAGATAAAAAATTAAAATTAAAAAAATTGTTAAAATTGTTAAACTGACACCCTTCCACTATCACAGCTATGACTCTACTGAACATGAGTTAATAATTCACATTTTTGGAACAATTAGTTGCCAAATGTTACCACAATTCATTTATGTTAAATAGAAGCAAATTAAGCTAAATTTCAATCATAACAAAATCTATTTATTTAAGTGTTGAGAAGTTCTGAAAATGTAACTTGTTTTTCAAAAGGTCTCAAGGTTTTTTGCCGGCACTGTATAGTGAGAAAAGACTCATCTCTGGCTTCTTGGGAAATTTCAGTTTATTGAAAAACTAGATGATCACATTACTGCTTCTCAGAGGCGACATACACCCAAACCCTGAACCATGCCTATCACTAAACACCAAACATCTATTTCATGTAACTACACAGTGCACTGGGTGCATTTAAAATGCTCCCAAATCACAAAGGACTACAACAGCTCATGGTACTGCACACTTCATAGCGCTTTTAACCACAGAACACTAATGAACACAACATCACCAAAGAGCTTTCTTAAAATCCTAGAACCTAATGCAAATGACATCTGCAACAAAATAGATGAAATGCAACTACTCATTAAAAATACACAAGCACATGTCATAACAACACAAAGGTCAAAACAATCAATCCCACAAAACACCAAATGTTACTTACAGAACAGATTGCATTTACAAACAAGGAGGAGGCCTCCTAACTTACATTAAAAACAACATCAGTTTTTAACAGTTTTTCCTATTGCTTTCCTTTTTAACTACAAATCATCAAAACTCACCTATCTACATCACAACAATTACATATCACAAGCATGTACATTCCACCCAGCTATCACAACACAGAAGAACACTCAATTACTGTATATCCAGCACATTTACAACCATAAAAAATCTTCCCAATACAATCATCACAGCAAATGTCAATGCTCACTCACCATTTTGGTATTTGCCAACTAAAGACCATAGAGAAGAACTGAACAAAGACATCCTGCATAACTCCAATCACATCACACTAAACATGTCTTCCACCCAATCAAACACAACAATCTACTTCACCAAATATCACCACTACTTCAGCAGACTTGCATGAATGCACTAGCTGGCAGACCATCCACTCCCTCACATTTGATCACTTACCTTTACTCACCATCCTCAGTACACATCGCAAGACCAAAACAACTTGTTTTCACTTCACTAAAACAATAAAAAACTACCGAAAATCTAATTGGACATTATTTAAACAACATGTTGAGGATCTCATCTCCTACAGACCACACACTACAAATGTTCATGAGGCAAACAAACACCTTATCAAGGCAATTTTGGATGCTGACAGATTCTTTATCCCTAAAAAAAATCACAACAGCATAAATCACACTTACTTACCCATGCGTATCTGCAACCTTATCCATTACTGTAACCATATAGGCAAACAAAACAGATCAGACCCACAAATAATTACTCTTAAAAATCACATAAACAAACAAATACATGAACACAAAACAAACACCTGGATACAACATCTTGACAAAATTGACCATGAACACAATCCACACTCCCTGTGGGGTACCATAGCAAAACTATCCAACAAAAAACTACCTACACAACAGAACAGAAGCATTTGCATTGAAACTAAAACAGCCATTACTGACATAGACAAAGCAAAAGCTTTTAATCAACAATTCACAAATGCCACTCAATATGGCACAAACAAAATCAACAGCAACTCAGACCATACAATCAAAAACCTCCCCACCAAAGAAGTACAACTTACCACTACACAAGTGCAATTAGCCATCTCAAACAGCATGAACAGCAAATCCACTGGACCAGGTGGCATAAACATAAGACCCCTTAAACACCTAGAACCACTTGCCATCAGATACCTCATAAACATGTACAACATTGCCCTCAACACTAACACACCCCATCTTTGAAAACGTGCCTTAATGACATCCATTCTAAAACCAAACAAAGACCACAACATTGGCACAAACTACTGACCCATATCACTTCTATCACTCATTGCCAAGCACTATTACCATGCTTAACAGAAAACATTTCAACATTTCCCATCGACATGGATTCAAACATAAACATTCAACACACACTGCTTTACACAACATCTGCCACCAAATCACAAAAGGCTTCAACAATCCAAGGCTTCCACAATGCACTGTAGTTGTAGCTTTGGACTTGAGCAAGCTGTTTGATACAGTAAACTTATATACAACCTCCTTAAACAAACATTCCTAACATCATCATCAAGTTTACAGCAAACAACATAAAAGGACAAGCTTGCATTCAATACAATGGCACACTCTCAAACTCAAACAAATCAACACTAGAGTACCACAACGTGGAGTTCTGTCTCCAACATTATTCAACATTTCTCTGACATTCCACTTCCTGCAAAAGAGATACAAATCACAACATATGCTGATGATACAACAATCACTGCATCTCACACCAAACACCATAAAGCCCAACAACTCATTCAACCATATTTTCACATAACATACGAGGTGTAACAAAAAAGAAATTGGGCTCTATCAACCACACTCTTGGCACAATGCCAATTGGCAAGCCACTTGCTCACTGTGAAACACAACTTCTTAGCTCTATTGTGTTGCAATTTCTTTAAGTAAGTCATTCCGTTTTTGTGTCTTAGGCTTTTATGTAACATAGTGTTATTAACCTTTGTCACAATTTTTTTACTCTGTGTCACATTTGTTTGTACTCCATGCTGTTGGTTGTTACAAAACTGTTAGTAGCTCAAAAATGGAACAAAGAATCAATTCGAAGTTTTTGGTGAAACTGAGGAAGACCTCAACTGAGTGTTTTAAACTTCTTAAAGAGGTTTATGGTGAAGATGTGATGTTGAGGATGCAAATCTTTAAATGGCACAAATGTTTTGAGAAAGGCCACAAGGAAGTGGAGAATGATCCCAAGATGTGACAATCTTCCACAATGAGGACAGATAAAAACATCACTAAAGTGAAGCAGCTGTTGTGAAGTGATCGCAGGTTGACAGTAATAAATGATATCAGATGAACTAAACAGAGCATCAGTGTGGATGATCTTGCTGCATCATCTGGGGATACAAAAGGTGTGTGCCAAAATGGTGCCCAAGATTTTGTCAGAAGACCAGAAGTAGAACTGAGTCAAATTTTGTGAAGACATGCTGGAGAAAATTAAAGACAATCTGGATATTCTTAGGCAGATCATTACAGGAGATGAAACTTGGGTTTTCCAATATGATCCTGAAACAAAGAGGCAATGCATGCAGTGTAAGACTGCAGAATTACCAAGACCCAAGAAGGCACACATGTCAAAATCAAAAATCAAAGTCATACTGATTGCTTTTTTCAATCAGAAGGGTATAGTTTATCATGAATTTGTGCCTGTGGGTGAAACAGTAAATCGGCACTTCTACCAGCAGGTTCTCATTTGCCTCCATAACCAAGTTCGACACAGCAGGCAGGAACTGTGGAGTGACAAGTCTTGGCTTTTCCACAATGACAACAAACCCACACACAAGGCAATTAGTGTGAGGCAGCTCTTGGTCAAAAAAGAAATAACAGCTCTTCACCACCCTCACTAATTCCAGATTTAGCACCTTGTGACTTTTGGTTTTTTTTTAGGCTGAAAGCTGTGATGAAAGGAACTCATTTCTTGTTTCTAGAAGAAATCAAGGCCTCAGTGACAAGGGAGCTGAAGAGACCCAAAGAGAGGGATTTTACCAAGTGCTTCAGTGGGTGGCAAGATTGAATGCAAAAGTGTATTGATTTGGAGGGGGAGTACTTTGAAAGGCGACAATTCATAAATTATCAAAACATGTTCTATTACAATTTTTATAACAACAGTCCAGTTTCTTTTTTATCACATCTTGTATGAATGGGCCACCACTAATAATCTTCATATAAACACAGACAATACTACCACCACACTTTTCACACCAGACCTAATCGAACAAGGCCTAACTATTTCACTTAAATTAAACAATCAAACACTACCAACAACAACACACCCCAAAATTCTTAGAATCACTCTAGACCCAAAACTGACATTTTGACAACATATATACACCACCATCACTAAAACAAAACAAAAGCATAACATTCTAAAAGCCTTCACTTCTACCAAATGGGGCAAACAAAAGGAAATAAGTCAACAAAAGGGCAACAAATAGTCTCCACATTCAAAGCTATGACTTGCCACATTTTGGAATATGCAAACACCATATGGAGTCCTATTATATCAAACACCAACACCAAGAAACTGTAAACCATTCAGAACACAGCTTTGTGAATTGTTACTGACTGCACACAAGATACAAACACTCAACACCTACACAACAAAACCAGTGTCCTTCCAATGGACATTTATCTCAAACTTCTTACCATTCAATTTAAACAACTGACTCAAACATAAACACACCTTTTACATAATTTTAATGCATACTCAGATCCACCCAGAAAGTTAGAAGCCACAATCTTTTACAACAGTGAGCACACTAACATCATCATTTCAAAACTAGACATAATACCTGAAAAATGCAAAAAAAACTTGAAACACATTCACACTATGATCACCTCACAATACCTCAGTTCTAGAAAAAACAACAAATTACTAACACTACACTCTATGACATTTATGCATCAGAGAAAACATTATCACATTATATGCATTCAAAACTGGCACAGCTCAGAGCCAACAAATCACAACTCTTACAAAGTTACCTACATACAGTGAACCATGTAACTTACACACCACCAGGGTTGTGGAGTTGTATGTTTTAGAGCAGAGTTGAAGCTATTTTTTAGTTTTGATGGAATCAGAGCTTTTTTTAGAATTATTGGAGTCGGGAGTCAGAGTCACTTTTTTAGATGTGTAGAGTTGTAGTCATTGTTGTTTTTTGTGACAAGCAGACCCTGCTTTTGGATAAATTAAGCTTACATGTTCACTACAGCTAGTCAAATGTACCAAACCAATAAACAAGCATGTGCAATTGTGCATACATACATGGTGAATTCTTTTCGAAAGACAATGTCGCTTTTTAGCCCTAAACTTGAAATAAATAAAGAATTGTTTTTGCCTAAAATCCATGGACCAAAAGGTAGATATTTTTTAAAATTTTAATTTAATTTTGGTCCTGTGACTTTTCTTCGAAATTTTACTGAAAATAAAAAAATTACTTTTACATTAATTATATGACAAAATAATCTTTGAATTGATGTAAAAACTTTTTTTTAGACTTGATTTTTGGAGGCAAAACAATCCATCAAGAGCTTTTGTCTGAGCAGAGATATTAAGCTTTAGCTTGTATGCTATAAAAACGTTCCCCCATGTAAGATATGCCTTCCCAGTTAAGATATATGATTAAATGGGTAGCACCATGCCCAAAAAGTGAAGACCTTTGGATTAATTTATTTTTTGACTTTATAGTAAAAATTTTCTCCAATGCTAAATTTGTGTTTGTTAAGAACGTCGTTTTGACCAAAAAAGCGCTCCTTTTTAAACTTTGCCTTTCCTGCTCAAACTTTTTCTGTTGCCCTTAGTTGCAGCACCTCTTTGCTTTTTACTTTTCAGCTGCTACTGCTGAAGGATGCATATTTAATTGAATGGTGGTACTGTTAAACAATCTTTTGACAACAGTAATGTCATGAACAGGAGCATTAAACTTAAACTTAAAAAATAAAATTTTTTGAAAAACAACTAAAAAAAATTTAATTCTGCTAAATATTTTACTAATTTTTTAGAAAATTGAACTTAATAAATACTCAGGGTTGTCTGAAAGTCATTTTGTCAGAAGGGTGAAATTAAAAAAAAGCACCTTATTTGTTCGAAAAGGCATACAATTTTTTAACTAGATTTTTGCACTAAAAATGGTTGTGATCCCATTCTATATTGCAATCATTTTCAGTGCAAAACTTTAGTGATTAGTAAAAAAAAATCATCACTTTCAATTAAGACAATGATCCTTACTTCTGTCCTAAATTTAATGCATAGAAAAAAAACAAAAACCCTTCACCTTTAATTGATCTGACATTTTGATCAAGTTTCCAATTGCTTCTGTATCTGCCCACCTGTAACTTTCCTTTTCTAAAAAGAGCAGGCAATTTGAAGGGATCAAAAGGTAGGTGGTCCCCTGCCCTTTTTACCCCTCCTTGCTTCCATTGCCCCTGCACATACTAATAACAAAAATGATAATAAAGACAAAAATTAACATGACTCTTTCCTAACCTTAAAAAATTAGAGATGAAAAACACAAATTTGCAAAGTTTTTAAGGGTGTGAATGAGAAGTTGAATAATAAAAATCTATGGAGCTGCTAGCACTAACATAAATATTAAAGTGCTTAGGCTGACTAAACCATAGAGAGAAAAAAGCTTTAGCCGGCAGTAGGCCTACTTAGCAAGTGGCAAAGATGTGCTTCAGTGATTAAAAAAGGTTGGCTCCGACAAACTTTTCTGCATGTTTACTTCAAAACAAAAAATATTTTATAAGCTCTCTAATCAAGTACACACTATTAATCACTTTATGTGAATATTTGCTTTAAATTTTATCTTCACTTACATGCAGCTATGTTTTCACATTAGACTTGAGAGAAAGCAATTTAAGACTAAAAAAACATCTTCATTTTGACAGCTATGCATTTAAAAAAATTTTTGACACTGACACTTTATTGCTCAGGTAACACCCCAAATTTTATTTATCAAATCCCATTTGACCCCTTAGATGTTCCAATGGACCACTTGAAGGACCACTGGTCTGAACAATAAACTTTTTGATCTACATAACACACAACTAGACAATATGCATTAATGAGACGAAATATTTCAGAAAAAGCCAATAAAAAATCTAATATTATTATGTTAACTTCTTTCCAGGATAATTACTGTTTAAATGTTTAAAGCAGGCATGTTATTTATGCAAACATAAGTTTAAAAATATATTTTATTTTGTCATTTATGCTATTATAGGCCTACAATGAGAAAAATAGCATTCTTGTTCTTGCAGAAATAGCAATGGAAACAGCCACATGTAATCAAATAAATATCTGGATGTGCTTACAGGCATCCAATAAAAATCTCTAAAAATGTCCCAGCATGCAAGATTGAGGTTATTACAGTTCAGATTGGCAAAATAAAAACAAGCTTTAATATGATAAAATTGAAACTTTGCATTTGATTGTTAAAACCATTGCAATTTTGAAAATGCTAGAGACTGTATCACTTTTCTTAGTCTCTTCCTGGTTGTGGGCTAGCATATATATAGTAGTAGATAAAAACTATATATAGCAGTTTTTGTTTCATTTCTCATTTTATATTTTTTTAGTTCCTTTATTCAATTCTGTACGTTATGTTCAGATACAGTCTGTCTGGCTTCAAATTATTAAAATTTTTTGCTTTTATTTTGTGATTTGTAATTCAAAATATTTTGCTTGGATATTTTTATCAAGCATTTTATTGAAGTACTGAAATCAAATTTTAACATTATACAGCTCAGACTAAAAATTTTAAAAAGAGGGTCAATTTTTCCTTTTTTTCTTCAAATTTTAACTGTGACTTAATCAAGATTGTGGAGTCAGAGTCACACATTTTTTGGTGGTGTTGAAGTTGGGAATTGTTTTAGAGTTAAAAAATTTTAAACAGGTGGAGTTCGAAAAATTCCTCTGACTCCACAACCCTGCACACAACAATACCTACTATGGTTGTCACAGGCACATGACACTAATCACCTCTTTAACTATAGTCAAGTACCAACACATTACAACACCACTAGTTGGTGGAAAAAGCCTATTAAACTAGCAGAGAGGTAATCCAGAAGTGGGAATCTAGAATTGTTTTTTTGAGAGGTTAAGAGATGGCTACTCCAAGATACCTTGAAGGAGGGGCAATAACAACAACATGCATGACATATTATCAAACTCAAACACAATTTCTTGAAGGTACATGACTATATTTAAATGGCATTCTCATGAGTCTGTCATTTTTTTTGCTGTGGATACATGGTTTTTAGATTTAAAATAGTCTTCACACCTTCAATAAGTTAGCTAACTTTTGGTTTGTCAAGAATTTATGTAAAACTGTTTAGGGCCAGCTTCCATTCCATTCCTTTCATTACATTTCTAAAATCCAAGACTTTGTCCTGGCTGTCAATTTTTTATGCATCGTTGTTATACCTTCCCAGAAGCCTGACAAGATACAACCTGACAGGCTCAGTCATACTTATACAGATCACTAGTACAAGGGCAATCATTGAAATATTTGTTAATGGATAAATTAATAGAAGTTGAGAAAAATTTAAATACTTTGTCAACTTAGTTTTGATAAAACACATAAAATTAGCCAGTAATATTTCTTTGCAACAAAGTTTCAAAGCATGCTTTAAAAATGCTACACAATTGTTAGATTATAAAAAAACTTAAAACAATGCAAGTTGTAAGTGGAAACAAAGACTTTAAAATTTAGTCAGTGTTTTATGTAGACGACTGAAGTGTTAGAACTAATAAATAACACTGGCATGCATGTAAAAAAATTCTTATGCTGATTTTAAAAAACAGACATAGTCTGGTTAATTTTAAGGTGCTTATTCCAAAAATAACCTTAGATTCTTTCTATTATGTCAACTTTTTTCACAAAATACAATTCAAGATTTTGACAGTTAGAGAAAATACGTATGGCATCTCAGAGCATTATTCAGAATATGTACGAGGTCTGTTCAAAAAGTATCCGACTTTTTTGTATAAAGCACACAACACAATAAATTTTGCAAGTTTTATTCAATCTCCTTCAAAATATTCCCCTTGGTGGTTCACACACTTATCCCAGCGCTTCTGCCACTTCTCAAAACACTTCATAAACTCCTCCCCCGGAATGCTCTGAAGCTCCTCCGTCGCTTTTTTCATAATGTCTTCTCTTGACTGAAATCGCCTCCCTTTCAGAGTTGTTTTTAGCTTAGGGAACAGCCAGAAATCACACGGTGCTAAGTCGGGAGAGTAAGGAGCCTGTCTAATAAGTGGCATGCTGTTTTTGGCTAGAAAAGCTTGGACCACATGTGCAGAATGAGCGGGAGCATTGTCGTGGTGAAGGTGAAAATTCTTTGCTGCCCACATGTTTGGCCGCTTTCTTCGCACAGCATCACGAAGGCGACGTAGAATCTCCAGGTAGTACTCTTTGTTGATTGTTTGACCTTCTGGTGCGTATTCATGATGCACGATGCCACGGGAATCAAAAAAACAGGTCAGCATAACTTTCACATTGCTGCGGACTTGCCGAGCTTTTTTTGGGCGTGGTGATTCCGGATGCTTCCATTGTGATGATTGAAACTTGGTTTCTGGGTCATAACCATAAACCCAGGTCTCATCACCAGTGATGATTGTCTTGATAAATTCTGGGTCATGATTTGCAACATCCAGCATGTCCTCCGAAATTTCCTTCCGGAGTTCCTTCTGTTGCTCCGTCAGCAGCTTGGGGACAAATTTAGCCGACACTCTCCGCAGGTTCAAATCCTCAGTTAGGATTGAATGAACTGAGCCTGTGCTTATTCCCATTTCTGCAGCAATCTCTCGTACTGTTAAACGACGATCCTCCAACACTTTTTCACGAACCTGATCCATCGCCTCCTCGTTTCGGCTTGTGGATGGCCTTCCTGAGCGAGGATCACTTTCCACTGATGCACGGCCATCTTTAAAGCGTTTAAACCATTGCTTTATCTGAGTTGGGCTTAAGGCCTCATTTTCAAAAGCTTGTTGAATCTTTCGAATTGTTTCAACTTGAGTATCACCAAGTTTTTGACAAAACTTGATGCAATACCTCTGTTCGATGCGTTCTGTCATTGAAATAAAATTTTCTGAAAATCAAAAAACCGATGAACACGTACTACACGCCTGCACTAAATGCTTTACACAGAGAGATACGAATGACGAATCGGCCTGAAACGCTTCACGATTACGTGTGAATGTGTGTGTGTGCAGCCACGCTTTGCACGGGCAGTTTGCTCATACCTTATTGGCGAGAGGGAAAAAGGTCGGATACTTTTTGAACAGACCTCGTAAATATGCCAAGGTGTAAAAAAGCAACAAAAGTTAAGAAAAGCACATTTATAACAGTGTCATTTTATGGAAGAAGCTTTCTCCTTTTTTTCTTTCGAGAATGTTCATACATTTTCTCATCTCTCATAAGACACAAGCAGTAATCTGCTATCATATTAATGTTCCACTGACCTTAGTATCATTTTTCCATGGTTTTGATATCTTGGTGGAAATGTTCACCCTGCTCTTCACTCATAGCTCCTAAATTTTCTGGGAAGTAATCCAAATGACTATGAAGAAAGTGTACTTTCACACTCATGTTAGAGCCAAGTTTTTGAAATGCACAAAGCAAGTTTTTAAAAAGTTCTTTATAATTAGTGATTTAGTATTACCCAAAAAGTTGCTCGTGACCTGCCTAAAATCCATCCAACCTTCTTTCTTATCTTTTTCATAGTTTCAATAAATTTCTTGCCTTTTATTAGCTGTCTTATTTTTGGTCCATCAAATATTCAGGTTTTTAACTTTTCATTGCTCAAGGCAGGAAATTTTTTGGCAAATATACCCAAAACATGTTCCATGTTTATTCAGACTTTTCACATATTGCTTCATTAGGCCCAGCTTAATGTGTAGAGGTGGTAGTAATACTTTGCTTGGATCTACTAATGCTTGGTTAAGAATGTTTTTCTCTCCAGGTGTAAATTCATTTCTCTTAGGCCATTGTCCCTGTTCCCAATGTTTTGTTTTGGCTTTACTATCCCACAGACATAAAAAGCAGGGATACTTTGTGTAGCCAACTTGTTGGCCAAGTAGCATGCACAAAATTTTTAAGTAACCACTCATTAACCAGTTGTGGTCAAAATATTTAATTTAAGTAATTAAGATTTTCATATTTTCATATGTTTCCTTCAGTTGTACAGAATGACCAATTGGTGCAAAGGCATATCTGTTGCCATTGTGCAACAGTACACACTTTAAGCTAGCTTTTGAACTGTCTATGAATAGCTGCCATTTCTTTGGATCATACACACAACCCATTGCATGTAAGAGGCCACCTATGTCATGACAAAACATAAATGTATCATCCATGCTGAAAATGGGAACCAAACCTTCCTCTCTTTATCTGTACAATGAAAATGTGGTTCCAGGAGCTAGTAGATTGTTGTGGTGTAGCCTGGATCCTAAAAGCTCTGCAGCATCTTTTGGCAAATTCAAATCATGTACTAGGTCATTGACAAAACTTTGCTTGATTAGTACCAGCAGCTTTTCTTGATCTGAAGATGGGTGATACTCATCATTTTCAATGAAACTGTCCTCTGATGTACAGGTATCTGTCTCATTAAGTGATTGAGTAAGAGTTAAATGTAGGTACAGGTCTCATGGCTGATGGAATGTTAGGAGAGTTGATTTTGAATTTATTTTTGGAGCTAAATCCAGCTACATTTACAATGCAGAAATAACAGTTATCTACGTGGTTTGCTGGCTCTCTCCATATCATTGGAATGCCAAAGCTCAAACTCTTTCACTTTTCCTTAGTCCATTGTCTTAGATTTTTGACACATACCCTACACATCTTGTGAGGTGCCCAGGATTTGTCCTGATCACCCAGTTTGATGGCAAAGTATGCTAAATAAGCTTTTTTCACGAAATCTGTGATGTTCTGCCTTTGCTTTGGAACAGTAAAACATCCAAGTGTAGCTTACACCTTTTTCATCCAGCAGAAATACTAGCCATTGGCAACAGGTTATCTAAATAACTAAAAAGACTACTAACACAGATTTGCAGAATACTTTATATAAAAAAGTCTAAAAATATGAAATAGCTTAACAGATTTGCCTATATGTACTTAAGTAATTTAACATAATTAGGGCATGCTGCCAGCTTTTAAAAAACATAATATTAGCTAGTACTACTTTGAACTAAAACAACCAGCAGAAAACTTTAATCACTCAAGGCAAGGTGCTTTGAAGCTTCATCTAACCAGTCAAGCTACAAAGTGAGAAGGTGATCTCTTGGCACTGCATCAAGTGAACAACAAAAGATTAACCATTAAAAGGCAAAATATTGATCAGTTATAAAGAATTAGAAGGCCTTCATTACAAAGTATGATGTAATTGTAGGCTGATACAACAACTAAGGTCAGCTATTTATAGCTATGCAATGTGTAAAATTAGCTGATGAAAGATTGTTTGATTGTAGCTGAATGCAAGGTGATAGACAAAAACTGATAGCATTTTTGGAATCAGCACCAAAGAATTATCTAAAAATATCTCTTACTTCCAATTCAGCAAAATTGGTGCAGAGTGGTGAATTAACAAATCTACAACATTTTTATAGTGCATTTTCAGAAAGTAAATTAAAGCAAAGGCACTTTAGCATTGCCAGTGCAGCTATTTTATGTACCACATAACATTGTCTTTATATATTTCAGCAACATAAATGCCTACAGCAAGTAGAAAATTCACATCCTTATGAATAGTAACTAATTGTTGCACCAATGCTTTGGCAAGCTTTAAATTAACTTCACAAAATTTTTGCAGAATTTAAAATTGTATTCAAGACTGGTTGACCATCAAGCAACTTACATCTAAGTAATTTGTTAATGGTTCGGAAGCTCCTCCAGCATCATCATATTTTAGTTTTCTGTGAGAAATCAATTTAGAAATGTCTGTGTTTTTCTCTTTTAGATTTTGGCGAATTGATTTCATTTTTGTCAATTTGATGCTGAAAATATAATATAATTAAAAAAACAATAATTCAAAAAAAAAAAGTAATTAACAAGCTTAAATTAACTAAAAACTAAAAAGTTTGAAATTTGAATAAACTCAAAAAAAATTTAATACAGGTTGAACCTCCCCAATCTGGCAACCACTGGACCTCAGACTTGCCAGACCATGAAAAATTCCGAACTATAGGTGGTCTCCAAAACACCCTCTATATACATGTACTTACCCTGCATTATGCTGTACAAGTGTAGCTGTAACATTGTTTTGATGTATGATACAGTAGTTGTATTACATGAAAATATACATACAGAAGTATATAGAAAAACTTTGTTGAAAGAATACTTATGGATTTATTTTTACAGCTAGACAATATTACAGAAAAAATGTTCATGCACATGGCAGAGTGGTGCTTGTAATGAGCGGTAGTAATCTAGAATCCAAAAACACAGTACAGTGCCACTGCGTTCTAGCAGCAATCTGGCAAATTACTCCAGCAGCCCGGCCAATTCAAAAATTTTGCCAAATTACAAATGTTGCCAGATGAAATATCGGATTGAGGTTCAACCTGTATCATAAATTTCAATAAAGTGGTAAGGTGAACACTAAAGCAAAATATCTGGTTCCATGTCCTTTGTTATGCATTTTAAGTTGTAATCTTAAGTGTGTTAAACATAATAATCAAGTAAAAAAATGAATTGCAAAAACATATTGCTGTGCTAAAGCAATCATGCAGTTGTGCTAAATCCATTAACACAGTTTGCAAAATAATTTACTAGGTTTCCAGTAAAGAAAAATCATTGAATTAATAACATGCTTTGGTAAGTCTAAATGTAAACAACCAAATTACCAATCTCTGTGGCTATCTCAACTTAAGTTGTATGGTTTTCTTGAAATGTCTCTCAGCACTTTAGGTTGAAAAAACCTGATACTTAGTTTGAATAGTTTAATAAAATTTAGTTAGTTACATATGCAAAAAATAATAATGAAACAAATAAAAAAAACTTTCTTGAAAACAAAAATTAACAAAAATGATAAAAAAAACTTTAAAGATTTATGAGAAGGACAGCATTGACATATGGGATGGAGTCAAAAAGTAATGCAATTTTTGTTACAGGAAACTGGTTTCTTGATAGCTTTTTAAAAATATTTCGTATGGCTATTAAGGCAGTGTTTCCTGTGTTTTTGGATATAAGTAAGCATATATATATTTAGCTAAGCTTATTGAGAAATAACAAAGAATTCCATATGAAGCAAAGGCAGTAATTGAATTATTTGTTGATGAAGGAGAAACTCTTATTAACATTCACAAAAGATTGCAAACTGTTTACAAAAATGAAATCTTGGACTATAGCAACATGTGAAGATGGGCCCCAATGTTTGATTAAGAATCTTGAAAATTCCAAACAATTGAGAAATGCAATTATTAAGAGACATGCTTCATTCTCACTCCCCATCAACTTTTCTACTAACCCAGCTAATGAAATGAAAGCAAACACTTTAATCAGAGCTGATAAGCGCATAACCCTTGATGAGTTGGCATCAGAGCTTGGAGTAAGCCATGGTAGTGCTCAAAACATTGTTGATTGAGCCAGCTGGGCCCCAAGCTGCAGATGAGTATAAAGCTGAAAGGGTTAATTGCTCCATAAAACTATAAAAACTTGGTGAAAAGAAAACACATTTTTTGACATGCTAATAACTGGTGATGAAACTTTAGTACATCATCATAAATCTGAATCCAAAAATCAATCAATGGAGTGGTGCCATACGACATCTCCAAAGCTAAAAAAGTTCAAAGCACAAATCATGGCCATTATCTTCTGGGATACCCAAGGAGTTATTCTTGTTGATTTCTTACCAAGGGGAAAACTATCAACTCTGAATCATATATCAAGACCCCAAAAAAACTTAGAGCAAAAATCCAATGAGTAAGACCCAATTTGGAGACAAATAAAGTTTTGCTTGAACATGACAATGTCCAACCACACATAAGCATCAGAACACTAGAAGCAATCACTTCTTTTGGGTGGATAATGGTACCACACCTTATATACTCCCCTGACTTAGCACCTTCAGATAACCATCTTTTTGGTGCAATGAAAGATGCACTGGGAGGCAAACAATATGCCAACGATAAAGAAATGAAAATTGCTTTCAAAAATTGGCTTCGTAAGTAACCACCTGAGTTTTACAAAACTGGAATACATGCCCTCTAGAGCAGTGCTTTTCAAACTTTTTTTCAATACGGCACACTAATAAATTCTGAGTTTGCCTGTGGCACACTTACTTCATGAAGGCGAAAGCCTACTTAATACACTCTTCAAGTTTACATACAGAAATTATATTTAATATATGATAGCAGCAACACCTAATGAAAGGGTGTGCCTACGAAATTGTTTTGATACTGGCAGTGGTGGATAATGGGTGAGGCGAATGAGGCAGCTGCCTCGGCCCCCCCTTGAAAATACCGCGTATAGTTTCATTTTTCTATATATGTCTTTTTAGAGATTACTATGATTTTGGGAGAAAAATAGCGAAATTAGAGATTGAATTGAAGTGAGGACCTTTTTTCCTCTTTTTTTTAGAGATCACTATGATTTTGGGAGAAAAATAGCAAAATATGAGATCAAATCAAAGTGAAGTCCTTTTTTTTAGAGAACACCAATTTTCGAGAACCCTTGCCTTGGGCCCCTAACTTTGAATATCCCAAAAGACAAACAATTTTATGCAAATGGCCTCTTTACTTTTACATTTTTACTGAAGCAGCCTCTATTTAAAATTTTTAGCAATACTAAAATTATATAAAACACATAAGTCATCTGTAGACCAAGACTCTATAGCTTTCTGTCAAAACACGAAAATGTTGCAGCACACTTTAATCCTTTTCACGGCACACCAGTGTGCCGTGGCACACAGTTTGGGAAACCCTGCTCTAGAGAAGTGTGAAAAATAACAGTTCATTAAAAAGTAACAGTTAATTTCTTTAATGAATATTAACAGATAAGTAAATCTCAAAGTAACAGTTAAGAAGTTAACTGTTATTATTCACGCCATATTATCTTAGAGCTCAATTCTTTTGAAACTTTTTCTTTTTCAAAAAAGCAGCAATCTCTCATCTGTTTTATATTTGTAATATAAATAGCAAAGCGAATTGCAAGTAACAGCTGCAATTAAGAACTGCAGTAATTGCAAATTTCTATAAATTTTTCGGCAAAGCTAAGATGGCATTTTCTGTTTTTTAAAAAAATCAAAAGAACTCGTCTAGCAACTCTTCCATTCAACCCAGACTCTCCTAATCTTTGTCTAACTGTATATATAGACATTTCTTGACCTTGAAAGTTCTTCAATTCACTAATTATTTCAACAGCAGTTTTTATGCAATCAATTTCTCATGATCTACAGATTGATCTATCCAATCTGTTGCTGGTAATTTTTTGGTCTTCCTGACTTTGGTGATGAATTAAAGCTGCCAAATTTCTTCCTATGATAAAAAGTTTGTTTACAAGCAGCTTTACTAACATTCATTTCATTTGCAATGTCTTTAAATTTAATTTTTTGATTTTGCATTTCTATAATTGTTGCTCTTCTTGTTGGGCTTAAATTTGGATTTTTACTCATTATCATAGCTTCAAATAATAAATTTAGTGGTGATTTAAAAAATAATTATTAAAAAGCCTATAAAAAAATAAAATTTGAATAAATTTTATACAAAATAAAAAGTCTTACTTTTTTGCTTGCAGTAATTATTGAATGACATCATAATTAAATATTATTTATGATTGTTTACATAAAAAAAATTTCCACTAATATTAGATTTGATATAACTTTTGTGTTCTTTTTAATGATAAATTACTTTAAAAAAAGCAGCTAGCCGTTTGAAAAAGAAAAAGTTTTGAAAGAATTGAGTTCTAAGATAACATGGCATGAATAATAACAGTTACTTTTAATTGCTACTTTTGAGGAACTTTTACATTAACAGCTTATTAGAAAATTTTATTTGTTACTTTATATTCACTAAGCCAACTAAGACCTAACTAATAACAAAAAAGTAATTAAATTACAAAATTTGTAATCTAACTGCTTTTTTCTTATCTGGTTCTGCCTTTGATATGGTAATAACATACAATCGCTATAGTTTAGTTCTTAGTTGGAGTAATGAATATAAAGTAAAAGTTAAAAATTTAAAAGTAACAGTTATTAACAGTTACACACAGCTTTAATGCCCTCATGTGAAGGTGGAACACAGCTATTGAACGTGATGGTACCACGTTGAGAAATAGCAGTGTGAATCTCTGACATGCAGCTTAATTTTGATGTATGATTTGTTTTGTGGTGTTCTTCAATTTTAATATAACAAAAAGAATTACATTACTTTTTGACTCACCCTTGTATAAGTATTATCCTGCTGTATATATACAGTGGCAAGCAAAAAAGTAAGACTTTTTTATTTTGTTAGATTTTTCTAAAGTAACTTTGTTAAAATTGAATTATATTTATCAAGTAATTTATCATTAAAAAGAACACAAAAGTTAAATCAAATCTAATATTAATGGAAATTTTTTATGTAAACAATATTTAATTATGATGTCATTCAATAATTACTGCAAGCAAAAAAGTAAGACTTTTTATTTTTTATAAACTTTAATCAAATTTCAGTTTTTTATAGGCTTTTTAATAATTATTTTTTAAATCACCACTAAATTTATTATTTGAAGCTATGATAATGAGTAAAAATCCAAATTTAAGCCCAACAAGAAGAGCAACAATTGTAGAAATGCAAAATCAAAAAATTAAATTTAAAGACATTGCAAATGAAATGAATGTTAGTAAAGCTGCTTGTAAACAAACTTTTTATCATAGGAAGAAATTTGGCAGCTTTAATTCATCACCAAAGTCAGGAAGACCAAAAAATTACCAGCAACAGATTGGATAGATCAATCTGTAGATCATGAGAAATTGATTGCATAAAAACTGCTGTTGAAATAATTAGTGAATTGAAGAACTTTCAAAATCAAAAAATGTCTATATATACAGTTAGACAAAGATTAAGAGAGTCTGGGTTGAATGGAAGAGTTGCTAGACGAGTTCTTTTGATTTTTTTAAAAAACAGAAAATGCCATCTTAGCTTTGCCAAAAAATTTATAGAAATTGGAAACCTGAAAACTGGAAAATAACTTTTTTAGTGATGAATCCAAATTTAATTTAATAAATTTAAATGCTAGAAGTTTTGTTAGAAGAAGAGTAAACAAATTATTTAACAAAAAATGTGTCACATTCACTGTTAAATATGGAGGTGTACAAGTCATGCACTGGGGAGGGTTCAGTGGTTCAGGTGTTGATACTTTAATTAAAGTTGAAGGAACTTGGAATCAAAACGGCTGTATAGACCTGCTTAGAGACCAATTCTTGCCTCTCTTAACTGAAAATTTGGCACCAGAATGGGTGTTCCCAACAGGACAATGCCCCATGTCACAAAACCAAAAAAATTTTGCAATGGTTTGAAGCAAAGGGAATTGATCTAATTGATTGGCCAGCCCAATTGCTGGATCTTAACCCAATAGAAAACCTTTGGGGAATTCTTAAAGCCAAAATTTAAAAAGACCCAAAAATTTGGAAGATCTGAAATGCAAAATTGTGAAAACTTGAAATGATCTGTGCTTAAAGTTAATTGACTCAATACCAAATAGACTTGCTCCAGTTATTAAAAATAAGGGTTATGCGATAAATCATCGATTAAAATAAAAATAAATACGTAATTTTCATACTTTATGAATTTTTTAAAAAGTCTTACCTTTTTGCTCGTACATATTTTATACTCTTTAAACAAAATATTTTATTTATTTATTTTAAATCTACTAAAAAAATAATTTTTTAAAGTAAATATATACAAGAAATGTGCTCTTTTCAATAATATATTACATGAGAAATATAATTCAATTTTAAAAAAGTTATTTTGAAAAAATCTAATAAAATAAAAAAGTCTTACTTTTTTGCTCACCACTATATAAATGAGGTGCGTTTGAAAAGTATCGGGACTGTATGCTTTGCACAAGCAATGTTTACAACAGTGATAAAAGCTTTTTTTTAAGATGGTGCAATGTCTTGTGGTTGTAAAAATACAGTATCGGGACTGTATGCTTTGCACAAGCAATGTTTACAACAGTGATAAAAGCTTTTTTTTAAGATGGTGCAATGTCTTGTGGTTGTAAAAATGCAGTTTCAACATTCTGTGACAACCACATGTTTTTTGACAGACTTTTCATTTGGGATAATTTAATAAATTAAGAATTTTTGCTTTATTTTGGTTAACAACTGACAAGCTTCAAACAACAAATCAACTTGAAATTTCTTGCTCGGCTTGGAAAAACTCCCACTGAAACACTCAAGTTGCTCCAAAAAGTCTATGGAGATGCCATGATGTCAAGAACTAAGGTTTTTGAGTGGCACAAGAGGTTCAAAGAGGAAAGAAAGGATGTGAAAGACAACCCCAGGAGCAGAAGGCCAACAACAAGCAGAATGAACAAATAATGTTGAGCGTGTGAGAGAAAAAAGTGTGCAGTGATTACTGCCTTACTGTTAGAATAATGGCAGATGAGTTGAGCATGAACAGTGAGAGGGTGTAAAGGATCAAAAAAGAACATAGTGTGCAAGTGTGTCAAAACATCCTGAAACGAATTGAAACTGAACCAGATCTGCTGAGTAGAGTTGTTACTAGTGACAAGTCAAGGATCTTCAACTACAATCCACTCACCAAAAACAGAGCCTTGAATGGAAGAGTGCATCATCACCAAGACCCAAGAAAGGGTTAGGGTTAGCAATAAGCTAGGCTGTTCAAGTCAAAAATAAGCAAATAAGGCTGTTCAAGTCAAAAATTCAGGTGATGCTCATTGTTTTCTGTGATGTTCACGAAATTATTCACCCAAAATTCTTGCTACAGGGCCAAATTATTAACCAAAATGTTTACAAAGACATCTTGCAACATTTGATGTGTTCAGTATGGGAGAAAAGAAGACAATTGTGGGAAACGAAGTCATGGCTGCTTCATCATGACAATGCTCCTGCTGACAATGCCTTGAGCATATGGCAATTTCTTGCAGAAAATAACATTAACATGTTGGAGCAACCACTCTACTCAACAGAACTGGCTCCCTGTGACTTTTCCTGTTCCCTAAGCTCAAGGGAGTCATTAAAGGAACTCATTTTTAAAACTTGGTAGCCATTACAATAGCCGTAATGAAGTAACTCTGACTGATTCCAGTGGAATCTTTCCAGGAGTCCAAAAGCATGGAGACAAATTGTAATTTTTATATGGCGTTTGAAAAAAAATAATTATTTGAATAATCCTGTTACTTTTCAAACAGCCCTCCAATACTCTTATTTAACAAAACACAGATATTTAAACATTTTATTAAAATAATCCCAACAGACTGTTTTGCCTGTGCAGCTTATCAGGGGATACAACATCTAAAAAAACAATACTAATTATGTCGAAATAATGAAAATTTTAGCTCAATATCTATTGTATTTTATGAAACATGACTTATGGAAATTTGGTATCCCATTTCAGCGATTAGTGTTTGGTCATTTTCGGCCATTTTCAAACAAGCATTTCTCCAATCATAAAAATTGTGGAAAGCTGATTTTTGGTTTATTGAGCAACTTTCTGGTATATTAAATGGATCAAGTGTCAAAATGATATTAGCTTATAACATAATGAAAATATCGAGTCCCAAAATATCCACATTTTGACCCAAAAACAAATTTTCAGCTATTTTTAAAAAACTGTAGCTGCCATACAAAGCATAGCACTGCTCCAATTTTTAACATGGGTACTTCCTACCAACTGGACTATAACTTCAAATATAAAGAAAAACAACAGCTTAAAAAAAAGTTACACCATCTTAAAGTATGGACCAGCCGTAAAATTGCTAAAAACGCACCATTTTGTGGTAAAAAAAAGCCCCGTAAAACACTGTTTTAAAAACAGTTTTTTAACATGTAATAGAGCTTTTCTTAAAGAATTTACACACCAAATTTAAACTTTGTTCCAAAACTGTTAGGGGGTGAGATATTAGTCATTATGTAGGTGAGAAATTTAACTTTTACCATATCCGAAAAAGTGCAATTCCGAAAAAACTGTTTGGAAAATCGTTAAAAAATTTAATGAGACTGGGACAACACTGGATAAACCAGGATGTGGTCATAAACGAACTGTTCGTACCCCGAAACTGGTTAAAAACATGCAAGAGAAGCTACGTCGTAATCCACATCGATCTCATCAAAAACTGGCTGCTGAAGCAAATGTGAGCAATTCGACGATGTATCGAGTGATGAAAGATGATCTTGGTAAGAAACCCTACAAAATACTTCATCGTCATGAACTTACAGAACACCATAAGAGGATGAGAGTGGAAAGAAGTCATCAAATTCTGGATGAGATCGATCAAGGCACGCTCCCCAACTTGGTGTTCACGGAAGAGAAAAAATTTGACATACAGCAGGTTGTTAACCAGCAGAACGACCGGGTTTGGGGTTCTTCTACTTCAGTTGAAGGTAGGATCGTAACAAGACGTCAGAATCCGCAATCGGTAATGATTTAAGCAGCGGTAACTCCGTCTGGAAGATCTCCGCTGGTTTTTGTGCCTTCAGGGGTGAAATTGAACTCGGAACGATACGTTTCCGACATTTTGGAATCCCACTTGTTACCCTGGGCTGATAAACACTTCCAAGGTTTGCCATGGAGTCTCCAACAAGATTCAGCACCATCACATGGCTCCAAAATGACACAGACATGGATTCAAAGGAAAATTCCATCCTTCATTAGCAAAGAATTGTGGCCTGCTAGGAGCCCGGACCTTAATCCTTTGGACTTCTCTATTTGGTCCATTTTGGAGGCAAAGGTTTCAGCTTGTCCTCACTCTTCTCTTGATGCTCTGAAGGCAAAACTGAAGAAGGAATGGGACGCAATCCCTCAAGAGATCCGTGCCGCCTGTGATGCATTTGTGGGTAGACTTAAGGCTGTAGTTCGTAACAAGGGTGGTTACATCGAATAAATGGGATAATGTTCGATTTGTATGTTATTTACCTTTGTATTACTACATTCAAAATTGATTTTGCACTTTTCAAATTCCCATTATATTAAAGAAAATCGGTTGCCTTAATTATGAAACACCCTGTATATATATGAAAATGGCAATTAAGAAACAGGATATAAATTTTATTAATGCTAAATTAGTTTCATTTCTGCCAAATTGAATTTCATTTGCGCTAAATTGAATTTCATTTCTGCCAAATTTGAATTTTATTTTTTCAAAATAGACTTAAATGGTATAGTTTTTGAGCGGTTGTGTCAGCAACTAGAAAAGATATGGCTGTGGTGCAATATTTACTGTCTCCATCCCTTAACAACTGGTAAGCAGCTGCAGAATTTCATCAAACAATTCAGCATGCTGGACCGTTGTTCAAAGAAAATGAGGAATGAAATTTTTTTAAAAGGAAAGAGATTTTATTGCTGATATGGACAAACTTTTCGATATTTTTTGTTAAGATCTATCAAGAACAGAATCGGAGAAACAAAACAATTTACATATGAGTGACAGGGGTTATTTTTTTATGAAGACCAAAAGGACCAATGCAAACAAAAGTGTCTTGATATAATAGCATCACCAGATTATGACTAAAGATGTTACAAATATGTTACAAGTCTTCTAACAGAAATCTAGTACCCTTTTTAGCAAAGTCAAATTGATGACTTTATTTAACTGGTAAAATTGCAATAGATAAATTCATTAATAAAAACAGTCAAAGTTTAATGGGCCAAATATTTAATACTGAAATTAAGAACTAAAACTAATTAACTGATAACGAAAATTTGATTTTGACTGATACAGGTCATCAACAGTTTCTTATTCAAATAGAATCTATCAATCTATCAAGGTTTGATAGTTCAATGTAATAACCAAGCTCTGACTTAACTGTGATTGAGTATTTTTCTGATGTGCTTATCTGTAGAAAAATATTTATGCATGCTAACCAGAATAGATACTAGAAAAATTATATGTGGTGTAACTTGACAGTAAATTGAAGTACAATTGTGCAAATTGCACAATGCAGAAGTTGCTCTGTGCTTTCATAATTTTTTAGAATTGTTGTGCACTTTGTGGTGCACATCGAGAAATAAAAAGATTACTTGCACTTTATTTTGCTGCACATCAAAGATTGAACAAATCAATTGTGCTTTGTTGTGCTGCGCTTTATATAATTTTATTTTGCAAAAGTGCTATCTACTTTGGTTGTTTTTCAATGTAGGCAATCGGAAAATCGATTAGGATGCACTTATGATTTGAAAAAGTACATTACTTTTCAATTGATTAAAAAAACACGTTTTGCCATGCTTAATATAGTCTTTAAAACAGTCTACATTGCACTTTAAATGAATTTCAAAATCACATTGTGCTTGTTGTGCTGCACTGTATATGAATTTCAAAAGCGCATTGTGGTGTGCTTCACATGATTTCACAATCATATTGTGCAAGTGACATTGCGCTTTACATGATCTAATTATTCTAAAAAAAGTATTGCACAAATTGCGCTGCACTTTCCTAAATAAAGAAAAAATGCCCACTTCTGTGTAATGCTTATTATGATGTCATAACTTCCATACACCTGCAAACTTCAAACCTGTCCTCTTTGTAGTATGCTACATTATTATACTTTTTCATACAAATTATATGTTAAACAACTTTGATTCAAAAAATTTAACTATTCAAGTATGGTGCCTTTTTTAAATTTAAATATATGAAATTAACATTTTGTAAATTTGAATAGATAAATATTCGGTTAAGAACATCCCTAAATTTAATGCATTTAACAATTTTAAATGCGAATTTTCATTCTTATCAGCTGAACAATTGCAGTTGACATTTCAACTGCCTTAGTGACATAACAAAACTTTTTTGCTGTTGCTTCAAGGTCAGTAAAGGTAAATCAAAAATCATTTACTTTCCCTCTACATTGGCTCACTGACAAATTACCTTGCTTCATACATGCTTACAAAACAAAAAAATTATATAAACCTCATTGGCTCAATTTTGAAAAGGGGTGTGTATTATACACAAAGTTTAGGTTTTTCAGAGGTACAAGCCCCTAAAAATCCCTTGCATAGTATACTGAAGGATTTACAATACTCAAAATATAGGCAAAAGTTTAAAATAAGTGTAAATATAACTTTTTGGGTTTTTTATGGCAAAGAGTATGACAGAAAGAGTTAAATTAACAATGATTTAAAATGTACAGTAGATATTCTAAGAATCTTGGGACTCTATAAAGTAAAGCATAAGGACTCAACATATACTGCTTCAAACAACATTTAACTTCACATCATAAGAGACTTCTACATGGCAAATACTCTTTGTGTAACTTTCGACATAACCAAGGCATTTGACAAAGTAAACATTACCACTCACATCATCAAAAACTTCCAAAGCAATCACCAAACTCATATAGCAAACTAAACAAATATCATTTTAAAGCTTTTTCTGTCACTCTTATCAGCAGCTATTGCACCAATCGGGCCAAGCCAAAGTCTATTAAAATATTTATGGTCTCAACAAATGAAGAAAAAGAAACTGTACAATTCCATTGTATAGTGTCTTTTTCTTAAAAGTTGTTGAGACCAAAACTTCTTATTTTACTCTAACTTGGTCCAAGTGATGCAGTAGCTACTGACAAAAATGTTAGGAAATAACATTGACTTTATTTAACCTGATATTAAACTTCTTTATGACAAAAAAACTATATAAAAATTATTGTCATTTTAGTAGGCTTAAAATTTAAAATGCAATGAATCATCGGCTTGTCAATGTGGGTCTACTTTTTTAAAATTTTATAATTAAATGTTCCCAAACAAATACATCAAAAACTTTTTTTAAATTTTATAATTAAATGTTCCCAAACACTTTTTCTACTGACAGCTTGTACATTATTTCAATTATCCCAAAGACTAAATTGGGTTATCTGACAATATGGTTTCAGCCAGCAGGTCATTGAATACAACCTGCTGGTTAAAATGTAGAACATTGAGTAAAAAAAGTTTAGATTATAAATTTTAGATTATATATAATAGAGATAGAGATATAAAATTTTAGATTATTTTGTTTGAACAAACTAATAATTTAACAATGTTACTGTATAGAGGTATCACTATCACTTTGATTATATCACACAATCATTATTTAATATTTTCAATAAGTAAAAAATGCTTTACTTCTTAAAAACACAGTTTAAAAAATCAATTAATTTACCACATGAATGAAAAGGATACAAATAATAAAATCAACTTGTTTTTAGATTCATTTATAGAATTAATTAACTCTCAGCTGGCACATTATTTTTATAAATTACATTATATCAAAAAGCAAAATATCAACATAAAAATTAACTTACATGTTAATATCTTTTCCACAGGAAAAAGTTATAAGAAAAATAATAGCAACAAGCCAACAGACAATTTTCATTTTAACTGCAACTTTTAACTAATAATGATGACAACAGAAACCTAAACAATCAATACTTTTGCAGGTATGTATTTTAGTGAATATTATAAAAAATTGTTATTTTCATTACATTAAAATGCATATACGTAATTTATTAACAAAATTATTGCTTCTTTTTTTTTTATCTCTATATGTATTTTAGTGAATATTATAAAAAATTGTTATTTTCATTACATTAAAATGCATATACGTAATTTATTAACAAAATTATTGCTTCTTTTTTTTTTATCTCTATATTTACCTTTCTGACTTGCAGGAAAGCGACGGAGGTGCTATACATAGGGAAAGCAATTACCCCAACCTGCTTCCGGAGATGCCAAGATATTGCTGTCTGCTAGTAATTTAGTAGAGATATGACTGCAATTTAGAACTGCTTGTCAAGACCACCAAGGGGAATGTGCCGTAAAGTGTCTTCCCTGAGGACACAACAGAATGGCTTCATTATATAAATGGAGTACCAGTAAAATGCCAGTCATTTTTAATGGTACCAGTAACAAAATAAGGACGTATAAAACTAAAAAGATTACACAGACATGTTATAAAAAAATATATTTTTTATTATATCAACAAATGCTTCAAGTACAAGAGACCTTAAGAACACTAAATCCATTCTATCTTAGGGTTACCATATCTGAATAAGCACAATCCCTGACAGACTCATATCAGTCATGTTAACCAAACTTTTCAGAAAAAACTGTAGTATTATAATATAAATTCTGGATTCATTTAAAGCACATTGCTGCCATCAATAGACAACTACAGAACAAAATAAAAACACTAAAATTGTTGCATTTTACAAAAATAAATGGCAGTTTGTTTTTTCTAAACAACATCTACCGAAAAAATAGCACAAAATTTAAATAGGCAACAAGAAAGTTACAAAAAATAAATGTAGTTGAAAACAGTGGAATTTACAAACAATAAATACTTACTCTGATTACATATATTTTGTCAAAGATCTGATCTTTTATAACAAGCTTTTGTTGGACTTCAAAAACCCTAAGAATTTCTAAAAATTTAAAGTTAAACTGGAGCATTAAAATTTTGATACTGATGTATGAGGGGCATTCAGAAAGTAATGCAACCAGGTTTCTTTTCATGACATTGAGTTTTAAAGGTACACAAATCGTGCCTCACAAGAAAGTATATAGCATGAGCATTTTATAGTTACTTCTCAAAGTAATCTCCTGCTTTCCAAACACTTTTTCCCACCTTTTAACGAGTCCACATATTCCTTCATAGTAAAATTCTACAGGCTGTGTTTTTAACCACTTCCTAACAACAGTTTTGACCTTTTCCTCAGTGGAGAAATGTCACCCCTCAAACTTTCTTTGAGGGGGCCAAACAAATGGAAGTGAGACAGTGCCAGGTCTGGCAAATATGGGGGATGTGAAATTGTTGTCCAGCCAAAAGAGCTGATGACCTCACAGGTTTTGAGGCTGATGTCAGACCTAGCATTGTCATGTTGCAATAAAACCTTAGACATTTCTAAAGCAGATCAAACTCTTCATATTCTTGCTTTCAACTTTTTTAATGTATCGATGTAAACATCTGAATTGATTGTTGCTTCTTTGGACATAAAGTCTACCAGTGTGACACCAACACTATTCCAGAACACAGTCACCATCACTTTTCCTGCAGACTGCTGAGATTTGAACTTCTTCAAGTATGGTGAGGTAGGATGGCGACACTCCATTGATGCTCTCTTTGACTCTGGTTCGAAGTGGTGAACCTAAGTCTTATCTGCAGTCACTATTCGCTGCAAAAAGGTTTTGTCACTATGGCAATACTCCAGAAGTTCAGAACAAGCTTCTAGGTGGGACTGTTTATAAGCCTCTGTAATCTGCCTTGGGACCCACCTTGCACACACTTTTAAGTACCCCAGGGTATCTATGATTTTTACAGCACTCCCTGCACTTACTTTTAACAACTCAGCAAGCTCATTAATAGTGATGCATCTGTTTTACTTAATCAATGCATCTGCCTGATCAATGTTAGAAGAACTATGAGCAGAAGATGGCCTACCACTTCTTGGCCTATCACAAAAATCACTTTCAGCAGGTTCATTCTGTCCATCATTGATTTGCTTCACCTACCTTGTCACTGTGCTGTAGTCTATTGCACTGTCACCATACACTTGCTTTAGCCTTCTGCTTATGTTCTGAGCTGCTTCTCCCTCTGACAATAGAAATTCAATAACAACTCTTTGCTTCTGCCAAGATTGCTTTGGAGCAATCATGCCAGTTTTACTTTCTCACAAAGAAGACATAGAGGGATTGCTTAAAATTTGAATTACAGATTGCAGCAATTCAAACCCTTATTTTTTTACAAATTCTGTAAACCTTAGTTACCAATCTATAATTTGTAAAAGAATCCGATGTTAGTTAAATGAATGCTGCAAGAAATTAAATCAATTACATTACTTTCTGAATGCCCCTCGTACAAATTGACACTCTCGTTTTTACTTTTCTTTGGTATCATGCTCTTGCTTATAATTTTCTTTCATATCATGACAATTGTCTTTCTGATCACATCTCACATTTTATGTTTTTTCTTGCATCCATTGTACATGGCCTAAATAACTAATATATACATCATCAAAAACAAATAAATTTTTTTCTTGTTGACAAAAGCATGCAATGAATTCATGTTTGTTTTTTTGTTTGGTCCTGGATCACATCAATTCAACATGATTTATGGTTTAGGAAGTAACCAGGTCTATGAAATGGAGTTGATGGTTAATTGTTAAAAGTTGATATTCTATAAAACACAGTGGGTTTTTAGAGAAACAGACACACAAATTCAAGAAGGCTTCCTGGTTGCAATAGAAAATTGAGATGCTGCTACTTTGTTGCTGATCTTACAACAGTATGTTCTCCCTGGAACAATTGTGATTTTCCATTTATAAGGGGTAGATAATGGAGTCAATAACATTTAACAGTTAACCATCAACTCCATTTTGTAGACCAAGTTACTTACACAACCACATATCATGTTGAGTTTATGTGGTCCAAGGCCTAACAAAGAAACAAACGTGAATGCAGAACTTATTGCATATTTTTGTCAACCTATTCAATTGAATTTATGTGGAAGCAGAAGTTAAGAGATTATTTGAAATATTATTTGAAAATCTTTTACATGAAGTTTTTTTTTCAATAAAAATTGTTTGCCGTAAATTTGTTTTTGCTTGCTTTAGTAAAATAAAAAAGTAGAAAATGATTGGAGTACAGTTATCAGCTTTGCTTTAGTTTAAAAATATAATGCGAAAAGATAACTGTCTTATAATAAACAAATCAAAGTAATCAAACCTTATCAGAGAAACATCACCATACAAGAAAAAAGTAAAAATGAATGTCAATAAATACATAAAGCACTGTAAACTTTTTGTCATAAAAGCAATATTCAATAAAGGTCTTTAAACAACAAACTTGATAAAAAAAAAATTTTAATGAAGCAGCATGGTCAAATGTTTAAAAGCATCATGATTGCAATCAAAATGGTTGCAATTCAAAATCTACTCCCACTATTTTGTTGTTGTCCTTGGGAAAGACATTTTACAGCACTTTTCCCTGCTTTTTGACAAGCAGTTTTACACTTAAGTCATATCTCTATAAAACCAAAAAAAAAAAATATGAAAAAACTAAATTTTAACTGTACAGCAATATTTTGGCATCTATGGAAGCAGGTCAAGTTTGGGTAATTGCTTGTCCTTGTGGTGAATATTGGGTAACACTAGTGAGGCAGTTGCCTTGGGCCCCTCTTTATAAAAATGTCATGTGTACTTTTATTTTGTAGCATTTTACATGGTTTTATGAACCTCAAAAATTCTTTAAAAGTTAAAGTTTTCAGCAAATAGGAGAAATGTAAGTCAATGCTATGACACATAAGGTAATATTGGCAGAACACTTGAATTTGAAACAATAATATATAAATTCTATTTAGTTTTTGAAGTTTTCAGACCAACTGTGCATGCATTTGTGAACTATTCTTATTGGTCAAATTGTTATAAAAGTTGTCAAAAAGTGATTAAAATTTAACAGCAACAAATCAACAGCTGAAAATATGCTTAACAAGAAATGAAATTTTGTTTTAAATTTAAATTTTTTAATTGATAAGAACACTACTTCAAATTAGTAGTATTTATGCATACAATATTATTTACTTTCTGTAACTGCAACAAAATAATGACATACAAAACTAAAAAGTTATTAACATTACTAATATAAAATTTTTTTTCTTACATTAACAAATGCATCATGTACAATAGAAACCAATATAACAACAAATCTAGTCAACAAATGTTTCACCATTAACTATATTTAACTTGAAATTTTCATTTTTTTCAAAGTTCTCAATTCATTCAAACGCAACTTACTCATTTACGTGACTTATACGACTTGATTGCCACTTTTTGCTAGTAGATTTAAGGAATTTTTTTAAATGGAGATTTTGACAACTGATTTGTGAAGTGAGTTAGTACAACAAGTGCTTTATTAAAGTTAAAATTTTATATGAATAAATTCTTTGTTGTACAGAATTTAAAAATAACCAATGATATGGATGGAACCATAACTCTTTCAGTTTTTCGTAGCCTTTAAAAATGTTGTTTTTCCGAGAATTCTCTCGGCCAACTCTAATCGAAAGAAATCGTTGGCGAATGAAGAACCACATGAAAACTGTGGTTTTTATACAATTGCAGACAACAAAAATAACGCCGTCTCTGATTGGTTGAAGAAAGAGAGCACGCGATTTGTTTTGCGCTCATTTGCGCCGCAAGCGAGAAAGCTTCGGTCAATAGACAAACTTTTTTTGGCGACAAAGAGAGGGTTCAAGAGACTCTATGAATTATAAAGGGGTCGAGTCTAATTCGAAGAAAAACCGATTGGAATGAAATTTAGTTTTAGGCATAAACAGAGTTAGTTTTAGAGAGAAAGTAGTTGGTTGAAAAGAAACTAAGTTTTTGATCCCGGTTTGAGCCTGCAAAAACAATTTGCGCGGCGTCTTATTCTCTTTTTATCTCTTGGAGCAACTAATTTTGTTTCTTTTTTACTCTAACTCCAATCGGTTTTTCTTCAAATTAGACACGACCCCTTCATAGGGTCAAGTCTAATTCGAAGAAAAACCGATTGGAGTGAGAGTAAAAAGAAAAAAAACTAGTTGCTCTAAGAGATAAAAATAGAAGATAACGTCGCGCAAATTGTTCTTGCGGGCCCAAAATTTTTTGAATTTTTAAAAATTTATTAAGATGCTCAAGAAGAACTTAGTTCTTTTGAACCAACTAATTTCTCTCTAAAACTACCCTGTACCAGTATCTCCCTAAAACTAACTCTCACTCCAATCGGTTTTTCTTCAAATTAGACACGACCCTATGAAGATGGTTTCGAGCGTTGCCAGATAAAAAAATGATTGTACCACAGCTACAACTAAAAACCAGTTAATATCGAATTTTTCGCGAAAATTTTTGTTATCTAACAATGTTGACCAATAATAGCCGAATCCGAAATAGGTGCATTTTGAGTTGATTTACATTGACATCTAGAAAGGTCTTTTTGAGGTTTAACTTGATTTCTATTGAATTTTGAAACGTGTTGTCGAATTCGTTCTTCCAGTCACTGGGACGTCTACCTACGTACACTATGGCAGTGGCACAAGTATTCGTATACAATATTACTTTGCTTATGAGCAGGCAAAACATCCTTTTGAAAAGAAGAAAGCATCTTTATTTGAAGAGAAAATTATTCTTGCCGAAATTGATCCGAAACAATTGTTGACTGCTGACTTTGTTTTTCATATTTGCGGAAAATATTTCGAATCCAAGGTAATTTTAAATATTTTAAATAGTATATCGAAGCTGAATTCCACAGATTTGATAGCACTGTACACAGTGATGGCTTTAACAGGGTGCAAACGGAGCAGCCGCACCAGGCCCCCCTAAAATACATCAAAACGTGGCCCTCCTACACAAGAAATTGCTCTATTTCTTCATAATAGCACCAGAACGTCGATGGCATGTCAAAAAGAAAAAAAATTTGGAAAAAACAGAAACGGCTTCTGCTCCTTAGGTTGTAAGGTTGCTTATGGAAATGTCGAAGTACTGACCTTTTTTAAAGATCACAATGTCTTTAGGCAGTGTAAAGTGCCTTTTATGCTTTGGAACACCCAATAGTGGCCTACCCTAAACTGGAGACCATTTTTTTTTAGTGATCACTTTTTCTCTCCATGCTTTTGATCTCTCATGGTTGCGCCCTTCAAATTGAAGATTATTTTTTTTAGATCACTTTGCTTTCATTTACTAAAAAAATGGCTTCAGCTGGCCCCCCTTATGTTTCTTGCACTAGCCCCCCCTTTTTGTAAGGCCATCACTGATTGTACATAAGGATTCAGCTATTCGTCAACATTTGTTAGATAACAAAATTTGCGCGGAAAAATTCAATATCAACTGGTTCTCAATTTTAGCTGTCTGACGATCGTCTTTTCATCTGGCAACGCTCCAACCCACCTTCATAGGGTCGAGTCTAATTCGAAGAAAAACCGATTGGAGTGAGAGTCTTTTAGGGAGAAAAAGATTTAGATTTAGAGAGAAAGTAGTTGGTTCAAAAGAAACTGAGTTCTTTTTGACCATCTTAACAAATTTTAGAATTAAAAAATTTTGGGCCCGCGAGAACAATTTGCGCGGCATTTTATTCTCTTTTTATCTCTTCAAGCAACTAATTTTTTCTTTTTTACTCTCACTCTAATCGATTTTTCTTTGAATTAGATTTGACCCCTTGAGTCTCTTGAATCCTCTCTTTGTCGCCAGAAAGGGTTCGTCCATGGACTGAAGCTTTCTCGCTTGCGGCGGAAGTGAGCGTGAAACCAATCACGTGCTCTTTTTTTTCAATCAATTAGAGACGCCGTCATTTTCGATGTCCTGCAATCCTATATAAACCATGGTTTTTATGTGGTTCTTCATTTGCCAACAATTTCTTTTAACAAGAATTGGCCGAAAGAATTCTCGGAAAAAACAGTCTTTTTAAAAAATACTAAAAACTGAAAGAGTTATGTTTCGTCCATACCATAGGTTATTTTTAAAATTTTATATCTTGTTATTCTGAAAAAAATTGAATTAGAAATTATTTAGGTTAAGTATTTTAATTTTAAATGAAAATTTTTAAATGTAGTTGGTTCAAAGACCAAATTATAAATTCAATTTTTGTTATAAAGACTACTTATAAATTCAATTTTTGGAGAAGAGAAAGAGATTAAATTCAATTTTTGTTGATAAAGGAAAGACTCGCGATTCTTAAGTTCACTCTTCGTTGAGAGAATGCTGACGTGTCCGACGATTTACGTAATTCAATAGCTATATCCGTCTAGTGCTGAACTTGTTTAAATAAGATCAGCGAAATCCCTCCCAGCTACAAACTACCTTTATTTAGTATGCGTAACTCTATGACGCCTGATTCAGAAAAATATAACTGTAACTTGAATATGAAGGAAAGGAGTTTATTTTTTACCTGCGGTTTCACACACGCAGTTACTAACACAATACAGCACAAATAATACAATAGTCACCGTTCTCAGACCGAAATTCTGGTTACTGTGCGATAAGAGCGATCTCTCTATTTATAATAAACCCGAATTGGGCCACGTGGCTCAGACGACAAAATTAACACTAAAAATCGATTTTATGCCCTTATAGAGATCACTGCTAAAACGAGGTCACATTGAGATTGTTTAATTAGGACGATGCATTTAGGTTATTTAGAACGGATACAGGTTATTGCAGTTAATTAAAAAAAATCTAATTTTCTCCGAAGAAGCGATTTGCGTTACGTAACAAAGCGGCCTCAATTATGACACTGCGTTGGCATAATTCAATTTACATAAAGAATGAAGTAAGCAAAATTGCAAACAGTGCACTTCGATCTCAGGTATCCACAAATAAAAATGATTAATAACGGTAGGGTGAGACACGACGCAATACGCAGCAAAGTATTTTGCGAGATATATGACCAACACCAAAACAACAAAAACAAACAAAACAAAAAAAAAATATATATAGCGACAATAATACATTATAGCGTACAAATATACACAAAACAATTCGACTTTAAATTCTTTTAATTTGGCTACTGTTGCAATTATTTTATTTCAGTGACTTCTACGCTTTCGCAATTTTCTATTGGAGTAATGCAGGACAGATCTCGTAAGACGTAAATAATTTTATTTTCCCCCGTGTTTTTGTCTTTCTTTGAAATAGCTACCTTAGCCCTTCTAACTAAAGTCTTCCCATTTCTCATTTGAGGTATCACCTCGTGTATTCTTCCAAGTTGATACATTCCCCGCTTAGCTATATCTTCGGGTGAGCTCAATACCACCAATTGGCCAGGTGTCAAATTTTTATTTACTGTGTGCCATTTGTTTCTCCCCTGCAGCCAAAGGTAAGTAAAATTCCAGCCATTTTTCCCAAAATTTTTGACTAAGAGAAACATTAAATCTGTAATCTCTTCTCATGTTATCTTTGTATCGCGGTTCTCCTACTATCGAATACGGGCTGGCGTAAGGGGTCAGAAGAGAGGCAGGCGTGATGACCGTGCAATCCTTAGCATCGTCACTGAGGGGAACGAAGGGGCGTTCATTAACTATTCTGACAGCACTTCCCATGTAGATGATTAATTCGATTAAGCTAGGTTTTCGCTTTAAAGAGTCTAAAATTTGAAGGATTACTCTCTTGATTTGTTTTACCATAGACTCCCATGCCCCACCTTGAGCTGGAGCGTAAGTGGGAATAAACTCCCAAGTAATTCCATCCTTTCGAAGGAAAGTTTTTAACCCCGTAGATTTTAGTAGACTGGGCAAAGATTTACTGGCTGCCTAAAAGGTAGTGCCATTATCTAAATATATTTTGCTCACAGGCCCACGTACATCACTAAATCTATTAAAGGCGAGTACAAATTCACTCAGAGACAAAGATGTCACTAGCTCAACATGTACAGCTCGTGACGACATGCAAGTGAATATAAGTCCCCAGCCCTTTCTTTGACTTACACCTTCGATAAAAATAAAGGGCCCAAAATAATCTAAGCCACAGTGAAAAAATGTTTTTTTATAAGCTGAAGTACGTGAAGGTGGCAAGTCTGACATCAGCTGTCTGATCGGTCGAGCCTTATAAATTGCACACACACTACATTCTCGTAAATATCTGCGCACAGAAGCACGTCCGTTGGTGATCCAAAACTTTTGCCTAAAGGACAACAGCGTGTGTTGAATCCCACTATGCCAATTACGATTATGATAATATAAAATTACCAGTCTAGTTAAAAAATGCCTTGATGGCGATATGAGTGGGTGCTTTGCCTCGAATGAAATATCAGGTGATCTATCAAGCCGACCTTCTACGCGCAAGGCACCTTTTTTGTCTATACACGGTCTATATCTTTTCAGCGCACGTATCTCTTTTAGGCGAGTCTTTTCTTGTTGCGAATTGTTGCGAAGCATCGACGCTGCAGCGCTTTATTATATCATCGAGGGCTTCGGGTGTTTTCTCACGCATCCGATCGATAAATTTTCCATACACACACTTTTGAACAAGAACGACAATTTGATCCAGCGCTTCCTCAAAATATAACGCATTTAACTTGGGAGGTACAAACTTACGTTTTTGAGCTTTACCCTTGATATATTCAACAAAGGCAAGAAGATAGGAAGCGCGTTTTTTTCGCACATATAAAGACGGTGCACTTTTAATAAGTTTCTCTAAGTCACCTCTTAACACTTCAGTTGAATTAAAAGTATTTAATAAGTCCGCTCTACGTACAGAAACAAATTCAGTGTCCTGTGGAGTTGGAAGCTCCTTAGGTTGCCTTAAAAACTCAGGCCCGTTTAACCACAAATAACGTGATTCTTTTTTTAAAATCGAGTTTGGGCGAGAACCTACATGGGCAGCATTCACATTAGTCGGACAAAAGCGCCAATCTGAAGCATTTGAGAACAACAAAATATAGTCGACTCGACGAGAAATAAACTTATTCAAGCGTAAATCTGTGTTTCTAATCCAAGATAACACAGTTTGCGAGTCACACCAAAAATACTTAGCGCAATCATCCAAGTGCAATGCATCAAAGGCCTGTTTTATTAACTTAGTAGCATTTAGTGCGGCGACTAACTCCTTCTTTGCAATTGGCCAGGACGACTGGTGTCTTTGAACAACTGTACATTTAACCAAGCACAAAGAAAACGATAGGTAATCCATTTACAAGTCTACACAAGTAAATTACGACTGAATAAGCTTGATTAGACGCATCACTAAAACCGTGCAATTGATATTTTACGACATCTACCGATTTAAGCGGTCAACAATGCAAAAAATACCAATAAAATACTAAAGCAAAAAATAGCAACTATTCATTGAAAATTCTTCTAACAGCAGCAAACAATGTAGCCATGTGTTCCATTCTTTAACTACATTGCCTGGAACATCTGTATCCCAGTCGAATTTATCAACAGCCAACTGCTAAAGAATCAAACGCGCTTTTAGAAAAAAAGGAGCCCCAAAACCTAAAGGGTCAAAGTTTTGTCCCAGATGGCTAAGCATAGTTCTTCGTGTATATTTATTAAGAGGTTTATCGAGCAGTTAATTAACAATTTATCTTGCTCAGGGTTCCATACGCAGCCTAATGTTTTTGCTGAGGGCAAGGAGGTATTATCAGCTTGTAAATCGAGATCGTGAATCGAGGCCGTGAGCAAATCATTTTCCAGACTTGATAAAACAACCTTAGCTTCTTTATTAGCGCTCCACTATATTAATTTAAAACCACGATTTCTAAATAAACTAATTGTCTCATCTGCTATTTTTTGTGCGTCTTCTAAACCAGTGTTCTTCAAACTTTTTTCATCGAGACCCATTTTTCACAGGCAAATTTTTTCGCGACCCCTAAAAAAGGATCTTCACCTAGAATCGATCTCTGATTCCGCTATTTTTCCCCAAAAATCAAGGTGTTCTCTAAAAAAAAAAAAGGTCTTCACTTCGATTTCATCTCTGATTTCCCTGTTTTTTCCCCAAAATCAAGGTGTTCTCTAAAAAAAAAAAAAAGGTCTTCACTTCAATTTGCTGTTGCATTCCGCTATTTTTCTCCCAATCCCGCGACCCCCATTGAGCCCTTTCGCGACCCCAGTTTCAAGAGCCCTGTTCTAAACGATCGACTGAGAAAATAAAATCGTCCATATACATATTATGTAATATATTCTAAAAGTCGCAAACACCAGTAACATTCTCTTCAACCAGTTTTTTAAACGCGAAACACGCAATAAACGGATTACTTTTTATTCCACACGGACGAACACAAAAACGAAAGGGAACTATATTACCTAGTTCGATGTTCTCAAACCAAAGCAAGCGAAATAAATCTCTTCGTGCTTCTGGCAATTTTATCTGAAAAAAGCACTTAATGACGTCAGCCATTAAAGCAAATTTGCCCAAGCGAAATCTCATTAAAACATGCAGTAGAGGATTTAACAAATCAGGACCAGCCATTATGATATCATTAACACATATACCTTTATACTCCGATTTTCCATCGTAAACAATTCGCTTTTTAGCCTGAGATGTAACAAAATATGGCAAATACCAAACACTTTATTGCAGTCCATCTCATCAGGGGCGCGTTCTATATAACCATTTTTTTGCAATTCTGACATTGATTTACTTAAGAATTCACCGAGATCAGATTGCTTCAGGGCTTTCTTACGCAACGTAGAAACTCTGTCGCGTGCCAATACGTAGTTATTCGGTAAATTAACATCATTCTTTAGCGGCAGCGGTATTTCAAAACGATTGCAATTTAACTTAACATGAGGTTCTACAAGTTTTCTAGCTGCTAGGTCACTGCGAGATGGCTGAGGTAACTCATCCTTCATGGCCAAATCTTTTATGCTTTCGAGCTCAGCAATATGCTTATCTTTATCAACAATAGTCTGCTTTAAGCTACTTGTTACGCTAACATCTTCTTTTAAATTCGTTCTAAATACTTTCGCAGACCTGTCGCTTCTGCCAGACCTTCCGCCGCAAGCTAACCAGCCAAGGGGAGTAAGAATCGCATGCGGTTCGGATAAGCTATCGCCTACGCGTTCCTGCTTAGCGTACATAAGATGAGCATTATCATTACCAATTAAAACATCAACAGCATCACAATTATCTAAGCCTAACATTTCAACATCTTCAAAATGCTTAAATTGACTCAACTGTTGCATATGTGGCAGAGTACTTACGTCATCGCACCAAGGTTCATTCACTACAGACGTTATATCAAAAAACATTTCTTTATTATACAACGACTGAATATTAAATTTAACCAAATTCGTGGTATTACTCTTTCTACCAATCATAGTATCCATATCAAACAACACATTATCAAAGGCCTTGAGTTTTAATTCACTCACTAGCTTACTAGAAACAAAGGTCAACTGTGACCCCGGGTCATGTTGACAATAAACCAATTTACTTTTCCCGTTATCAGGATTTATCAAGCGAACAGCAGTCACTCTATTTAACCCTTTAGGGGACAGTGGTACATATGTGTACCATAATTGTGATTGTAACGTAACAATAACACTTTTGTGAAGGCATTATAATTCTGATTTTTAGGTATTTGTGACGTCATTATTAAATCATTGTTATTTTATTTTACAATCAAATTCTTATCTCCTTTAAAGGGAGCTGCTTTTACCGAGGCAATATTAACCTTCTTAGTAGGTACAGAACCAGCGACCTCAGACTTCCGATCTACCGTTTTAAGAGATTCAGGAGGTGTCACATATGACTCATGCAAAAGAAAAGAGTGCTTTTGGCTGCAAGCCGCGCCGCATGTCCGACATATGTTCGGAAATAAACAACTTTTAACCAAGTATTTACGTAAGCAATTCAAGCAGCGACCAGCTTTAATAATAACATTTTTTCTTTCGCTAGGGGCTAATTCTAAAAATCCACGACAATTCGCTAGTCAATGATGCTCTTGACGTCCTTTAGAACAACAAAAAATGCAAGCTGGTGCCTCCGTACTATATTCGACTGAATCAGATTTATTTGCAAATGCATTATTGTAACGCCTTCTATTATTCTTTGGTGACCATTTACTTTTATCAGGCGATCCAACCAATGTTTTCCTGACAGGACAAATCGACTTATTTTTAAGACTTTCTTTCGCGCCACGTGCATCATCCCTATCACTTAACAACAAAATACCAAAATCAGAGGACTTGCATTCCTCCTCATGCGAAACAAATTTAAATAAACTCTGGAAACTAGGTTCATTCCTATGACCAAAACGACTTGAAAAATATTTCAAAAAGTCCTGCCTAGTAAAAAATGGCAATCGCTTTGCCAAATCAACCACAAACCGTCCTTCAAGTTTATCGGACTGATTATACGCTCTAGCCTAACCCTAAAGTAAACACTGCGACAATTGGTCTTTTAATTCTTTTAAAGCAAAGGTCGAAGCCGACGGCAATTTTGCTCCATAACGATACTTTTTAATCTCGGACTCGGCAAAAAAAACCACCTCGGACGCCGAAGCGTTGAAAAAGGCGCTCTAAACACATATCAATGCGCTGAATTTTCGACAAACCAGGCGTGTCGGCAACAATTTTAGCAATTGTCTGTGCAGCCAAACCAACACAAGAACATCCTAATAACGTTAAATGTGAATTTTTAAAAGGGCAGACGTCCATAAGCGCATTAATTCTATTTTTAAAGAAAATAAACGGCATATTAGAGCCATTGTGTCCTATTAAAGTAGCCTTGTCAAAAAATAACTTACGATTCTGATACTCGAAAAAAGAATCTTGTTGGTCAGAACTTGACCGCATCGGTGAGACGGTGACTGAGAATATCGCGAATAATAACATGAGGCGACGTCACTTTCTTGGCACGAATTGGAGGTTCAACAGTCGCTCCGTGCTGTTCCTCTGTCAAAATGCGTTGACAACTTTGATCTTTGTCCACGCCAACTCGACCGCGAGGGTATTGCAGATTACACAAATCATTTAGAGGCATATTAAAGCTAAAGGAGGGGCAAGTATCTCCTTTGTTATAATATTTATTGCACATCGCTGCTTCATAAGCGACCCCGCGATTTACATCTCTTTCTTTGCGAAAATTGACAGTTTTTGTGGTATCAAATGTGGGGCAATTCATGCCGATTTTTTTCCCCAAAAGCGGGCGCAGAGTTAGCAACTTCGGTAGAAACATCTATTCTCTCGCGATTACAGTTTTCATGCCAACTGCTTTAAAGTTCCTGGACCGCCTTGAACTAGTTAGAGACGCGGTCCCCGACCTAGACCTACATTCCTCTAACTCTTTTTTTCAAAATTCAGCCCTAAGTGCCGCTTCCTTAAGTGCCATTTGTGTTTTCAATTCAGCCCGTGCTAATTGCGAGTCGAGCATAATGCGGTGGGTTTTAGCTGCTCTTCATATTCAATCTGAGCTACAGAGAGCCCAGACATAAATGAGGCCCTGGAACCTACATTTGAAACGCTATCTTCAGGTCGGACCTCTACTTGCGCTTCTAAGTCCTTAGTCTTAGAGCGAGTCATTACCCCATTACTGTTTCTATCACAAGACATCTCTAAATAGCAAATACAAAGCCAATTTACGACAAAACAAAACATAATAATGATAACAATTTTACACTAAGCAAATTTTAAAACACTAAGTACAGTACTTTTTCGTTGTAGGGACTTTCTTTTCCGTTCGGTCCCCTCTGGAGTCTTCCTTCACTCAAGCCACCGCAGAAAAGTAAATTCAATTTTTGGTTCAAAGACCAAATTATAAATTCAATTTTTGGAGAAGAGAAAGAGATTAAATTCAATTTTTGTTGATAAAGGAAAGACTCGCGATTCTTAAGTTCACTCTTCGTTGAGAGAATGCTGACGTGTCCGACGATTTACGTAATTCAATAGCTATATCCGTCTAGTGCTGAACTTGTTTAAATAAGATCAGCGAAATCCCTCCCAGTTACAAACTACCTTTATTTAGTATGCGTAACTCTATGACGCCTGATTCAGAAAAATATAGCTGTAACTTGAATATGAAGGAGAGGAGTTTATTTTTTACCTGCGGTTTCACACACGCAGTTACTTAACACAATACAGCAGTACAGCACAAACAATACAATGGTCACCGTTCTCAGACCGAAATTCTGGTTACTGTGCGATAAGAGCGATCTCTCTCTATTTATAATAAACCCGAATTGGGCCACATGGCTCAGACGACAAAATTAACACTAAAAATCGATTTTATGCCCTTATAGAGATCACTGCTAAAACGAGGTCACATTGAGATTATTTAATTAGGACGATGCATTTATATTATTTAGAATGGATACAGGTTATTGCAGTTAATTAAAAAAAATCTGATTTTCTCCGAAGAAGCGATTTGCGTTACGTAACAGTAGTCTAACATAGAATAAATGACTTCTCACATTTAATTGAAATGTGGTTATCAGTGGGTCCATCTTGCACAAATAATCATAAAATAAAAACAGCTTTGACAATATTTTACAACACTTTTATTAGTTTTAAATTGTTTGGTTGTTCTTCAGTCAGGTGTTGTTCACCATTTATTAACTTGCAATAGTATGTTCTCCCTGAAACAACCATGATTTCTGATTTATGTGGATGGGGGCTTATAATACAGTCAGTAACATGGATTATCAACATTTAACAGTTAACCATTAACTCCATTTCGTAGACCCGGTTTCTTACGCAACCACGAATCATGTCAAGTTGATGTGGTTTAGGGCTAAACAAAGAAACAAACGTGAATGCGGAACTCATCGTACCTTTTTGTCGATCTATTTAGTTGAATTTTTGTGGGGGCATAAGTTTGGAGATAGCTCATTTTATTTGAAAATCTTTTAAAGCATATGCATGAAGTTTATCCTTTGCAATAAAATTGTTTGCCGTGAATTTGTTTTGGCTTGCTTTAGAAAAATAAAAGAACAGAAAAAGATTGGAGTGCAGTCATCAGCTTTGCTTTAGTTTAAAAATATAACACGAAACTCTACCTGTCTGATAATAAACAAATCAAAGTAATCGAATTTATTTGTTAAAAGCAGCTGTGGGAGGAAAAAGCAAAAAACTTGAAAAAATTTGGCGAAATAAAGAAAATTACTTATTTGCTTTTATTTGACGGCGTATGTACAATTATGTACGCCGTGTACAATAGACGCGAGAAAGAAAATAAAATGCGAGACGCGATTGGAAAGAGAAACGTCGCGATACGAGAGAAAATTAAAAACGAGGGTGTCAATAAGTACAAAAGCACCCAATTTTAAAGAATAGCCAAAAAAGTATTCGCTTACTGATACATTTTCGCAGTTTGAAAAAACAAATGAAACTAATATCATTTAATTCTTTGTAAACTATACGCCCAACAGTACTATTTCATTTCTCATGAGATAAAAAGAGCAAAGAAAAAGAAGCGAGTTTAAAACGAGAGAATTCAAAAATAAGAAAAAAGAGTAATAATTAATCAGATCAATTATTTACTTGCTCTACGGGTCTCTTCTACTAGTCACCGTTCGCGATTTTTTTTCGGTAAATTAACACGGATCCCCTGCGGTTACTGTCGTTTTTTGAAAGATTATTTTTCTTATAGTTTCGTCTTCATTCCATCCTGGTGCTGAAAGGGGGATTCAGGGTTAGTTTTACCAAACAAAATCGCTTACGGTGACTTCTTGAAAAGACCCCATTTTCAATACTTGTTGTGAGTTTTGTTTAAGCTGCTCTTTTGTTTAAAGCTTTATTTAACATTAATCCAATTTTGCATTGCATATTTATATTTTTTGTACTGAAAATTTTTTTAATATTTGATCTACATAATCTCAAAATATTTAATAGATAATATAAATGCTTTATAAAATACATGCTCAACACTTGTTCTACTTTATTGATTATTATTTTTAGATTTAGTTGCTCAAAACCATACTTAATTTTCTTTTTTTAGAAACATTATATTAAACTGAATTAAATAAAAGCCTCGATGATTGGCTGCTTGAGTGTCGTATTTGAAGCTAAAACGCAAGTGAGGTTTATAAACCAAAACTGAGAATTACGAATAGATTTTGACCTTATTTACCACACTAGTCCAAAACGGAAATTTCGGTCATGTGTTTATTAGCAGGGTTGCCAGGTGGCTTAAAATTCGGACAAAAAACGATAAATTATCTTAATTTTAACTACGGTGTCCGACGGTCGGCAAATCATTTGGATACTTGATTTTTTGTTCTAATTTGGGCGATTTTTATTAGCCTCTTTCAGATACTGATTTTTGTCAGTATCTCCAACGTGGCATTGTCAGCTCCAAGCAGTTTTTCTATCTAGTGCCTGATTAACAAGCACAATGTCACCGCAAGTTTGTTGTTTGCAATATAAACAATAGAGCAGGGTGGGCAAAGTATTCAATGGAAGAGCCACTTTTGAAAATCCAAAACTACCAGTGAGCCACAAATTCTGTTTGAGGTGTTAATGCAAATACAGTAAACAAAGCAAGTTTTAATCAAAAGAAATTAATGAAAACAAATACAACGTTACACGATTTACAATTTTTTCGAGATTTTATCAGTATTAGATCTACTGTCGGTTTCCATTATATTAGCTAACTTTTGAAAATCTGGGCGATACGAAGTCAAAGCGGTATGAATTAATTCTCTCAAATGTTCATTTGTTGACTTGCATGATATTTTCATTTTACAAATTTCATTACAAAGAGTAAAGATTCACAGCAATATGTTGTGCTAAAAACGAAAGAAGTTGTACAGTGGTCTTTTTCAGGGCCGGCGGAACCGCCCCCCGAACCCCCCGGTCGGGGGGGAACCAGGCCTGGTCAGGGGCCCCGCCCATTAAATACCAACCAAAGACCAATATTCAAGTTTCGACGTTGAGTATTTTGATCTACTGTTTCATGTTTCGATTCTGATTGCTTTCGACGCTTTGACTCATTTGTATCGTATAAGATAAGTCAAATTTTCTTAACGAGTGCTTTTGCCTTTAAAAGTAACTTTACAACCATTTAGTCAGTCAGAAGCCGTATAGTTACGTCATAGTCAGATGATGAATTTTTGAAGCTAATTGCCAAAAAGCTGACCAGTTCGTTGGTTGCAGCTACTGTGAAGGAAACAGAGTACAGTAAATAGATTACTGCATTTTTAGATTAAGAAAGATATGAAGTTAGTTTTTCAATATTTATAGTTTAATTGTGACAATGCTTAGAGTTAATTCGAAGTTGAAAATATATTAAAATATATTAATCGATTTTAGAGTTAATTCGAAGTTAAAATAGCCAATTACGTGCATATATAATTTAGAAGCTATTTTTTAAAAATAGTCTATCGGAAACATGAAACGCCAGAAAAGTGGAGCACAGAAAAGAAAAGAAGCAGCTGCTGCTCAGGAATCAGTTAAAAAGCTTACCAAATTAACACAGTTTTTTTCCGTTAGCAGAGCAGAAACTGAAACAGATAGTGCTACTTTGCCAGCCGTCCCTATCAGCGATACTTTGAGCTTAGTTTCAGCAGCAGCAGCGTCAACTGCAGAATCAGAAAATGTCTTGTGTGAATCGGTTGAACTAAATCTACCATCAGTGCCATGTACGTCTATGGGGGCAAAAAATGCGGCCATCGATACTTCATCGTCACTTCCCCACAGTTCGTTTGACCCTCTCCATAGGGACCCAGCGAAGTGGCCTGACGTCATATCAGATCCGCAACGGGTTGACATCATCAGAAGAGGACCTCGGCAAGTTGTAACAAATTTTCCATACAACGCAGCTAGAAGACGATTTTCTTCTATTCATTACAAACGCATTTTGAGTAATGGCGAGGCTGTTCCTCGGTCATGGCTGATGTACTCTGAAGATTCTGACAAAGCATTCTGCTTCAGCTGCAAACTTTTTGGCAACTTAGCTAGTCCGTTTAGTAGGGGCATCAATACATGGGAAGGGTTTTCCAAGAAGTTAAAGGATCATGAAAACGGTGCTTCTCATAAAAAGAGTTTTAACCAATGGCTTTTGCTTAAGGAGGGTATTAACACTCAATCTACGGTGGATAAACAAGCAATGAAGATTTTTCTTGCAGAAAGAACATTTTGGAGGAATGTTTTGGAGCGTCTAATAGACATCGTAATATTTTTGGGTGAAAGAAATTTGGCTTTTAGAGGATCCGACGAAACACTGGGATCATCGCAAAATGGAAATTTTTTGGGTTTATTTGAACTACTGGCGAAGAGAGATCCCGTCTTGAATGAGTTGCAAAATAGGATTATCCGGCACAAAACTAACCAACACTATTTGAGCAAAAGTATTCAGAACGAGCTGATAAATTTAGTTGCAAAAGAAACTGAAAACGCACTTCTCACGCAGCTGAAACAAGCCAAATATTACTCTATAATTCTTGATTGTACTCCGGATATATCACATCAAGAACAAATGACCGTCATTTTTCGTTTCGTTCAATGTGATGATGAACACGGTGCAAGAGTAAAAGAGGCATTTTTTGGCTATTTGAGTGTCAATAACAGCACTGGCGAAGGTTTGCTCAATGTCTTTTTAAAGCGCTCCGAAGAATTAAGACTAGATCTTGCTGACTGTCGAGGCCAGTGCTACGATAATGGGGCGAACATGAAAGGAAAAGAAGCTGGTTTTCAAGCGAGATTACTGAAAATCAATCCAAAAGCGCTGTATGTTCCGTGTGCTAATCATTCGCTTAATTTAGTTGTAGTCGACAGTGTGAAATCTTCTACTGAAGCATTGGTATTTTTTGGTGTGTTAACGCAATTGTATTCACTGTTTTCCTCTTCAACGCAACGATGGACGATACTAAAAAAGAATGTTCCGCTCTCACTCAAATCCCAATCAGCTACTCGCTGGGAGAGTCGCATCAATTGCATCTCACCTTTACGATACCATTTGGCTGAAGTGATAAAAGCATTGAAGGAATTGGAAAACTACTGCTTCGAAAAAAAAGATGGTCAAACAATCAATGATGTTCGTTCATTGATACTTCGAATTGAAACATGGAGCTTCATTTTGTCAATTGTAGTTTGGCATGATATTCTTTTTCACATCAACAAGACGAGCAAAGTTATGCAAACCACTGGTGTTTCTATGGAAGTAGTTGAAAAAGAAATCAAAGCAACTGAGGAAGTTTTAAAGAAATATCGCGAAGACGGGTACAGCGGCGCGGTAGCCACGGCACGTGAAATTGCTGAAGGTTTGCAAATTGAGAGGAGTTTCGCTGAGAGTAGAACCAGAAGAAGAAGGAGGCTGTTCGAATACGAAGCAGAAGATGAAGGTAGCGAGATGTCGCCAGAAGAAAAATTCAAAGCAAATTTTTTTTTGCCACTAATGGATCATGCTCTATCTTCTTTAAAAGAACGCTTCGAGCAAATGCACACTGTGGGTGCAATTTTTAATTTTCTTTATAATCAAGAAAGTTTATTGCAAGTATACGGGCACAATCGTTTACTTAATGCATGCCAAAAATTTTATGAAACAATGGGCGATATTGACCCTGTGGAAATGAATGAGGAGTTGGAACGGTTCGTGGTCATCGTGAAAGAAAATAAAGAAGATCTCAAAACAGCCAACGATTTTCTGAGCTATATCTATCGAAAGCATATGCTGGAAGTATATCCAAATTTGTCCATAGCTCTTCGAGTTTTGTTGACCTGCCCGGTCTCAGTAGCTGGCGCTGAGAGAAGTTTCAGCAAACTGAAGCTAATCAAAACCTTCCATCGATCCACCATGATGGACGAAAGGCTAACATCTCTAGCTACAATTTCGATAGAAAGCTCTTGCGTACGAGATTTAGATCTCGACCGCATAATTGATGTGTTTGCTGCTGAAAAGGCTCGCCGAAAAACATTTTGAAACCTGTATTAAATATACGTTATCTTCTTTGTGTTGTAGATTAATGTTAAGAATCAATTGCACAGAAATTTATTTTCATTAGACGAGTCAGAGTCAGTTTCTTCATCGACCAGCGATTGGCTTAAGGACTTAAGGAGGCTTTACACAGAATACGATGCGATTTACGTACGAAAATGTCGTATCAAATTACGTACGTAGATTTCAAACTAGGGTACGTAGACGCAAAATTGGACGCAATCGCATTTTGTATAATTTTTACGGTTCACTTTGTTTGCGGATAAAGGGGCCCACGTATAGTTTTCGGGGGGGGCCTCAGCTGGCCTAGCGCCGGAACTGGTCTTTTTAAGTTCTGGATATTTACGTTCTGTAACCTGTTGTAAGAACTTAACGGTAGAGTGGCATTTATGAAAGTTTTTTAGAACCAAATCTTCTTGCAATTCGATCGCAACCATCATTCATTACATCGTTCTCGAATGGATGTTAGTAAAGCATGGCTGAACCTCCAGCAAATTGCCAAACCTGGATTGCAACTACTCCCTCAATCCTTGCAATTCATCTTTGTATTTTTCAACTTCGTCTTCTGTCATTATTTCTGGAATTGCATTCATTGTTGTTCTGAGGTTGGGAAAAAGACAAAATGTTGCTGAATATAAGTTATTTTGAAGAATTCTAAATTTGGTGTGGAAGCTGAAAACTGTTTGAGCAAGGTCTGATATAATCTTTTAAGTACCCTAGAGTGCAAAGTTGAGAGTTTGTAGATGCTTCATTGTATCGGTGAGAAACATCAGCTCTTGAATCCATGCATTATTGTTTAGCTGAGAAAAGCATTTTTTCTTTTCGTCAAGAAAAAGATTGATTGACTTTAACAAATCCATAAATCTATTTAGTACAATGCTTTTTTACAACCATCTTACAACCCAGTACAAAAAGACAGCACTTGGTGCATCTTCTAACTCCAACTCTTCCACAAAGTTTTGAAATTGTATGTGGTTTTTTCCATTTACGCGTATGAAGTTTATTATTTTGAAAACAATTTTCATACTTGAAATATTTAGTTGCAAGATGTTTACGATGGGTAAATACTATGTATTGGAAGGAACTTTGGAAAGTTAGAATCGCACTTTATAAGTCCAATTAATCTGACACGTTTACCCACCATTGCTGGTGCGCCATCATTCGCAACACTAGCGAGTTTATTAAGAGGCATATTAGTTCTTGTTAAAGCTTCGTCGAGTACATTTTTTTTAAAATTTATTTTCAGTTTTACTCACAATCAACTTGAAATTAATCATAGTGCATGTAGAAATAAAGGTTGTGAATAAGGAAGCAGCGACTAAACGAAGTGCGTTATTACAACTGACGTTGTGCATGTAATAACGTACTTTGTTTAGTTCAACTGACGTTGTGCATGGTCGCTGTACCTTTGAACAAAGCGACGTGATGTTAATAAGGAAAGCGAAAAGAAGATAATTAATACACACATCCAAGCCATAGTCAGAGAATGTTGTGTAATCATGGGTGGGAGAAACAACAAACTCAAAGACCAAAAGGGTCAGGCAGGCAAAGAAACTCACCAAAAGAAATCCTGCCACGGGTAAAAAGAACCATTTCAAAAGCATATGGCTGGACAAAAATTTATATACGTAAAATAAAACATACAAATAGTAAACAAGAATAGGTGCAAAAGAAGTAAATTATGTGAATTTTCATCAAACTGGATGGGCCGTAACGATCTGGATGTTGCCTTTGAAGTCGCATCGGGCATTTATCACCTTCAATTTCTTTGTCCAATTAGGTGGAGTTACCTGTAATAATAAAAACCAGCAGCAGATATTTTAAAATTTGTGAAGTCTATTACCATTAAAAATTACGTTGCTATAAGGTGCTTTTGAAATTCTGTACGAAAATTATTATAAGATTTTATCTGTTTAATGCTTGATGGGACTTTATTCCAAGTAAAAGGACCTCTGTATCTTAAAGATTGTTTAGTTATATTTAATCTACAAAATGAGGGATAGAATTTGGACTGGCTTCTTGTACATTTGGTGAAATTGTCGCTACTAGGTTATTTTCACCAAATGTACAAGAAGCCAGTCCAAATTCTATCCCTCATTTTTAATGTCAATTCCACGTGCTGTAATATCAGGTAAAACATACCGAATAAATATGGCTAGTTGCAGATTAGCTTGTGTATCTGATGACACCGCGAGCCAAACTAAACGCTAGAAAACTTTTCAAGGTAGTTTATTTTGGACGGTTTAATGTTGTATTTTCAGCGCTGTAGTCATTTCCTCAAGCGTTCTTGTCAACAGAATCGCTAATACACGTTAGTGAGGCAGCTTCAAGTTTGCCTTCATTCAGATAAAAAAAAGAAACAAAAGTGAAACAATGTAGCGCTTTTTTCTCTTTTGGTGAAAATATCTGTTGAAAGGAGAGAGATTTGAGGTATGCCACAATTGTGACTTCGTAGAGAAAAAAGTTTTTCTTACTCCAGATATTTGCTAAAACAAGATAAATCGGTTTGTTTTCAGTAAAGGCGCGTTCACAGCCGTTTACAGTACTTTTCTTTCCAGCGTGATCTTTGTTTGTTTTATTGACGCATGAAAAAATGAGTGGACTTGAGCGTCAATAAAACAAAGATCACCCTGAAAAAAAAGTACTGTAAACCAGTGCTTTTCAACCTTTTTCCAACTACGGAACACTTTTTGTATTTAAAAAATCTTGCGGAACATCAAGAAAAAATTAAAGACATTTTTAGTTATTTACTCATTTTCAGTTATTTCAGTGTGATGTTTGGGCCTGCTTTGAGGAGCATAAACTTGGAATTCGGGCAGGAACTGACGAAAGACAAACCCATAGTTCTTCCTCAACAGCTCTCAACCTTTCTCGTTTTTTAACTTTTATGGCTGTCATGGCTGAAAAGCTCGTCTCACAAAGATAGGTTGTAGAAAATGGGAGCAAGATTGAAATGGCTCTATATGCCAGATTAGAAAACTAGTTGGAAGTCTTCAACCAAAAACTTTCCAAAGGAAGATAGGAAAATCGTAATCTTAATCCACGGTCTTGTCTTAGTTCTGTCAATTCTTCTTGCTCCTGCAAAGTCAGAGTAATGTCAACTTCTGCTTCTGAGCTGCAAGGTATCTGATCAAATCATCGAGGGCTGTAGAAGGGAAATAAAAGGATAAATTCTCGTCAAGAATATTTAAATGTTTTGTATGGTTTCGCTTAGAGAAGCAATATTCACATTTCCTTCACATTTCTGGTAAAGAGGGAACATTTCAAGATTTTTGTTTTTCACATGTTGCTGCCAAATTTGCACTTTTGAGCGAAATCCATTAATTTTATCGGTGCTCGTCAAAAGATTTTCGTTGCGACCTTGCGTTCGAGTGTTAAGTACATTTAAATGTTGAAATATGTCAGCCATATATGCTACTCTTGCCCACTAATCATCATTTACCACCAGCTTTGCTTCATAACGTTGTTCGTTGGTCAAAAATAAAAACATGCAACTTTTTAGAGGTTTTGTCTTGACAAAATTGACAATACTTACCACAGTATTGAGTGTCGAAGCTAGATCTGCTGGCAAAGTCTTTACAACCAGCGTCTCACGGTGCAAAAAACAGTGCGTGACTATAATATCTCGTTGTTTCTCTCTAATTCTACTAACAAAGCCTTTGTAACGTCCAACCATGGCAGCTGCTCCATCTGTGCAGATACTTACACAATTCTTCCATTCAAGTCCTTTTTTTCAAAATAATTTGAAGTTACACAAAAAATTTCTTCTCCTGTTGTGTTGACAGGCAACCTCTTGCAAAATAAAAAATTTTTTCTGATCGCATCGCCATCGACAAAGCGCACATTCGCTAAGAGCTGAGCATGTTCATTGATGTCTGTGGATTCATCAACTTGTAATGCAAATCTTACACTGATGCGGACCTTTCGCAGAATATTATTTTCAATATCTACTGACATATCTTCAATTCTTCTAGCTATTGTGTTGTCTGATAAAGGAAGCTTAGCTACGTTTTTAACTGTATTAGGACCAATCATCTCCTCAATAATAATCTTGCAAGCCGGTAGAATAACTTTCTCTGCTAATGTGTAGTTGTTTTTCTTTAGCTAAGAGCTCAGCGACACGATAACTCACTTTAAGAGCTTTCTCAGATATTGTTGTTGCTCATCTCATAAAATTTACTTCCTTTTTGTTACTTTCAAGAAGGCAACGAAAATAAGTCGTGTTCATGTTTTTAAGAGTTGGGTGATTGGTACCGAGGTGTCGTTTCATCTTGGCTGGAACCATGGCGCTGTTAGATAATTCTTTTCTACGTACCAAGCATAATGGGACCGGGGCAGTCCGATTACCGGTAAAAGTAAATCTAAATGAAATATAACTATCACTATTTTGTCTCATAACTGTTTTTGATTTCTTTTCATGAATACATCTTTTCATTTTCGTTTACACTCTTTCTTTTTAAGTGCTTATCCATCTGCACTCCGCAATGTTTTTATTTTGTTTTAATACTAAGCTGAAAATATAAAGATTTTGTTGTAAAATATACCTACATCAATATTGCTACAAAACTAACTACTAGCATACTAGCTAAGGCTAAAAAAACAGTGATTGCATTTAAAACAGCAAACATGCTGACTGAATTATCGTATTATTGCGCAACAAAACTTCACCACAATGGCAATAGTACTCACATGAAAGTTAATTACGCTCTTTACGTCATATGTGCAAAACAAATAAATTCTTGCGGAACGGCTGACAATCTTGCGCGGTACACCGGTTGAAAATCACTGCTGTAAACAACTGTACATGCGCATTTAGTCGGAATACACGCATTGTGCAACTGCAAAGCAATAAATTTATTTTAGGTTTTAGTAAGGAAAGATGATTTAGTTAGTATCTAAGCAAAGAAATTTTTGCAACATTAAGCTTTCAATCTAATTTTGGTATATTATAATTCAGTGTTTGAACCTCAATTTTTGATAGGGTTTTTATATTTCTAACTATCACTAATTTATAAACTATCCTTTACTTTGTAAACTGATTGCGAAATTGTTTACTTCCATTGTCAAGGCACTTGAAACTAATAAAACAATTTGCATTGTGAACGACAATATAGCCCTTCCAACTTTTAGTTTGAAAATGTAGAATGTCCGGCTGTATCTTTATACAACCTGTCTGGGACTAAGTTTCAAGCTAATTTAAACCAGTAATAACAAAAGGCACGCCTCTATTGAAAGGAGTTAAAAAAACTCAGGGAGTAATTTTTTATGACACATTTTTAACAATGCATTTTGCCAACTTCAAAAGTATTATTTGTTTTCAATTGAGTGTGCACAAAAATTTAAGTCTCGACTTTCCATTGCAAGAAAATACTTTTTAGTCCTCTCACCACTATTTTGATTTTTTTATATTACGACGTTGTTTTTTACTTTGCAGAAATTTATTAGGAAACGCCGAAAAACCTCGGAACCTTTAGGAAATCATCGGTTAACAAACAATTAAAAGTTTTTCGGCGACCTCTTAAAGATGTTTGTGCCAAAAAAAGTAAATTATTTGCCTCAAAATTTTTGGATTTAAGCCCCTTCGCCCCCTGGATCCGATATAAAAGCTTTAGCAAGCATTTGAAATCGAAGGCTTTCATTCAAAATCAAATTTTTTAAGACTTTTAAAATCCAAAGAACTGATTTATCTCTAAATAGCCTAAACAGATTTCGCAATTCTAATATTAAAACTGAAAATTTTGCAAGTTGTTCATAAACAAATCACCATTGTTTGACTATTTTCTTCGTTTAATCAGCGCGAGGTTATTTAAGAAACTCACATGTCGTCGTCGTCGTCGTTTGAAGGGCATCCACTCCAGGCCAGACACAAACAGGACTGGGGCCGAGGGTTTATCCTTTTACTACCCCAGACTGCTGCACTGCCTGGATCAGATGCTGGCAGTGATGTCATTAAGCCAGCATCGAGTTTTTTCATCCAAAACTCACATGTGAATGATTGTTCGCTAAGAAAAGGATAGAATTAAATTTAAAAGGCAAGAAGCTGCTTTGAGTAGCTAGTTTATTGTAAGACTTTAATTTTCTATTGTGTTTTTAATGTTCTGATGTGTCTTAAAGCTTTGTTTATTTTATTTAATAAAACTTTGTTCATTCTATTTGAATAAGACTTAAGTTTGTGTCGTCGTTTAATAGCTATAAAATTTGCCTTAAACGACACGACGCCGAACATTTTTCTCGATCAACATTAAATCAAGACAGATCAGTGAAGTGTGTTGGAGTCCGTTTCGACGTTAGTGCTTAAAAATGTACACTTAAAAATTTAATTAATATTAGGAACACCAGCGGTATCGTTTGTAACTGCTACATCATCATTATTAGAAAGAACTGAAGTGTTGAAACTTTTAACGCAGGAACGACATTGTCTCGCAAAATGTCTATAGCTGCCGCATTTAAAACATTTACATCTTTGGGCAGGTCATTGAAACTTTTTGTGGAGTTGGTTTGCACCGCAGGGTTCGCATTTCTTCGTCTGCCCTCGAATTACACAAGCTTCACAAGGCTTTTGGGAACAAAACGGTTCAACCTTTGCAAGTTTCATTTCACAACTTTCGATTGCGGAAACCGGACTAACTTCAATAGCTTTACCATAAGTCGCAGTATAACCCTCCGAGCTTTTCCGAGTTTTATGTCATCGAATCGTCTCTTGTATTCTCTAGCAGTCTAGATCTAATCGAGTTAGATAGGAGACCAGATATGAAGTATCGCGAATTGCTTCACTTCGACAAACATCAGAGCTTACTGATCGGTAATTACAATTTTTTGCCAGTTGCTTCAGTTTCTGCAAATAGTCGTCTAACGACTGCGCTTGCTGCTGCTTGCATGACATTAGCAAATGTCTTGCAAAAAAGATGTTGCAAGGTTTAACGTAAAGTCTTTCCAAGGTTTGTATCGCTTCTCGATAGGTAAGACATTCACTCAAATACTCGTAAACATTTTTGCTGATATGAGCAATTAAACATTTCAATTTATCTTTATTTGATATTGCAGGCTCAGCACAATAAGAATCTACGAAATTCGAAAATGTACAAAACCCAATGCCTCTTAAATCAGTGCTTTTCCACTTTCCCAGTATCACAAAGTCTTGGAGGTAATTTTTTACATTTTATTTTTAAACAATTTTTTTGCATAGAAAACTAGTTAAAAAACAAAAAATATTTAACTGCAACCAAAAACTATATTAGTCTTTTTCATAAGCGAAATTTTCTTGGTTTTCATCTTATTTTCCATGCATTAAAGCCGTAGTTTGGTGGTCTCTGCTCTATTTAATACCTTAACTAGGAATTTAACGTTAGCAGTAAATGTTTTGAAGTCCGGTTGAAAAACCCAGATCCAAAGCAGGGCCGGATTAAGCTTTTTATGGGCCTGGAGCTCTATGATAGTCAGAGGCCTATTTTTTATTAATACAATTGAAACATAGTACTAAAAACTAACCAAAATTGAAACGAAAAACAAATATTAATACATAAACAAAGTATATATTTACTTTGTATGCACACATTCAAATGACGCATTTTCTGGATTTAGACAATGCAAAGCTCTTAATAATGTCATCGGTGTCTATTTTTTGCAAAATGTCGTTTTCAATGCAGAGTAGAGCTAAGGAATTCAACCTTTTCTAACCCATAGACGAACGCAAATGATTCTTTACTTTTTTTAGCGCTGAAAATGAGCGCTCGCCAGAGCAATTAGAAATCATCAAACAAAAGTAAAGCCTGAAAACAACAGATACATTAGGAAATGCATGCACGAATTCATTTTCATTTATGAACTTAAACATCTGAATTTCTTTGCATTCACTGTTGAAATGGTGTTGTTTTATCAGTGTAGAAAAATGAATCATCTCCTCAGGCAATGACTCCTCCAAATCATCTGGATAATATTGAAGTAACGATTTCGCACTTGCTTCAATTTTGCAGTTAGACATGGTGTTCAATTCTATCAGAAACGAAAACTTTCTTTGGAGACCGTCGTAAGCTTCTAGTCGGGTTTTCATAGACGAAAGAATTTGGTCAATGATCGGCAGATATGAGTCTACTTCGAATCTGCTCGATGAATCAAGTGATGTGTCTTCAGATTCACCTTCGCTATCCAACCCTACTTTTCTTCTTTTCTTTCTTGAAATTTCTTCAGTGTAATGATGACAGCCACTTAATGCTTGACCTCTTCCTTCAAATGTTTGAAATTGGGGTCTGAGAAGTTGAATAAAGTTCTGTAGACCCTGAAGCAAATTTGTTGCCTTATTCAAAGTCATTTTGCTGTCCTGCAGAGCTTGGCTCGTCTTATGGAACCGTTCCATTATGCACGACCATACCTCGAGTAAAATACCAGTTTCAAGCTTTTTCATCGATGAAACAAAACCCCTGGCTGTTTCTTTAGTTTGATATGTTTCATCATTGTCATCAGATATTGCCTTTAAGACTTGAAGAACCGCTTGGTAACCTTTTCTTAGTGCATGTAGCGCATCATATCGCGCCTCCCCACGTGTATCAGACAAAGGCTTAATTGTTAGACATTGAAGTGGTTTCAGTGCATCAACAAGAAGATTCCACCTGTGTGTTGAAGCTCGTCGTCGTCGTCGTCGTCGTCGTTTGAAGGGCATCCACTCCAGGCCAGACACAAACAGAACTGGGGCCGAGGGTTTATCCTTTTACTACCCCAGACTGCTGCACTGCCTGGATCAGATGCTGGCAGTGATGTCATTAAGCCAGCATCGAGTTTCGTCATCCAAAACCGTCAGACCTCGTGCTCCATGTGGTGCCCGATGTATAGGGCACGCTGTTAGTACATGGTCTGCGGTTTGCTCAGAGGCGCCACACTCGCAATTTGGTGAAGGAGCGAGACCCCATTTGTGCATGGACGAATGGAATCGCCCAACACCAGTCCGCAGGCGGTTGAGCTTAACCCAAGCTGCTCGGGGTAAGCTCATACCAACAGGCCTGGCACCGGTCTCGGGCACAAAAGCACGGAGCCTGGAAGCACTTTCACAGTACTCCGTTTTCCATTTGTGATTTGTCCATTTAGAGGCGCGGATGCCAAGTCTGGCAAGGTTGTCCAAGAGATTCCGCGCACCTGGCACAAACGGGCGTCTGGATCTTAGTCTCACTTGGCCAGTATCTGAGGACCCACTTAAGAGACCATGCAAGATATGATCGGGGTCCAGAGATCCACGGTAAGCCAAGGAGAGTGTCGCTCCCATTCGGCGAAGCTCAGCTGGCTGGATGCCTGAGAGTACAGGTAGGTGGTCCGTTGGAGTGGGACGCAGGCATCCAGTAACTATGCGCAAGGCGTCATTCAAGACACTGTCAATGAGGCGAGTGTGAGCACTGCGACACCAGACTGGCGCACAGTACTCAGCTGTTGAGCAGACTAGAGACAAGGTGGCTATGCGTAATGTTTTAGCACCAGCACCCCATCCCGAGCCCACGAGTCGCCTCAGCAGTGTGACGCGCGAGGATAGTTTTTTGCGCAATGCCACTAAATGGTGACGAAACGTGAGCGATCTGTCCAGTTTTACCCCAAGGTATGTAGGGGTTGGACAGAACGGTAAAAGTCTACTATTGTTGTAGACCTTTAGCTCACGTTTGGCCTCTCGGTTATTTAAGTAAAAGGCTGCCGTCACCGTCTTAGTGTGACTGAGCTTCAACCTCCAAGTCTGGAGATACGCTGAAAGTGTGGACATGTCTTGGCTTAATGTCCCCTCCAAGTCCTTCCAGTTTCCAGAAGTGTGCAACAATGCTAAATCATCAGCATAAGCAAACTTTCTGGAAATCATGGAAGGAAGACGGTACGTATAGATGTTAAATAGGAGGGGAGCCAAGACTGATCCCTGAGGAACGCCGTTTTTAAGACGGCGTAGCCTGCTTTGCTTGCTGTAACCGGTGGTAAGGGTGAAACTTCGATTTCGGACAAGCTCCATGATCATTTTGACCATGTGCTTATCCGGAAGTAGTCTCAGCAGCTTGCAGGTAAGGCCACGGTGCCAGACAGTGTCATAAGCAGCTGTCAGATCGATAAATACGGCACCGGCCTTCTTTTTAGCCTCAAAAGAATCCTCGATGTTCTGGGTTAGCAGAACAACTTGATCTACGGTTGAGTTCCCGCGTCGGAACCCAGCCTGCTCTTAAGGGAGCAGTGGATCGATTAATGGTTCAACGCGGGCGTAGATAAGCCTTTCGAGAATCTTGTAGGGGACACAGAGCAGAGATATCGGTCGATAGCTATTTGGATCCCCCACGGGCTTTCCTGGTTTTGGGATCGCGACCACAAGCGCTCTTCTCCAGATCTTGGAAATTTTGAGTCGGCGCAAACAGGAAGAAAGAAAGTCACGTAACCAGGACTTCAAAGCAGCTCCGGCATGGAGTATAAGCTCGGGGCAGATGGAATCAGGTCCCGGAGCTTTACCTGGTTTTAAATGTTGAAGGGCAGCAGCAAATTCTCTCTGTAAAAAACTGTCAGAGATATTTACTGCGTCTGGTGTTGTGGCCCTCCAAAGGTCAGACACTTCTTGAGACAAGTCGAGATGACTTGCGATCAACAGCCTCGTATTTCCCATTTCTAACCAGCTGAGATGCAATAGCATCGGCTGAAACGGGACAGTGACGAGGAGAGTGTCGTGACCTACCAGTAAGGTTGTTCAAAATACTCCACGCTTTTCGACTAGAGTGTGAGAAGTCAATGTTCCGAACTGCCTCGGACCATCGATCCCTCCGCTTTCTGTCAAGCTTGGCAAACAGAGCTGTAGCAGCCAAACTTGAGTCGTCTCCCTGAGGAGACTGCAGAAAGGTTTTATAGAGGGATTCACACTCTGCATCCCAACACGCAATATAGTTATTTCGATACCCGCGTGGGATAGTCTTTTTGGCTGCTTTCTTAATGGTGTTACAGAAGTCCTGGTAAGCCGCATCCACATCAAGTGAATCAGGCGGCAACAAAGTCTTTGCGAATTTATTCGTCAAAGCAATGTAGTGACTCCATTTGGCCTTGCGGAAGTTCCATCGCTTAACAGGCATGCTTGGCACTGCCATAGCAAACCTTGGTGGTGTAATAAGCGAAGGTCGATGTTGTGACCTGGGGAACTTGTCAAGGACACGTCTATTCGGTAAGCGACTGTTTGAACCAACGCTAGCGAAAGCTAAATCCGGATTGGTGCCAGTGTTCCAGCGGCTGGAATAAAAACTGGCAGCGTCCTTGGCATTATACAGGAAAGCAAGACAATTAATACTTGCCCATCCAGCCAAGCACTCACCGTCCGGACTGTTGTCGTCGTAACCCCAGTCAGCATGGCGACAGTTAAAATCACCAGCGTAAAGACAAGGGTGAGGAAACACTGGGAGATCCAGGTTTCGCAATCGCGTTGGCGGTGGTTTGTAGAAGTTGACTATTTTATAGCCATCAACGTCCACACACAACCACTCGATCTCCGATGTTGGTGGAGATTGGTCCAAAAGCGTGTATCTCAGTCGCTCGTGGACAAACGTGGCAAGGCCATGGTTCTTCCCAGCTAGTTGGTAGTTTGGTAATACCAACTTCTCTGCATCAGTGCAGTGAGTCTCCTGCAGTAGGATGACGAGTGCCTCAAACTGCATAGCGAGGTGATGAAGAACGTTCATCTTGCTTGCAGTGAGGCCTTCGATGTTCAGCTGAAGAATAGTGGGTCTTCGGAACTTGTTGGCAATGTGCCCTGAAAAGGGCAGTTTTATCCTAGCATTGCCCCGTCCTAAAAAGGACGTTTGCCGATTAGCAGACCCACACTGAACATCGGAATGGGTGGATACCCTTCCGTTTTGGTAGATTCGGTTTCGGTCTGTCATTTTAAAATCAATGAGCAGACTTACTTACGGCCCAGGCTGCGTGAAGGCACCTACCATCTGGGCCAAATATGAATGACATCTGAATGACTGAATTGCTATTATCATGTTTTACATGTAAATTTTGTTAGAAAACGTGGTTGTCACAAGACAGAATGTGACTCACATGACCAGTTAGGCCCGAAACGGCGCCGTGCTCATGATCAACATGATTTCGGTTCAAAACCCACTCGCGCCATTCTGTTGTGTTCTTGGAAAAGACACTTTACGGCACCTTCCCCTGCTTGGTGATCTTGGCAGGTAGTTCTAAATTACAGTTAAATATCTATTGAATTACAAGCGTACAGCAATATATTGGCATCTCCGAAAGTAGATCGGCGTAATTGCTTACCCTATGTATTAATATTAGTGCCTCCGTCGCTTTCCTGCGAGCCAGGAGGATAAATATAGAGATAAAATAAAAATAAAAAACAAGATAAAATAGACTTGTTAATTAGGTCAACAGTCAGTAGCATAGGTTGCCATTCAAATAATTTTAAGATTGGGCGATTGTGCTAGGCACCAGTGTTGTAATCTTCAAATATATATTTTTGCCATTTATTTTTGCACACTCGATTTTTATTTTTGCAAACTTGCTTTTTGTTTTTGGAAAACCCTGTAGTGTTTAAATAGATTCCGTGTTTACTCGCTTATAAGACGGGAATTTTTCCTCGAGATTTCGGACTCAAATCGGGGGGCCCGTCTTACAATCGAGGTCTATAGAGATAAAAAATAGTTCACGCAGAGCTGTGCAGATATCTTACAGTTTCTGGTAAAAATAAATAAGAGACACGTACGCGGTAATTAAATTAAATCTCATGCTATGAATTAAATAAATCTTTTAGCCTATTGTCAGTCAACCCCTCGTTCGTTGAAGGGCGCGCGGGACTTCGTTTATTCCTATAACGTCATACCGGTAAGCTCAATGCACCCACAGTGCAAACGAAGATTAATCAATAAAGCACGCCTTTTGGCATCTTGTCGACTTCTTTCCGAACACTGGGCTGCTACCTTGGCAGCTTGTCGGTACTGGTACCTTGCTGTCCAGTAACCAGTAGATTAAACGCAATAAGGTAAGTACCTTAATGCAGCCGATTGATTAATTATTTGCTCGCGAAAGCTGCGTGAAAAAGCATCAGCGCAGGCCTTGATACCACGCTTTTATAATCACTATACTATTGTTAAATTAATCCGTTGATTTAAAGCAGCAAGCTGTGCTTGGTTTTGACAAACAGTATTGTGACGTAACAATTACAATTGGAATTTTTAATTGTGATGATCCTAGTAATGCTTTCTATCTGATTTTTAGTTGAGAAAAAGAATATTGTATGATAATAAAGTTATCGTGTTGTATAATAAAGTTAGTATAACAAAAATTTTATGATAAGCTTTGTATAATAAAGGGATTTATTGTAGAAAGCCCCCGCCAGCGTAATTTGCAGTACTTAAAACGTGGCGGGGGTGTTATTCTCACCTACTTTGTTTACGGGAACTTTTGTAGAAAGCCCCCGCCACTAATGCAAAAACGTGAGATTGAGAAAAACACCCCCGCCACGTTTTAAATACTGCAGATTGCGCTGGCGGGGGTTTTCTACAAAAGATCCTAATAAAGTTATCACCCCTAACGGGGTCCCCGAAGGGTTAGTCGAAAATTTCAGGGCGTTATAACCTGTAGTTAAGATCCACTTAAGAAAGAGTCAGCAATTCCACCTGAGAGCTATCGGAAACAGGGACGAGACGCCGATCTCCTTTGATATGCCAGGCAACAGAACGGTTGACGTGAAGGGGGCTAGTACTGTGTCTATCAAGACCTCTGGAGCAAAGAAACAACACTTTACCGTTATCTTGTCATGTCTTGCCGATGGTACCAAGTTGAAACAGGAAGTGGTGTTCAAGAGAAAGAAAATGCCTAAGGAAAAGCTTCCTAAGAATATCATTGTGTTTGTTCAAGAAAACGGCTGGGTTGATGAAGGAGTACTTTTCGGATGGTTAAGAAATGTGTGGTTCAAGAGACCAGGTGCACTGCTGAATGGGAAGTCCATGCTTGTGTGGGATATGTTTTGTGCACATTTATTGGACTCTATAAAAAGTGAGCTGAAGAAAAACAAAACGTACCAGTGTGTGATACCAGGCGGATGCACCTCAATTCTCCAGTCATTAGATGTTTGTCTCAACAAACAGTTCAAGGTGCATATGAGGCAGAAATGGAATGAATGGATGGTAAACGGTGAGAAGCAGCTGACAAAGGCGGTAAACCTTAAACGACCGAAATAAGGTACAGTTTGTTGATGGATTGTGAATTCTTGGAAGGAGATTCCGTCGGATATGGTGATCAGATCGTTCCTCAAATGTGGAATTTCGAATTCTATTGACGGCAGTGAGGATGATAAACTTTTCAGTGAGTTTATCAGCGGCAGAGATGACGTAGAGCAGGAGGGGAACAAAGGGGAATGTGACCTCTACGATGATGAATTGTCCGAGAAGCAGTTTTACGAACTGTTTGGAGACAGCGACAACAAATAAATTGAAGGCTTTTGAATTTCATAGCTTGTATACTGATTTGCTGTGTTCTATTAAAGTGCAGTTTGTGTAAACTGTTTTAATACTTAGAAGAAATGTGGTTTAAAATTTAGCATAAACGTACCTTGATACTGAAATTTGTTTCTCTCGTTACCTGCTTTCCTTCCTTCGTCTTATAATCAAATAAATGCGGTACATAAGGTTAGGGTGTTGATTCAACGATATACTTACTCTATTCTAGGTAAATATAAACCTTTGTATTAGATTGGATTTTACCTTTAAGTTAGATAGACGTGATTACTCTAGCCTATGTAAATATAAACCTCTCTGTGTTAAGTCTAAAATTTTTTGCTTGTGATAAACAACCTTAAAAATGAAAGAGTTGATATCTTTAACAGCCCCCTATTACGTAGCGTTAAAAGGTTATGTCACGAGCTAAGTTCAAATTGCGTCATTTTAACGGGTTCAGTTCTTCTTGTGTTAAACACTTCTCTAAAATCGATTTATTTGACATTCATTTTGCAAACTTGTAATTGCAATGAGCAAAAGCTTGAGTACTACCGAGCAAAATATTTTTGTGTCTTAGCACGTTTAGCCTTTTTTATTCACGTTTTTAAGAGTTGTTAGGGCGGAGCGACAAGCCATTAGTCAATTTTGTCAGTACTCAGTAGGCCTACAAAAATAACACAATACAGTTACTATTAACACAAAGAGCTATCATATTTTACAGTTTTATTTCAACCAGAATTTTTTTTTAAATAAACGTAAATTAATTTTTTTTATTTACGATTTCGAATAGCTGATGAAAAGCTTATCTGCAACTTCCATTGCAACAAGCAGCCAGCGCTATCAATAAAAAATAGCAATTTTCATTGTGTTGTGCAGACAGAGAAACAAAATCTCTGATTGTTCTAAAAAATGTTAAAAAGTTAATTTTGTTCAAATTATTCCAAAAATTAATTTTTTAAATTAATCGTTATGGCTTGTAGTGCTCAGTAGACTAGAAATATCAATAAAAAACAAAGCTATCATGGAAAGCTATAAATATAAATTTATTACCTTATATACACAATTTTTTGAAATTATCATCTACTTCTGGTTAAGTTAGCTTAAAGAAGATTTCAACTTTCAAAATCCAGGATCCATCGCCAATCCTCCTACCTCGCATAACCGCCAAAGCCTTTCCCGCTTTTGCAAGGCCAACATACGCCCACAACAATTTCAAAAATCCGCCTTTGGTCAACATCTTCTTGACAACGCCCAATGCGCTCTTCACTACTACAGCGACAAATTTTTTATTCTCGCTCATGATCGCTTTTCTTTTCACCTTTCTGCTCTTGAAGCGACTTTCATTAAATCATTAAATCTTGAAGCGACATCCCTTCTGTATAAACAAAAAGAATTCGTTTACTCTTTGAAAATTTCTTAATCTTTTCTTTCATTGGCTAACTTTTTCAGCCAATAAGAACTCTGCTTTCTCCTTTATAATCCAGTTTGGTTTCATTTCTGCTTTATTCTGACGATTTCCCCTAAAGAGTGTCAGATAAAAAGCTTTGGGAAGAAAAATCTTTTACTTCACGCCATCTTCAAATTCTGTACCACCAAACGTCTATTCAAAGATTTTAACTTTGCACATACAAACAACTACGGATTGTATGCAGTAGCGTATTTAGGGGGGGACCATTGTGCCATGCCACCCCCTTGGAGACCACTAATATCAAAAATCAGAGAAATATTCCAAGTAAAGACCTTTATTTTAGTGATCACCAAATTTTTGCGACGAAAATCGAGAAATCCGAGACAGATTTCAAATGAAGAACTGGAAGCTTACAAGTAGCCTATTCTGTTTTTATCCTAAGTACGACTTGAAAAAACTTTTTCCACTAAACATAATTGATTATGGTTGCATGCCATTATCCAAAGAAAATTTATATCATTCTTAGTTTTGTATCTTGGTATAAAAAAAATGAAAGCCTATTTTTTAATTGCTGCAAAAACCCAATCGGTTAGTATTATATTTAAAACGTATAGTGGTCCGCGAATTTTTTGCTACCACTTCCCCGACGATGATTTTTGTATAGGGTAAAATGAGAACAATCAAAAAAACATACTAACAAATCTTGTCATTTTACGTCGTGATATAAAATATTCTTCGCATTTAAATTTAAAGGTGCTAAAATATCAACCTGGCAATAAACGTTTTGTGTTCTTGAAACCTTGTGCATATAACTGTTTGACAAATAGCTTCCGCATTACGCTTTTGTCGTTATTCTGCGTCTCAGGAATTTAAAAAACAGCTTTGATTAACAATAACAAAGCTTCTTTAAATTTTAAAAATTTATTTACTCTGTTCAGTTCTTTATCGTGCAAAATTGCTGAAGAAGGAACAGCTGCAGAAAGGTTTATAAACTTGTTACTTGAACATACTAATTTTCTTTGTTGAGTTCTTAACTTGACTACTTCTAAAAAAAATACTGCTACTTAGCCATGGACAACTTTAAAGAAAACATTTTCAACTGCATGAATGCTGAGAACGTGAGTTGAAAATTTTTGTAATTAAAAATAAAATAAAATTTGGCATCGCACTACTTCATTTTAACAATTTTCCTCGTTTTAACCGTCGGCAATCGATAACTGTTGATCACTTCTCACGTGACTAGCTTTCTTGTTTTTTAATCACATGCACCAAAGCTCAAGCTCAGCAGAACCACAATCGGGGCATAGTTGAAGTGATTTTTCGTTCAAAGTTATGTCATTCTTATCTGTTATTTTAATTACTTTTCAACGACTGCTTGTATTCCCAGACCTTGATTACGGTATTCTGTAAATTCTTTAAACTTTTGTACAGAAATTAAAACTGACCGAGCTCATGTGCAGTTTGAAAACAACAAAATTTTTTGAGCTCATGTGCAGTTTGAAAACAACAAAATTTTTTGCGCCATTTTAAAATGTTAAAATATCAAAGCAGTTTGCGCTCGCACAGGATTACTTTGTATGACAAGATGTTCATATTGTTTATATTGATATTAACTAAATTGCTAATTTTAATTTAGCAAAGTCGCCATTGTAAGTCAGCTCGATATTTAGGAATTCATCGTAAAGCTTCTCTTCCAAGGACTTTAATGGAAATTACTTTGATAAACAAAGAATTGATAACAGGGATACCCAAACATTAGGTATCCCTGATTCAAACACGTACATTTTTTTCTGTTAGCAAGTCAGAGCATTAGTCCGCTAGGCTATTCCAACGACATATAAAATTCATAGTTGGCCCTGGCATGAACTTGATAAGTAACCATGCGGAATGCAACGTTTTTTGCGTAAAATAGTAAATTAAAAAATTTTTTTTCGGTTTATCGGTGTAGTCTAATCGGACGTTTAAAAACCAACATCAATTATATCACAAAGACGTTTTGTATTTTACAAGGCTAGATGTCATTTACATGGATCTACATGTACCACCTTGAAAAAGTGTTTCCCAGAAAAACAATGCGGACAAATGTCCCCATTAATTCAAGCACAAAGAGAGTGTTTTGCTTCTTTATAAAATTTGTGAAAATTCTTTTAGTCAGGAGCAAGAAAAAGAATACGGTAAACAGTTTCACAAAGTAATTTCTTTAAAATAAAGTATAAGCTTATCAGTTTGTCAAACATTAACAAACTCAGCTAAACAATAATTTTCTTTTTAAAGTAAAATTATTCTTAATTTTGTTAAGCAATTGTAAAAAAATACTATACAACAAAGGTTTTATAGCTTGATAATAAAATGGGCGAAAATACAATTAAAGAATCATTGATATTCATGTTTACTGTAATAACCAAATTTCTCAGTATTTTTAGCAGCAATTAAAGCAGCTTTCTTAATAACAGTTTTAAAGTGGGTGACTTTTTTTGGTTCATTTTAATGTCCAAGACCTACATGTTTGGCCTACCAAGTACCCATAGCCGTAACTGCCGGGGAAGCAGGAGGCAAATGCCACCCCCCAAGTTTTCAAGATTTGGGCAAAATTCAAATTTTTCGGGCAGTGACAAGAAAATATTTGGGCAAAACCATAATTTTTCGGACAGCGATATGAAAAATTTGGGCAAAGTCAGGAGTTTTAGAGCATTGACAATGATCAACTGCAAAAAATAATTACTAAATTTAGGTGAAGACTTTTTTTTCTTTAGAGAACACCTTGATTTTTTTGGGACCAAAATTGAAAAATATTAGACTGAATTCAAGTGAAGACCTATTTTAGGACAAAATTTGTTCTACGTCCGAGAATCTCAGACCATTTTTTTGTCTTATCAGTTGGAGAAATTAGTAAATAGTTTTTGAAATTTTGTTCCGATGTTAAAAGGTTTTTTGAAATTTTGTTACTTCCACAAATTTTAGTTTTCTAAATTTTGGAAAGTTTTTTGAAATTTTGTAGCGAATTTATTTGGTAACTTATTACGTTTTTTAATCGTCTACCTTTTTGGCGCCTGTAAAGAAGGCCTCGCCAATAACACAATCTCGGTGTATACTAAACGATAAATTTCTTAATCTTCTTGCTGGATCTGACCTTCGAACCAGCGACAGCAAAAATATAGTCTAGTTAAATCACCGCTCAGACTACCACAATATCTTCTTTATTAAGAAATATGCTCCAATCCACTTAGGAGCCCGAATAGTATAAATCAAAGCAACAGGTTAAAGCTCAATAGCTTAATTCTTCACAATCACGTAGACCACCAAAGACTTGCGTTCAAAAACTATGACTTCACACAGTTAACAATTTTCCAATTCTTAGTTACCACAACGAAACATCCAATTAATAATACTGCTTTTCAGCGAATCGTATTTATACCATTGGTAAGGTTACTCGAATGTTCTGACATTATCCAAATCACAAACACAACTATTACGTCATAATCAAAACAGGTCAATCCGATAGTTCTGGAAATTACTTTAAAGTTCGTGAAATTAAGCAGTGTTGCCATTTTCTTATAAATAAATGTAAAATATTTAAATTACTTATAAAACTGTTATTTCTTCGGCTATTTGAGCCGGACCAACGCGAAATCAAAGAGATTTTTTATGAGATTGTGAATCTACATAATTTGGGCGATTTTTAGGAACGGAACATCAGTAATGTACTAGAAATCATGATTTGGGCAAACGCCACAAAATTTGGGCAAAACTTCATTGCCCCCAAATTTTTTTGGCTGGTATACCTATGCAAGTACCACTAATAATCTTGAACCCATTCAGCAAAACATCTAAGTTTCACTTCTGAACACTAACTTCAAACTTAAATTTGTAAATATCTTGTGGGAGGTGACCAAGCAAAATAACACAAGAAAACGTCGGAGGCATTATACTTAGGGCAACGGTCAAGCAATTAATGCTTCCAGAAATGCCAAGATATTTAGTTGCTCTCCGGTTGAAATGTTTTATTTTGTTTTTACAGTTTGTGTTTAGAGATATAACTGAAGTTTATAAGAACGCCAAGCAGAGGAAAGGGCTGCAAATATCTTTTCCATGGAATCAACAGAATGATGAGATTGGTTTTGAACCGCAACCGTTTCGATGGCGTGTGCAACCAAAACACGATCACACTACCCCTGGTTGTTACCGGTGACCACATAGCCTAAATAAAGCTCGTAAATAATTATATGCTACACATTTAAATTTCACGATGACTAGGCATACCATATTTTTTCAGTGGTAAACCGGGACATTCGTTAAAAGAAAAAAATTTGTTCCTAAAAAGCAGTGTTTTCTAAAAAAAAGGTCTTCACTTAAACTTGGAAGAACCAAGACATATGGTTAACCGGGCAGGACACCGGGATAAAGCCCTAAAAATTGGGACTGTCCCAGCTAATGTCGGCAGCGTGGTCAAGTGGTTAAAGCACTGGACTGATGATCAGCATGGTCTCGCGGTTCAAAACCCACTTGTGCCATTCTATTGTGTCCTTGGGAAAGACACTTTACGGCACTTTCTCCTGCTTGGTGGTCTTGACAAGCAGTTCTAAATTGCAGTAATATCTCTACTAAATTACTAGCGGACAGCAATATCTTGGCATCTTCGGAAGCAGGTTGGGGCAATTGCTTACCCTTTGTATAGCGCCTCCGTCGCTTTCCTGCGAGTCAGGAGGATAAATATAGAGATAAAAATAAAAATAAATAAAAATAATTCTTTCCCATACCTTCATTGTGTGGCTCATTAGCTTTATTCATCTATACTTTCCACAGCAGTGTGCGTCCCTTTTGTTCTTTCCCTTCCAGTCATTGTTCCTATATTTAAGTTACCCATCCATTAATGCGGCGCTGCTACTTAATTGATCACGCTGCCGGCAATTTAAACAAACCCAAAAATTAATAATAGTAGCCTACCTGAAGAAACTCTAGATCTAAGAGCAAAACCACAGATATGGCAGCCTTGGTTCATAATTAACTTAGTTAAGCTGTTTTTTGCCAAATCAAACGCAACTTTAGATAGTATAAACCAGTGTTTCCCAAACTTTTTTAGCCTGGCGCCCACTTGGCTTCCAGATAGATTTCCAGCGCCCCCTTCACTTCTTTTTTAAGTGAAAAAAATATTATACATAATATATTTATTTCAAAAATAAAATAATTCAACAAACCATGTTATTTAATCTTCAAAATTATCCCTAATACAGACATGTAAGCTTAGGTGTGTGTGTGTGTGTGCGTGCATCGTGTATGTGTTGATAAAATTGTATAATATATGTAAACAGCGTTGTCACTGCCGAGCTTGTGTGGGCGGTTTCGTCCAGCAAGCCAGATTAAAAATTAGAGAAAAAAGCAAACATTCCATACCATGTCTAGTTTTTTCATTTCAATTTTCTGTAGAATAGAATTGGAATTTTAACTGTTATTTGCTTTTGACCTCAATCTTTTTGAAACTTTTTGTTTTTCTAAAAAATCAACAATCACGCATTTGCGCATTGCTTTTTTGCTTTTTTTATCTGCTTCTGCCTTTGATAACGTATAACGTCACAAACGCTATTGATTATTTCTTAGTTGCCTTAATGAATATAAAGTAACAGATAAAATTTTTAAAAGACCAGTTAGTAGGCCTAACAGTTATTTAAAAGTAACAGTTAAGCACATCACTACTATGCATTCGTCCATAACTTTAATATGCTAATGTCACTCTTATTATCTATTAATTGCATACGCGTTCTTAAACCATGGTGAATTTTTATTTATATATTTTATCTCTCTATTTATCCTCCTGACTTGCAGGAAAGCGACGGAGGCGCTAATACATAGGGTAGGCAATTACCCCAACCTGCTTTTGGAGATACCAAGATATTGCTGTCCGCTTGTAATTTAATAGAGATATGACTGTAATTTAAAACTGCTTATTAGAACCATCAAGCAGGGGAATGTGCCCTAAAGTGTCTTTCCCAAGGGCACAACAGAATGGCGCGAGTGGGTTTTGAACCGAGACCGTGTTGTCACAAGCCGGGCACTTTAACCACTCGACCACGATTCCAACTTTTAAGTCTATGAATAAGATAAATCTGATAAGTCTATGAAATATATTTTGTCATCCACATTTTGTAAAAAAAAAGCTAACTATTTAATGCTTAAATGTTGTTAATGCTACGCCATCGCCCCCCAATGGCCCCCCTTTTATGTCACCGACCCCGATAGCAAAGCACCGCCCCCAGGGGGGAGGTGTCGCACACTTTGGGAAACACTGGTGTAAACCAAAAAAAGATTTTATTGAACAAATAGACTGTCTATTGTGTATTATGGCAAAACTGCCTAACATCAAAAAAAATTGAAGCAATGGCTTTACATTATTCGAATCAAAAGCTCAAAAATACTTTTTGACCGCATTTGTTCTACAGTGATAGCTTATTAATATAATTTTTACTTTTAAATTGAGATATTTTTTAATGTTCTACATGAAAATTATTTTCTTTGATACAACTAGGACTGTATTAGGACCAGTTTATTATGATTTTCGGCATTGCAGCTTTGCCATTACTGCGTTACTTCTCAACTTGAATGCTGAGATTAAAAATCTTCCATACTATAAGCAGTGGCGTAGCAACGTAACCTGCAGCCCTTGGATTTTTGCACGAATTGCCGCCCTTTAACACCATCAAAACGAAGAACATATTAATGAAGTTCTACACAATGCAAAAATAATAGTGATAGTTTAATTCTTATCAAAAGTTCAAAATTAAATACGTCGAACTTTGACTGAAACAAACTCCAAAATTATATCTTCAAAAGATAGCATCTTGACGAAATCACTTTCAATGGACAGGATTGCTAAAGCAGATAACCTGCTTTCACCCATAGTCAATCTCAAATGAGATTTTATCAATGTAAGCTTTGAAAAACTTCTTTCACAGCTTGCAGTAGAAACAGCAACAGTTAGGTAAAGCTTAAGACACAAAAATAAATAAGGTGTTGATTGACATGAACGATATTTGGTCAACCACTGCAGCACATCGAGCGCTGTGGCATCGCTTTGAAATGCAGTGCTGCTGGATTATACTAACCTATTGAACCTGGCTATTTCATAAGTTAATTCAAAAAAATTAACGTCATCAGCATATATGTTCTTAAATTTGTTCATATCTTCTTCGATATTTTCGATTCGCAACAACGCGTGGAGATTTAAGAAACCGAATATTTCATTTAACATACAAATTTCACTGAACCGCTTTTCTGCTTCACTCCGAAATCAGTCCATAGCTTCTAGCATGGATCTCTTGATTTCTTCAACAGCGAGAGAGCTACGTCTTCTGCATGTTCGCCAGGTATCTTTTTCTTCCTTCGGACGCGTTGCTCTTCAATCGGAATTTCTTGCTTTTTACAAATCTTGATAGCAGTTTCAATACTTTGCTTAACCAGCGCTTCGCGATTATTAACCAAAAAAGCTATAAAAACATTCATCTTGTGGGAACAGTTTTCCAGTGACAAACCCCTTCGCTGTAAATATGTTTGGGTATCGTAAGATTCTCTTAAAATTTTCATCCAAAATTGTTGAAAAGAAACAAAAGAAAATGGCTGAATTGCATCCAATATGCCACGAGCTTGTTCTCATGTATCAATAGTTTCTTTTTGATCGCATAGCTCGTTTAATGCACTCACTACATCAAGGAAATAATGCTGAAGGGCTTTCACAGCTTCGTAATGCGCACTCCATCGAGTGTCAATCACTTTTTTTTACCACAATTGGTACATGCTTAAGTAACCCTTTTATCTTTGAGTAGAAGCAGAAAAAAAGGAGTAGACCATTTCCACAACAGCAAAGAATGTTGCAGAATGTTCGGACGATGCCACTGCGTGAACGCCTGCGAGGTTAAGCAAATAATTAGCACGTGGAATAAATATTGCTTTAGAATTAACTTGTTTTATTCTGCATAGTACTCAAAACGGATTCCAGCCATGTTGGAAGCATTGTCGTATGCTTGACTTCTGCACATCATTATGTCCAAACCATTTCGCTGAAGCTCATCGAGAATAGACTTGGTAATTTCATCTGCGTTTTTTCTGTGCAGTGGAAAGAAGTTTAAGAACGACTTTTTTATTTGTATCTCACTGCTGTCAACTTTTACGTATCTAACTATAAGAGTCATTTGATCAATATGAGAGACGTCGGGAGTACTATCGAGTAAAATGGAAAAATATTTTGCTGCCTTTATTTCCTCCAAAATGAGATGTTTTACCTTTTTTCAAAAAGCTTAATTAACTCAATTTGGATTGTTGGTGAAAGGTACGTTGTCATGCCCTTGCTAGAAAGTTGGATAACTGAAAGATATTCCTTAATAACTGCATTATATTTTGTAAGAAATTTTAAAGTTTCAGAAAATTCTCCTGGTTTTTGAGTTAAAGTCTTTACGATGGCCACGTAAAGAAAGATTTTGCTTGAATAGAAACTTTATGACTTCAACTACACTATGCAGGATTTCTTTTCATTTATTTTTTTCGTTATCCATGAACTCCTGCATTTCTTTATCAATTGTTTGATGAAGTTGAAGTTTCAGTGCTAGCTCCTTCCATTTATCAAAGCACTGCTTGGAAATTTTTTGAATTTTCATGATTAAAAATACATGAATTTAGATGCCAGAAATTAATAAAGGGTTTCGAAACGAATTGAGAATTATCATTTCTTGATTGAAACAACTTGCAACAGAAACAATATAATCCTGAATGGCTATTCGAATAAAGCAACCATGATGTAAGAACTTCGTGACCGTTTTTTAACGTCTTATAAAACCACTTCTTACTCAAAAAGCTTAACGACTCCTTTTCTTTGTCTCCTTCTTTAATTACTCTAATCGCTGGCTTAAACGGTCCTTCTTTATCCTGATATCTTTCAGGTCCTGCTTTGACCATTTCAACTCCCATGTAATGAGTTATCACTTCTGGTCAAGTAGCCACGTCGTTTATATCATCAATTTTATCTTTAGCTATACTGTAAGTGTTTCGTTGGTAGGACTACTTTAAATGATCATTTCTTGATTACTTTGCTCAAGTTCAACTGTCTTTTCCGTTTCCGTGTGAGGTACAGATTTGCTAAAGCTGCTAACCTCATTCCTTTCTTTAGCTGAAGAGAGTGAGGACTGTAAGGAAATGTTTACAAACTTCAAAATAGCTCCTTTATTCTTTTTCAGCTCTTCTTCCCTGGCTTTCTTTTTTTTTCTGAAAGAAGCTCCATTTTCTTTTACTCTTTTCATTGCTAGGCTAATTTTACGTAAATTAATTAACTTAAAAAATTAGCAACTAGGTGTTTTAACTGCAATCTGCAATACTAAATAACACTCTAGTAGCAAATTTGCTGTAGCCGAACTATAACCTACTAAGTCTGGCGTAAACTGTCAAATCTTTAATGCTTTTTTCCCAAAACCTATAGGCTGAACAAACTCTACAGTTCCCAGGCATACAGCCGACATGACTTCAGCAGAGTGATTAGCAATCTATGCCTTCACAGAGAGTACAGTACATCACAATTGAAAAAAAGAATCGCTAATAAAGTCATTACATTTTGCCGCCCTTATGGATATATCCACAATATCCAATAGTTAGCTACACCACTGGCTATAAGATGTTGGAAACCAAATGTGAACAAATAAAATAATACTTGATTTGTTTGTTGCCACATTTGGTGTTTAACATTAATGTAGCAATCAACTAATGTAGCAGCTCTACAATAGTTCCGATTAAGTTTCATTGTTTCTTCTGAACAAAATTGGCAGTAAGCACAATCTCCTGATTTATAGCCTAACCAGGGCTACGAACTCGAAATCAAAAAATAAGTCGATCGAATTGGATTCATTGAGTAAATTTGTCGATATTTATAAAACGAAGTTTAAAAAATTAAGTGAAGACCAAAAAAAGGTCTTACTTGATATACGACACGATTCTAAAACTTTTTATTCTACATTTTACGCTTCTTAACAGCAAAGAAATTTTTAAACAACTACCGAATTCGAAAGAAATCGATTTTTTTTGTCGAACTTAATGAATAAGAAGTCACACATTCGAAAACAAGTCGATTGAGTTTGACTGCATTGAGTTAATATTGTATAAAGTGGAGATAAAAAGATCCCCAATTGGTATTACGCCTCTAAACCTCATGCAGGCCTTTATTTGAGCAAAAAAATGATCTAACAAGTACAATTTATACTTGGTCTTCACTTTATTGAAAAAAAAATTGTGATTTCTATGAATTGAAAATAGTAAACTGGAGAATTTTTAACTCAACGCAAACTCAGTTAAAAATGCATAAATTTGAGGCCCTGCTAAAGCGACGCTTTGTTAAAAGTTATTTGCCCATTATCATCCTCTCTATCAATCTTCCTGAATTGCAGGAAAACTTATGAGGCGTCATGCTCATGGCAACGTCAAGCCTTGAGTTGTTTCTATATTATTGTCCGGTAAAAATTTATTCAGTTTTTTAGGTTTCGTTTAGAAATAGACGATTATTAGGCTGGCATAGCAAAAAAGAAAAGTGCCGTTAAATGTCTTTTCCCGAGAAATAAAATGACGAGAGTTTTAACTAGGGCGTGTTGATTGCGTTGGCCATCAAAACGGCGCTCTTACTCACTTGGCCACGCTGCTGACAAAAGCAGAATTTGGCTATAAAATCGCATTACGCTGCATCCGGCACGATCTCTGTCTGTAGCAAGATTGTCTTAAAACGTCAATACTCGCTCAACAGCTCATTTCCTTTGTCTGCCAATAAAGCAACACTCTGGACTAATAGGCCACAAACAATCATATGTTTTGAAAGTTACAACATTGCTTGCGAATAGTTTTTTTGCAATAGCATGTGCTTGAATGTGCACCATAGTAGTCTTCAGCAACCTACTTTTCACACACATTATAACACGTTTAGTTCTTCGTTTATTGAACGTGTTCGCCAGTTTTATTGCAATGGTAAACCGATAAAATATTTCAACACAATCACTTTTATGCAATTTTCTTGAATTGCTGTTACAGCAAAGCAAAAAAACTTGCTAATTATCGACATAAAATGCATTGCTTTTAAATTCAAATTTATGCTGAAATTTAAAATCAGTCCGAATACAAGATAATATATTAAACTTTATAAACTTACAACCTGAACTTCTACAATTTAAGTTTAGTGTTTTTAAATTTCTCACAGCAATGGGGGGTACTCGAGCCTTTTTGTCTCACTAAAAAAGTAATTTCTGTTCAAATCACAATATTAGTTGTTTATTACAAAGAGCAGCTTGCAATTAAGCGTCAAACCTGCACAAATATAACACAATCACTGCCAAGGTGGTGCTAACGAAAACGTTTAACTAAAAAGAAAATATCTTCTCGAAAACCCAATATGCTTTTTTTCCTCAAAATGTTCTAATTTTTTGTAAAAAAACACTAAGGAATAAAATTCTAAAATCTAAATAGGGCGGTAAAAAGAAATCAGTTTAAATGTTTTATCGCAACATCAACTTTAAATTTAATCATTCTTGAATATCGGATAGTTGAAGAGTACATAGAATAATTATTTCAAATGAGCAAATCCCACACGGTTATTACCGAAATCAAAAGTCGTGTAATATTTTCCCATAAATACGTCACCGAGAATCCACAAGGGTCCACGTGGGGGAGGAACATCCAAACCCAAAAATCCAGAAAGACAAACTGTCTCTCCAAATTGAGTTTCCTAAAATTTTACATCATTTTAAAATCAGACGATGTCAATTTAATTTGAATAATTTACAGGTTCAAATCCACAGTACTTCAAAAAATACAAAGAAGTTTTGCAAAAAGAATCATACATCGGGTAATTAAGTAACTTGCTCCATCAATGGATAGCAGAGGAACAAAGTTGACTTAGCTTTTAAAATTGTCAATTTATGCTCGGTAGAAGTTTGCAGCAAAACTATAAATGTTGATAAATGTACAAATTCAGTTCGCTATTTTATTTAAATATAAAATTATTGAATTTATACTTTTGCTTGCTCTTCCGCGACCGCTTTCGATCAGAATCAAATCAAAAAATCGAAATATTGTAAGTTTAATCTTTTTCCGCTAAGCACGAAAAAATTTGCGCTTTGGCCATTTTAACGTTTTCGGTTACAAGTTTCACTTTTTCTGCGTCCGCTTTCAGACTGAACTGACTTGAAGTTGAATGTCGCAATAGAATTCCAACTTTAACACGAAACTTCAAAAAACATTACTCTAGAGCAGGGTTTCTCAAGGGGGGCACGAGGCATTTGCTGAGCAAAAGTCTTGATTTTAGCCCTACTTGACTTTTGGGACGAAAATAAAAAATCAGAGGCAGTTTCAAAGTGATGACCATTTTTTTTATTCTTCACTTGACTTTTGAAACAATATTCTAAGCAGGGAGCCACGAGTGTTTGCGAGTCTCTGAAAAAGAGCCACGGAACACTAAAGTTTGAGAACCACTGCTCTACAGTAGAGATTGTTTCAAGTTTTAAGATGCTTAGTTTTCTTAGTCCTTTGTAATAGCTTTTTGAACGTATCTCTTCATTGCGCACATGCTTGTATTAAAATATAGGGTTTTCCATTAAGAAGTCAATCTTTTGCAATCATTATTAGGTCTCCATAATTAGGTTTTTATAATATAGTTTCCATAATATTAGGTCTCCAAAATTAGGTCTCCATTATGTAGTCTCAATAATAGATATTAGGTCTTCATAATATGGTCTACATATATAATATAGTCCCCATAATATTGGGTCTCCATATAGGATCTCCGATAGGTCTACATACCTATCTAAATATACTTTATGGAGACTATATTACAGAAACCTAATTATGGAGACTATATATATCATGGAGACCTAATTATGGAGACCTAATATATATTATGGCGACCTAATACAGAGGTCCTATATTATCAATATATTTGATCATATAGAATCTATATATATATTAAAAAAGTTGGTTTTTAACTTTTGATTGCAAAAGATTAACTTATTGCAAAAGGTTGATTTCCTAATGGAAAACCCTATATTAAAATGAATTACGAATGTGCAAGACTAAACTACGCCTGCTTTACATCATTGTAGACGTAGATGTGGGTAACAATTATTCATGTGCCGTCGAGAAAATCAAAAAATTCAAAAGTTGAATCCATCTAATTATGACTACAGTAATTTGTAGTGTTGCGATCGAAAAAAGGTATTAAAGCGCTTGATCTAGTTAAAAGCTGAAGTTCTTTTGCTTATGGAAACTAGTTTTCTTTTTAAGATACACTTTGGCGGATTCAAAATGTATTTTTCTGCCTTGTTTCACAAAATAAGCAGTTTTCTTCCAAGGAATGAAAGATTTTTTAAGATTGATTTTCCGCATATTAATAATTCTTTTTTTTTTTAAATTACCGTATTTCTTTGATTAAAATGCGCTCTTGTTTAGAATACGTACAAATTCGCCGAAAAAAAAATAGAATGCGCCCTTGAACACAATGCGCATAAATAAAGTCAGCTAGAGGAAAGTGCAAAACTACTGCTGCTTGCCTGCTGCACGAACATTTTATAAATTGTTCTGTTAAAAAACACCCATTGCTTTGGATTTAAGATGGTCGAAGCTACTTTTAAATGGAATAGGTAGGTTTAAAGTTGACCGAAAGTTGTAATCACAAAATAAAATGCCCCCTTAATTAGAACGCGCCATTGTTTAGAATGCGCACATTCTATTCGAAGAAATACGGTAAGCCAGAAAATCTGGCACTCTATGAGCATTGTTTCGCAAGTTCGCTGTAAACAATCGGTAGGAGATAAATCCTATGAGTTAATGAAAAAAGCAAACATGAAAAAAATTATAATTTTCGGCTATTTCGTCTAAAATGTTAATTATTGATCAACAAAAAAGCTATCCAAAATATTTTTTACAACTTAACCAAGTTCCGTTTGGACAAAAATTAAAAGCAAAAACTTCGAAAAATTGATGACGAAAAGCGGGTTTGCCTGGCAACGCTAGAACCTCGTTTTAACCATAGTGCCTTCAAATGCAGCCACACCCATCGAACTTAAAAATTAATTTTTCCAGTAATTTTTTTTGTTTTTAACCTACAACGTGTGCTGCGAAAAAAGTTTTAGATTGCTCGTGTGCAGTAAGCCTAAAAAGTTTGAGAATCACTGGAGTTAAAGCCAATTCTCTTTAATTCAATGAAAGATGATTTATAAGTTTGCAAAAAGGTAGAAAAAAGTAACTTAATGCTTGTGCTACCCAAAAAAAATGTCAATACCTTTGCAACAAAGGCCTGTCCCCGGATTAAAACAACTGTTCAAAGATGATAACTGTGCGAGACCGCCAGGTGATTGATACAAATATTTATTACAGGATATTGTCATACAACAAAAAATAACCGCTTTGACACTAGGAAAGTGCGCCAGAGCATTGCCGATTAGCAACATTGCAATCCATAGAGCATCAAAGGTTGACGACCAACAGAGTCATGAGACAAACTGCTATTTAAAAACTGCTTGCACAGCTCTATAAAATATTATGGGTTGTTTAAAAAACTCGAGTCACATGATGACGATGCGATAACATATGACTCTAATAGGAACTTGCTGCGAGAATTGTCAAGTGAAAGTCACAGGCGAGTGTTGTTTTATTGCATTCAAAAAGACAATAAACCAATGTTTCTCCACCTTTTTTCGGCCATTCCTCACCTAATCAATTCTAAATTTCCAATGTCCCCATTTGTTGATATATAGCTGTAGGAGCCACAAAAAAAAATTTTTTTGGGGGGCGATACAGTTTACTCTAATTGTATGACATTTAACCAAATCATAAACTTGACTAAAAGAAAAGATCATCACTTTTAAACTGTCTCCGATTTCTTCACTTTCGTCACAAAACACTAGTGGAGACTAAAAAAAAGTAAAAAAAGGTTATTACTTTAAAACTGTCTCTGATTTCTTCATTTTCGTCGCCAAAAGACAAATACAGACTAAAAAAAAGCTTTACGCGAAGGCTTCTGCTCGTAGAACCCCGAAAAATGTCTGGTGGTTTCCTTCTATTTTCTTACCAAAATTTGTTCAATGTTTTAAATCTCCATGCCCCACAGGTGGGGCGCACACCCCACGTTGAGAAACACTGCAATAAAAATTTAAAGACATTCGATCGTTTTAAGTAATAAACGACTTTTATCGACTTCGCTGTGAGCCCCCAACACAACTGCAAATACACATAATGAATAAATAAACTTTTGAATAAGATTACGTGAGCGATGACGAAACAATGTGAAAAATATTAAAAAATTAAGAGATTTTGTTTTTGCAACTAAAAGTTAATTCAACGCCGAAAACTAAACGGCGTATTTTTAAAAATTCTGTTTCGTGTGGTTTGCATTATCTACCAAAATAGGTAACATTCGTAAGGCAAATGATATCTTCACATAATTACTAAACCTTAGTTTATAGTATTTATCAACCTTTCCGTGCTTAGATCAGGGTTGCAGCAGAAAATTTCTATGATATTGAATTTAAAAAGTCTTGGTAAATTAAGGTATAATAATAATTTATTTTATGTGATTTCGATACTACAATATAACTGAGCAACTTTTTAAAACTTTTCATTCAAATGATGCGCTGTTTAAAATTCTATAGAAAGAGATTGGAAGAGCTTAAAACGGTTACATAATAACTGGGGCGCGACCAGCCTCAAAAAACGGGAGATGACCCAATTCAAACGTTTTTTCGAACGTGGGGAGGCAAAGCCACCACACACCCCCTCACGTTTTTTCCTAACAGCAACCTAGTTTAGTAAAATCCGCGAATGCGAGCGATGCTTTGCGCCGTCGCGGTAGGTGTCTTTCGACCTTGCACGATGTTGTCATGTATTTCGCTAGGGACAATTTTTTCTGCAGGTTTAAGTTCAATGTCTAAAAGCCGAGTAGAGCTACCAATCATTCTATTTTTGTTTATAGTGTATTTCAAAAACAGAACATTTCGGTAATAATAATAAGTGTTAATGCAGATTTTTTTTTATTTAATGGTTTTTGTAATAAAATTAAACTCAATATCACAAAAACACCGGAATAATTTTTTTCTTTTTTCCACCACAATGGACTGAATAGTAAAATCTCTGTTCTATATACAAGACCATTAGAATTTGCAAGATGTATCAGCCAAATTATTACGTTATAAAAGTCGTTACAAATACGGTAAATTACAGAATTACAAGAAAAAAACTACAGTACTACAAGTTTCCAAGTTGAAAACTATTTTAAGGCTCGTTTCCACAGCGAGCGTGGAATGGACCATTCTTTATTTTTTTCATCCATCAGCCAAACAAACATTCGTAAGCAAAGTTTATATCGTTAATATTCGTAGTTACAATCGGTAAGAGTGTTTAAAAAAAACTTCTGAAATGGATTTTGCTGCACAAGTTATAACCAGATCGCCCCCTTTGACGGCCTTTGATAAGAATATTTCCGACGTTTTTTTAGCAGGTTATTTATATTTTACGGTTGTTCAGAAGAAGTATTTGAACGAAGCAACTTTTTCTTCCCCGGCATTTAATGAAAAACAAACAGAGATCGGAATTGCAAACCATAAACAAGAAATAGGAATGTGTCTGTGAGTCAACGCCGTACGGACACACACACACACACACACACACACACACACACACACACACACACATATCCTGCGGATTTAACTTTTTACGCAACGACCGAAATCGTGCGTTCCAAGCAGCTTCGGTTGAAAGATAACACAGTAAAGCTGAAGTTGCAATAAAGCGCCTTTATTGAAAAGTATATAAGCATGAACGCAAACAATAAAACTAACAGTAAAGCAACAATGTTGGTTTACTTTTTTTTAGGGCTTTTTTACATTATGAAACTTAAACGATGTTAGTTTGGGTTCTTGAGGATTCTTTTTACAGAGTTTCGCGAATCAAAGTTAAAGTCAAAATTTGTCAAAATTTTACTTTAGCAATTTTTACATACAAAACTCATTTCTTGCTTATTTTTGTGCTTTTTCGAGCAGTTATAAATATTAATACTTTTAATTTTTTGTTTCTGCATTTTACCAGGTATTCTAAAACTTCAGGGGCTGCGAATCCTTAGCGTTAATCTTAAAATTCCACCAACTTTGACTCCTTTCAGGAGACTCTTAGCGCCCACCCCCCACCTCGAGGTGCACAATTTTCGATTGAAAAAATTTTGATTTATGTAGTAAAAATATTTTTCAATTTAAAATTAAGTAAAAAAAGTTTTATCCTCTGGTAAATAAAAAAAAATGTGTCTCTAAGTGCGTGTTAGTTATAAACAGTCGGCAGCGTGGCCAAGTAATTAAGAGCGCCGAATCGATGGCGAATATGATCGACACAGTCGCAGTTCAAAACCTTCTCACGTCATTCCGTTGTGTCCCTACTAAAAATACAGGGTGACCATAAATTACCACTACAACTTCAAAAATTTGTCATAAATTCATTTTTGACGCTATTTTAGTACAGCTTGTGCAAAAGAAAAAACAAACACTTCGAGTTTTTATCTACAGTAACTATGTTTTTTTGCCTTTTGCTGTATGTATTCAATTATTTACTTTTTTTGTCTTTTTGCAGATTTTTGAATTTCTTAAAATGAGCACTCCCCAGGAAAGGCCCAGTGCCATTGTCAAACTCAGTGTCTTGGTTTATAGAGACAAAATCAGACAGTTAGTTTGAAAGTTTCTCTGGACTAGAGTGTCTGATTTTCTCTCTAAAAACCAAGACACTGGGTCTTTTACTGAGGAGTGCTCATTTTAAGGAATTCAAGAATCTGAAAAAGGCAAAAAATAAGTATATAATTAAAATATATACAGAAAAAAAGCAAAAAAGCATAATTAGATAAAATCTCGAAGTGTTCGTCCTTCCTTTTGCACAAACTGTACTAAAATAACGTCCAAAATAAATTTATGGCAAATTTTAGAAGTTGTAGTGATAATTTATGAACACCGTGTTCTTTTCGGCACTTTCCTCTGTTTGGAAGCCTTGGAAGGCAGCTTTCAATCTTAAATTAAAACAAAAAATTCGGACCCGACAGCAATATCTTGACATTTCCGAAACCAGGTAAGGGTAATCGCTTGTCAGTTTCCCAAAGCCTTCCAAGCTTTCCTGCGAGTGAGAAAGATAAATCCGGTAAAGATGAAAGTAAAAATAAAAAAAAAAAGGTCAGGCCTATATCCAAGTCACATTATTAAAGCATTAAATTATTTTTTGAATGGATGTTGAAGCTTCTATACGAAATAATTATCATGCAAAAGAACACATTTTAATAATGTTTGGGATCGTGGATCACTAATGTATAAGACAAACTGAGATTTTTATCTCGCTCTCAAAGAAAAAAATTACAATTATTATCTAATCTGATATAAATTAGCATTTCTGCAATAATTTAAATGAAATTTCTCCAAAAAACTTCTATAATAACAGGCCAAAATTATTAAGTCAAAATAAAGGCCTACAATTGAGTATTTATTTATGAAATAACAAAAAAATCACATACACAGTTCTTTACTTACTTTCAACACGTAATCATCGGGCGTAAGAGTGTACTTTATCCCACTTAAAGTAAAAACGATATCAGGCATCGAAGACAGCTTTTTGCAATCGACCACATACTGTAGAAAAATTGTCAGAGATTATTTTTGAAATAGTTACTGTTGTCAGGAACTGTTAAATTAAAATTCACAAAACTGAAAAGTTGTTAAGTAAGCCTACAAATTTTTACGAAAAAACTTTTCGTTTAGAAACAATCCTTACTACGGTACCATTGAAAGCAATTACATTTATTGTCAAATGACTAAGCTTATTTTTCACTACAAAAAGAAACGGTCAGTTGGTCATCATTTGCGCCCAAGACGCAGTAGATCTAAATTCAATTTCCGGGCTGATCACATCCGACACACTGTCGCTACAGTTCGCCGACGTTGGGACAGTAATACTCGAGTGACAGTGCTAATGAATGGAGAAGAGCGCTGCGACCTTATGCAAGCGCCGCTCATGGAAGGTTTTTGTTTCTAAAATTAAAGAAATCTGCGGTTCGTGTCGGAAATTTTATGCAAGTTGCAAAACAGGGTCAATGCTTTTGTTTTGAGAAAATATTTTCCATTTCAGATTTAATTGACAACACTCTTTTTCAAAAGGAAATGTTTCCCGGGTGGCGTTGCGAAAAATTTAGCGACCACCGTCAATCCAATTTTACTCCAGTTTAAATATTCTCAGTGAATGGAGGTGGCCGGACGCATCTCACTATTTCTGGAATTCTTTCAACACCTACACCGATCTGTCACATCTTCTTTCCTCAGACAAAACCTTCTCATGCTTCCTTCAACTTGTTCTCTCCATTTCATCCTTGGTCGGCCCTGTTTACGTTTTCCATCCACTGTATGTACCATTGCCTTCATCAAAACATCTTCCTTAGGTCGTCTCAAAACATGACCATACCACCTCACACCATTCGCCTTTGCCAGCTTATCTGTTGCTTCCTTCATTTCAACATGTCCATCAGCTCAACTGTATTCCTCTTGTCCACCAACTTTACATCACACATTGCCCTCACCATAGATCTTTCTGCTCTTCTCAAAATACCTACTTAAAACAAGCCGCTTAAAGATGAGCAGCACCAGACTCGAGTTTCGCACTTGTTAGAGCTTGTCAGTGATGCTTATCTCACTGTGAATCAAACCGAGTACCTGTAGTCTTCCTCGCGGTACTCGGTTCGATTCGCAGTGAGATAAGCATCACTGACGAGCTCTAACAAGAGCGAAACTCGAGTCTGGTGCTGCTCATCTTTAAGCGGCTTGTTTTAAATTAATTCTAAATCCTCATTATTCTTCAAATATAAAATAGCTACTTCATTTTCTCTCAAACACCACGTTTCGCTTCCATATAACATAGCTGATCTCACATAGCTTTTATATACCTTTCCTTTTATCTGCAAAGAGAATCTTTTTTTAAATAGTATTTCTCCACACTCGCTATATTTCTTCTATCTCAATCTTGTTCTTGCAGTCACTGTGGCTTCTCATCTTCCACTGGCATTCAACCTATTGCCAAGACAGCAAAATCCTTTACAGTTGCCACTTCATCATACATTACCTCCTGTTGCTCTTCTCCCACACCATTTGTTGCTTTATCACACTTATTACATATAAAAAAAATCTTGCTGAAATTGGAGTTACTTTTTTTAAACTTAGAACACTTTCCATAAATCTGTTGATTGCATTTTGTACAAAGCATTGAATTGACAGTCACCCTTTTGTCACATATTGCACATGGGTATATTCTACTCTGTATGACTTCACCATCTGACCCCCACACCATCACCTTTGCCTTTTCAAGATTCATCTTCAGTCCCTTGTTCTCTAATGCACTTTTCCATTTTAGAAACCTTTCCTTCAGACCCTGCATCGTTTCACTTATCAGTACCAAGTCATCTGCATACAAAACCTCTTTCATTAAGCCTTTTCTTACATTCTCTGTCACAACACCGACCACAATTGCAAACAACAAAGGTGACACAACAGATATGATGTACACCAACTGCTCCAAAAATTCTTCTGAGATTTCAGATCCAACTTTAACGTTTTAAATATAGACTCATCACCGCTTTCACCAAGATCTTTGGTAGTCCTTTCTTCCTCAGTGCCCATTGCATTACTCTTCTTGGAACTCTGTCAAAGGCCTTTTCTAAATCTACAAAACACATGTACAACTTTTTTATCCTTCTCCCTGTATTGCATTCTTCTCACTATAAAAAGAGCATCTGTTGTTTCCCCTCCAGGCATAAAGCCAAATTCCACCACCATCAATGCTCGTATCCTTTTCAATGATCTTCATTCCATGTTCCAATAACTTCACTCCTCTGCATGCACCGTAGTTTGTCACATCTCTTTTTCCCTTGTTGATTGCCACTGACACACTAGTCTTTCAATCTTTTGGCATTCCTTTTTCATCAAGTACTCTCTGACAAAGTTTCATCATCACATCAATTCCAACTTTCCCACTTGCATTTATCATTTCCATGCTCAACTCTGAAAGTCCATATGCTTTCCCTAATTTCATTTTCTTCATTGCACTTGTTATTTCTTTTAAGAAAACCTTTTCCACTGGACCTTCTATTATACCAATCTCAGTCTTTTGATCCCATGCATTCACTTTATTCATCATTTGTTCCATATGTTTTTTTCGACACTCTTTTTCGATCTTTCTCGCTGAACACAAATTTGCCATTTGTTACTCTTAAACATCGTCCACTGCTTAAATCTTGTCCTTCTTTTTTTAATAACTTTACAAGCTTAAACACATTGTTTGGTTTATCACATAAATTATTCATCTCTTGCTCAGCCTCTCTCCTCATTGCTCTAATGACAATTTTTCTTGTTTGATTTTTCTCTCTTTTGTAATTATCTTTATTCTCTTCTGATCTGTTCTTGCACATCTCTCCAAATGCATTCTTTTTTACTCTTTATTGCTTCTTGCACTTCCTCATTCCACCACCATGTGCTTCCTTGCTCCCTCCTTCATTTTCTCTTTCCACAAAGCTCTTCACAAGCCTTCAAAAACCCATCTGTAAATAAACCCAACAAATTCTTTGCTTCAGTATTAAGTAATTCTTTTACCTTGTCCTTAAATTTTTTCCTGGTTTGTTTTTTTTTAATTTCCATAGCCTCCATTGCATGTTTTGTTTCATTTTCATACACTTAAACAGGTTTTTCTTCTTTACATCAACAACCACAAACCTGTGGTGCAATTCTCAAGGAATCACCTTAACATCTTTCAAAAAGTTTCTGCTTTCTTTTTCCACCAAAACAAAATTAATCTCAGTTTTATTACCACCTGAACTGTAAGTCACAGTCCTTTTCTTTTTCTTCTTAAATCATGTATTTGCCACACATGAATCCTTCTGATCGCAGAATTCTAACAACATTCTACCTTCCAAATTTCACCTCCAATTCCATTTCTCCCATGTACGTCCTCAAAGCCATTCACATTTTTCCCAATATGACCATAAAAGTCTCCAATCCCCAAAGTCAATTCTTTTGTGCCTTTTATATCTCATTCATGAACCAGTTCATCATAAAATTTATTCTTCTATATATCTGACTTTCCACTTTGGGGTGATTAATAATTTCATTAATTTGATACAAATAATCACAAGATATAGGCCAAAGTTAAAAAAAACTAAGTTTTGTGAAAACGAAAGAATAATTTTAGAGCATTTTTTGACAAGATGCACACTGCTTTGGTATATTGAAATGTGAATCGACATCATGCATTAAAAAGTAGATAATCAAGCATTTTACTATTTATCAAAAGCAGAGTGGATCATTCCATGCTTAATAGAACAAAAAAATAGCAAATGTTCACCCACCCTTTCAAAATTTGCTAAAATTAGTTTCATTTGAAAGATCTTTAACAGCAATGCCAAACAAAAAAAATTGTAAGAAAATTCTTCAAGCAATTGAGAAATGACGGGCATTTCAAGTTTTTTAATAATTACTATTCTTCAGTCATGCTTGAGTGATTTTATTGCTGTTTAGTCTTTCCCACAAGGTAAAGTGACAATTTTTTTTTTAAATTGTATATTTTTTTAATGCTGATTTCAAATAACACACTTTTATAACATTGTATTATGTTTTCAATGAGAAAAATTCAATTTTTTATTTTCACATTTGCTAGTCACTCATGCGTAGCACACCCCATCAATTATCATACCAAGGTTGCCAAGTTGTATTTTAAAACATCTAGCTTTGAGCAAACCTAGTACCAATGGCGTTAGCTTTGAAAGCAGTCTGTTAGATACCAGCAAAGTTGCACGAAATATTCTGTTTTAGCTTCAGTTGTTTTGAGCTATTAATGCATGTGTTTAACATGATTTATATAGCTATCTTGCCTTTTTATTGTATCATTGTATTATATTAAAAATTTTTTAAGCAAATCTAAGCAAGTATATTTGCCTAGCCAACTAAAAAATATCATCCTGCAAAAAAGGAAGAATAGTAAGAAGATTATCGACAAAGTCTTTAATGTTGATGCCAACACAAATAAACCAAGCGGAAATGCACAAAACATTAAATTTCAAATTGAAAACAATATCTTAACTTCGATAATGTATAAATTATCCACAAAAATTGCAACAAATCGTCATAAAAAATGGCTGAGCTGCAGTGTATTAATAGAAAGAATGCAGAAACAATATCAGCCCAACAAATAAAAATTGAATTCCATTGGAAGAATTTGGTTTCACATATATAACATAGAAAAAATTTAACTAAACTTATAGCAACATTAATTGCATGAAAAATTACATAGATTGCAAAAACTTATTATTAACATCTGCCATGATATCTGGGGAAAGTGTATAACTACAACCTTGTCCATGCATTTTCGGACAGGTATCTCACAAATTATATCAGGATATGGAATGTTGCAAATATCTTCAAAAGTTGGCCATATAAAAGATGCTGATGGACCAGGTGGTTTCATAAATTTGATTTCAGCATCTTTATGTACATCATTAATACTTAAAACAATTCCTATCCACCAATGTTTATTATAAATGCAAGCAACAAACTCCATTGAATGTATAGCTGTATACTTTGGAATCAAAGAAAAAAAATCCATTTTTTCAGCATAGTCTTTGTCACATGCAACTTGCTTATAACCAATCACACTCTTAGACAGAGGCTCAAAAAAGTGATAGGAGCGCGTATCAGGTATTGTGTTTCCCAGTTTAAATCTTTTCTCTAATATATCTCTTACATCTTGGAGTGTGACAGATGACAAGTGTTCAAATATTATGCTATCAATGTTGCTTCTGCAATACCTTATTAGATCAAATATAGTTAAGATTGATGATCGTTTTTGTAGACTGGCATGCTTTATTAATCATTTTACAGTTCCTCCTACACCATCACATGGTGACTTAATGTGGCTGGTAGCAAAAAATGCCCATTTTGCAGCAATCCCATAATCATCACCATGACATAAAAGATTAATGAAATTTTTGTAGTTTTTATACTGTTTTGCACAGCCATCTGAAAAATAGGTTATTGTGTCAATATGACTCAAATGTATTTGAATCCAAGTAGTGATGATTCTTTGCACCTCATGTACAAAAGATACATCATGTAGTAAATCTTCTGAAACTATGCAAAAGCTTTTAGAGAGCATTTTTTTAGTAGAATCAAAACAATAATTAATTATTGGGTGTAGTGAACATTGAGAATTGTTCCAATGAAAACTTTGGACTTCATCTTGTATGACATAACTATAGTTTTCTGCAAAGTCCAACAACGCAACTACTTCATTACCCAAAAGGTTGCGTTTTATGTCTTTCAAGAAGCTTGCTTGGCTTTTTGCAATATAGGCATATTTTTTAAATTTTAGCAAAGATGAAGAAAACACATTAATAAAATCATCTACTGGTTTGATAATTTTTTCAATTTCACATTTGTCCATTGAAATCCATTGTTGATATGTTATTTCTTCTATAGCATCCTTTTCACACCATTCTTTTAAACACTGCTTCAGAGTTTCAGGACCAGGGCAAAATAAACAGCATCCAGGCATACAATCTTTGTTTGCATCATCATATACCATCATTCTAATAAAGTCTTTATAGGTTTTTTGTTCAAGTTTACTTGTAAGTGCATGCAAAAGACCCTCAACTATTAGCTTGGCTTTCTGGTGTATAGTGCACACACACACATTGTGTGCCCCATATGCTGATACAGTAATGCACTGCTTTGTTCTAAGACTATAAAAAGTGGACTTACCAACCTTTTTGTCTGGATAAGACTGGCAATACAAAGAATAAAGTTTGTCAATATTACACAAAAGCAATCTTTTTTGTGCATGAATATTTTTCGATAAGCTGACATAATCTTTTTGGCCTGGCATTATTCGTACAAGCTCAAAAGAGCTTTCATCACCAAGATAAAATTGTTGAATTTGTTTTTTTAATTCCTCTGACAGGTAGCATTTCGCTCCTACTTTGTCAACTGATGGAAGAATGCCTTTGTTTATTTTTAGGATCATAACTTTACAAACCATGTACTTTGAAACACCAAAATATTTAGCTGTTTGATTAATTGCCTATGACTCTGGCTTTAAACTCAAAATTTAATTTTTTCTTCCCGGGTTATATTGCTTGATTCCATATAGCTAAGTCGTTGGCCTGCTTTTGTAATTTCTTAAGTTTTTCATTTTGTTCTGCTGGTTTTGGTGACTCAAAAAGACTTTCTTGGCTTGGAAGTTCAAGAGTTGAACAAATTTCTTCATTTAATTTTTCTATTGTGCTTGTCCCCTTTTCCTGACCATAAGCAAGCCTTTGTCGTTTGGAAAGCAAATGCAGTTTCATTGGTTATTTTCCAGCAGCAAGCAAAATTTTGTTTGTTTTTTTTCTTGACTGTTCTACCCCTATTACTTCTTCATGCTTGTCAGAAGATCTTGAATCAGTGGAGAGCATTCGATAAAGATTTTTCGCTGTCATTAAAACTAGCATCTATGTCCAATTGTTTTATTTCTTTGTTAGCAATGCAAAAACATTTTGGACAAACTTTTGTCCAGGTATGGCATTTTTCCAAAAATTACTTTTCCTTAGATATTGAGCCATTTTAAAAGAAATAATACGCACTCTTTTTGCAGGTTTTTTATTATGATATTTATAAATATTTGCACAACATCTTTTGGTGTTAACATACTTCATTCCAAATTTGTTTTCATAATTGCAACAAATTGTTGCATCTTCTTTTAATGCTGATTCATTTCAGTCTGCATGACAAATATAAATTTTCTTCTCTTCTTCATTCATGTCGGAAAGTAAGAGAAGTGCCTGCTTTTCTTTGACTTTTATAGACCTATAACAATCTTTTAATTTTAACAATTCCTTAAAAGTACATGGGGGAAGATCATATTTTTAACTAACTTAATATTTTTATTTACAAATCAACTAAAATGACTAAAAATTGCTAAACTTACAATTGTCTTACTTCTGCAATGAATAAGCAAATGTTTTAAAACAATCAAGGAACTGAGCTGTGCAATGCTTACACAATTTTCTGACTTCAACAAAGACCAGGTGCTTAAAACTGAACTCTTAAAACAGTAAGTCCATTACTAAAGAATACTACTAAAAAGTCAGAGCAACAAGAATAGTATTTTCATTCTCAGCAAAACAATTTGCCTTTTTAAAATTTTACTTTCTCCTTATGTAATATCAAAAGTATGTGGATTTAAATAATAATACACTGAGGCTTTTTACAATTGCCCAAAGTGTTTTATTTTATTTTATGACATGGGAGTAAAAAACTTTTAATTTTAAAGTCTCATAAATAGCACTAAGGCAGCTGATAACACTGATCAACTTAAACTAATGATAACAAGTTAATTCTAGGAACTATCAAGCTCAAAGCCATTTAAGCAGAAATAGAAAGATCTACAAATAATGCTTAGTAGATTAAATAGTTTCCTGCATACAAGGCTTAACTGACTTTGGTTTCAAAATCAAAATTTACTTACAATTAACTACTGGTATGGGTACTTAAAGAAATATGTAGACTGGCATTGATTAACATGGAAGATGTGCAATCAAAATAAGAAATAGCAAGTAGTATTTAATTAAAAAAACTTCTTGACAGAAGTGGAATGCTGTCTGATAATTATGTCATTTAGCTGATAAAAAGTTCAATATGTGGTTGAAAATAAAAATGCCAAATTTTGATGTCTTTTAACAGAAGGCTTTCAAAGCTAACACCCTTGGCACTAAGTTTCTCTAAAACTAGACACTTTCAGAAACAATTTGGTAACTCTAATATGATAAATGGTGGGGTGCGCAATGCATGAGTGACCACTGAAACTGAACACACTAAATTAAATTTTCTGTATTATACCATAATTGCACAGTGATAGAACTGCAATATTTAAAATCACCACCCATAAGAACATATGATTAAAAAAAATTCTTTCTGTTTAGCTTATGGAAAAGTTTAATTAGAGCTAAAATTACTCAAGCATGACTAAAAAAAAAACAAAATAGTAAAAAATTTAAATGTTTATCAATTTGTAACTGCTTGACCAATTTTTTTCCAATTTTTTTTGTTTTGCATTATTTTTAATATTCTTTTAAATGAATGTAATTTTATATAAATCTGAAATGGTGGGTGAACCATGGTGTTCCATTAAGCCTGGAATTACCCAAGTATAACTTTCAAAGTTTATAATTGCAAAAAGTCGGACGTTTTGAAAAAATGCTTTTATAAATCAATAAACAGAAAGACATGCCATAATCAAAAATCAGTAATTTTAACTCTTTTGCTATGGGGTTTGTCAGCTAACGAGCTATAAAATAAGTTTTTCAAAAATTAAGCAACTTAAATCACAAAACATTGAAGCTGATAATAAAAAACAAACTATTACAGCCAAGTTGTTGATGAGATGCAACAAAATAAAATATTAATTGAATGAGATTATAGAACAGGGTTTAAACTTTCAGTTCATTGATACCCTTTGGACACTTTAACAGGTATGCATATACCCCCAAAATTTTGTTATGTTTCTCTAGAAAAAAAAAGGCCTTCAGTTAGAATCAGTCTCGGATTTTATGAGTTCCGGCCCAAAATCAAGGTGATCTCTAAAAAAAGGTCTTCACTTTCAATCAGTCACAATTTCAAGCCCAAAATCAAGGTGATCTCTCCAAAAAAAAAAGTCTTTACTCTTAATTCTTCTGCTTAACTTAATAATAATTTACTGAATTCTAAATTCCAGACATTTGAGTCTATTTTAAAATTTCTTCCAAACACGAAATTTAACTTAAATAGAAATATTCTCTCACATAATAATGTATTCCTTGAGAAGCCAAAATGCACCCCAGTTTGGGAAACCCTGTTATAGAAAAATCAAATCAAATTACTTACTTCACCAGCAACGATTGGAGTAGCGCCAATGGCTTTGTTTAGTGCAGTAATCTCTTCTGTTGGTCCAGCAAGAAGTGAAGTTCCAGAATCCACAATTGCATGACACCCTTTTTTACAAAAACTTGTCTTGGCGCTGTCTTCAAGAACAACACTATCCATTTTTATTTGCCAGTAGCCCTGCAATGGCAAAAGCATTGCTTAACAATTACTAAATAGTAACCTGATGTTTCAAAATTTTAAAAAACAACAATAGATTAGTTCAAGTTATTATCAAACTAAAACAACACAAAAACTATTCTGAAGAAAGTATTTTTATACCAAAAATAAATAATTGGAATCACAAAACAAGGGCACAGCTATTGAGATTGATTTTATCTTTTTCTTAAAGAGAATACATAAATACAAATAAATTTAAACGTGGGTTGGTGACTTAAACAACAAAATTAAATATAAATTATAAATAAAACAAAAAGCAGCGCCATTTTTCATACTTGAACAGTCACAGGGTGGTATGAGAAATTCCCAGTAAACTTAGATGAATCTACTCCACCAAGGAACAATTCTCCACCAGTTGGATCGCCAGCGTTTCTATACAAAAACAATTAAAAATCAAAATAGTAATTAAATTGCTTGGTGGCAAACACAGCAATTGCTCTTAAACAAACATATCAAAAAATAACAAAAATAATTCAAAAAATGAACCTATCCAAATAAAACGAGAACTGGTTTTTCTGCACAGCGCCCTGAGCAAAGATTTGATTAAAAACTGGCTGGATGTTGTTAACAGAAATGCTGCGATATCCCATGCCCAAGATTCCATCAAACTTTGCTGCAACAAAAGCTAGTCCAGGCTCTTTTACAGCTTCAGCAAACACTTGATTTTTCGAAGAGATCTCACCAATCTGTAAACAAAGCATATCATGAACAATTTAGTTTTTTCTTTATCAATTTTATCTAATCTGCTAGGGTTACAGTGACACATTATCTCATTCTTTACTGGGACAAAGTCCCGAAGTCTACCATTATTAGTTTTGGTTATTCCACAGGCCACTTTCGCTGGAATAGCCAAATAAAGCTTATGAAGGTTTTTATGAGTGCTATGCCTTCATGGCCATTGACAAGCTATCTTGGCAGGAATCTTTTAATGTTCCTGTTGTTGCTTTTTATCTAAAGCTAGTCCTAAAGCCATTATACATTTTTTTTATTTGATCTTGTGATTGTGAGATGATGGTAGTGTGAATGTGTTTGAGGTTTTGTTTATGTTGCTCAGGTATGACATTTACATTAAAGATGTTGATAATAATGATATTAATGTAGCTGCTGATGTGAAAAATTTTAGCCTACATGTTTTGGGGTGAAGGTTAGGAATGTTCCTAGCCTAACATCAATCTTTTCAAAATTTTTAAATGGCTTGATTTCAAATACTTGCAATAAAAACTCTTTTAAAAAAGTTATCAAGGTCTTTGATTTTTTGCGAAAAAAACTTTTGAAATACTACATTCAGTTCTGCAATTCATTCTAGCGAAACCTCCTGAAGAGAGCTAGAAGAAAACGTTCAAGTTTTTAAAACAGCCTTTTTCAAGGCTACTTACTCAACAAAAGAGCTTTAGATGAAGCATTTGCTGTTAAAAGCTATTTTAAATACAATAATGTAAAATAAAGAAGCCGTGTTTGCAGCTTTGTGGGTGTGTGAAATCCATAATGCTGCAAAATATGTTGTCATAATAGACACTGAGATTACAAACAAACTTTTTGAAATTTGTATGCGACAATTACTCATAAATATTTACATTAGATGTTATGCTTTTTTGCATTTTTTTCTGTTCGGCTGGCATCAAAACAGTGCCAAATGATGTTTAAAATCAGAGTGTTTATAATTAATTAAACTATCAAAGCACAAAAATTATTCTAATATTTATTAGCCCAAACAGTTTGTTCAGCATATTAAGGTCTATTTTTTGATCTTAAGGCCGAAGAATTTTGGAATCCTTTGTCAATTTGTACTTGGCCAAAAGGGCAAAGAATGACCTACACTCCCCAAATTTTTTCCTCCAAATCTCCTTAACAGGCTCTTTGCAAAATTTGAAAATCACAACATCAAATGTCTCAATGCCATCAGATGAATCTCACCAACAAAATTTATTACAGAAACAAAAAATGTTACGTAGGACATAATAGGACTAAGCAAAATATGAACTAATGAAGCAGTTACTATTAAAAACTGGCAACATGTTCTTTATTCAGACTTGACATAGTTCAATTGAATCACTTCACAGACACTATCTAGGAAATAAATAAACACTATGAAAAAATGCCACTAGGCAGTTTCAAATTGCTAAGGGGTGTCCAACCCATGGCAGGCATGACCAAATAGAGAAGGTATCCAACCTTTAGTGCACTATGAGCCAAATTTTCATCTGCAAATTAACTGTAAATGAAACAAAATTGCAACCTGTTCCAGAATCACAGTGAAGACCTTTATTTCTTATTTTTAATCTTCATTTTGATTTTAACCAGAAATTTTACCTCCCAAGCAACTAAAACTTGTATGAAAATTTAGAGAAAGTAAATTTGAAAATTCACATTAAAATTAAAGTAGGACCAAAAAAATTAAGTCTTTACTAAATCAAGCAGCCATTCTCGGCAGTAACTGTTCTGTACATCAAAGTGATAGCCTTTTTCTAATCAGATGCTTTATCAACTTGAATTAGCACAAAGTTGCCAAGTAAAATTCAGAATAAAAAAATTTTAGGTCCAGAATTTAAGCTTAGGAATTACAAAAATCTATGCTTCATTTTGTAAAGACCATGAAATTTTTTTGCAAAAACTGAAGTGAAGACTTTTTTTGGTCTTCAACTAAGTTTGAAGTGCAAATTGAAATTCTGAGGGAGGTACAGTAAATACAGATTAAAGTCAAAATGAAGAAAAAGTCATCATTTTAATTTCTGCAAAAAATCCCATGCGTTTTTCTAAGTGCGAAATATTTTTCTAAATTTAAAATTTTTGTATTTTGAATTTTGTTTCATACCATTGTAATAATTTGAGTTAATTGAGCATGTAATTTGTTTGCATACCAGACCAAAAGACTTTGTAGAGCACAGGTTGGACAACTGAAAATAAAGCAATCGTCATCACAGTGTTTTATTTATTTGGCCTGCAAATATTTTTGATAAATCAATACATCCTTGGCTTTAAAAAGTTGAATGCTCTTGGACTAAATAAAAATCATTCGTATACTAAGCATACATTAAACAAATTTCAAATTACCTTGAAATTTTGCAACATAACCACCAACATACTACTGTATGAAAATCATTTTATGCAAAATCTTGTTTATTGTTTGTCTCCAGTCTATTGGAACAAGATCATGACAATGAAAAATGTCTAAATGCTTTTATAATTGCTTCAAGACTATGGGATTACTGCATTCATATACTGAAGAATTTTTCTCTTTTATAAAATAATGCTAAAAACTGAAAAAAAATCTTATTATTTGAGATATTTTTGTAATTTTCAAAACCTTTTTTAAAACTGGAGATGAAATACGGCATCCAATTCCACAATGCATCATATCTGACTTTCACATTTTCTTTGTCTGGTGCAGTTTTCACTCATATCCAGTTTAAATTGTAATGCTTTTTTCAAAGCATTGTCATCAGCCAGCCCCTTACATAATATGCATGTATAATTGCACTATATTAGCTCTTACCAAATCAACAATAAAATCTTTCAAGCTTGACATATTCAACTACTCTAAACTACTTTTTTATTTTCAACAGTTTAACATGATATATAGTTCATATCATAGATCTTTCATCTAATTTATTCTAAACACCAAGTCTCACTCACAATACAATATCACATATCTTATACAACTTTTGTTTTTAAGCAAAAACTTTTTTCCTTGTAATGATTCCTCACATTTTTAAATTTAATTTTAACAATTCTTACTTTTGCTGCTACAGTGTAAATTCTAAATGATAAAATATTTTCTATGTTTGACTTTCTCACACAAATCATCAATGATCTCTTCCTTTTCTTTAATCACATTCTGGAACATTTTGTAAGTGAAAGACTTGGCCAGATACAAAGTTACCCTCTTCACTCTTGCACAACTTCTATGTGTTTAATTTCAACATAATTAACATTTTTAATTTGCAACTGTTAACATTTTTATAGCAGTATTGGCATATGTAATTTCTTATAAATTTTATACATTTAATATAGGCTGAAGAAAGCTGGTAATAACAAAAAAACTTACTTGAACAGTATCTTGACTGCAAAACCCAGACAAACTTCCACTTCCATATCTTATTGCAAACTGGGTGCCATTTTTAACATAAGTACTTGAAGCTCCGTGGTCATACTTGTTATGTAGTACTGAAGACCAAATGATTATTAACAAAGTTTAATTACAAAAAGTACTAATTAATTAATAACTTACAGCAGGCAATATCAGTGATGGAGCATTGAACAGAAGGAACCCAAAGGTTTGATGAACCAGTATCAAAGACAACATCAAAAAGCTGAGGAGGAGTTCCGATTTTAATTGAACCATAATATTGTGCCTAAAACCAAAAGTATAAAATATGTTTTTAAAACCAACAATAAAGAAAAAGTATCTAATTATAGTAAACCATAAATAGATTCTATTTGAGCAAAAAACTTGATGACCTTTATAGGTTGAAATTGATTTTTGACTATGATTTAGTTGGTTTTAGTTTTTAATTTTTTCATTAAATATTTGGCCCAATGAACTTTGATGGATTTTATTAATCAACTTATTTATTGCAACTCTCAATAAACTTATAGCTTAAAAACACAAGCATATTGTCAGCTAAAAATGTTTTGAAACAGCTCAATATTTTTAAAAATATGTTGAAGATAATTTTAAAAAAGCACATACTTTGGTTTCTTTAGCTATGTGTTTCAGTAATGGAACAGTTTATTGAAAACTAGCTATTTGAACCATAGTGACAAGATGGCAACTTCAAACCTGGGACGACTGTGCTCAAAAGTTGTGACAAACAAGCAGTCAACCTTTTTCTGTTTGAGGTACAGTTTTAAAAATCTTCAAAAATTAAATTGCAGCACCTTTAGACCATTTATATCCCAAAATCATGTGATCTCTAAAAAAAGGTCTTCACCCAGAATTGGTCTCAGATTATTAGCTTTTGTCCCAAAATTAATTGTTTTCAAAAAATACTGTTGTTCTGGCTGTAGCACATAATTGGTATCTTCCAAAGTTTGCAGCGCACTTGACCTAGGATTCTTGATTTCCACCCCCCCCAAAAAAAACCTTCAACTATTTTTATGCACTGATTTCCTACTTTTCATCTCAAAATTCAGGTACACAGGTTGAGAAACACTGATGTAGTAACATTAAAGTTTATGGTTCAAAATAACACCACAACACTCAACCTTTTCCTGGATTAGTGAATAATGTGCAATAGTTTGCGGCACCCTAGTGAAATGAAAATGGCAACCATGGTTGAGAACCACTGGTTTAGAAGGAAATCTCTTATATGAAAACTAACTCTAAATTGTTGGCAGCATGGCCGAGTGGTTAAAGCACCGGATTGATGGTCAACATAGTCTGGGTTCAAACTCACTTGCGCCATTCTGTTGTGCACTTGGGAAAGACACTTTATGGCACTTTCCCCTGCTTGGTGTTCTTGGCAAGCAGTTCTAAATTACAGTAATATCTCTACTAAATTACTAGCAGACAGCAATATGTTGGCATCTCCGGAAGCAGGTTGGGGTAATTGCTTACCCTAAGTATAGCGCCTCTGTCGCTCTCCTGCAAGTCAGGAGGATAAATATAAAAATAAAAATAACTCACTTGCAGTAGGATTATACTGCAAATTTATGATATGTCAACTAGATTGTTTTTCCATGTTGCCTCAGGTGTTGCGCATATTAAAAAGGTCTGTGTTCAGGTACTTAGCAGAGGTAATTCTTCAAAAAATACTTTCTTAAATAAGTCAGCCTCATCGAGGTTTGGCCAGCAGTGACTGATAATTTTCAACTACTACAAATTGGCTCATTTTTGCTTCCTGTCTAATCTCTATTGGATAAAGCTCTTGCTTTATATAGTGAGAAAAGACTTGTCTCTGGCTTCTAATTTTTTCAGTCTACTCAAAAACTGAATGATCAAATTGCTGCTTCTCAGGGGCAACACACACACAAACCCTGGACCACAAATGCACAAATGGGTTTATGACATTTGTCTCAAACCTATCATTAAACATCAAACATCTATTTTATGTAACTGTATGAAGCAGTGGGTTCATTTAAAATGCTCCCAAATCACAAAGGACTACAACAGCTCATGGTACGGAAATTTCATAGCACTTTTAACCACAGAACACTTAATGAACACAACATCACCAAAGAGCTTTCTCAAAATTCTGCAACTTAATGCAAATGACATTTGCAACAAAACAGATGAAATACAACTACTCATAAAAATACACAAGCAGATGTCATATATATATATATAACAATGCAAGAGTCAAAACTCAATCAATCCCACAAAACACTAAATAGTCCTCACTTTACCTGTTAGAACAAGATCACACACACAAACAAGGAGGAGGCCTCCTAACTTACATTAAAAACAACATCAGTTTTTAACAACTTAATAGATCAAACAGCTTTCCCATTAAACTATAAATCACCAAAATCACTTTTCTACATTACATCAATTAGTACTGCAAACATGTACATTTCACCCAACTATCACAAACAAAAGACTCAATTATATCCAGCTTATTTACACCCATAACAAATCTTCCACACACAATCATCACAGATGTCAATGCTCACTCACTGTTATGGTAATTGTTAATCAAGACCATAGATGAAAACTGATCAAAGACATTCAGCATAACTCCAATCACATCACACTAAACACTAACATGCCTACCACCTACACAAAAACACAACTTACTTCACCAGACATCACTACTGCTTCAGCAGACTTGCATGACTGCACTAGCTGGCAGACCATCCACTCCCTCAAATTTGATCATTTACCTTTACTTACCATCCTCAGTATACATCATAAGACCAAAACAACTTGCTTTCACTTCACTAAAACAAACAAAAATCTAATTGGACATTATTTAAACAACATCTTGGGGATCTCATCTCTTACAGACCACACACTGCAAATGTTCATGAGGCAAACAAACACCTTACCAAGGCAATTTTGGATGCTGACAGACTCTTTATTCCTAAAGAAAATCACAACAGCACAAATCACACTCACCTACCCATGCATATCTGCAACCTTATCCATCACCATAACCATATATGCAAACAAAACAGATCAGACCAACAAATCATTACTCTTAACAATCACATAAACAAACAAATACATGAACACAAAACAAACACTTGGAAACAACATCTTGGCAACATCTTGGCTAAATTGATCACAAATACAATCCACACTCCCTGTGGAGCACCATAGCAAAACTATCCAACAAAAAACTACCTACACAACAGAACAGAAGCATTTGCTTTGGAATTAAAACAGTCATCACTGACATAGACAAAGCAAAAGCTTTTAATAAACAATTCACAAATGTCACTCCATATAGCACAAACAAAATCAACATCCACATAGACCAGTGTTCTTCAAACTAGGGGTCACGAGAGATTTTTAATTTTTGGATTTTTAGAGATTACGATGATTTTGGAAGAAAAGTAGCGAAATACAAGGTTAATTGGAAGCGAAGACCTTTTTTTTTTTAGAGAACACCTTGATTTTGGGGGAAAATAGCGGAATCAGAGATGGATTCTAGATGAAGACCTTTTTTTTTTTTTTTAGAGAACACCTTGATTTTGGGCGAAAATAGTGGAATCAGAGATTGATTCTAGATGAAGACCTTTTTTTAGGGGTCGCAAAAAAATTTGACCATGGAAAATGGGTCGCGATGAAAAAAGTTTGAAGAACACTGACATAGACCATACAATTAAAAACCTTCCCACCAAGGCAATGCTACTTAACACTACAAAAGAGCAATTAGCCATCTCAGACAGTACAAACAACAATTCCACTGGACCTGATGGCATGAACATCAGACACAGCCTGTACAATGATTCTTGTTTTTGCAGAAATAGGAACAGCAACAGGCAGACATAATCAAATAAGTACCTGGATGTGCTTACAGGCATCTTATGGAAATCTATAAAATGTCCCAGCATTTACAATTGAGGTTATTGCAGTTTAAGTTTTATTATGATAAAATTGGAAATTAACATTTGATTGTTAAAACTATAGCAATTTGAAAATGCTAGAGACTGTATCGCATTTCTTTCTGGTTGCAGGCTGGCATATATATATATATATATATATATATATATAGTAGTAGATAAAAAGAACAGTTCTAGTTTTATTTCTTATTTTACTTTTTTTGAGTTTCTGTATTCAATTGTGTTTTTTATGTTTAGATACAGTCGGTCAGGTTTCAAATTATTGAAATTTTTTGGTTATATTTTATGACTTGTAATTCAAAATATGTTGCTCAAATATTTTTACCCAGCTTTTATTGAATACTGATATCAAATCTTAACAATATACAGCTCAGGTTACAAATTTTAAACTGAGGGTCAGCTTTTTTTCTTTTTCTTCAAATTTTTAAAAGTGTGACTTTGAATGAAAGATATGGAGTTGGAGTCACTGGAGTTATACATTTTTTGGTAAAGTTAGAGTCAGAGTTGAAATCATTTTTTGGAATTGCTGGAGTTGAGAGTTGGGAGTCGAAGTTTTTTTTGATAAACTTTTTAGAGTTGGAATCAGTTTTGCAGATGTTTTGGAGTCGGAGTTGCAAGTCTGAGTCATTTTTTCAGATGTTCTGAAATCAAAAAAATTCATCCAACTCTACAATCTCGCACACCACAATGCCCAATATGCTTGTCACACAGATATGACACTATTCATGTATTTAATTGTAGTCAAGAACCAACACAATACAACACCACCAGTCTGTGAAAAAAGCTTATAAAAGCTGCAGAGGTAATACAAGAGTAGAAATCTAGATTTGCTTCTTGGAGGGGTTAAGAGATTGCTACTCCAAGATATCCATGGAGGAGATGCAACAACAACAACAACAACTTACATGATTATATAATCAAATTCAAACACAATTTTTTGAAGGTGGATGACTCTGTCATTTTTTGCTTTAGATAGATGGCTTTTAGATTTAAAATAGTCTTCACACCTTCAATAAGTTAGCTAACTTTTAGTTTCTTCAAAAATATATAGGTAAAATTGTTCAAATTCAGCTTCCATTTGTTTTTTTTTTAATTACATTTCTAAAATCCAATACCAATATTAACTTGAGAAAATATTAATGGTTTAAAATTTATATTGATATCTGAGTGTTTCAACAAATATCTTAACCACTTAATATACCAATTATTTTCAAGTTGGTGGGTAAAAAAATGTCTAATTTTTTTAAGGCTTATTCGGTTTCTGCTACACATATGGATCATTTTGATACCAAACTTTCGGCTCAAAGCTAAGTATTTCTTGAGATATTGACATTTGAAATGTTGTATATTCCAAAAAATCGTAGGCAAAAAAGCAGTAGAAAAAAGACATTGACACAACAGTAAATTAACCAAAATCATAACAAGGCCATCAAAATGCAGTCCTTGTGTGATACGTCTGAAAACAAGGTGCTACACATAGTCCAACATCACAATCATTGCATTGGTAGCGGCTTTCGCGACAAATTTTTTTGCCGTTACGAATTTTTTTTCCAGCCTATTGAATCTGGACCAATAGCCACAGTAGGTGCAGTACCGTCATCATTCTCTTCAGAAGAGCTGAAGTCATCAAAACTAGTGTCACTTCCTGACACTTCCAAACTAATATCATCATCATCACTTTCGCTAAAATACATTTCTATCACAAAGTATTTTTCAATGCTAAAAAAGAAAGCACAGTCGTTATGTTACTTTTGTCCACTAACTTCCATTTCGTATTGAAGCAAAAAGCCCTCAGAAGGTGCTTTTCTCAAAGTTCTGATCAGTCAACCTTGAAATACTATTTATGTACCGATGGCGCTAATGATCGGGGACAAATGAATTAATACGAGCGAAAAAAATCATTTCAATGTAAAAAACGAGATATCTCGGGCAAGCGTGTTTTTGCACAGACGTGCTTGCCTGAGATATCTCGTTCTAGTACGTTAAGTGGTTAATTTAATGTAATTTGAGTTAGAGTTGTGAAAATTTGGCAAACAAAATTTCAACACTCAGGTATCAACAGGACAGCACTTGCAAAGATATTGTGTGTGAACTTGGAGTCAGAGTTTTGTTTTAAGTGTATGTGATTGGTTGTGTAATTGGTTTCTAAGAAAAAATTAATGTGAAAATTGTCATTCATGCTACTGAAAATAATTTCATTTGGGTAAATTGACAAGATTAATTTCAAAAAGCATTGCAATGGCAACATGCTAATTGGAAGAAAAGTTTTTGATCTTGAAATTTTTTTATTGAGTATAGTTGCCAAAAATTGAGTTAGAAGTAGCAAATCAGATACCATTTAGTTTGGTTTTCATTTGGTAAAAAAATTAAACTTTAACCTTATCTCCAAATGTTTTGATATAAAATGCTTACTTAAAAATGGTTTTGTTAAATTTTAATAAGTACCAGCAAGAGATCTGCATGAACCAATATATTGCAACTTGTAACTTGCTTACTCATAAGCATTTTTGTACACCCTTGTGCAAATTAATCTGAACACTTGCAAAAAAGGTCAATTCTCAAATTTCAGCTTTTATTTTAAGAACCATGAAACAATCAATAGCTAATATGTCCACCTTTATTCTTTAGCACTAATTTCAATCGTTGTTTTATAGATAAAACCAATTTTTTGCAGATTTGTTTGATTTCCTCATCATGAAACCATACATGTATTACAGACTGAATGAGCTTGATTTTATTGGTGCAATCCATCTTTCTCAGGTGATTTTTAACAATGGACCACAAATTTTTGATTGGATTTAAATCTGACAAGTTTCCTGGCCAATCCAATACTGTTATTTTCATTTTTTGAAGCAATTTGTTATCATTTTAGCCTTGTGGTAGGGTGCAGAGTATTGTTGAAAAATTGCATGTGGGTGGTCAGATAATTTTCTGCAGACTTTTCTTTCAATGATTTGCAAATAAGCTTTGCTGTTTATCATGCCCTTGACCAGTGCAAGCGATCCAGGTCCATTAATAGAAAAGCAACCTCAGAACATCTTTTTGTCTGGGTGCTTCACCATTTGCACAAAATGTTCTTCATGCAGTTTCTTGTTCAGTGAACAGCGAACAAGTTTTGGATTGAATCCCTGAACAAAAAAATGACTTTTGTCTGAAAAGAGAACATGGCTCCAATTATCTTCAGACCAGTCTTTGTGTTTTTTGCCCAGTTAAATTGTTTTTTTTTTTTTCATTGCAGCAGTCAATAGTTGCTTCTTTTTTGGCTTTCTCGCTTTCTTTTCTTTTTCTAGCAATCATCATTGAACAGTGGATGAAGACACATGCACCTCACTTTTATCCAAATCCCTTTTCAATTCCTCACTGATTTTTCATGGGTTTATTTTGCTGTTGTGCAAAAGGGTCAAATCATCATGTTTGGTAGTTTTTCTTTTCCTTCCACACCTTCCTTTTCTTTAGACTTCAATATTTCCTGTTTCTCGTTTTTGTTTGAGAATGCTGCTCACAGACCCTAAACTGATGCCCACACTTTTAGCATTCATGTTGCACAAGTCATCAAAGGAATATGTTCATAGCATTTTTATCAAAGATTTTTATTTAAACAAAAATGAAAAGTTATGGCTATAAATTAATAAATTATTTATTCTCCATTGCTGTTTACAACCTCCTCCCACCTCTTGACCAATTTGTCGATGCTGTTCTTCCAAAAATCCCTGGGTCTGGTATTGAAGAATTTGTTGAGCCAGTTTTTAAGGTCCTCTTCATTGTCGAAGGTAACGCTCCTCATATGGTTTGACAAAAAGCAGAAAAGATAGTAATCCATGGGTGCAAGGTCCAGAGAATATGGCAGATGCTAAAAGACCTTCCATTCGAGCTCTTGGAGTGCAGCTTTGACAACTTGTGCAACATGAAGCCTGGCATTGTCATAAAGAAGTATGGTTTGGCCTTGTCGATGGGGTCTTTTCAGTCAAATAGCCTCATTCACACAATGTAGCTGGGCTATGTAAAGCTCCTTGTTGACTGTGGCATTCCTTTCAAGTATTTCCCAGTGTACCATGCCCTCCCAGTCCCACCAAATGCAGATCATAATCTTCCTTAGACGGAGGTCAGGCTTAACTCTCGGCTTTGGCATATCTCCAGGAGCTACCCATTCCTTTCTTTGCTTCATATTTATATATAGGCACCATTTCTCATCTCCTGTGACAAAATTCAGTACAAAAAGCACTGTTTGTGACTGCATGTTGCTCAATGGTGGGTGAGATGTTGAGAAGCCATTTGAAGGTGATTTTCTTTGTTGTTTTTGCTAAGCTCATGAGGCACTCAGACTCCAAATTTTTTGGCAATCACATTGAATGAAGATGATTGAAAATCATTTTTTGATCACAGTTCATTTTTTTCAGCCAATTCACAACTTGTTTGGTGATTTTCCTCCTTCAAAAGTGCTTTGAGATGGTCTTTGTCAAATTCAGAAGGTCTTCCACTGCAGGGCGTGTCGTCGATGTCAAAATTGCCATTTTTGAACTTCTATGACACCTTCTCCATATACCATGCAAATGTCCCAGGCTGCTTCAGCAGCTTTTTGGCCTTGATGAAAAGCGAAGTATAGCAGGTGTCAAAAATGTTGCTTTTTACCCCCTGGATATTCCATATGTAAGCCTCACAAATAATAAAATCTCAAAATACTCAAAAAGACAATCAGCACAGTTTTTTACAGTAGAAAGAGCTTTATCGAATGAATATATACATTTTGCCAAGTAGTAAAAAATCATTGTAAATTAAAAAAAAATATAAAAACGCTATGAACATATTCCTCAACCCAATAATAATTACAATTTGGTGGGACAAATCTGAATGCAAGTTTGATAAATTTACTGGTAACATTTATTTGTTATATAGGCTGTAGCTAATGGCTACGTCAGCAAGTCAAAAAGTAACCATATCTGCCTATTTGTAATTTTTATTGGTATTTGTTTGAATTTACTTCCCATTCCTCACTTTATTAGTCTTTTTTAGTAATATGTCTCAAAAACAATTTAAGTAACAATAAAATACAAAAATTCATAAAATCCAAAAAACCCACTGGGTTGTTTTTTTTAAATTTTGCCAACCTTGTTTGAAAGCCACTGCATTGATTGCATTTTGTTCTCAGAAATGTATTAGTAAACCCATGTCTTGTGAACCATTACAATTTGTACCATAAAATCATTAAGAATTGCTTCAATCTTGCTTAAAAGGCTAATAAAAAGTTCAAATCTTTCAAGAAACTTGGTCTTCTTGCAAAGCTTTGGTTCTCATCTAGCAGAAAGCTTACTGCAGCCAAGAAGGTCTGTCAAAATTACGAAAGCTGACCCATGTGATATTTTTATGTAATAGCTATATAGCTATTTCTATGTAGTATATGACCATGTAGTAGTTATCTCATCAATAGTAATTCAGCAATCTTTTTCAACAAAGTCCTGAACTGCTTTCACATTTTCTTTAGAAGTTGAGGTTCATGGCGTCCCTTTTCTAGGGTCATCTTCGACATCGTCTTGATTTTCTTTAAAATGCTTAACCTATCTAAAAACTGTTGTCCTATGTGGTACAGAGTTTTCATATACTTGATATAAAGTGTCCATAACTTGTAAAAATCTTCACCAAAGTTTGGTCAAGAATTAAATGTTAGCTCTGATCTCAAAATTTCTAGTTTCCATGGGTCAAAATGTATCACAATTTCAAAGTAATCCTGGTATCAAATGCAATTACAAAACACTAGTTTATTGTCTAAAAATGCAAAATTATTCAAATATTAAGAGTGAATGCATATCACATGAAAATTCGTGTTTTTGTGGTTTTTCAAAGCTTTAGTTGGAAAACTTTTGGACTTTTCCTTGTACAAACAACCATATTTTTGTTTAACCTTGATATATTCAAAATTGAAAACTTGCAAAATAGGATAGATTAAATTTTTTGGAAATTAATTTGGTCGGCCAGTACCTCCCTGCAGGTACGCGACAATTTGGCGGGAAAATAAATAAAAATGATTTACCTTCACTAGCGTTGAAGCGACAGCAAAAAAGTTTTGTTATGTCACAAAGGCAATTGAAAAGGCAATTGTAAATGTTCAGCTGATAAGAGTGAAAATTTTAATTTAGAGTTGTTAAATGCGTTAAATTTAGCGATGTTTTTAGCCCAATATTTATCTATTTAAATGTACAATAGCTTAATTTCGAATATTTAAATTAAAAAAGGTACTTGAATAGTTAAATTTTCGAATCACGGTTGTTTAAAGATGCATCTTTTACAAAAAAGTACAATAATGTAGCTTACTACAAAGACGACCGGTTAGAAGTTTTACGGGCGTACGAAGTTATGACGTCACAACAAGCATTTTACTATATCAAAACAAATCTATTCTGGTCGGCACGCATAAACAGTTTTATTTTAACTATTTTTTTTTTTTAGTTCCAACAGTTTGTTTCGTCTATAGGGCTCGTTAGAAAGCAATCCAAAATTTAAAAAACAAATGCAAAAAGTAAAGCTTAACAAAGCGATAAAAAGTCGGCAAAAGAATTAAAACAATAAAAAAATTACGGCAGTGATTAAAATTGTCAAGAATCAAAACAGAAGATTCAGATTAAGCCAAATAGCAAAGCTTACAGAATAGTATATAAGGCGGTTACAAATCGTGTTTGATTAAATTTCAATGTGTAAAGTTTTTTTCCTTTGCTTACGCTAAAGTTTCCAAACAACGAACGAATTTATTGGAACAAACAGAGCGCCCTAAAAATGCTTTTAAAAAAATTAAAGATTTTAATTCGTTCTATTATTCTATTGTACAAACCTGATTGAATTTTTGTATCTTTTGTTTCGATTTATTCCCGTTGTATTATTAAACATTTTTTCATACCGGTAATCAGTGTTTTTCAGAAGTCGTAAATTGCACAGCTACGATTAATGCAACCAAATTGTTCTAAGTTTTGGCAGACGCGTAAATTTTGTGACTCACAAAAGATGGCGTTTATGGTCAGCACATAAGGTAAGAAATAAGCATAGCGACTTCAAATTTGCACAACAATAATTTTGTTCAGTTATATTACGAAAAGATTAAATAAACATTTATCCCGCCGAATTTCGCCGTTTATCTGTACCCACTATCCTAGAGTCATTAATCATGATATTAGCCATAATAAATTTAAATTTGAAAACAATAGCGTAAGCAACGGAAAAAAAATTTACACATTAAAATTTAATTTAAACAAATTGTAATCGCTTTAACTTTTTAATCACTACCGTAATTTTTTGTTTTTGTTTTAAGTTCTTTTGCCGACTTTTTATCGCTTTGTTAAGCTTTACTTTTTGCATTTGTTTTTCAAATTTTGGATTGCTTTCTGACGAGCCCTATAGACGAAACGAACCGTTAGAACCAAAAAAAAAAAAAAAGTAGTTAAAATAAAACTGTTTATGCGTGCCGACCAGAATAGATTTGTTTTGATATAGTAAAATGCTTATTGTGACGTCATAACTTCGTACGCCCGTAAAACTTCTAAAGGCCCGTTTCCACTACGAGCGTGGAAAAAAGCATTCTTTGTTTGTTTTATTGCTTTTTTTTTGCGCTCGCTTCAATCGAAGATCAATAAAAGAAACAAAGAATGCTCTTTTCCACGCTCGTAGTGGAAACGGGCCTTTAACCTGTCGTCTTTGTAGTAAGCTACATTATTGTACTTTTTTGTAAAAGATGCATCGTTAAACGACCGTGATTCGAAAATTTAACTATTCAAGTACCTTTTTTAATTTAAATATTCAAAATTAAGCTATTGTACATTTAAATAGATAAATATTGGGCTAAAAACATCGCTAAATTTAACGCATTTAACAACTCGAAATTAAAATTTTCGCTCTTATCAGCTGAACATTTACAATTGCCTTTTCAATTGCCTTTGTGACATAACAAAACTTTTTTGCTGTCGCTTCAACGCTAGTGAAGGTAAATCATTTTTATTTATTTTCCCGCCAAATTGTCTTGCTTCGCCCTCCCTGCTGAATTTTGTTCAGGCTGTCTATTTTATATACACAAGTCATCCTGCTCGTACATTCCCACAAGCCAGACAAGATAGGCTACAATCTGGCAGGCTCACCCATACTCATACAGATCACTAATACAAGCACAATCATTGAAAAATTTGTTTGTGCATAAATTAATAGAAGTTGAAAAAAATTTAAATACTTTGTCAACTTAGTTTTAATAAAACACATAAAATTAGCCAGTAATATTTCTTTGCAAAATGGAATTGCAAAGCATGCTTAAAAAATGCCACACAATTGTTAGATTATAAAAAAGCTTAAGACAATGCACACTGTAATTGGAAACAAAGACTTAAAAATTTAGTTAATGTTTCATGTAGACAACTGAAGTGTTATAATCAATAAATAATTAACAAATCTACATTTTTATAGTGCATTTTCAGAAAGTAAATTAAATCAAAGGCACTTTAGCATTGCCAGTGCAGCTATTTTAAGTACTACATAACCTTGTCTTTATATATTTCTGCAACATAAATGCCCACAGCAAGTACAAAATTCACATCCTTATGAATAGTAACTAATCATTGCACCACATGCTTTGGCATGCTTTAAAATTAACTATACAAAATTTTTACAGGATTTAAAAATTGTATTCAAGACTGCTTGACCATCAAGCAACTTACATCTAAGTAATTTGTTAATGGTTCAGGAACTCCTCCAGCACCATCATATTTTAGTTTCCTGCTAGAAATCAATTTAGAAATGTCTGTGTTTTTCTCTTTCAGATTTTGGCGAATTGATTTCATTTTTGTCAATTTGATGCTGAAAATAAAATATAATTAAAAAAACAATAATTTAAAAGTAAAAGCAATTAGCAAGCTTAAATTGACTAGAAACTAAAGTTTAAAATTGAATAAATTCAAAAAAATTTTAGAACTTTATCAAAAAAATTTATCAGGTTCCAAGTCCTTTGTTATACATTTCAAGTTGTAAATGTAAGTGTGTTAAACATTATAATCAAGTAAAAAAATGAATTGCAAAAACATATTGCTTTGTTAAAGCAATTTTGCTGTTGTGCTAAACCTATTAACACAGTTTGCAAAATAATTTATTTTGGTTGGCAGTGAAGAAAAAACATTGAGTTAATAACATGCTTTTGTAGTTCTAAATGTAAACAACCAAATTACTAATGTCTGTGGCTATCTCAAATTAAGTTGCATGGTTTTTTTGAAATGTCCCTCAGCACTTTGGGTTGCAAAAACCTGATACTTAGTTTGAGTAGTTTAATAAAATTTGGTTAGTTACATATGCAAGAAATAATAATGAAACAAATTTTAAAAAATTTTTCTTGAAAACAAACATAAACAAAAATGAAAAAAACAACTTAAGATTTATGAGAAGGGCAGCAACGCGAAGTGTAGACTATTTTTCAAAGTTCGTTTGTCAGCTTAATTTTGGTTCTAACTCAATTCTGATTACAGATTCTGACAGGATTTTTTCACTAGTTTAAGCCAATATATAGCTGTTATACTTAAGAAATTGTCTAAAGTCATAATGAGTGACAAAAGTGATGCAATCGGAGTACTTCATAAGAGTGAAAGACTGCTAGCAAGATTTTCAAGATTTTGAAGCCAACTGTGAGCAGATCTGGGTATATAAGGTCATTAAACGCTTCAAAATGACTGGTAGTTATTCACCAAGAGTAAGGAGCACTCCTCCTTGACCTGTAAGGACCAAAAAGTTGGTGAACGCCATCAGGATGAAACTCAGGCGAAATCCTCAAAGAAGTGCTTGTGGGATTGCAAAGGCTATGAATATCAACAGTCCAAAATGTCCTTGAGAAAGACCTCAAGTGTTATTCCTACAAGAAGGTCAAGCGACAACTCCTATCTGGTCTTACCTGCGAGAAAAGACTAAAGAGAGCAAGACTGCTTTTGCATCGTCTGCAGGATTGCACGCAGCCACCAGTTCTGTGGACAGATGAGAAACTCTTCACTGTCCACGCCGTCCATAATGCTCAGAATGATAGAGTTTGGGCTAGGAATGTCAAGGATATTCCTGAAGAACGTCGGATATCTTTCTGGTGCCAAAAACCGGCCACAGTCATGTGGTCTGAAAACACCCTTAATCTTCATTAAAGAGGGGGTGAAAATCAACCAACATGCTTACCTGGGCTTGTTGAGGGACCAAGTGGTTCCAAAGCACCATTGGAGATGGCGGCCTGACTCTACAGCAAGACGGAGCGACCTCCCACAGCGCCAAAATGGTTCAGAGCTTCTGCAAAGAGCATTTCAAAGGATTTTGGCCAAAGGACCTTTGGCCTCCTTCTTCTCCAGATCTCAACCCAATGGACTTTGGAATCTAGTCCATCTTGGAGCAAAAGGCGTGCACGATAACTCATAAGAGCGTGGACTCACTAAAACGTGCCCTTGTCAAATCCTGGGACAAAATATGTGAAGAAACTGTGTGCAACTTGCTCTCAAGTGTCAAGCAGACTCCGACGTCTGATTCGAGTTAAAGCTGGTTATTTTGAATAAATAAAGTATTCATTCTAATCGTCATTTCATGCCCTTTCATTTGAGTGTTTGTTCATAAAATTTGAAAAAATACAAGTAGAGTTATGAAGGTTTACAAGAGTCTACACTTCGCGTTGCCACCCTGTATGTATTACCCTGCATACCAGGGTGTTTGAAACAATATATGCCAAAATCATTATGCAATTATTCAGGTCTATAACATTGTAGTAAACTGAATCAATGAATATTTGACAGAACAGTATCTAAGTTTGATTGGGTGTCAATTTTATTTCATTGCAGATAGTAGTCCTTCTGGCACCATTGAATCGTGGCAGACCACATTTTTTTATACTCAAAGTTTGAGAACAAGCCATATAAGTTTGTATGTCAAGCAAGTTGTCAGCTTCAGATTCCACATACCACAGTCTGGCATGTGTTAAAAAGATGGTTACATATGAAACCATACAAACTAAGCCTCATCCAAGCACTTATGAGATGTGACAAAAAAAAGAAATTGGACTGTATCAACCACACTCTTGGCACAATGTCAAATGGCAAGTCACTTACTCACCATGAAACACAATTTTTTAGCTCTATTGTGTTGCAATTTCCTCAACGTAAGCCATTTCGTTTTTGTGTTTCAGGCTTTTATGTAACATAGTGTTGGTAACCTTTGTCACAATTTTGTTACTTTGCATCACATTTGTTTGTACTCTGTGCTGTTGGTTGTTACAAAACTGTTAATAGCATAAGCATGGAACAACGAATCAACTTGAAGTTTTTGGTTAAACTGAAAAAGACCCCAACTGAGCATCTTAAATTTCTTAAGAGGTTTGTGGTAAAGATGCAATGTCAAGGATGCAAATTTTCAAATGGCACAAATGTTTTGAAAAAGACTGCAAGGAAGTGGAGAATGATCCCAATATCCAAATATTTTATTTGTTTTTCACTCAGTGTTTATTTTTTCCATTAAAGGACTGTGCAAGTGGTAATTTTCTTAAAATATATAAAAGGTACATCATACAAAATTATAACCATCAAAAATCTAGCAGTCCTCAGGTCCTAAGCTTGCCAGTTTTTTGAAAGTCGACTGTAGTTGTAACAGTGCTCAATGATCAGAATCAAAGCAAAATAAAATCTTATATTTTTTTCTTTGACAAAAATAATTTTTTTCATCCCTTATGATTGTTCTTATATATCCAGACTTTATCTATTCTACATCACCTGCCAGTGAGAAGAGATCTATGAACATGTGCAGTTGCGCCTCATTAATATGTAAAAGCTGTTCAGTAGTTTTTCTAGGGAATCATTGTAATTTTTCAAATTTTCTATTTTCTAGTTTTATTTCTTATTTAATATATTTGTATATTTATTTTTGTTTTTTGTTGTTTTTATTTGTTTCTGATAATCGTCTGATGAGTTGATTGAGATGGTTGATTGATAGAGTTGATTCTTGGCAAAACAGACTATTGCAGTTTTTGAAAATTTTTTTATTTGTATTGTTTTAACTTATATTAAAAAATACAATAATCTTCTGTTAATCTGAATTTGATTTGACAGACAAAATAATCTGAATTAGGCAAAGATTCGGATTACTCAAAGATTATTTTTCTTTCTTTAGTTATCTAGAGTTGTACCATATCAATAAAAATCACTTTAAATAAACTAGTGATAAATCAATAATTGAATTACTTTAAAATAAACAATTTTTTGATGCAGAATAACCAAACAAAACACATTTACACTGAGACACAAAACAAGCACACTTCACTGTAAAAAAATCAGTAATTTTTGATTGTCACCAGCATTTAATTGACTGGTGATTAATTTAACAATTTGACCATGCTGCCAACAATTTGTAAGTTTAAACAAAATAATTAAAAATTTTAATTACTCAATTTTCTACATTTTGGCCACCAGGTTGTATTCAATAAGCTGTTGGTCAAAACCATATTGTTAGATAACTCAATTTAGTCTTCAAGATAAAGTGAAATAATGTACAAGCTGTCAGAAGAAAAAGTGCTTTGGGAACATTTACTTATAAAATTTTATAATAGTTGTTTAGACCCACATTGACTAGCAGATGATTTATTGCATTTTAAATTTTAAACTTATTAAAATGACAATAATTTTTATGCACAGATGCTCCTTTATCTACGTTCTTTCGTTTTAGGTTTTTTCGATTGTATGTTTGAACTGACTGTAAAAAAATTTTTGTAAAAAAAAATTGTGAGTGAATTTTTGAGTTTAGCATGCTCTTCACCAATCACTGTGTGTTACCCTTGTGTTAAGATATTGTCTCTGTGATCTCTGTCTTTAGCAGTGGCATACAAGTCATGCGTTGCATGACCAAATTTTTAGGAATTGCATGACAAAGTTTTTTTTGATGAGGTAGATATTGTTGAATTCCATGAAAATATTACTTTTTTCAGATGAATTCTGAGGCCAATTGTTAAATTAATCACCAGTCAATTAAATGCTGGTGACAATCAAAAATTACTGATTTTTTCACAGTGAAGTGTGCTTGATTTGTGTCTCAGTGTAAATGTGTTTTGTTTGGTTATTCTGCATCAAAAAATTGTTAAAAAGACATCAAAAAATAAAACATTAAAAAAAGACATTGTTGGCAGCATGGTCAAATTGTTAAATTAATCACCAGTCAATTAAATGCTGGTGACAATCAAAAATTACTGATTTTTTTAGAGTGAAGTGTGCTTGTTTTGTGTCTCAGTGTAAATGTGTTTTATTTGGTTATTCTGCATCAAAAAATTGTTACAGTATAATTTGAGAATAATAAAAGTATAATACATGTATTATACTCAAATTATACTGTATTATACTCAAAGATTTACAGTACTTAAAATACAGGCACAAGTTTAAAATAAGGGTAAACACAGCTTTTTGATTTTTTTATTATAGCAAGGATATGACGGAAAGAGTTAAATTAAAAATGATTTGAAATGTAGATATTCTAAGAATCTTGGGACCCTGAAAATACCAAACTTTTACCAATATAAAGTAAAGCATAAGGACTCAACATTGGAGACACTTTTCTGTGTCTCTTGATGCCAGTCCCAAGCCCGGATAAATGGGGAAGGTTGCCGCAGGAAGGGCATCCGGCGTAAAAATTTTTTTGCCAAAACAGACAAATGCATAATCATCATCAATCCATACCGGATTGGTCGAGGCCCGGGTTACCAACGACCGCCGTAGGTGTCGCACAGCAGGGCACCTGTGGAAATTATGCTACTGCTAAACATTGTGGAAATAAGAGCAAAAAAAGAGGAGGAAAGCGAGTGAAGAAGCAGCAAGAAGCATGGAAAGGAAGATGCTCACTCATAAGGGTGGGTACTTTAAATATTGGAACGATGACTGGAAGGGGAAGAGAGCTGGCAGATATGATGGAGCAAAGGAATGTAGACATATTGTGTCTACAGGAAACAAGGTGGAAAGGGAGTAAAGCAAGGAACATTGGAGGTGGATGCAAAATATTCTACAACGGAGCTGATGGAAGAAAAAATGGGATAGGGATAGTGGTGAGGGAGGAGCTGGCTGAAAGTGTCCTGGAAGTGAAGAGGGTGTCAGACAGACTGATGGCCATGAAGCTGGAGGTAAATGGGTCCATCCTAAATATAGTAAGCGCATATGCTCCACAGGTTAACAACAGAATGGAGAAAAATGATTTTTGGCAAGACCTGGATGGATTGATTGAAAGTATATCAAAAGAAGAGAGGATAGTTCTTGGTGCAGATCTTAATGGACATGTGGGCGAAGGAAACATAGGGAATGAGGAAATAATGGGGAGGTATGGTGCTGGAACAAGAAATAAGGAAGGATCGATGGTTGTGGATTTTGGGAAAAGGATGGATTTGGCGATTGTCAATACTTATTTCAAGAAGAAAGATGAACACAGAGTGACATATAAAAGTGGAGGAAAAAGTATCCAAGTAGATTATGTGATGTGCAGAAGGAGGAACTTGAAGAAAATGTGCGATTGTAAGGTAATATTGAATAAGTGTGTCGCAAAGCAGCACCGTATGGTGGTATGCAAAATGGCTCTTATGGTGAAAAAGAAAAAAGCAGAGAAAGTAAAGCCAAAGATACGATGGTGGAAACTGAAGGAGACAAGCTGTCAAGAAGCGTTTAGACAAGAGGTGACCAGGATTTTGGGAGGCAAGGATAGGTTACCTGATGAGTGGGACAAAACGGCAGAAATGCTAAGAAAAACAGCTGAAACTGTACTGGGAGTGACATTTGGGAAACGAAAAGGAGACAGGGAGACTTGGTGGTGGAATGAGGAAGTTTAAAAGAGCATAAAAGAAAAGAAAGAGGCAAAGAAAGCATGGGACAAAATAAGAGATGAAAATACTAAAAAGATATAGTCAAACTGGGCAATGCACAGCTACCCATTTTTTACTGCCTAATGCGCAGAAGCTTTTTAATAAACAAACAAAAAAAAGAAAAAAAAAAAAATACTCCAGGATTTATCTTATATCTTTAAAAAGTGTCAGTATCAAAATCAAGCGAATTCAAGTGTTTTTTGACATTAAACTACACATTCTTCAAACCGTTTCATTTTTTTTAACTTTTAACTTGCCCTTCAACCTGCTAACTTTGCTTACATCATGAAATATACTGAACACTTAATGTAATCTATAGTTTCTAGCCAGTCTACTAATGGTCAAGAACATATCTGAACAAAAAACAGCGAAAAAAAATGTTTTCTCTTTCTCTTATAAAAAGATGTTCTTTACCCATATTTTTTTCATTATATTTTGTCCAATGCGCATAATGGTCAAGTGTAATTTAAAGAAAAACCAATTGGAGTGAGAGCAAAAAAGAAACAAAACTAGTTGCTCTAAGAGATAAAAAAAGAAAAAACCTGCGCAAATTGAATTTGTGAGCCCAAAATTAAAAAATTTTTTTTTAAATTTGTTAAGAAGCTTGAGAAGAGCTTAGTTTTAAAAACTAACTCTGTTTCTATCTTTCACTTTCACTTCAATCGTTTTTTTTTTTTTCGAATTAAACCCAACCGTGCATAATAGCATCAACGTGTTTCCAACTTGCATCTTTTGTCAGAAACAGTAAACTTAGTTCTATGATTTGATGTTTATGATCAAGGGCAAGGGAAGAGCAGAGATTTCTTTAGGGTTTTATGATTTTTTTTCTGAAATTATATTTAAAGTATTTCTATTTGGAGAATTAGATGTTTTTAGATACGAAAACAAAATTTCAATGAGATGTTTTGCTTGTTTAATTAGTAACAAAAAAATTTCAGTCAGTCAGTCAGTCAGTGTTTTTTTATTCTCGATCATTATTAAACAGTTTAACACAAAAATTATAAACATTAAAAAGATCAAGAAAAGGAAGAAGCAGCACAACGTCAGACGTTAAAACATGCATATGACAAACAAAGTAAAAGTACAAGATAGTATAAAGCATGGCTGCAACACCTTAATCATATAAAGTATTGAGAAAAAGGTTAAGTAGCCTATCCTTACATATGACAATTATTTTTTAAGAATTACAAAAATTTATATAACCTGGTTGAGTGGTTAAGAGCACCATTTTGATGTTGCCGCATCAACATGGTTGCGGTTTAAAAGTTATTTCGGTCAAATTGTTGTATCCTTGGAAAAGAAATTTTACGACGCTTTTTTCTGCTTGAAATTCTTAGTTAGCATATTTATATATTACAGTATTTATATCAAAATGAATGAATAAACAAAAATCTAAATAATAAAATTTAACCGGACAGCTATATCTTGGCATCACCGGAAGCATATCAGGAAAATCAACAGTGGACAAGAAAAAAATTTTTGAGCAATAGGCCTATACAACAACTGGCATGAAAATTCTTCAAAAATGAACCAAAAAAAAATGCACTGAAGTTGATCAAAATTTATTTAATTGCATTAGCTTTCGTAAACTACTGCTTACTTAATGACGCGCAACGGGACAACATAAAGCACACTAAATTCTGAAATAAATTGATATCTGTAAAAAGCAGACCACCACGAATAACAAGAGGCTGAATCAACTTAATCTATAATAATCTAAGTGTGCTCTAATCTTCATTGTCGATTTGAATTTGTTCTTCAAAACTAATATAGCATTATTCTTCTCTGATCGAACACTTCTCTAAAACAACAAAACCTTATTAGAATTCCAATAACTTTTTTTTTTCTTTTTTTTTATAATCACAAAAAAATCTTTTATTCATTATGTGGTTCCATGCGTAGCCTAACTATTTCTATGCCTGCCTTAACCGTATTTGAATCTGATTATACCAGGAAAAAGCAGGTTAGGCTCTTTGCTCGTATAAATAATCGAATAGATTTAAAAATAATGAACTATGCAATAGATTATTTAGAGATGTAGTTTCATTACCAGGAACGGAGAATTCTGTCCCGTGATCAGTGCACTTAATTATTTCCTTCCAGTTGTATATAATGTGTTGATGAAACAGAAACAACATGTGAAAGGAGAGGTCAGCAAGAAAAATTGAGACAAATTTTTGAATCGCAAAAAAAAATTTTAAAGCTATTTTTATTTTGTTTAACTGGTGGACTTTGGCCCTTTAACCCCCCCTCAGGTAGTCCTTTCCATGTTTAAAATTTTTTAAATCATTCCACCTAAGTTATGATTGTCTAACATTTAAAGTACAAAAAATGCGCAATAACCGCGATTGCCTGCACATTACCACAATCGCTGGCGCATTACCCGTATCTCGTAAAAAGCCGTGCCGGCTCCGGAAACGGAAGTTAAATTTAAAAAAAATATTTTTTTAAACACGTCAATAAATTGTTAAATAAAATAAGTTAAATTCACGGCTTCATTGCATTCAAAAAGCAAGCTATTTAATCAAAAGTGAAAATTTTCCGCTTTTTCGCTGCGCATTGGCCAGTTTGACTATATACAAAGAAAAGAAGAATAAGGCAAAGAAGGCAGTTGCAATGGCAAAGGGACGTGTATATGATGATTTGTATGCTAGATTGGAAACAAAAGAAGGTGAAAAGGAGTTGTACAAATTGGCTAGGCAGAAAAACAGAGCAGGGAAAGATGTACAGCACGTGAGGGTTATAAAGGATGAAAATGGTAATGTGATAATAAATTCAGAGGCAGTGTTAAAGAGATGGAAGGAGTACTTTGAGAAATTGATGAACGAGGAAAATAACAGAGACCCTAGGACAGAGGAAACAGAAGTGGTTAACAAAGAGGTAAATTGTGTCAGTAGAGAAGAAGTAAAAAATGCACTAAGAAGGATGAAAAAAGGTAAAGCAGTTGGGCCAGATGAGTTGCCAGTGGAAGTTTAGAAGTGCATGGGAGAGATGGGGATAAAGTTTTTGACCAGACTGTTAAACAGACTATTAATGGGTGAGTGGATGCCAGAAGAATGAAGAAGGAGTGTGCTTATCCCAAACTATAAAAACAAAGGGGACGCACAGTGCTGTGGAAACTACAGAGAAATAAAGCTAATGAGCCACACAACAAAGGTATGGGAAAGAATTATTGAAGCCAGGTTAAGAGATAGAGTGGAGATTAGCAAACAGCAATATATATGGATTTATGCCAGGAAAGGGAACCACCGATGCCATGTTTGCTCTAAGAATGTTGATGGAAAAGTACAGGGAAGGTCAAAGAGAGCTACATTGTGTATTTGTGGACCTAGAGAAGGCTTACGACAGGGTTCCACGAGAAGAGCTGTGGTACTATATGAGAAAATCCGGAATAGTGGAAAATCATGTACAACTAGTACAGGATATGTATGAGGAAAGCGAAACAGTGGTGAGGTGTGCAGTAGGAACTACAGAAAGTTTCAAGGTTAAGGTTGGACTGCACCAGGGATCAGCATTAAGTCCATTCCTTTTTGCAGTGATAATGGACAGGCTAACGGATGAAGTAAGGAGAGAACCACCATGGACAATGCTGTTTGCTGATGATATTGTGATTTGTGAAGAGACCAGGGAAGAAGTGGAGAGAAGATTAGAATCCTGGAAGTATGCATTGGAAAGAAGAGGGATGAAAGTAAGTAGGTCAAAGACCGAATATCTTTGCATAAATGGAGAAAATGATGATGAAACAGTAAAGATGGAGGATGCAAAAGTGCCAAGAGTAAAGGAATTTAAGTACGTATTTGGGATCAATGGTGCAAGAAAGTGGTGGTTGTGAGAGGGAGGTAAAGAAGAGAGTACAGGCAGGATGGAACGGATGGAGAAGAGTATCAGGAGTAATCTATGACAGGAGGTTACCAGCTAGAGTAAAAGAAAAAGTGTACAGTTCAATGGTAAGACCAGCAATTGTGTATGGACTTGAGACAGTGGCAGTCACAAAAAAACAAGTAGAAGAGATGGAAGTCGCAGAGATGAAAATACTGAGGTTTGCTATGGGAGTGACGAGAAAAGACAAGATTAGAAATGAGCACATTAGGAGTACCATTAAGGTTGAACAGTTAGGAATGAAGATGAGGGAGGGCAGGCTGAGGTGGTATGGACATGTCATGAGGAGAGACCAAGAGTATGTAGGAAGAAAAATGATGGAAATGGAGTTACTGGGAAAGAGGAGAAGAGGGAGACCAAAGAAAAGATTTTTAGATGCAGTAAAGGAAGATATGCGGGAAGTTGGTGTGAAGGAGACGGATGTTGAAGACAGAAAGATGTGGAGAATGATGATACGCTGTGGCCACCCCTGACTAAAGGGAAAGGCCGAAAGAAGAAGAAAAGGACTCAACATACACTGCTTTAAACAACATTTAACTTCACATCATAAGAGACTTCTACATTGCAAATACTCTTTGTGCAACTTTGGAAATAACCAAGGCATTTGACAAAGTGAACATTACCACTCACACCATCAAACACTTCCAAAACAATTGCCAAACCGATACAGCAACCTAAACAAATATCATTTTAAATAAGTTGATGTTATATTTGGTAAAAGCTTTTTCTGACACTTTCATCAGTAGCTATTGCACCAATCAGGCCAAGCCAAAGTCTATTAAAATATTTATGGTCTCAACTAGTGAGGAAAAAGAAACACTACAATTCCATTGTATAGTGTCTTTTTCTTGAATTGGTTAGACGAAAACCACTTATTTTACTCTAGCTTGGTCCAAGTGCTGCAGTAGCTACTGACAAAAATGTCAGGAAATAACATTGACTTTATGTAACCTGATAATAAAGTTCTTTATGACAAAAAAACTACAGATGCTCCTCAATTTACGTTTTAGCTACGTTTTGAACAGCCAAACATAGCATGAAAATGAACATAAGTTGTTATTGTACATTCCAGTTATGTATGACTGTTCATACTGTACTTACATTGTGTGTGTAACACACACATAGCCATATGGTTAGCAATTTCTCCATTTCTTCTATCAACTTTCCATGTTTCTTACTTATCACTGTTGATTGCATCACCACTAAGCCTTTTACATGCTCTAATATGTGATCTTTCTGCTTATAAATATTGACGGTCAATGGAGACTTTTGGAAGAAACATGCAACGTTCACATGTTTTTCACCAGCATCAATTTTTCTGATAATAGCTACTTTTGTTTCAAATGAGATGGCTTGCTGCTTCTTTTGACTACCACTATCACTAGTAGACTTATGCTTATGACCAACCATATTTGCTTAGGATTACAAATACAAAAAACAATCTAAATACCAGTGGCGTGCAGTGACCTCTGAGACTAGTCATGCAATTGGCATGCCAAAACCAGGTCATAAAATTGGGTATAATCAGGACCAATTTTCAGACTAGATTCAAGGTCATCTCTAAAAAAAGGTCATCACTTGAAGTCATTCCCTGGTAATGCACTTTTTGTCCTTAAAATGCAGTGATCTCTAAAAAAAAAAAAAAGTCATCACCTCTAATCAATTTCTTATTTTTGTCCTAAATTCATGATATTCTCCAAAAATAACACAAAAAAAATAGGTCTTCATCTCAGATTGGCCTCAGAATTCATCTGAAAAAAGTAATATTTTTTATGGAATTCAACAATATCTACCTCATCAAAAAAAACTTTGTCATGCAATTCCTAAAAATTTGGTCATGCAATGCATGACTTGCATGCCACTGCTAAAGACAGAGATCACAGAGACAATATCTTAACACAAGGGTAACACACAGTGATTGGTGAAGAGCATGCTAAACTCAAAAATTCACTCACAATTTTTTTTTTACAAAAATTTTTTTACAGTCAGTTCAAACATACAATCGAAAAAACCTAAAACGAAAGAACGTAGATAAAGGAGCATCTGTGCATAAAAATTATTGTCATTTTAATAGGTTTAAAATTTAAAATGCAATAAATCATCTGCTAGTCAATGTGGGTCTAAACAACTATTATAAAATTTTATAAGTAAATGTTCCCAAAGCACTTTTTCTTCTGACAGCTTGTACATTATTTCACTTTATCTTGAAGACTAAATTGAGTTATCTAACAATATGGTTTTGACCAACAGCTCATTGAATACAACCTGGTGGCCAAAATGTAGAAAATTGAGTAATTAAAATTTTTAATTATTTTGTTCAACTTACAAATTTTCGGAGCGCCAAAATTGTGATCAACATGGTCTCAGTTCAGAACCTATTTGAGCCATTCTGTAGTGTCCTGGAGAAAAACACTTTATGGCACTTTTTCTTGCTTGGTGGTCTTGGCAAGCACTACTAAATTAAAGTCATATCCCTATTAAATTTCAAGCGAAAAACAATATCTTGTGATCTCCGGAAACAGGTCGGAAAAATTGCCTATCCTATGTATGAGCACCTCTATTGCTTTCCTGTGAGTCAAGAGGATAAATATAGAGATAAATAAAATAAATAAATAAATTATCTTATATAAAAAAGCAAAACATCAATATAAAAATGAACTTACATGTTAATATCTTTTCCACAGGAAAAAGTTATAAGAAAAATAGTAGCAACAAGCCAACAGAGAATTTTCATTTTAAGTACAACTGCTAACCAATATTGATGACAGTAGAAAATCTAAACAATCAATACTTTGCAGGCTTGTATTTTATTGTATATTATAAAAAATTGTTTTTTTTCATTAAGTTAAAATGTGTATATGCAATCGATTAATAAAATTATTTATCAAACTTTGAAAATCTAACTGCTTTATTATATAAATGGACTACCAGTAAAATTTTTTAAATCATTTATATACGTAAACCAGGGTGGTCCAACTTCTGCACTCTTGTGGGCCACTTTTCAAAATTATTCGAGTTTGCAGGCCTCAGCTGGCTAAAAACACCTATTTTCGTCCCAAAATCAGGGTGTTCTCTAAAAAAAAAAAGGTCTTCAACTGGAATCGATTTCTAAAATTCCTATTTTGGTCCCAAAATCAGGGTGTTCTCTAAAAAAAAAAAAAAAGGTCTTCAACTGAAATCATTCTCTAAAATTACTATTTTCGTCCCAAATTCAGGGTGTTCTCTAAAAAAAAAAAAAAAAAAAAGGTCTTCAACTGGAATCGATCTACGAAGTTCCTTTTTCACCCCAAAATCATAGCGTTCTTCAAAAAAAAAAGTTGCCACTGCTTGTACAAAATTGTTCCGCAAGCCGCAAAACTTGTGCAAAATTGTTCCGCCCCACAAATTCCATCTGCGGGCTGCATGCAGCCCGCGGGCCCGTAGTTGGACCACACTGATATAAACTATTGACAATAATAAAATTGCACAAAAAGATTTAAAGTATAAACACTACTTCGGTTTTTTCAAAAAACAACTATGAGCAAATTTTGTTAGTGAAACTAAACCAGAAACCCTCCTGAAACTAAATCACTTATTGAAGTGATCCTTTTTCTTTTGGTTTCTTTTTTTCCCTCCTGGAGCTGTAGGGGGATTACCAATTTGTTTCACTAACAAAACACAATTAACCTTTTGTCCTATAAGAACATATGTATCTCCTTTCAACACACATCTATAAACTTCTTAACTTCAAAAAAATTGCCAAAAAATAAGTTAAAAATACTTTTACATACATTAATTTTTACAAAAACATATTTTATGGGCCACTCTGTGTTACATATCATGTGACAAAAGTTATAAATAAATGTTTTATAAAACTTCAAATTTTGCCAAAACAGTGTTTTTAAAGTACATAATAGTTTCCAGTAAAAATATATATCTTTTTACTTTAAAAATTATTTGCTGTTACTCTACTTCTTAGTATACTTTTCTCTCTTTATATTAGGTTGAGGAATATGTTTGTAGCATTTTTATCAAAGATTTTTATTTAAACAAAAATGAAAAGTTATGGCTATAAATTAATAAATTATTTATTCTCCATTGCTGTTTACAACCTCCTCCCACCTCTTGAACAATCTGTCGATGCTGTTTCATCAAAAATCCCTGGGTCTGGTATCAAAGAATTTGTTGAGCCAGTTTTTAAGGTCCTCTTCATTGTCGAAGGTAACACCCCTCATATGGTTCGACAAAAAGCAGAAAAGATAGTAATCCATGGGTGCAAGGTCCGGAGAATATGGCAGATGCTAAAAGACCTTCCATTCGAGCTCTTGGAGTGCAGCTTTGACAACTTGTGCAACATGAAGCCTGGCATTGTCATAAAGAAGTATGGTTTGGCCTTGTCGATGGGGTCTTTTCAGTCAAATAACCTCATTCACACAATGTAGCTGGGCTATGTAAAGCTCCTTGTTGACTGTGGCATTCCTTTCAAGTATTTCCCAGTGTACCATGCCCTCCCAGTCCCACCAAACGCAGATCATAATCTTCCTTAGACGGAGGTCAGGCTTAACTCTCGGCTTTGGCATATCTCCAGGAGCTACCCATTCCTTTCTTTGCTTCATATTTATATATAGGCACCATTTCTCATCTCCTGTGACAAAATTCAGTACAAAAAGCACTGTTTGTGACTGCATGTTGCTCAATGGTGGGTGAGATGTTGAGAAGCCATTTGAAGGCGATTTTCTTTGTTGTTTTTGCTAAGCTCATGAGGCACTCAGACTCCAAATTTTTTGGCAATCACATTGAATGAAGATGATTGAAAATCATTTTTTGATCACAGTTCATTTTTTTCGGCCAATTCACAACTTGTTTGGTGATTTTCCTCCTTCAAAAGTGCTTTGAGATGGTCTTTGTCAAATTCAGAAGGTTTTCCACTGCAAGGCATGTCGTCGACATCAAAATTGCCATTTTTTGAAACTTTGCAAACCCTTTTCTTGCTGTAGATTTGCTTATGACACCTTCTCTGTATACCATGCAAATGTCCCAGGCTGCTTCAGCAGCTTTTGGCCTTGATGAAAAGCAAAGAATAGCAGGTGTCAAAAATGTTGCTTTTTACCCCCTGGATATTCCACATGTAAGCCTCACAAATAATAAAATCTCAAAATACTCAAAAAGACAATCAGCACAGTTTTTTACAGTAGAAAGAGCTTTATCGAATGAATATATACATTTTGCCAAGTAGTAAAAAATCATTGTAAAATTAAAGAAAATATAAAAACGGTAAAAACATATTCCTCAACCCAATATATTTTCAGATTATTATTATTATTTTTTATTCAATATATTTTAAATAGAAAATATATGTCTTAATAAGTCTTAAGAGTTCAAAAAATACACTCAAATACAAATTTTTCCAAGGACATTATAGTAGCAGTGTAAAGAATAGAAACAAATGAAAAATAATGTTATTTTTCACCTTAAAAACAATGAAAATGTTAAAAGCAATGAAAATCCTAAAGTAAAAATGTATAAAATATGACAAGTTTTTCATATAAAAATAAAGAAATTCATACTTTTATTTAGAACCTTTTGTTAAAAAGTATCAGATCAAAAAGGCTTGAGTAACTGTTATTATCAATGCACCTAGTTCCAGTGCAGCATAAAAAAATTTTAATGTAATCTCCAGAACAAAAGTCCTTGAAAACCAAACTCACAATCTCGTAATTGCAAGGCCAGTAATTTCCTATTGTGCCATAAACTTATGATGAGAGAGCATTCAAATTCAACCAAATCATACTTTTTATAAGAAAACGAACACTTATACAATATGAAAAATATTACACAAATTGGAATTTTGTGTCTTGGCATACAATTTAAGGTTGTAATTTTTGTTTTAATATGTGATAAAGCAAGAGTTGTTTACAATTTAATAGCATTTATTAAATAAATTACTCCAGATAATAATTAATCTGTAATTGACTTAAAAAGAAGTTTAATATTGTTTTGCAGCTTGCACAATTTATACCTCAAAACAAGAATACCAAGCTTTTTTTTGACAGCTATTTCATGTCCATCCCAATACTCACTTATTTGGCTTGCTAAGGTAAGGTATTCTGCTGAGGTGAAGCTATTTTGAAAGCTGCTGATAATGTTTTTCTCAAAAAATTATACCATAGAAAAGTTAGAACAAGAATGTAAAACACTATGATAAAAAAGTTTTTGCTGGTACAAAACTTCAAAATAGCTATTGAAACCAAGTGTTTCCTTTAAAACTGTTTTGTTTAAATAAGTAGCCTTAAAAAAGATAGTTTTGAAAAACTACAAAGTTTTTGTCAAGCTTTCTTCAGAAGGTTTATTATGATTTCAAGACATAATTCAAATTCATAAATATTTTCATCAAGCTCTCTTCAGGAGGCTTCTAGCAAAACCTCCTAAAGAGAGCTAGACAAAAACGTTTGAATATTTCGAAACAGCCTTTTTTAAAGCTACTTATTTAACAAAAGAGTTTTAAATAAAGGACTTGGTTTTAATAGCTGTCATAAAAAAGCTAGAAATTCTTAATTAACTTGGAAGAGTCATAACAGGCCTTGTTATGGTTTTATATACAACAAAAGAATTTTACAAAAATTTTGAATCAGCTTTACGAAGGTGCAAGCATAATAAAAAATCAAGCTGACCAACTTCCTTTAGCATTACTGACAGACACAACAAGAAATCTTTTTGGAAAAATGTAAAAAAATTTCTTGTAATAATTTGCAAACTTTTCCACTTTCTATTGCTGATGTAGTGGGTAATGAAAAAATTGCTGAAATGTTCATTACTGTCATCTTTTAAACGCTAATAAAAATATACTGAAAATACTAGGTTTGTTGATCAACATACTAAGTCTGAAAGTAACTATTTAAATTGTGAGTTATTGTGCTGTGATGTTAGTTTCTCGGCCCATTACTCTATAAATTAGCACTTTGTAGCTCAACTGGTAAGGATCAAATTTTAGCTGAGCACCTTATCAATTCTGATCTCTTGTTTTTTTCTTTTCTCTATTAATTAAAATTTGAGTATAACACATGGATTTATTTCTTTGCAATGTTTGGACACTATTATTTTATGAATTCCTAAAAGTAAAAACGTTAATCTTAATGACTTATCAAACTACCAACCTATAGCAGTAGCAAATTTCATTTCTTAAGTTATTTGAACATTTTATTTTGTTTAAAATTTTTCCTTATTTGCTCACTAGTTGTTGTTCACTACTGACAATCCATTTGTTTACAAATCCAATCACAGTACTGACATGTGCATTTTTCGGAGCAAGTTAATGAATCGCCCTCACTGTTTAAAAGTCTTTTTTCTAATTTTTAAATTCTCTCGTTTTCCACTCGCTTCTCTCTCTCTCTCTCTCTCTCTCGTTCTTTCTCACTCTTTCTCCCTCTTTTTCTTTGTTGCTCTTTACAAGAAGTGAAATTGTAGAGCTGGGCGAATGCTTTACAAGATGAAAATAACCACGGTTGGGCGAATAATTTACAAGGAATAATACATTTCGTTTTTTCTAAACGACATAAACTTATCAATAATAAGTGAATACTTTGCAAGAAACAACAAATAAGTTAATATGATGCTAAAAAACTGTTATTTTTTTGTTTTTGAAAAAAACAAAGTTTATCGCTTAGCATAAGTTACAAGAAACAATTAATAACTATAGTTGGTCTAAATATAATATTTTTTTTTGTTTAATTAAAAGTTTTATCAAAGATTGTCGACATCCTAGTCGGAAGCCTGGTCGAGTGGTTAAAGCATCAGACTGATGATCAACATAGTCTCGGTTTAAAACCCACTTGCGTCATTCTGTTGTGCCCTTGGGAAAGATACTTTACGGCACTTTCCCCTGCTTGGTGGTGTTGGCAAACAGTTCTAAATTACAGTAATATCTCTACAAAATTACTAGCGGACAGCAATATCTTGGCATCTCCGGAAGCAGTTTGGGATAATTGCTTGCCCTATGTATAGCACCTCCGTCGCTTTCCTGCGAAGCAGGAGGATAAATATAGAGATAAAATAAATAAATAAAAATCCTTGCATTCTTCTTAGTTTCCCTTTAAATTAACCCCACATATTTTCAATAGTATTTGTGTGGATGACTTGAGGATGCCGGCGGTGATTAACAGTTTTGTGCGTGTATCTTAATTCCAAAAATAAAACAAATTACCGTTTTATTGTTCATGCTTATATAAACTTATAAGAGCAATAATAGAAGTAGCAAGACTGGAAAAAGAGAGATGGATAAAAAATACAGAGAAACAAATTAAAGCATAAAAGTCACGCATCAAAATGATGATGATGATATTTTATTCATGCTTAGTAACACCCACTGTTAGATAATATGCAATGTACTATGAAGCATGAAAAGGAAACGCGACACAACGACGAACGTTGAACATGCATAAAATATAGAGAGAGTTGAGAAATAGAAAAAATGAGAAAAACAGCCGTGTTACCTGTTAGATTTTAACTAGACATTAACATGTACAGTAAAAAGACACAAAATATGCAGTGAAGGAATGGTTATGTTAATCATTGGGAGGCACAACCGCCCTTAATTGGTAACTATGAATTTAGCTCAACTGAGCATGGTGAGTAAAGATAACCTCCCAAAAATAAACCTCACCAGCTCCGGAAACTTTTTCTGGATGCACTGCAAATACACAAACATGAAAAAAAAGTATATATACTTTATATGCAGTATATATATTAATACAAAATTTATTCAATCACTGTTTAAAAACCACAACAGTCTGTTTCATCCTTAGAATCGTCAGGTGTTTAGAAAAGACATGTGCTTGAACTTTCTAAATCAATATTGTCTGAAATAAAAATACTTTTCCGCAGTAAGTAGCTCACTAAAATCATTAAATTTAGGTCTTATTGAATATTTAATTATACACTATTTTTAGTTACGGATGTATAAAAATGTTGAAAATGGTCTTGGATTTTTAGAAGCCATATCATTGACACCAGCCAAATTACCCTAAAGGAAACACTTCCATAACTACGATACAGTCCAAGAATATAAAGCCTCACCGGCAGACACTGGCACTCCACACATAAAAACAAACGCAACTTACGGATTAGCAGATGAACCGTTTATATATTTTATCTAATCACTTATGTCATTTATTCATAGGCCCAAAAGCTTTTCCACAGCAACGCACTACTGAAAGCCCACGCCACAACAACCGTGTATAATGCTGGCAATACTTTCATGCAAAGTCGGGTCATGGCGCCAAAAAGACAAAGCGCCCGCCAATAAGACATGGTCACAGTTTTATAACTTAGTTTGTAAAATGTTTTATTGATCCTTATTTATATTGTTTTATTGAGTAGGAGTTTTTTAAGATCGTTTTTAAAACATTTGAATGTCTGCTTGCTAGTTTTTAAAATGGCTGGAAGAGATTCCAAATGAAAAGGCTTTGATAAGAGAAAGATTGTTGTGCAACAGTTGTTTTACAATGATGTGTTATGTATTGAGCTTTGTTTCTGTATTGTATTTGCATGGGTTTGAACGCAAATTAAAACTATAAGCAGGGGATTTGTTTCCACCTTGTATTTGTTTGTATATAAGGGACGTAGTTTCCAATTTATATAATTGGTTTATTTTAAAAAATGTTGCATTGTTTCATTTTGGAACAATAGGGCAATTTGAATATTATTCTCAAGAATTTGTTACAAATTTGTTGAAGCTTTGTAATTACCAGTTGTATTACCAAAACACCAGTTTGAAATGCAATATTGGAGGTGACTGTTACTTAGAAAATGATACAAGAGGAGTAGTGAATCCCTGTTTACAAGTGATTTTATTTTGCACACTAGTCCATAGCAGCTTCTTAGCTTTGAAATCAAGTATTTCATGTGCAGACTCCAAAAAAGATTACTGTGAATAAGTACACCTAAAAAATTTAAAAAAATTTACTTGATTTCTTTGTCTATTTCTTATTGACAAAGAATGTTTACTTCCAACATTACAGTTTGGAGTACTAAAAAGCATAAATTTAGTTTTTTCAATATTTATTGACAATATATTAGAAACTAGCCATCGATCGATTAATTCCATCTCTGATTGCATGAATTGGAATAGAGTTAATATATTTTTATGGGTAGTCCAAACAGTTGTGCCATCAGCAAACATAATGGCTTTGCTTTTAGTCAGGCAATTGTTGAAATCATTCACATATATAAGAAACAGGAGTGGGCCTAAAATAGACCCTTTTAGAAAACCCATGTTTAATGAATTGTTTGTGGATGATAAAATACCAGAACACACAACTTGTTGTTTTCTGTTGAGTAAATAATTCAGGAACCAGATATAAGCTTGTCCTCTTATTCCATAGTGGTAGAGTTTTTTAGCAGTGTTTCAACGCTAATTGTATCAAATGCTTTTGATAAATCCAAGAAAATAGCAAAAGGCTTTTTCCATTTTTGTCAAAATAATAAATTTCGCTTGCTGTGTCAAAGCTTTGAAAGAACTGAATCATTACCCGTTGTTACGAGTACTCGTAAAATCATAAGAATAGAACTCGCACTGAAATTGAAAAAGTTAATTAACTGCATAGAAGTCTTTTTTGAAACCTGTTAATTAATTCTATTGTTTGCGTTCACTGCTTTATAGGTAGATCACGTGCAGCGATCTTAATGAAATCTGATTGGCTCACTTACACGTGGCGAGCACACTATAAATTGAGATGTTGGTAAATTTAATTCCTCTTTCAGTCGTTGGTGATCAAGTGGTTCGGTGGTTGAGTTTTGTAGAGTGAGTTTGTAGATCGCAAGCGAAACTTGGGTAACTTTCGTTTTGCGATTGCATCGTTGGCTGCATCGTTGGCTGCATCGTTGGGATCACGTTGGCTGCATCGTTGGGATCACGTTGGCTGCACGTTGTTTGTATAGTTAACTGCATCGTTTAAGCAGTATTGTCGAGAAAGTAATTGTGGTCGTTGGCTTGTGGAAGCCTGTTATACCTTCATATCGAAATCTCAACTTTAATAAATATTATAAAGCCATAAGACGTGTGGGAAAGCCAGCGGTGTGATTGGGGAAGGCTCGGATAGCTTCCCCATAGTTTGAAGAATTTGGAGCTAAAGAAGAGAGGGATTCGCTGTGCGATCTGCAGTAAACTTTTGAAATTAACACCCGTGTGCTTGCAAAAATCAGAATAATAAAACAGGTAAGAAAGTAGGCCTACTTTTGGCTTGTCAGGAAGAAAGAGAGCCGTAAAAGCGAAACAGTTTATTGCAGTTTTATTTTAAACAAAATTTTGTGCGTGACATCTATAGTATAAATTATTTATTTATAAGAACCACTGTTAATGCAAAAAAAGTCAATAAAATCCATTTTGTAACAGTGAGGAAAATACCTATAACTAAACAATTTTTTCACTTTATAAACCGACCAGTTCTTTTTACTAAGACGGTACCTGGAATGCCTTGGTAAGCAACCCACTTGTCGGAATGGATCTCCGTTCCTTGCGCTGTACATTCTTAAATAATTATGATCAGAGTACAGTAATTTCCTGCTTAAGTTTGCAACTTGAATCTGAACAGCGAGTGCGAACTTAGCTGGTAGGTGCGAACTTAACATTTATAACAAAGCCATTATTACGTAACATAGAACCTGCACAATTATAAGTTAAAGTGAAAAGTCTTGTCATTAAGCCAGTGTTTTGAGACTAATTGCTGCATTGACTTAAGATAAAAATTAATTTTTAGCAGGCAAAGTTAATATTATTCACATAATAATGTTAGGCAAAGTTAAGCGATTGAATGAGTCAGAAAGGTCGGAAGTAATCTCCGAGTTTAATCAGCCAAATCCTCCTAATAAACAAAGTATCGCACGACAGTACGGAGTGAGTGAGGCTACTATTAGAAAAGTCTGGTCGAAGCGTGAAGATATTCGTAAGCCTTCTGCTCTGATGTCCGAAGAAGCAAAAAAAAAACGTTCAGAGCGTCTGTGGGTAGGTTTACAGAGGTAGAAGATAAGTTATACCTCTGGATTGATAGCATACGTCGAGCAAACCTACCTGTTCCACCTTCCCTCTCCATTTTGAAAGCAAAGAAAATTGCTGAAGAACTATTAATATTGCAGGATGACTTTAAAGGCCTGTTTCCACTACGAGCGTGGAAAAGAACATTCTTTGTTTGTTTTATTGATTTTTTTGCGCTCGTTTCAATTTTAACCGCTCGCTTCAATCGAAGATCAATAAAAGAAAGAAGGAATGCTCTTTTCCACGCTCGTAGTGGAAACGGGCCGTAAAGCATCATGGCAGTGGTTTAGCCGATTTAGAGAGAACGCCGCGGAATACTACAGCTTTTTCTTCATGGTAAAGGAGCAGAGGTGGACCGAGAAAATCCTGATCTTGTTGCAGCTTTGGATAAGTTATATGCCACAATTTCAAAGTATGATCTCGAAAATGTATTATATATAACATGGACGAAACAGGCATATTTTTTCGGCTGCTGCCTAAGTACACCTTGCTTATGCCATTTGAGGATGTTAGCAGCACACGCGAAAAGAAAAAAGCCAAAGAAAGAATGTCACTTGTAGTTTGTGCAAATGCCACAGCCATATACAATAAAGTTTTTGAAGTTGAGGATCAGTTGTTGTGTCCCGATGTGCAAGTTCAAGCAAGAAATTACTATAATGAGCTGAGAAATTTCTTTGAGCTTTTTCAGCAAAAATTAAGGCAGGTTATTTTGGACGCAAAAGAGAACGAAATATGCATCAGTTGACAATTCATGACTTGTTTAAATTGTGAATATTTTTATGACTTGTCTGATTTGCTGCAAATATCAATAAATTTTTGTAAAAGTTGAATCTTGACTTTTTGAAAATTTTTTGCGAACTTAATCGGGATGCGAACTTAAACGGGTGCGAACTTAATCGGGAGATTTGTACCTCGGTCTCTTTTTTCTACTATGCGCATAAAACCTTGCCTGTGAGAAAAAAAATTAAGATGATAAATTTTGGTTAAGCACTTTAATTTAAAAAAGCAGATCGGGATACACAGGGGGATAGCGGGAGTTTCCTTTTGCAAGAGCAGATTTTTTTTGGTTTAGACTTCAAGAACTCGTGTTTTTTCAAAAATATTTTCATTTCTTGGTTTTTTCTACAGTTGAAAGAAAACAATAAAAGTTTTGAAAAAAGTGTTCGCTTTTATTGTGGTTAAAAATAAGGGGTCCCACTTTTGAAAGCCTTGTGTATTTTTTTATGATACCGACAAAAATTTTGCTAAAAAGGGTCATTCAGCACATGATTGATTCCAGTTCTTACAATAATTTGTAAAGATGATAAAAGCTTCAAGCGCTATTTGATTGCCAATGAACTTGCCCTTGGATTTAAAGCATCACAAAAGTCGGTTTAAAACAAGAACGAACGGGATAAAAGTATTTAGCCCAACTATAGTTTTTAATTGTTTCTTGTAACGTAGGCTAAGCGATAAACTTTGTTTTTTTCAAAAACAAAAAAATAATATTTTTAGCTTCATATTAATTTATTTATTATTTTTTGCAAAGTATTCGCTTATTGATAAGTTTATGTCGTTTGAAAAAAACGAAATGTAGCCTATTATTCCTTGTAAATTATTCGCCCAACCGTGGCTATTTTCATCTTGTAAAGCATTTGCCCAGCTCTACAATTTCCCTTCTTGTAAAGAGCAACAGAGAAAAAGAGGGAGAAAGAGTGAGAAAGAACGAGAGAGAGAGAGAAAGAGAGAAGCGAGTGGAAAACGAGAGAATTCAAAAATTAGAAAAAAGACTTTTAAACAGTGAGGGCGATTCATTAACTTGCTCCCACTTTTCTTATTAAGAAATTTTAGATTACGTATTACATGATATAGGTACTCTTGTTTATAATATTTTTTAAAGATGCATCAAAAGCACTACTGTCGTTCTCGCAGAATTCTCTCATTTCAACAAAAAAAAAAAAGAAAAATCTCTAGCATCAATAAAAAAATTGCGGATGAAAATAACAACAAAAAATTCGTTATATGGCGCACGCAAACAAAACTAGTGATGTCAACCGCGCAGCGTAGTAACCTTGTTTGGTGAACCTTGCCGCGTACCGCGCCGCGCAGCGTGCAAATTGTTAAGTTTAGATGTAAATTTTGTGTAAATCTTATTTTGCATAATGCTATTGCTATTGCTATTTAGTTGCTTCCCCTTCACAGAAAGCAAAGGGTCAGGTGCACTATCTACTGAATAGCCTCTCTCCGTGATATCAATAATTAAATAATGTAAATAGCGCGTAAAGCAGCCAAAAAGAAAAAAGAAATATGAGAGAAACTGAAATCAATAGAGAGGTGAATTGCTGTTAAATCTAAAGAAAGCAATAGAATTTAAATGTACAGCAGAGAAAGGCTTGTAAAAAACATTATTAAGAGAGAATAAGCAATGTGAGTTTTAAAGATAAACTTGAATTACAGTATGTGAAGCTTCCCCACTTTTTTAATCAACTTGACATAAGCTTCCCCACTTTTTTAATCAACTTGACATAAGGATTAGTTAATAACCAGTTGATAATTCTAGTTGAATAAGTTTGTAGTTAATAAAATTTAATTATGGTGCCCATAGTGGTTAATCCACTACTGTGGTATGTTCATGAACAAATGAAATGTATTCCTTCAGAAACACTAGTAAGTGTTCTTTCAAAGTACTATTCTAGTGAAACTATAGAAGAAGCAAAAAATACTCTATTTGACCACTTTTCTCAAGAATTTAGACCAAAAAAACTTTGAAAAATTACACAAGAAGGTCCACATAAATCTGAAAATAATATAAAAGATATAATTGAAGTTTTTCATGAAATGATTGTCACTGAAGGCTTTAAACAACCAGTATTTGTTACAGCAAACACTGATTTTCCTCCATTAAATGTGGCTAAAGTAGATATTACTGCACTTCAACATGATATTGCCATAATAAAAAATGAATTTTATAAATATAAAGAAATTACAGAAAATGAGTCTATTCAGCTGAAAGAACCCAAAGAAGCTGTACAACAACTTATTCCTAAAAGAGATATAAACATAGCAAAAACTACCTCTGTAACTGAAATTGATGTTGCTGTCAACTGTCAAGGTTCCAACAGCATCATAAGCAATAATAAGCAGAGTTACTCCAAGGCAGTTAAGAAAAGACTTAAGAAGTCACATATTGGAAAAATAAAAATGACTGATATTAAATCTGTGAAACCAGTTTTAAAACCAGCTATTGTTTTTATCTCCAGGCTAGATCCTAACACAAAAGAAAAAGCCATTGAAAAGTTTGCTAAAGACTAATTTAATGGATTGTCAAAAGTAATATGTGAAAAACTGATTACAAAATATGACACATATAACTCATTTAAAATCTCTCTTTATGGAGTTACTTTTAAAGATTCATTGAGTACTGACAATTGGTCTGAAGGAATTTTAGTCAAGCGATTTTATTCTGTTGAGAATCGTAAGTCTACTGAATAAAATGGAAGAAAATGATCAGTTAAAATTGTCTTTTTTAACTGCAGAGGATTTTCTAATTCTTTGCCAGAAATTTATGATCTAACCTGTCAATAAGATGTTATCTGCTTACAAGAAACTTGGTTGGCTAAACAACTAATGTATCAATTGTCAAATGTTAATGATAGTTTTTATGCTGTTGGTACCTTTTCCTTTGACTATCAAGATGGATTATTAAAAGGCCGTCCACATGGTGGTACTGGTATACTTTGTAAAAAGTGGTTAAAAACTACTCCTCTAAAAAGTAAGGATGATGCTATTTGTGGGTTATCTATAGATTGTGGTAATAAGACTTTATGTCTGATTAATGCTTATTTACCATATTATTGCTCTGCTAATGTAGATGGCTATTTACAATACTTGAGTGACTTAAGATCATTTTGCAATGAAGTGAGCTGCCCAAATATATGTGTAATGGGTGATTTTAATGGCAGTGACTCAAATGGCTTTTGTACTTATTTAAACATATTTTGTAAAGAAAATGGATTTATTTTATCAGATAAACAATGACCAAGTTCAACATTTACCTATATAAGTAAAGCTTATGGAAGTGTTAGTTGGCTAGATCACTGTCTTACCTCAACAAATGTAAATAAATCAATATGTAAGGTATCTATACTGTATGATTTTGTTTCCTCAGATCACAAACCAATGGCTGTATATTTAAAAATTAATTCTTTACCCACATATAATAAAGTAAGCTCCAATAGTGTACCTTATTCTGTAAAATGGAACAAGTTGAAAATTGGTCAAAAAAAAGCCTATGAACAGTGGAGTAATTTTTTTTAAACAAAATTGAAGTGCTTTTTGATGTTATACATTGCAACAATCCACTGTGTGACAATTTAAACCACCATAAGTTTATTGACAAATTCTATGCTGACATAGTTTCTGCTATTCTATCAGCATCTGAAATTTGTTTTAAAAAATCCAAATGTAGTAGAACTCATAAAAGTCAAATTTCTGGGTGGAATGAAGATGTGAAACACTTACATGATTGTGCGAGAACTGCATTTCAAGAATGGATAGCTGATGGTAGATGCATAGATAGTCAAAGTTATAGTAATATGAAAGAAAAGCGTAGGATTTTCAAAAAAGCTCTGAAAGAATGCAAAAAAAGAAATGAGCAATGTCAAGCTGATTACCTTGCCACAGCTTTACAGAATGACAGATCAAAAAAGCAATTTTGGTCAAAAGTTAAATCAGTTGGTAAAAAGAAACTTTTTCCTACTGAAATAGAGGGTAATTCCACTACCATATCCATAACTGAAATGTGGAGAAGTCAATATAGCCAGCTACTAAACTCTTCACAATCACAATGCCACAAAACAGCTGTTCTTGATCATCTTTGTGATGGTCCACAATACAAAAACATAAACAAATTTTACTGTAGCATAAAGCTAGTGCGGTCACTTCTTGTAAAATTACCGCTAAACAAATCTGTTGGTGTTGATAAAATGTCTGCTGAACATCTTCGTTTTTGTGACCCAATCATAAATGTTTATTTGAGTTTATATTATAATATGTGTTTAAAGCATGGATACATTCCCTCTAATTGTCTTGATAGGCCTACTGTTATAATTCCAACTCTTAAGAATATTAATGGAAATATTAATGATGCTAACAACTTTCGTCCTATTGCTATAGCTACCATCTTATCTAAATTATTTGAACATATTATACTTGATATCTGCTCTAAGGTTTTTAAAACATGTGATAATCAATTTGTTTTTAAAGCTAAAGTTTCAAGTGATATGTGTGTATTCACTTTAAAGCAATTAATATCATCGTATCATAAACAAGGTAGCTCAGTGTATTGTGCTTTTTTAGATGCTTCAAAGGCTTTTGATCGGGTTAACCATTATATGTTATTTAAAAAACTAATAGAGAGAAATATGCCTACTTGTTGTTAGAATTTTGTACTATTGGTATAGTAAACAAAATATGAAAGTAAAATTGGGTAACTGTTTATCTAGTCCTTTTTCTGTATCAAATGGTGTTAGGCAGGGTGGTGTGCTTAGTCCATACCTGTTTGCTTTATATATTGATGACTTATCAGTTAAATTAAATTGTGTAAAAGCTGGTTGCTTTCTTGGCAACTCGCGACTTAATCATATTATTTATGCTGATGATGTACAGTATGTTGCTTTTCTCCTAGTTTAGATGGTCTACAAGATTTACTTAATGTGTGTAGTAACTACGCTGTTGAACATGATATTACATTTAATTGTAGTAAATCAGTTGGTGTATTATTTTTGCCTAAATATCTTTCGCTTTCAAATGTTGCAAAAGTCTTTCTTTGCAACAATGTAGTAAAATTTAAAAATAACGTAAAATATCTGGGTGTTTTTCTTAATAATAATCTTAAAGATGATGATGATATTTGTCGGCAAGTTCGTTATTTATATGGAAAATCATATCAACTAAAAGCAACTTTTTCAAAATGTTCTTGTACTATAAAAATATACTATTTAATTATCACTGCACTTACGAGTTGCATACAATGACTCCTTTCGGTTAATTCATGGGCTCAAGCGTAATGTTTGTGCAAGAGAACTACAAGTAAAAGCAAATATTCCCACTTTTGATGCACTACAGAGAAAACTTATTTATCGACTTATAGAACGATGCTGCCGTTCTAGTAATGTATATGTTAACTATACGGTGTATTGCAATTTCTTCTACCAGAGTGACTATTATAAATATTGTCTTCAATTGTTGATGTAATTCAAATGTTCTATCTTTCTTTCCGGCTTGTTTTCTTTTTTTGTTGTTGTTGTTGTGAGTGTTTTTTCTCTTTTCTATGGACTTTGTGTCTGACTCAAACAAATAAATAAAATAAATAAGATATACCTTTTAGCTGATTATTCAATATCAAAACAAAATCTTAGCTTTTTTCTTATCATGTTTTAGGTTGTTTTGGATTTAGATTGTTTATCGCGAATCTCTCTCTCCACGTAAAAACTTGATTTACAATTAGGCTACTCCTATTTTGTACTTGTAATCCTATAGATAATATATATACGAATGAATCACTGAAAATAGCTACTACAAAAATTCATACAAAAACCAGATAAAAGGTAGGGGAAAGTGGGGTAAAGCAGAACAGTTTTACAAATTCTTTCATAACTTCTGCTATATACACTCTAGAGACATGGTTCCTGGTCGCAATAGTTGTGCCCCAGGTCTAGTATCTTCACATGCCAGCTCACAAAAAAATTTTGCCTAGGCTTCATAATATAAGCCAATATCAAAATTGAAATTTTGTTCCGCTTTGCCCGAGCTTCAGGGCAAAGCAGAACGCTTGTTCTGTTTTGCCCCAATCATTATTCTGTGGGTTATTTCATTATTAATCCAGTTAGTTTGCTACTGCTTGGATTTATTTTAGCTTTCAACAAAATTAGACATACCAAAATTAATGGTTTGATTCCTTGTTGGGCAATATCGTAGTCAATAATAGATTTTGAATTAAAATAAAGAGTAAGACTAATTAATCTTAGATTGAAAGGCCTATTAGACATTAATGGCTTCATCTCTGAAAGATCACACACAATTCTATTTAAACACCACCTTAACTGAGCGCATTGCAAGCAAGCTTGTTTATATTGTAGAATACTGTATAAGAAAGCAGCCAAATTTGAAATAACGAATAACACAGTAAAAAAGCAAACATGGCTTCTAAAAAATACTGCAACAGCAAAGCAAACACCCAAACTCGTCAAAAAATATTACAGTAAAAATACATTAACTTGGCTTGAAAGAAGTAAAAAAAATGCAACAGTGCAGCAGTAAGCTAAACTTAACCTAACACATTTCTAGAAATAAAAAAGCTAAAATTTTATCAGCACATAGAGCTTAGGTACACAAATCACAAACAAATCCACCACATCCGTCATAACTGGTGCATTTTTCATGACACCACTCTTTACAACTGTCACACTGGATCCAGTCTTCAGTTGGTGGATTAATGTACGGTTCACTACACATTGGGCACTACCATTCACCACTTCTACCTTTCTTTAACAAAGATTGTTTTGTCTTGTTATTTGACTTTTTCATTTTTTCCACCATAATTTTTTTCTGGGGAGTGCTTGTCAACAGTTCAGCTTTTTTTCCGCGACGTTTTCGTGTGCTACACTGAGCCTTAGGCAGTGGTGAAATTTCTGTCACACTAATTCTTCTCACAGTAGATGAGGAATGCTGCAGTTCATTGCAATTGTCTGCTGTTTCTTGAGCAGCATTATCACTTGTGTCAAGAGTTTCTTCAGCTGAAGTTTCTGCAGCATTTCCTTCCCTTGCAGATATAGATGAAACTGGAACTTGAACACTTACTGATGGAAAAAAAGCTGCAGTATTGCCCACATCTACTTGAGGCTGTTCGTCTTGATTATCAGTCACATTTGCAGCAGCAAAATCTGCATCTGTAAAAATGTGTGAATTGAAAGGCAAAATGCCTGTGCATTTAAAGCCTTTTGCAGCTTTTTGTACATCAGCTGATTGCAGGTATGCTTTGTTGAAAATTCTTACCACATCAAAGTGTGAAACTCTTCTGCCTGGATGGTTCAGCAACCACTTCTCAATTTCCTGGTTGTAATAGGTCTTTAAAGGTCCGAAGAAAATACGATCGAGAGGCTGGAGTCTATGAGATGTGGAAGGTGGAATTGATAACATCATGATATATTTTTTCGACAAAAATTTATAGCTGGCAATGATACATGACTAGCATGATTGTCTAGTATCAGCAGCACTTTGCTTTCAGGTGTTGCCTTTACTTGACTTTGAAAGTGAATCAACCACTGCAGAAATAAAGCAGTATCGATCCATCCACTAAATGAGCAGTATCCTATTGATCCAAAAGGAGCACCATTGAGTAGAGTTTGTACCATTGTTTTCCTGGGAAATATAAACATTGGAGGTATATAGTTCCCAATTGAATTCATTGCACAAACCACTGTGATTGTTTTCCCTTTTTCCAAACTTGTTAATTTGCCAACTTGCTTCATTCCTCTTTGACTTAAAATTTTTCCTGGCTTTTGCACACTTGATATTCCTGTCTGGTCCATATTAAAAATTCTAGCAGGTGAGATATTATTTTGTAACAAAATTTCTTGCAGTTTGCTGTAAAAAAGTTCAACCTGAACCTTGTTAAAGCCTATGGCTCTAGAAAGGCTTGTGACCTCCGGCTTTCTCAAACTCAGGTCAGGATGACGAGACAAAAAGCCATATAACCAATCTTTACCAGCTTTGCTTTTATCATCATTAAACAATACTGTTAGAACATTTGCTTGTGCAACATCATAAGCCAGTTTTCTTAAGCTGTCACAGCTTAAGCCGAATAGCATTTTCTGCATGTGCTTAATATGAGACACAAGCTCATCTTCGAAGTCAGGACTTAAGGCAGGTTTAAAGCGACCAAGATTCTTCGTACGTGGATTGGACACTTTATTGCGTACGTGTCGAAACAACGTAGATCTTGGTATTTTATAAAGTTCTGTCGCTTTTGAAAACGTTATTGTTTTGTTCTTTATACCTTTTATAGCAGCCTGCAAGTCGTTTTCGGACCATCTGGCGTTTTCAGTTTTACGTTTGTAATTTCTAACCATTCTACAATTTAGCAATTTACAGATAAATCAACCTAACCTAAATTATATGTAAGCAAATGCGTAAAGTCAATATTCCAACCTTGATGAAAATACAAACAAGTTTGCATAATTTTATTCAAGTATATGCTATAATTCAATAAGATAAGGTTGCAATCAAATGACTATCTAACTTGGGGCAAAGCGGAACAGCATTCCCTTTTGCCCCAAAAGCAATATTTCGTTTTGCCCCAAACTAGCTTCGTAGACAAAAGTAGCAAATCTGAAAATTCTTATGAAGCAAAATAGTTGTTCAACTTACGTTTGGATACTCTTTAGATGCACTTCAAACCCAACCTTAAACATGATAGCTCAGCAGCATAGCAAAAGAAAAAATTACTTATCTTCTCAACCCTTTTCTTATAGTAAGACATGCTTAAACTGAAATTTCTGCATAACTCCACACACTAAACACGCCAAGTAACGAATTTTGGCGGGAAAACCTGTCACCCGATAACTGTCCACGTGACAAAAAATGGTGGCGCTATTTCTCAAAATTCGTAAAATATTCCAATATTTCGTTTTGCCCCGAGTTCTGCTTTCCCCCACTTTCCCCTACTCAAAAAGTTTAGGAATGTGGAGAGCCAAATAATTTAAGTTGACGATTGCGATTCCAAAGTTCAAAGTAATTGGTTACACTTCGGCCAAAAGTAATTTTACCACTTAAATGAAAAATAAATGTTTTTTCTCTGGCGAGCGTTATTTATATTTTGAGGGTTTTTTGTTAATTAATATTTGAAATAAAAAAAAAGTTAAAAAGAGAAAGTTCATAAGGGCCAAATGCAGGGTTGGTAAGCCGGAGCCACGGAGCCAGCCAATTTTGATGGAGCTGGAGCTGGAGGTGGAGCCAAGTTCTGATATTGTGTGGAGCCGGAGCCATCAAAATTTTTGCTGGCTCCGGCTCCTAACAATATTTTTTTTGCATTTAAAAGCAACTTAATTAATTCGTGGATCAGTTCAGTTCAGTTCAGTCGTTTTTTATTTCCGGCACTTGTCGAATAAAATACTTACATCAACATAATTACACTATGAAAAAAGGGACATGCAACCAAAAGAACAACATTGAAACATGCAAAAACTCAATAAACTACACTAGCTAAGGTAACGGCTTGCATGGTTGCATTACCTAGAGAAAAAATATATATACGAGTATAAAAAATAAAAAAAATGCCTAAAACAAGAAAAAAAACATAAAAAAAATGCATAAAAACAACAAACAAAAATTAAGACAGCCTTGTTTATTATTACATGTATAATATTATTTGCTGGCATGTAACCCCAGCACAGGGAGGCTTTCAGGTACTACACCTTGCCCAAGGGTAACCAGGAGGAAGTTGTAATTGGGTATCCTCATTCATCCCGACTTATCAGTTGATAAGCTTACAACCGGATGCAGTTTACACTCATACCCAAGAGAAACATATTTACGGACAAGACTTGTCTTTGTAACATATTTATTTTCGTTTAAAATTCTTCAAACGCATAATCTAAAGTTTTAATATGAGTTTATTTTAAGACGCTGCTGGCATTAAACTTTTTTTATCCGGTCAATTTTTAGGGAAAAAAAAAGTTTGTCGAGTTTCAAGACTAGTTTGATACAACTTGGGATTAAATGATTGTTCCGGGTGCATGTAGAGTTGAATTCATGAATTGATATCGACGATGACCTGAAATATAAAAAAAAACAGCAGCAGGCAGGAAAAAAAAAAGAAAACTTTTTCTATGTTGCAGGCATGGCACTATGTTTTCGTAGATTCGTCGGGTATTGCGCCAGTTAGATAATAAATTTTTGGTTTGTTTTTGAAAGAAACTAATGTAGAGCAGGTTTTAATTTCTTGGGGTAAAGTATTCCAAATTTTGGGTCGAATAAATTTAATTGATTGTTGGCCGACTGTTGTTCTAAAACACGAAGAAATAATTTGACTATCACTTCTAGTTTTAATTTGACATGGTTTAAGCTGAAATAGTTGTTGAATTGGAAAAGGAAGAGTGCGTTTTTGAAATTTATACATTAAAATTGCAATTTCACTTTCATACAACTGCTAAATAATTAAAAGCTCGTTTTTGATCATAACATTTTTTACACAGCCTCTCCGTTTTATTCAATACATGGCTCAAATAAATTTATTAATAATACGTGAAGTTGATTGAATGTTGTGCGATTTTCAAAGCACCAGATGGTGATAAAATATCTTAGATGACTTAATAATAGTGAATTGTACAAAATTAGCATTAAATTAAAGGATCTAAATGTGCATTAATGTTATGTAAAGGGTGTGTTTGTATTTGAGTCATTTGTTTGAGATAAGTAGCACGGAGTATGAGATAGGTGTCCATTGACAGGACAATGGTTTTGTCTTGCAGGCTTTGAATGTTTGTGTCTCGTGTGCAGCCAGTAGCAATGAACAAAGCTGTGTTCTGAATGGTTTGCAGTTTTTTAATGTTGGTGTTTAATATAATAGAGCTCTATATGGCGTTTACATATTCCAATATGGGCGAATGATAGCTTTAAATGTTGAAATGATTAGTTTGTTTTGTTTACCCCATTTGTTTGAAAAAAGTGCTTTGAGAAATTAAGCGTTTGTTTTGCTTTAATGACGGTGGGATTTATGTATTGTGAAAATGTTAGCTTTGGGTCAAAAGTAATTTCAAAAGTTTTGGGTGTTTTGATGTTGATAGCGTTTGATTGTTTAATTAAGTAATAAAGTTGTACCATATTCAGTAGGGTCGAGAACGAAGAATGTAATACTTTGTAAAAATACGGTTAAATGAGTTTTTGGTCCTTAAATGGTGATTGGTGTGAGATGCTGTGATTGTATGTCATCGGCTTATGTTGAGATTTGTAGCCTACGTCTTTTGGAAGAAGAGTAATCTCAGAGATGTAAATTTTAAATAGATGAATTCCACCTTGTGGTACTCCAGATGTTGATTTATTTGAATTTTGAGAGTGTGCCATTGTGTTGAGTACATGCTTGTTGTCCTTTAAATGTAGTTGGCTATGAACTTAATGATGGTGTTCGGAATGTTTGTTAGTATAAGTTTCTTTTTGTTCATTGTATCAAACGCCTTGCTCATGTCCAAAGATACTGCTACGGTGTGATGTTGCCTTGAATTATTGAAGCCTTTTGTGATTTGGTGGACGATGTTATGTAAAGAAGTTTATGTTGAGTGTTTATATTTGAATCTATACTGATAAGAAATAATTGGAATGTTTTCTGTTATTTATGGTAATAGCGCTTTCTCTAGTGCTTTGGCAATAGTTGATAAAAGTGATATGGATCGGTCCTTGTTTGGTTTTAAGATGGAAATGGTTGGGGAAGTTTTTCCAAGATGTAAGATTGTGTTAGTGTTGGGGACAGTGTTGTACATAGTTGTGAGGTATTTGATGAAAGTGACCCTAGGTGTTTCAGGGGTGACCGGCAAATTTTACCACCTTAAATTCCACCATAGGTAAATTTTACCACGATTGTTTTCGGGTGTTTGTTTTGTGTTCATATATCTGTTTATTAATGTGATTGTTAAAGTAATAATTTGTGGTGATTTGTTTTCTTGGCAAGTGTGATTACGTAGTTGAATGAACTTGCGGGTATGCCTTAGCAAATGAGTGCAATTTATGCTGTTCTGATTTTTTTAAGAATGAAGAGTTTAACGGCATCCAGTATTGCCTTGACAAGATGTTTATTTATCTCATGGACGCCTTATGGACATTTTTGAAATGGGGTCTGTAGAAGATGAGATCTTCAACATGATGTTTAAACGATGTCCAATTTTGTTTGTTATTGTTTTAGTGAAGTGATATGGAATTTCTTTGGTCTTATGATATATACTTAGGGCGGCGAGTAACAATAAATGATCTAATGTAAGGGAGGGGATGGTCTTCTAGCTAGTGCAATCACGCAAGTCTGCTGAAGTAGTGATGTCTGGTTAAGTAGGCTATTGTGTTGGATTTGGTGGTCGACGTATTGAGTGTTTGTGTTTAATGTGACGTGATTTGAATTATTGAATCAGTTCTTCTCTATGACTTTTGGTTGGTGCGTACCATAATTGCATTGACATCAGCGGTAATGATTGTGCTTGAATGATTTTTTTTGTATGTATATGTGCTGGATATATTGAGTCTTCTTTTGTTTGAGATATATATTGTTAGTGAATTTTTTGATGATCGATATATCATCTAGTTATTCCTTATTGGCCAATACGTATAAATACATTATCAAATTGGAGCTGGAGCCGGAGCCGAAGCTGAAAATTAATTGGTTCTGGAGCCGGAGCCTAACTTAAATTAGGCTGGCTCCCCAGCCCTGGTTGAAACCAAAAGATGTTAAGAATATTTATTTTTTTCAAATTTTCATATTTAAACTTATAAAAAATTTGAAATCAAAATTTCAAACGATAAGACATGATTGCCTTTAAAATTTTTGAGGGCTCTGCAGCTTCAAAATGTATGGGCAAGCTGCTACTGTTCATCTGGAACTAGAAAGATTTTGAGTTACCTTTTGACAATAATAAAATAAAAGTTTACCTTTTGACGGCTCTTAACCGGTGGGCCACAGCGATTTACAAAGTGAAGACCCTTTTTTTTTTGGTCTTGACTTATAATATTTAATAAATAAAATAAATTTGGAAACGATTTCGTGAAATTGAGTGTTGAATAAAATTGAAGACTAGACACATTGGGCCACAACAATAGCCTTATAAGTTTTTTGGGCCATGGTGTTAACCCATTCATGCCCAGCTTATAATTTAACATACGCTAGGCATTAATGCACCTTTTAAATTTTTAAACTTTGTATCATTGAAATACAGCTTTTAAACTTTACATCATAAAAATATAATTCAACACAATCAGAATTCCGGAAAAACTACAATTCTAAGATTATTATGCTTATTTTCATGACAGTTATAAAACACTTAGTTTAGCGTATGATGAATCATATGCTGGCCATTAATGTATTAAAAAAGTTGAGAACTCCGGCTCTAATATCTCCAAAAAAATTTTGTTCAAACTTAGTAATTAACTCTAAACCATTTAGAATCTATGTTATGTTAATATATTGCATGTATTAACATCAATTGTTTCCATTTTAAAGAAAATAAATTGTGAGATTATTTTTATATCATTCAATAATATCGTGACACAATTTTTTTAATAACAAATTCAAAATTCACACAGTTTTTTGTATTTGCAGACTGGACTACATGATCACCATGTCACTTCTTTATCACTTCTTTCTTGTCACTACCTGGAATTAAAGATATTAATAAGTACATTAATTCATCACCTTTATATGTAGCAGCTTTTACCGTAGTGAATAAGTCTGTTCAAAAGCGTTCAGCATAAGTAAACTAAATCCTGTATTTTTAAAAATTTAGTCACTTACTTTGAAGTTATTGCGTATAACTTTTTACTTTAAAACAAGATTGACATGATGAAGACCGCCACGTAAAAAAAGTTTTTATAAAAGAAAAGCAAATGTTTATTTTAGAAATAATGAGAACAGGAGTCGAAAAAATTTCAGTCAAGGTCGTCATTAATACGATAATCCATACCCATCGGCCACGCTGCTGACTTCATGGACTTTTCTGTTATTTCAAAAATATTTACCGAAAACGCTTGGTGAAAAATATTTTACGAGGACAATGGGCCAGATGAAAAAACTTAAATTTACAACACCGTACGATTTTACGAAGCTTTTTTAAGTTCGTAAAATTTGTAAATTCCCAAACGTCTTTCTTGGGAGGCTATACTCACTTTTGGTTAGCAAGGTTTTATTCTACAGCTTTGCATTTGAGTGTACTTTGTAGTTTCCACAGTTGTTCCATAATCTCGCACACAAACATGAGATCTTTCTTTTCGTCCGATGCCACACGTCTTAGAGCAGGAAGACCATTTTGTCCAGGAATCACAATTTTCTTAAAAATTCTTACTTTATAAGTTTATAATTACAAAAACTATAAAAATTTACAAAGAAATGATAGCGGAAGAACTTCTTCATATAATAATTTTTTTAAAAATTTGCCTGAGCGGGATAGAAACTTGTTTCATTATTTACTATTAAAAATTTTACAGTATTAATATTTGTTATCAGCATTTGATAAGTATAACATTATAGAAATGACTATTTCTCGCAGTTTTTTAACCCCAGCACAAATACTTTTTGATTAGAGTCTTGAGCAAAATGTTTTTTATAAAGCAAAAATTTCTTTAAAAAAATTATTTTTTTATATTTTCCAAAACCATTGCTTCTTGCCTTCAAATTACATGACTTAAATATATTGATTATAGTCTTTTGAAGTGCGGTTAGGTTTATGGATTAATCAATGAGCCCAGTCACGATTTAGAAATCGTAGACTGTAAAATACAATAAGAATCAAAGCATTAACTCTGTTTAAAAATTCCGACTTTTTTAAAATTTTTATTTTTATTTTTAACCTGATTTTGTTTTAAGACGCATAAAACATTAGAGTATAGACAAAGACTTGTCGTTCTCCCTGACTCTCAGTTGCACTCTTTGACAGATCGATGTCAGCGCTTAAAGACAATTCTTTCACTTATGTACGTATGTCATGATGTTTTCCTGATTTTTTGATCCTATTTTAAGAAAAAACGGAGCTTTAGCAACCAAACAAGCAAAAAGAACGAGACTACCAGTTGCTTCCGATTTCTTTGTAGTCGACTGCGGTGCTTGAGTTGGTGCTGCTTCACATGCTTTTGACGCGCAGTAAGGGTCATACTGACGTGAATAACCCTCGCAATCCGATAGAACGTAAGTGCTGCATTGTCGCGATCTGTAACGCCTTCCAACGCCACCGCAACTTTGGCTGCACTCCCCCCATTGTTCCCATGGAAGCCAAGATGCTGTGTAGAATAGATAGTTTTAGAAATTGACTGTCATGTCTGCTTGCGACACAACCGAAGTTATAAAGCTTTAGACAATGCACATATATTATTTTATCATGATTATTATCTTTTTTTCCCGATTCTCAAAAAACGTCGGAAGCGTTATACTATGAGCGAGCGTAAGGCAATTTTATTCTGACCTACTTTCCGAGATGCCAAAATATTACTGTTCGGTTGATTTGATTTGATTTTTTTGTTTTCATAAAGAAAATTTAGGTATACGTGTCGATAAATTCGTCGCCTTTATCCTCTCGGCCACGATGGCGGCATTTAAAGGTATAATCTATTTCTTGTTTAACAGTATGATTAAATTATGATCAAGGAGTTTCACAAAGGTAATTTAAACAAGTTACATCTTAATTTTAAATTGCGTAACTTTTATAAGTGAGGTAATAGTATGACATGATGGTGTAAGACGGATAATATTTAACAAAAGTTTTTTTTTTTTGCTCAAAAACTGAAATGCAAACTAACTTAGCTTACCTTGAGGGTTAGCAACCAATCTGTCAGGGTTTGAGCATAAACTTTGTTCACATACGTCATCTTTATTTACACATTCAGAGCAAGGTTCGATCCCGGCTTTGTAAGGAAACCTACATAACGCTGGTTCAAATTGCTAATATTGTGATGCTTGTATAACGTATGGCTTAGGTTGAGTTATAATTGTTTACACTGATATAACTTATGCTCGTGGTTTTTAATCTTTTTCATACCACGACCCACTTTGGCAACCGAAGGTAACTTAACGACCCCTTTCTTTAAAAAAATTATTTAAGCGTTCACAGGCTATCAAAAGCATTTTGAACGCTCATTAGGAAAAAACGATTAAAAATAATTACTTTCTTGAATGAAAACTCATTAATTAAATTCAACTCTACAAAACCACATTATTAAGATAACTGCATCGTAATAAACATTTTCCTATGTATGACTTTGTTGTTCCCAGAACACATCATAGATCTGGCTCTACTATTTTTTTATTTCTGGCCTTATTGTTTACTCCCAACAATCCAGAAAAGCCAATCTGACATCAAAGCCATCAGAAGTCGAACGAACGGTTACAACCTTGAGATATGGAAGAAGTCATGGCTGAATAATAGCAAACGAAGTCTTATATTTTAAAATCTTTTTTGTGGAGCTTGAGTAGCAAAAACTGTTCAATATGTCAACAAAGTCTGTGGCCGAGTTCTTCAATATCGTATATTTCTTCTATCTATCTATCAGCCAGGCTGCTGAAAATGACGTGCTGGATTACATCCATATAGGTAGGTCGCCGTATTGATGGAGAACGCAAATGATGCAGTCTGGTTTCAATTCTTATTCTAGTCCTTCTGTTGTGTCCTCAGTAAGGACGCTTTACGGCATTTTCCTCTCGTTGGTGGTCTTAGAAAGCAGCTCAAATTTTTACTCACATTACTTTATAAAAACTAAAAATACTCATGTTACTTTATAAAAACTAAAAATACGAATAAAAAATTGTAACCAGACAGCAATATCTTGTCATCTTCAAAAGCAGGTTTGGATAATCGTTTGACGCTTTCTCTAAGTTTAGTGCCTCCAATCTTTGCAGCAATTCAGGATAAAAGGCCAATCACATATTATATGATGCTATTTTAGTCAATTTTATCTTCCCTTATTCATATGACACAATATACGTTTTTACGCAAATTCCACTCCTCATATGATATTTGATATGACAATTAAGCTGTCGCTCTTTACCTGAAGTTTAACGAGTCTTGAATTGAGGTCACTATTTTAGAACTGAGTGCTAGAAAAAGAAAGGCTTCAAGTAGCCAGTAGCCAGCTCTTTCAATCTTTCTTACACCAATCAATTAGGCTACGACATTACGCTGACATGCTTGACCTAACAAACATTTCTATATCGACAGTCATGTCCTCATAACTTGTAAAAAAAAATTTCCTGAATAAATCCTGTTTTATTAATCTTAAATAGCTAATTTACCGTGTTTTGTCGGCTGGTAGCAGTAATTTGGTATTTGTGGCTCGTACCCACCCGTACCTCAAAGCAATTTTGCCTAATTCACTTCTACACAACATTTAAGTTTTTCTTTGAGTAACGCCATTAAAAACTATAAATACAAAAACAATAAAAAATCAATTTTTCAGAGAAAGTAACTATCCCAGGACTTAAAATCTTCAAAATATTGCAAAACTTGCAAAATATCACACATTTATTTCTTTTTTCCAAGTCGATTTTGGCTGTTTATACCCATCCTCCCTTGATCTCAGCTACATAGCTTGACGCCCCCATACCCGCCAGTCGATTTTATATACGTAGTCAACGCATACCCGCCAACGGGGCAGGCGAGTACGAACCGACATGCTTACCTGTACTCGTACAGGTCTCTAGGCTGCAGGAAATGCTTCCCGCTATAATTTTTTCATTGTTTGTTTTTGCCTCTGCGTAGTCAACGGTTCTACTTCCTATTTCAACGTTTATTTTTTTTATAATGCTCAGTAAAAAATGTGTTTAGCTTATTTTCTTCTGTACAATGACGTAATAAACCACTGAAAGTAAGATTTTTGTCGGATGGTTCCATTATTGTGACCATAAATTGAATATAAATAAACAATTTTAAGTAAGTTCTAAAATATGGATGTTATTTGAATATGAATGTTATATAAAATATAAATAAGTACTCGTATAAATGTTTAATTGATAATTTTTGCTTAAAGTTTGTTTTGTTAAGCTTAATTGGTCAGAAATTTTGCGTATAATGCGCGTAATTAATAAAATAAGACTAAAATTTTGTTATTTTAATTTTATCATTTAATCATAAAATTGTATTTGACGGTGTTGGCAGGATGGCAGTAACAAGACGAACTCACCTTCCTTGAATGTTTCCCGCAGGTCCGTAATTACACACAAGAATAGTCGCATCTCGCCATAAGTTTCCATTAACGTTAACTGAATCGCATGTCGCCGCAGCGCAACCGATTGCGAACGACGACGCCCATACGACCTGCGGTGGGATTTCTTATTGTTATTTTCAATTAATGGGAATTCTCATAAAAAAAGTGACCCGAAAATCTAATTAAATATTTGAAAATTTATTTTTTCGGTTTTAAAGATACAAACAGTATCCTAAAAATTCAAAAAAGTAAAACGTTATTTGTTTTTTCTTGTTCCTTATTGAGTTAAAATAGCTAATTTAATGTTTCCCAACAAAAAAAAAGTTAGCAAAATTACTTCGCAGCCATTCAACATTCCTCAACGTGTATCATTTAATTTAAGTGGTTCTTTATTACCTTTACGAAGGCGCATCAAGTATAAAATAAGTTGTTGAAATGTTTGTCGAAGTGTCAAGCGCCATGAAACACTTATAGGAATAAAGAACCCAACCGTAAACCTTTATTAACCTTTATTATTCTTTGAACCGAAACCGAAATGGAACTCGTAAAAATAAAATTTGCTGAACCTGAACCTGAACCTGAACCTGAACCGGAATATTATTTTGAATGGTTCTGGTACAAAACAAGGATTTTAATTTTTATTTTATTTACGAATGAATCAAAATTTTGTGTCTCAAATTGCCGCGTTTTGTTTTGTCACTTACTTGTTGAGTGGCAAAACAGAGACGTCAAAAACGACTTTCCAGCCTACAGGCAATAAGTTAAAGCAAAAAGGAGTCATGTAGGCAAACAAAGAAAGTGAACTTTTAATAAAGTAGATTGCTAAAGCAGTAGGCTAAAGGAAAAGACTTATAGAAATAAAAACGCGCGCACCACAAATTTTTAAAAGTTTGCGTAGACGATTCAGCAACGATACTGTATATTTTTTTCTGTATATGTTAGATAGCGATAATTTATATTTCTACTCTTTTGACATCATCAGCTTGTTTACAAACGTTCCGTTGACTGATACCATCAAAATCTGCTTACATGCTCTCTTTGAAAACCTTGAATAAGAATAGCTCGTATAATCAGTTCACTGTTTTCTCACCCAATAACATCATGGCTCATTTTTGATTAATAAAAAACTTCCGTAATAAAAAACTAGAAAGCAAAATTGTTTTAGAAGTCGTAGAGTACCCTTTGAAATTTATTTTAATCCTACTTATATTTTATAGTTGTAACTATGAACTACTTAAATACCAAAACAAGGGTGGTGTCATTAGGAGAATTAATTGAGTGCCGCGGAGGTTTACTTTACAGATTTTAAAGCTATTTTTGCAAAATGAAATTTTTCTAGGCATCTCTCATTCAACACAATTCCTTTGGCTGCATTAAGATAGTTTTTTTGGCCATGAATTAGAGCATTACAAACCTGAGTATAATGTCCACATATTTCACCCTGAGCGCATGAGCTGCGTGCGTAGTCGTAAAATACTTTTTCGCCGTCCCATGCTAAAATCGCGTTTTCAACAAAATTGTAATCAAAATCAATTCCATATGAAATGTAAATGTTTTCACCAACTGACGTAAAGCGACTGTGCTGTCGAGTCTGCAAAACAAAAAAGTTTAAAAAATTGTTTTTTGTGTTTCCAAATGTTTTTTTTGTGAAATTCGTGCTGAACCGGAGTTGTGAACAACTCTTAATTATTAATCCCAAACCTGACCTAGATGCGGATTGAATTAGACACGAAAATTAAATAACAAATTAACTACAACAGGCAGCATATATATATAAAGTAGACAAAGGGGAGATGTGTATTTGGGACCGAATCTGGCGAGAGTTTTTTCAAACTCGACTACAAGTCTGGCCCAACTTACAGCTCTGAAATAGACCCCACAGAACTTTCCTAAAAAGTATATATATGTATTGGGAGACCATAAAGCTCGATTTTGTTGCGGTTATAAACATATTCAATTGCAATCATACATTTAAAAAACTTCTTGATACACACCGGGTTGTGTTCAAAAACACACTCTTGTGAGTAGCCTAAAGCAAGGGCTTCGAGCTCATCATTCCAAGACATTTCGGTCATGTCACTTGAAGAGGGAACCACCGTCCTACGAGCTTCGTTGTGGGTTCGAACAGCTACTTCTCGTTGATTTGCTAAAATTAGAATATGGTTTTGAAGCTTTTTTTTCAAATTGATTTGATAATGCCATCCGGAGAATCTTTTTAAATTCTATTCTCTACTTTTGTGTAAATCAAAGTCTAAAAAAACGGATTAAACCAACTTGTAAAAAATGTTTTTACAAATATACATTAACAACCACGGTCTACTATTAATAAATTTTTTGCATGTAATTTTGCGAACGGAAGCCATAACATTTACGTCTGTAAATATTTTTAAGAAAAATTTATTGCTTTGGTCAATCTTTAAAATAAATATGACTGATAATTTTGAACCTGCTGCAATAAAAAATAATTAAAAAAATCTCTAATTTCGGTTGTAACACATCACTATTACTTATTTAATAACAAGGATACTGTTAACCATAACCCTATTTTGTTCATATAAAGCTGCATTATAAACAGTATAGAAGCCTATAAGTAATTAAGGCGCGATAACAATTTGTCTACGAATAAATTATTTCGAAATTTACCGGTGAATTGATGAACTGCTACAACGTTAGAAGCTCTTCGGGTGCGAGTCACACGTTTGGAAAAACTCGATTCCTTTGCATTGGTTGACCATCTGCAATAGGTTTATTGTAAGTTAATTAAAAGACTAATAGACATTGCAAAAAGTTTAAGTCGCATTTACGCGCGGGGGTTTTTTTAGTCGAAACTTGCCAGATTTTATTTTATTTTTTTCGTTTTATCTCTATTTTTATCCTCTTGACTTGCTGGAAAACAACGGAAGTGCTATTTATAGGGCAAGCAATTACCCCGACCTGCTTACGGAAATGCCAATATATTGATGTCCGGTTGAAATTTTTTATTGTGGGTTTTTTAGTTTTTAAATTTGGAACTGCTTGCCAGACCGCCAAGCACTTACATTTAAACAAATATCAAATGATTAATAAAAAAAGTGTTTTGTTTTTGTTAAAATTTTACTTGGACTAAAGCAGAAATATATAATCAATTTATCAATTCTTTTGCGTACTACCAGGATGTTTGCGTACTTTAGTTTTGCCTAAATTTTGTAACTTTTTCCAAATTTTGATTTTCTAATACTTTACAGATATGAAAAGAAATTTTGTCCCAAATTTTGAGTGAAGACCAAAAAAAGAAGGTTTTCGCCTTAAATCTTAAACTTTTTTCTGAATTCAATGTTCATTTTCGATGAACGTCCAAATAATTCCTTGTCCCTGCCCTAAAGTTTCTGATTTTGCCGAAATTTTTTATCGCTGCCCGAAAAATTTTGGTTTTGCCCAAATATTTCCTTGTCACCACCCGAAAAATTTTGTTTTTCCCAAATTCTATAGACTTGTTGGCGATTGCTCCCCTGCTTTCCCCCAGCAGATATGTCCATGGTCTTTATATAGGGTTTTTCAATCGAAATCAGATACACACCGATCAAAATGAGAAAAAAATTTTTAATTAAAGTTTTTACTCAAGTTTTATTTATCGCCTTTCTGACTTGAGAATATAACTTAACATTTTCCTATAAAAACTGTCGCAATTTTCTCTTGTGATTTCATTGAATTTAGATGAAATTTAATTTTTTTATTCAACTTCAGACCGAACCCCTCCTCGCAATACCAGATTCTTCCATACAGAAAATACATCTTCTATTGGGTTTCAAAATCGAGAATAGCGCGGGAGATATAGAATATTTAGATATACTGTAATTCTTGGATAGTTTCTTGTAACCCCCGATAATGATGGACTCTAACATTATCAAGTATCAATATTGAGTTACTATTGTTTGCAGCTTCTATTGCTGCTTTCAATTCAATTAAGCAAGTTTTGAAATCTTTCCCTGTTACCGCTTTATCATGATTTTTATGGTATATCACACCATATTTATTCATTGCAGCAACCACAGAAATATTTCTACTTTTTGCCGCATTAACAGTAACAGAGGGAGATGTTCCCTGCCTTGACCTTCCTCTTTTGAGTCTACTGAGGACACTAAACCGTACTTCATCAAGAAAAACAAATTTTTTATGTTCTTTTTCAGATTCAAGGTTCTGAACTTTGCATCATACTCTTTTCTTAGGTTTAACGTTTTCTTCTTTAAAGCACTAAATTACTCTTTAAATCACACATTTGAATTCATAGACTGATGAAAATCGTTTAAAATTCTTTGAATAGTGCTAGCAGAAACCATAATTGATTTCAGCACTTCATCGAAAAGAAAACGTATTACCATCTGTTTTAAAGAAATTTTATTAGTATAGGTTCAAATTACACAACGGCCCGATTTACACAACTTTTTCCTATATCCTTTTTACTCCCTATTTTTCATTATAATATTCAAGATATTATTGTCTCATTTTGATCGGTGTATATCTTATTTTGATCGGTGCATATCCTATTTTTATAGGTGCATATATCATTTTAATCGGAAAACGCTATAATTGAAAAGTATTGAAACAAGAAAAAGCAAAACATTTTTGTTTTCTTACCGAAATTCTTCTCTTTGACCAAAAGCACGATAAAGAGTTGTTAGAATAAGCAGCACAAACAGTAGATTTTGTTTCATATTTATTTCATAAAAAAGTAAACTTTTTTAAAGTATTATGCTTTTTACTTAAAGTAATTTGAACACGAAAGTTTTTTTTTTATATACTTCAGGTGAAAATCAGCACTTCCTGCAACAGGAAGTTGTGAATCGCGTATAAATTTGCTCTTTAAAATTTGGTTGTGCCCCGTCAAAATGTTGAATGTGAACGGAAAACCTATTCATAAAACTATGTAAGAGAAAATAAAGAAAATAACTTCCCGAAAAAAATAAGATCAGCAAAGTTGCTGCATAAAACTATTCAAACATAGGAATCAATGCAGTGTGGCGAAAAAAGTTTATTGTTTCTAAGTCACGAAAAACTTTGATGCAGTCACCGTTTTTGAAATTCGATTCTCTAAAATGTCTATTGATTAGGTCAGGGTGGTCCAACTTCTGCACTCTTGTGGGCCACTTTTCAAAATTATTTGAGTTTGCGGGCCTCAGTCGCCTAAAAACACCTATTTTCGTCCCAAAAGTCAAGCGTTCTCCAAAAAAAAAGGTCTTCACTTGGAATCGGTCTCCGAAATTCTTATTTTCGTCCCAAAAGTCATAGCGTTCTCCAAAAAAAAAAAAGGTCTTTCACTTGGAATCGGTCTCAACCCTAGACTCTCTTCCATCAGCTCGTCATTCCTAGTTATACAAGGTTGTCGCTGCTTGCGATCGACAAGACTTGTGCAAAATTGTTCCGCGGGCCGCACAAATTCCATCCGTAGTTGGACCGCGCTGAATTAGGTATTCTAATGTTTTCTCTGTCTTGCGATTCACATCGTCAATCAACCTCGTTCTGATTGACTTTAAGTATAATTCGCATGCCAATAGCTAATTTTTAAAACCTAACCGTTCGTTCAAACAATTCTATCTCACAATAAAATTAACTTTTAAGGGTCCAATTGACCCTTAAATAACTAAACTTTTTTCTTTTCTTTCAGCCTTTTCCTTTATTTAGGGGTTGCCACAGCGTATGATGTTCCTTCACAACGTCTTGTTTTCAATGTCCTTCTCCCTCGCATCAACTTCCTCTATATCTTCTACACTACATCCAGAAATCTTTTCTTCGGCCTCCCTCTTTTCCTCTTTCCCAGTAACTCCATTTCCATCATCCTTCTTCCTACATCCTCTTGGTCTTAGTTTTATATGAAAAATAAGCCTGGCATCGAGTCGGCAACATCGAGTTTGCCTGGCATCGAGTCGGCGGCATCGAGTTGGCGGCATCAAGTTGGGCCATTTCCTTAGGTCTATCTTAATTCCTTTTTCTTTGTAACAATTAAAACTTTGGTTATACTATTGCATTTGGTTTTTATACAATGATATGATTAAAATGCTGAGATGTTTGCGTGAAGAGTCTTCTTCTTCTTCTTCTTTCGGCTTTTCCCTTCAATCAGGGGTAGCCACAGCGTATCATGTTTCTCCAAACCGTCCTGTTTTCAATGTTTTCCCTCGCACCAGCTTCCCCCATATCTTCTTTTACTACATCTAAAAATCTTCTCTTCGGCCTCCCTCTTTTTCTCTTTTCCGGTAACTCCATTTTCATCACCCTTCTTCCTACGTACTCCTGGTCTCTCCTCTTGACATGTCCATACCACCTCAGCCTGCCCTCCTTCATTTTCATTTCTGACTGTTCTACATTAACTGTACCCCTGATGTGCTCACTTCTAATCTTATCTTTTCTCGTCACTCCCATAGCAAACCTCAACATTTTTATCTCTGCAACTTCCATCTCTTCCACTTGTTTCTTTGTGACCGCCACTGTCTCAAGTCCATACACCATTGCTGACCTTACCATTGAACTGTACACTTTTCCTTTTACTCTAGCTGATAACCTCCTGTCACAAATTACTCTCGATATTTTTCTCCATCCGTTCCATCCTGCCTGCACTCTTTTCTTTACCTCCCTCTCACAACTACCACTTTCTTGCAACGTTGATTCCTTTACACTTGGTACTTGTGTCTTTCAACTTCATTGTTTCTTTGTCATTTTCTCCATTTATGCACAGATAATCGGTCTTTGACCTACTTACTTTCATCCCTCATTCTTTCTAATGCATATCTCCAGGATTATAGTCTCCGCTCCACTTCTTCCCTGGTCTCTTCGCAAATCACAATATCATCAGCAAACTGCATCGTCCATGGTGGTTCTCTCCTTACTTCGTCCGTTAGCCTGTTCATTATCACAGCAACACAGGAACGGACTTAACGCTGATCCCTGGTGCAGTCCAGCCTTGACCTTGACAATTTTTGTAGTTCCTACTGCACATCTCACCACTGTTTCGCTTCCCTCATACATATCCTGTACAAGTCGCACATATTTTTCCACTATTTCTGATTTTCTCATACAATACCACAGCTCTTCCCGCGGAACCCTGTCGTAAGCTTTCTCTAGGTCTACGAATATGCAATGTAGCTCTCTTTAACCTTCTCTGTAGTTTTCCTTCAACATTCTTAAGGCAAACATGACATCGGTGGTTCTTTTTCCTGACATAAATCCATATTGCTGTTTACTGATCTCTACTCTATCCCTTAGCCTGGGTTCAATTATTCTTTTCCATATCTTCATGGTGTGACTCATCGACTTTATTTCTCTGTGGCGTCTACAGCACTGTGCATCTCCTTTGTTTTTATAGTTTGGGATAAGCACACTCTTCTTCTTTTCCATTCTTCTGGTATCCGTTCACCCATTAATATTCTGTTGAACAGTCTGGTCAAAAACTCTATGCCCATCTCTCCCATGCACTTCCAAACTTCTACTGGCAACTCATCTGGCCCAACCGCTTTACCTTTTTTCATCCTTCTCAGTGCGTTCTTCACTTCTTCTCTACAGACACAATTTACCTCTTCGTTAACCATTTCTGCTTCCTCTGTCCTAGGTTCTCTGTTATTTTCCTCGTTCATCAGTTTCTTAAAGTATTCCTTCCATCTCTTTAACACTGCCTTCGAACTTATCATAACATTACCGTTTTCATCCTTTATAACCCTCACGTGCTATACATCTTTCCCTGCTCTGTCTCTCTGCCTAGCCAATCTGTACAACTCCTTTTCACCTTCTTTTGTTTCCAATCTAGCATACAAATCATCATACGCACATCCCTTTGCCATCGCAACTGCCTTCTTTGCCTTGGTCTTCTTTTCTTTGTACATCTTTTTTGTATTTTCATCTCTTATTTTGTCCCATGCTTTCTTTGCCTCTTTCTTTTCTTTTATACTCTCCTGTACTTCCTCATTGCACTACCATGTCTCCCTGTCTTCTTTTCGTTTCCCAAATGTCACTCTCAGTACAGTTTCAGCTGTTTTTCTTAGCATTTCTGCTGTTTTGTCCCATTCATCAGGTAACCTATCCTTGCCTCCCAAAATCCTGGTCACCTCTTGTCTAAACGCTTCTTGATAGCTTGTCTCCTTCAGTTTCCACCATCTTATCTTTGGCTTTACTTTCTCTGCTTTTTTCTTCTTCACCATGAGAGCCATTTTGCATACCACCATACAGTGCTGCTTTGCGACGCACTCATTCACTATTAGCTTACAATCGCACATTTCCTTCAAGTTCCTCCTTCTGCACATCACATAATCTACTCGGATACTTTTTCCGCCACTTTTATACGCCACCCTGTGTTCATCTTTCTTCTTGAAATAAGTATTGACAATCTCCAAATCCTCTTGGCAAAATCCACAACCATCGATCCTTCCTTATTTTTCGTTTCAGCACCGTACCTCCCCATTATTTCCTCATCCCCTATGTTTCCTTCGCCCACATGTCCATTAAGGTCCGCACCTAGAACTATTATCTCCTGTTTTGATACACTTTCTATCAACTCATGCAGGTCTTGCCAAAAATCATTTTTCTCCTCCATGCTATTGCTAACCTGTGGAGCATACGCGCTTGCTATGTTTAGTATCGACCGTTTTACCTCCAGTTTCATGGCCATTAATCTGTCTCATACCCTCTTCTCCTCCAGGACACTTTCGCCAGCTACTCCCTTACCACTATTACTATCCCATTTTTTCTTCCATCAGCTCCGTTGTAAAATAGTTTACAGCGACGCCAATGTTCCTTGCTTTACTCCCTTTCCACTTTGTTTCCTGTTTGCACAGTACATTTACATTCCTTCGCTCCATCATGTCTTCTAGCTCTCTTCCCCATCCAGTCATTGTTTCTGTATTTAAGGTAACAACCCTTACGAGTGTGCGTTTCTCTTTCTACAGTTCCCGCTACCTCTTCACTCGCCTTCCTCCTCTCTTTCTGCTCTTGTTTTCACTAAGCCCAGCAGTAGCATAATTTCCACAGGTGCCCTGCCGAGCGACACCTGAAGTGGCGTTGGTAACCCGGGCCTCGGCCGATCCGGTATGAATTCATGATCGTAAGGCATTTGTATGTTTTGGCAAAAAAGTTTTACGCCAGATGCTCTTCCTGCCGCAACCCTCCCCATTTATTCGGACTTGGGACCGGCATCAAGAAACACAGGATTGTGCCTCCGATGGTTTCTTAAGATAACTTTCAAAAATTACAACCAGACATCGTTAATGCAATCTGCTTCATTTTTAATAATAATCTTGTTTTCAGGAATCGGCAACATGTGATTGGCCGAAAAATTTTTCGAGTAAGTTGCTAGGTATTTTTTAACTCTAAATAAAAGCTATTAATTTTTTAAGCGTAGACTTGGGAAGAAAATAGTTAGGGATTTAAAATGATGACGTTCTACTGTTACTGTGACAGAAAACATATTGCCACAAATACTTTCAGTCGCAAATTTAAAGAGATGACCTGCTCTTTTATTCTTATCTTCTATTGATTTAACGTGGACCAGTGTCGTAATGCATTTTAATTGTGGTGAAGATTTATTTTTTAATCTTGCACGAAAATCAGTAAATCTTAAGAGTTTTTTCTTTCATCAACTTTTTTACTTTTTTAAACTAAACAATCATTTTGACTTTCGGGGCAACTTTTTTACTTTAAAATCATCGACTTTTACTGATTTTTCGATCATCTAAATGCCAACGTAAGTCAGAAAATAATCAAAAATTTTTTAACGCACGCTAGATGGTAGCTCTGAAAACGTCTTTTACTTTAAATTGGATAACAAAAAATACTTTTACAAACATATAGTAAGAATGGTCAAGTCAATCAACAAGCAAGTGCCGACAGACCTGTTTCGTCCATATTAGGACTTGCTTGTTGATTGACTTGACCATTCTTACTATATGTTTGTAATGGGAACTGCAGGGTTTTGCTTGTCTTAACCCGTATCCATGTTAGCTAACTCGATGTGGTTAGCATATCGGAACCGCCGCCAGTATACCCTTGCGGTTTAGCGGTGTCTTTTGCAGTTGCGCTGGTGGAACATTGTTTTCATTGTAAAAAATATTTTTAATTGCAACTGTCTCGTAAAACTTAGTCTGGGACCTGACAAAATTTTTTTTTGTTTCGTTTCTGCCTTCACATATTTTGTGAAGACTTGCTTTTTTTCTTAACCATAAAAAAATTACGCCATTTTTTTAGTTCAACTGTGGGTATATCACACTTTATTCTTATTCATAATCTTAAAATTAAAAACTTATAATTTATTTTCAGTCTTTTGCGGTAATTTTTGAGCTTCGACTGTGTGCCATCCTTTTACATTATTACGTAGTTATTGCGTAATCGGTACGCCACCTCCCTACTTATTCATTTTGCCTGCAAGATATTCTTAAAATTAATAATAAATAGAGTTACTGTTTTATTCAAGGCACATTGATTGATTGAAGTTAGCATTGTTACGTTTGCGGCATTATTACGTAGTTCTGGTGTGTTTGAAGAAAAATTGGTAAATTTGATTAATGTTAAGCTAGTTCAATGTTTCTCAAACGGCGGCCATTTGGCTTCCCAAGGAGGAATTTGAAATCTCAAAGGAGGAAAAATTGCTAGGGGAAGAACTAGGAAAGAATTTAAGAATCTTGGTACAATGTAAGTTTGCCCAAAAAATTGACACGCTCTTCATAATCATAGTTTCACCTGCCCGGGGTCAAGGCAAAAAAGTGAAGGTTTTTTTTTTTAGAGAACGCTGCTCTTAACGGACGAAATTTCAGAAAATCAGAGATTGATTCAAAGTGAAGGCTTTTTTTAGAAAACATTTCTATTTTGAGACGAAATCATGAAGTTCGAGAATGATTCGAAGGGAAAACCTTTCTCTTTAGTGAACACGAACACTACTATTTAGGGACGAAGTTTTTTTATCAAAGAGCGTCCCGGTTTGCCCCTTTGAAAATATGGTATGCCTAGCCATTGAGGTATTTTTTCGGTGGTGGATAAATGATGGTACCTGAGTCCTGAAAGGAAGGAATGCGGCAAAAACTTTGAGAACGACTGAGCTAGTTCTATTTTATAGTTACATAACGTGTTTTTACACTTGCTCATATTATGATGTTTGTAACGTCTTAAACTGCTTTGTCCGATTGCTAAAATTATCAAAATAATTAATCTAAGAATTCTTGTTGGTTTGAGTATATACGCTTATAATCACGTAATTTTGGCCGATTTATATGTATAGCTTACAGCTTATTTTTCATTCATTCAGTTGAGTAATTAGTTTAAGTTAAGTGTAGAGATCGCTTTTTGTTATTTTTGCCTGCGGTAAATTGTTTAAGTGTTTAGATCAGTGGTTTCCAAAGTGAGCGCTACCGCCCCCCAGTGGGCGTTGGCGAAATTTAAGGGGGCGGTAAGAAGAAAGGGGGAGGTGAGGGGGCAGTAAGAAGACAAGGGGCGATAGGAAACAATGAGAAGGAATATAGATGAAGGCGATTAATGACTTTTTATAGGTGACCTTACTGGTGCTAAACATTGGAAACTTAAATAACTTTATCTTTAAATTTTAAGTTGATTTTAGAAAACAGAAATTTTTAAAAATAAATCCTTTCAGAAAATGAAAAATCTAGCTACTTTTTTTCAATCTAGCCACTTGCGAAAACTGGCATTATTGTTTTCAGTATAAAATTACCAGTCATTTGAGCTGAGATGCAAGCAGCGATTAGAGCACTTTGAACGAGTTTAGTGAATAATATTATTTAGTTATATATTTGTATTGAAATTTTTAAAACATTAAAACAATAACAAAATTTGAAATTACCGTCTAAATACCGAGGATTTATCAAATATCTGAAGGAGGCAGTGCCTGGCGTGTTGACAGTACATTGTATAATACACAGACAGAACCTAGTTGCAAAGAATATCAGTGGTCGCCTTCATGATTCATTAAATACAGTTATGAGAACAGTCAACACAATTAAAGTAGGTGCTTTCAATTCTAGGCTATTCCGACAACAATGTGTTGAGAATGATAAGGAATTTGAGCAATTACTACTGCACACAGAAGTTAAATGGCTGTTCAAGGGAAACCGCTTGAGGTATTTCTATTCACTTTTTAAAACTGTAGTGGAATTTTTCCAAGCTCTCATTGATAGCGTCAGCCTTGAATTAATCAGCATCAAGACATTGCCTATCTGTCAGACATTTTCATAAAGTTTAATGAGGTAAATCTGCAACTGCGGGGAAACCTTGTTAATCTGATCAAAGTGAAGTCAACTGTACTGGCATTCATATCTAAGCTGGAACTTTACAAGCGCAACTTAGGTCGTCATGAGCATTTTCATTTTCCAAGCCTGGCTGAGCTTTACAAAGAAAGCGCCGTACTAGATAATGACCTGCAAGAATACTGCTCACACTTAGATCAGCTCCACAAGGATATGACCAGTAGATTTCAAGACATTTTTTTTCCTTGGAGGTACCTGATTGGGTGATATATCCACAGCATGAGTCGATTCTGGAAGGGGCAAATGTCTTAGAAGAAAAACTAATATCACTCCGAAATGATATTAAACTGAGACCAAAGCTTTCAAACTCTTACCAGGATTTCTGGCTGCAGAAAGCTGTCCGTGAACGTTACCCAGCAATGTGGAACAAAGTGAAGCTGTAGACTACTTCATAGCTTTTCCAACATCCTATCTGGTTGAGAAAGGGTTCAGTGCAGTTTTCCAGGTTCTTTGCAAGCAAAGGAATAGACTAACTGTCACAGATCGGGGCAACCTATGGCTTTTCCCCATTGCACTGAAGCCAGAAACTGACAAGTTAGTATCATCGCATTAGGCGCATCCACTCATTTTTTAAGATGTGAGTACATGGTATGTTGATTATGTATGCTAACAGAATAAATGTATTTTTGTGTTTGATGTGTGTTTATTATTTACATGTAAGTTGCGTTAAAGCGTAACTTTGTGCACAAGATTGGCGTTATCAAATTTTTGGCGACCCTAAGGGGGCGGTTGGTAAAAATTGGTTGGTAAAGTTTGGAAAACACTGGTTTAGATGTTAAGGTACATTCCTGTGTTTCTTGATGCCGGTCCCAAGTCCGAATAAATGGGGAGGGTTGCAGCAGGAAGGGCATCTGGCGTAAAACTTTTTTGCCAAAACATACAAATGCCTTACGATCATGAATTCATACCGGATCGGCTGAGGCCCGGGTTACCAACGCCACTTCAGGTGTCGCTCGGCAGGGCACCTGTGGAAATTATGCTACTGCTGGGCTTAGTGAAAACAAGAGCAGAAAGAGAGGAGGAAGGCGAGTGAAGAGGTAGCGGGAACTGTAGAAAGAGAAACGCACACTCGTAAGGGTTGTTACCTTAAATACAGAAACAATGACTGGATGGGGAAGAGAGCTAGAAGACATGATGGAGCGAAGGAATGTAAATGTACTGTGCAAACAGGAAACAAAGTGGAAAGGGAGTAAAGCAAGGAACATTGGCGTCGCTGTAAACTATTTTACAACGGAGCTGATGGAAGAAAAAATGGGATAGTAATAGTGGTAAGGGAGTAGCTGGCGAAAGTGTCCTGGAGGAGAAGAGGGTATGAGACAGATTAATGGCCATGAAACTGGAGGTAAAACGGTCGATACTAAACATAGCAAGCGCGTATGCTCCACAGGTTAGCAATAGCATGGAGGAGAAAAATGATTTTTGGCAAGACCTGCATGAGTTGATAGAAAGTGTATCAAAACAGGAGATAATAGTTCTAGGTTCGGACCTTAATGGACATGTGGGCGAAGGAAACATAGGGGATGAGGAAATAATGGGGAGGTACGGTGCTGAAACGAAAAATAAGGAAGGATCGATGGTTGTGGATTTTGCCAAGAGGATTTGGAGATTGTCAATACTTATTTCAAGAAGAAAGATGAACACAGGGTGGCGTATAAAAGTGGCGGAAAAAGTATCCGAGTAGATTATGTGATGTGCAGAAGGAGGAACTTGAAGGAAATGTGCGATTGTAAGCTAATAGTGAATGAGTGCGTCGCAAAGCAGCACTGTATGGTGGTATGCAAAATGGCTCTCATGGTGAAGAAGAAAAAAGCAGAGAAAGTAAAGCCAAAGATAAGATGGTGGAAACTGAAGGAGACAAGCTATCAAGAAGCGTTTAGACAAGAGGTGACCAGGATTTTGGGAGGCAAGGATAGGTTACCTGATGAATGGGACAAAACAGCAGAAATGCTAAAAAAAACAGCTGAAACTGTACTGAGAGTGACATTTGGGAAACGAAAAGAAGACAGGGAGACATGGTAGTGCAATGAGGAAGTACAGGAGAGTATAAAAGAAAAGAAAGAGGCAAAGAAAGCATGGGACAAAATAAGAGATGAAAATACAAAAAAGATGTACAAAGAAAAGAAGACTAAGGCAAAGAAGGCAGTTGCGATGGCAAAGGGATGTGCGTATGATGATTTGTATGCTAGATTGGAAACAAAAGAAGGTGAAAAGGAGTTGTACAGATTGGCTAGGCAGAGAGACAGAGCAGGGAAAGATGTATAGCACGTGAGGGTTATAAAGGATGAAAACGGTAATGTTATGATAAGTTCGAAGGCAGTGTTAAAGAGATGGAAGGAATACTTTAAGAAACTGATGAACGAGGAAAATAACAGAGAACCTAGGACAGAGGAAGCAGAAATGGTTAACGAAGAGGTAAATTGTGTCTGTAGAGAAGAAGTGAAGAACACACTGAGAAGGATGAAAAAAGGTAAAGCGGTTGGGCCAGATGAGTTGCCAGTAGAAGTTTGGAAGTGCATGGGAGAGATGGGCATAGAGTTTTTGACCAGACTGTTCAACAGAATATTAATGGGTGAACGGATACCAGAAGAATGGAAAAGAAGAAGAGTGTGCTTATCCCAAACTATAAAAACAAAGGAGATGCACAGTGCTGTAGACGCCACAGAGAAATAAAGTCGATGAGTCACACCATGAAGATGTGGAAAAGAATAATTGAACCCAGGCTAAGGGATAGAGTAGAGATCAGTAAACAGCAATATGGATTTATGTCAGGAAAAAGAACCACCGATGTCATGTTTGCCTTAAGAATGTTGAAGGAAAACTACAGAGAAGGTTAAAGAGAGCTACATTGCATATTCGTAGACCTAGAGAAAGCTTACGACAGGGTTCCGCGGGAAGAGCTGTGGTATTGTATGAGAAAATCAGAAATAGTGGAAAAATATGTGCGACTTGTACAGGATATGTATGAGGGAAGCGAAACAGTGGTGAGATGTGCAGTAGGAACTACAAAAATTGTCAAGGTCAAGGCTGGACTGCACCAGGGATCAGCGTTAAGTCCGTTCCTGTGTTGCTGTGATAATGAACAGGCTAACGGACGAAGTAAGGAGAGAACCACCATGGACGATGCAGTTTGCTGATGATATTGTGATTTGCGAAGAGACCAGGGAAGAAGTGGAGCGGAGACTATAATCCTGGAGATATGCATTAGAAAGAATGAGGGATGAAAGTAAGTAGGTCAAAGACCGATTATCTGTGCATAAATGGAGAAAATGACAAAGAAACAATGAAGTTGAAAGACACAAGTACCAAGTGTAAAGGAATCAACGTTGCAAGAAAGTGGTAGTTGTGAGAGGGAGGTAAAGAAAAGAGTGCAGGCAGGATGGAACGGATGGAGAAAAATATCGAGAGTAATTTGTGACAGGAGGTTATCAGCTAGAGTAAAAGGAAAAGTGTACAGTTCAATGGTAAGGTCAGCAATGGTGTATGGACTTGAGACAGTGGCGGTCACAAAGAAACAAGTGGAAGAGATGGAAGTTGCAGAGATAAAAATGTTGAGGTTTGCTATGGGAGTGACGAGAAAAGATAAGATTAGAAGTGAGCACATCAGGGGTACAGTTAATGTAGAACAGTCAGAAATGAAAATGAAGGAGGGCAGGCTGAGGTGGTATGGACATGTCAAGAGGAGAGACCAGGAGTACGTAGGAAGAAGGGTGATGAAAATGGAGTTACCGGAAAAGAGAAAAACAGGGAGGCCGAAGAGAAGATTTTTAGATGTAGTAAAAGAAGATATGGGGGAAGCTGGTGCGAGGGAGAACATTGAAAACAGGACGGTTTGGAGAAACATGATACGCTGTGGCTACCCCTGATTGAAGGGAAAAGCCGAAAGAAGAAGAAGAAGAAGACTCTTCACGCAAACATCTCAGCATTTTAATCATATCATTGTATAAAAACCAAATGCAATAGTATAACCAAAGTTTTAATTGTTACAAAGAAAAAGGAATTAAGATAGATCTAAGGAAATGGCCCAACTTGATGCCGCCAACTCGATGCCGCCGACTCGATGCCAGGCAAACTCGATGTTGCCGACTCGATGCCAGGCTTATTTTTCATATAAAACTAAGACCAAGAGGATGTAGGAAGAAGGATGATGGAAATGGAGTTACTGGGAAAGAGGAAAAGAGGGAGGCCGAAGAAAAGATTTCTGGATGTAGTGTAGAAGATATAGAGGAAGTTGATGCGAGGGAGAAGGACATTGAAAACAAGACGTTGTGAAGGAACATCATACGCTGTGGCAACCCCTAAATAAAGGAAAAGGCTGAAAGAAAAGAAAAAAGTTTAGTTATTTAAGGGTCAATTGGACCCTTAAAAGTTAATTTTATTGTGAGATAGAATTGTTTGAACGAACGGTTAGGTTTTAAAAATTAGCTATTGGCATGCGAATTATACTTAAAGTCAATCAGAACGAGGTTGATTGACGATGTGAATCGCTTTGAAGTATTGCGAAAGTTAAGAGTCAGGTTTTAACGAGAGTTGATCGAGTTTGTTAATTTTTTAAATGATATATTCTTTATAGCTGGAAACTGTGGTTTCTTGCTATTTGTTGAAAAAATTTTCGAAAGAATTCATTTGTGCGTAGCCACATTAACTGTATTAAGAACTTTAGTCTAACGGCAAACTGTTTTTTGAGTTGAAATAGAGAAAATAAAAGCACAGCTTTACTTCAGCACAGGTATTCGGGTTATCTAGTTCAACTGGTCTTTTAAGATTCCAGAGTAAATTTGTGACAGGGTACATAGTAAAATAAAGTTTTAAGGCCCTCGGTCAGCCGAAAGATTTCGTGCTAAATAGCGACAGAAATCGCTTGCTTAAATTTTTTAACAATTATTTGTTATAAATTCAACCGATTGGTCGTCCAATAGACACAAAAAGTAATAGGAAAACACTCACTGATACATGCACACAAACACGTAAACACTTGATAATAGCATTTATAATAACAATCAGATCTATTTTAATTGCAGGTGCAACGCGTAAACTTTGTATTGTGTCCATAATAGGGCAACATCGATTGGAGAGCAAAAACTTCAAGCCAAGTGGCTTTTTTACAGTGAAATTTTTTTATAATTTTGAACATTTGACAGGAAAGTTGTGCTGAATATAATTTTAAAGTCCTTGGTTTGACTCGAATCGGAATCAAACCTAAAGAGTCAGACCCTCTGTTTACTCGTCTAACTGATCAGGTATATAGTCTATAGTTCATAGTTTATGTCAGTGTTTCTCAAAGCGAGGTTGAAGTTCGAAATCTTTTGATTGGAAAAATTGCAAGGAAAAAAGAAACTGAGAATCGTTGTACAATGTAAGGTGACCCAAAAAAATTGGAATGTTATGACAGCTGCTGAAAGTTGTTTCAATAAAACAAAGACCAAAAAAAAGTCTTTATTCTCATTTCAACGTAAATTTAACCGATATACCTCCGGGAATTTGGTTGAAGACTAAAAAGTAAAAACTAAAGGTCTTCACTTTTTTAAAGGAATTTTTTTAACTCAAAAGGGGTATGACGGTACCTAAGTTTTAAAAGGGAGAAATGCGGCAAAAACTGAGAGCCATTGGTCTATATTAATGATTTTCAAGCTTTTCTAAAAGCGGACTCCTTTTGTTTTTTGAAATAATGGCTGAAACTCAATAATTATTAAAGCAAAGAATTTTTTTGAAAATCTAAGCTTACGACAAAACTTAAATCAGTGGTTTTCAACTTTTTTCATACAACGACCCACTTTGGCAACCCAAGATAACTTAACAACCCCCTTCTTTTTAAAAATTATTTAAGCGTTTGTGACGCTCATTAGCAGAATACAAATAAAAAATTGTAACCAGACAACAATATCTTGTCATCTTCGAAAGCAGGTTTGGGTAATCGTTTGACGCTTTCTCTAAGTTTAGCGCCCCCAATCTTTGCAGCAATTCAGGATAAAAGGTCAATCACATATTATATGATGCTGTTTTGGTCAGCTTTATCTTCACTTATTCATATGACACAATATATTTTTTACGCAAATTCCACTCCTCATATGATATTTGATATGACAATTAAACTGTCGCTCTCTACCTGAAGTATTACGCGTCTCGAACTGAGGTCACTATTTTAGAATTCGTCGTCGTCGTCGTCGTTTGAAGGGCATCCACTCCAGGTCAGACACAAACAGGACTGGGGCCGAGGGTTTATCCTTTTACTACCCTAGTACCATAGACTGCTGCACTGCCTGGATCAGATGCTGGAAGTGATGTCATTAAGCCAGCATTGAGTTTCGTCATCCAAAACCGTCAGACCTCGTGCTCCATGTAGTGCCCGATGTATAGGGCACGCTGTTACCCAGCCAACAATGCTATGCAGGGCCCATGCGGGTCCTGCAAGGGCTGCCCGTACGGTACCCGTACCGATTTGGCCGCGGGCGCTGCAGTGGTCCCGCATGGGTTTACCGCATGAGTTTCATCTGGTTCAAGCTATATATGCAAAAAATTTCTTTTTAAAAATAATTAAAAATATTAGCTTATTAGCATATTTCAATTTTTGATTACGGCTTAAAATTAAAAGTCAGATTCCGTGAAGGAGCGAGACCCCATTTGTGCATGGACGAATGGAATCGCCCAACACCAGTCCGCAGGCGGTTGAGCCTAACCCAAGCTGCTCGGGGTAAGCCCATCTCAACAGGCCTGGCACTGGTCTCGGGCACAAAAGCACGGAGCCTGGAAGAATTTTCACAGTACTCCGTTTTCCATTTGTGATTTGTCCATTCAGAGGCGCGGATGCTAAGTCTGGCAAGGTTGTCCAAGAGATTTCGCGCAGCTGGCACAAACGGGCGTCTGGATCTTATTTTAGAATTGAGTGCTAGAAAAAGAAAGGCTTCAAATAGCCAGTAGCCAGCTCTTTCAATCTTTCTTACACCAATCAATTAGGCTACAACACCACGCTGATATGCTTGACCTAACAAACATTTCTATATCGACAGTCATGTCCTCATAACTTGTAAAAAAAATTTTCTGAATGAATCCTGTTTTATTAATTTTAAATAGCTAATTTACCATGTTTTGCCGGATGGTAGCAGTAACCTGGTATTTGTGGCTCGTACCCACCCGTACCTCTAAGCAATTTTGCCTAATTCGCTTCTACACAACACTTAATTTTCTTTTTTCTTTGAGTAACGCCATTAAAAACCATAAATACAAAAACAATAAAAAATCAATTTTTTAGAGAAAGTAACTATGCAGGACTTAAAATCTTCAAAATATTGCAAAACTTGCAAAATATCACATATCAATTTCTTTTTACAAAATCGATTTTAGCTGTTTATACCTATCCTCCCTTGGTCTCAGCTACATAGCTTGACGCACCCATACCCGCCAGTCGATTTTATATATGTGAGTCTACCCATACTCCCCAACAGGGCAGGCGAGTATGCACCAACGTGCTTAACCATGCTAGTACAGGTCTCTAGGCTGCATAGGAAATGCTTCCCGCTATAAATTTTTCGTTATTTGTTTTTGCCTCTGCGTAGTCAACAATTTTACTTCCTGTTTCAACGTTTGTTTTTTTATAATGCTCAGTAAAAAATGTGTTTAGCTTATTTACTTATGTACAATAACTAGGGTTTATGATTTTCCGGACTTTTTATTATCCGGTCATTTTCCGGGAAAAAAATTGTACTTTTCGGGAAATTTCGGGATTGCAAAATGTAGCACGGAGATGGCAAAATGTCACACAATTTTGTCTGCAAAATTTACTGAAGACTTTAAAAAAAGTTTTCACTTAAAATTAGTTTCCAATTTCTCCATTTTCATTGCAAATGGCAGGTGATTACTAAAAAAAAAATTCTTCACGTACAATTAGTACCAAATATCTTAATTTTGGTTACTAAAATATATAAGATCTTCGCCTGCAATCCCAAGTTTTTGCTTAATACGTATGTCGCGATCGACCGACGTAATAAGCATCCCTGCTTTAAATCATTACTTTCAACTCAAATGCAATAAACCGGGATTTCCCGGGAAACTTGTCCGGAATCCCGGGACATAAACCCTAATAATGACGTAATAAACCACTGAAAGTAAGATTTTTGTCGGATCGTTATATTATTGTGACGATAAATCAAGGACAAATAAATGATTTTAAATAAATTCTAAAATATAGATGTTATTTGAATATAAACGTTATATAAAATATGAATAAGTCTAAATGTTGTTTTGCTTTTATTATACATGAAAGCCTAATATCTTTTCTTAATTATTTTGACTTTTTATGCTATTTTCAAAAGCTCCCACGACCCCCCAGAAAAAAGCCAAACGACTCTTAGACTGAAAACCACCAACTTAAATGAAATTGTTAAGGATGTTGTTTCATTAAAATTTCGATGTAGGCTTCCTGAAGAATTTGCAAATTTGTGACATTGCAAGTCGATGAATTGGTCGCAAAAAGAATAAAGTATTAATAGTTTATAATTTCCAAACTACAAGATTTTTCACGGCCCTTTTGAAAATTGCTCATGGTCCCCAATTGGAAAAGAATGGTCTATAATTTATATCAATTGTATGCCACTGCCGTAGCTTTCGGTTTTTCCTTCTTTATTCGTTCGTTGATCAGTTATACAGTGGATACATACGAAATTACGTACAACGCATATTGCGCTAGCACTTTGTTTGAAATAATGCGTCTATAAAGTGAAAAAATTTTACAAAGCAGAGAAATTAAATAAATTACATCGACTTAAAACTTAGTCGACACGATTCACGTAACTTCAACAACAAAATAAAGAAAAGTCAATGGACTTGTTGTTCAGCAACCAACGATACTGTTTGAAAGAGCCGAAAGAACACATTTTTTTTGAAAACATAATTGCGATATAGCATGCAAAAATACATAAAAACAAATCACTATCACAGTGTCTCACGTGATTAAACAAAAAATAATGTGCATAAAACTTTTGGATATTATGGATAAAGGCTGATGGCTTTGAATCAAAATCAAGACAAAACATTTCATTTTACTTATTTCGACACCGAAGCATGTCACAAGTTTACAGTGCTCATCTCCGCAGCATTGAATTTGCCAATACTGCCACACAGCGGATATACTGTCGCAGTCGTAGCGAGCCGTTACCAACACTGTCAGATTTGGCCAGGTTGGAGATCAAACTAGGAACTCATACGTTGATACCAAAAATGATTTATCGATCATGCAGATATTTGTTTTAATGGTATGGATAAGCCATAAGATCGTTGATTCGTTGAGTTATCGATTCAAATTAATTCAATTCAATTTTATTTGCAATCAAGGTATTACGTTTCGAGGTTGTTATCGACAAAATGATTGCGATAATAGGAAATCGCGGCTAAACGAATATACGTTATTACACGCACAACGCTTACACGCAGAATGGCTTTAAACGCTTTGTTCGAATCCGGTTTATTGGATTAACTTTGCATGCAAATTTGCGTAATCAAATAGAAACTTTTGATAAATTAGCTGTATAATCGTTTGAATTTAACTGTGTTAACTTAAAGCGTACCTAACGAAATACTGCAGCAAGTTTTACATTTGCTTCTATTTATTAAGTGGTAACAATAAAATCAATTATGCGTTTAAAACCGTTCATGAGAAATAAAAAAACAATTTATCGATAATGTCAAATAAAGGGAAACAAAATTTTTTTCCAGTTTGTAAAAGAGTATGTGATACAACATAAATTAATCAATAAATTTATATCGTAAATATAATTTGAGCTACGGATGTTGATAAAATTTGTCACAATCACGGCCAATATATCAGAAGCAACGCAAATTCCGGCCATGGCGGTCGTCCTTTTGACAAGAGGAATTAGATTTTGATCAGTTTTTTTAAAACTTTGATTGGATTTTTTCATCATTTTTCTGTGCCTTAGCAAAGGATATATGAAAAGCCACATCAATAAGATTTGAAAAATAACGGTAAGTGTCGCCAAAACTGCCCAAGGTGCTGTATCAAGGAGTGGATTTTTTTTTATTAGTTCACAATAGCCATTCTCAATTTTGTATTGCCTCGTCACCATAAAGATTACAATAGTGAGAATTTCAGCCGCTACCATAATCACGATCACGAGCCAGCTCATCACTCTGCTATATTGTAAGTTGTATCCGACCATTTTCGGATTTTTATACAAAAACCTTTGTCGCATCCACAGGAAAATGTAAATCGAGGCGATTGCAAGTGCATACAAAATGATATGAACTCTTAAATAAAAGGTACAATACCCTTTGAAGTAAGGCTCCATAAATGCATATACAGCTTCATGTAGACATCTTGCCGTGACTGATACAGCTGAAAGACAATGAAACCTCTTCAGTTTGTCATTATTGTTGTTGTTTGTTTGAAAAAAATTAGACGTACTCGAAAATTTCCTTACCAATTGAACAGTGAAAATTCTCCGTGAAAAACTTCTTGGAGCTTCTGTTGGGGACCAAGTTCTTGTTTTAAATTTTTGTTTGCATTGGAATATTACTATTACCATAACAAAGTAAGCACTTATAAGTGTCATTATTATTGAGACAATTTGCATGAGAGATTTTGTTTCAACATTCCACGATGTTGTTTTATTGAGCATTCTTAATTTAATTTGCTGTTTCTTATTCAGTTAAATTTTTTGATTTTACGCACACTATTTTAAAATGGCGGCGACCTAAAAAAAAGATTAGTGATGCAACAACAATTCATATCAATGTTTGTAATTACAAAAAATTTCGTGTATTACTGTGGTGTTACTTCCCACTGTCCTATATATAGGACGATTAAAAAAACTCTAAATTCTTTAAAACTAATTTTTTTTTTAAATTTTGAAATTATTTACATGCATTCAGGTTCTATTCTTGTGACAAATAGAAAAAAACAAATGAAAAAATAGTTATGAATAAAATATGTTTTCCAACCTTTTTTGAAGCACCTGTATAAGTTTTACCAAAATATTTAAAAAATAGAAAACTTGGGACATAATGGGTTAATTTTTTTAACTCACCAAAACGCAAATCAATAAGTTTACAACTTAAAACTACGCAGAAACAATACGTAAACATCTAAAATAATTTTACTAAACCAGTTCACTTTTACAGATACCTTACTACGCCATCAATGTCTGTTACTAAGTAATGTTTTAAAGTTTTTAGTCAACTTTCAGACTGCTTGATGCCCACCGAATTGCTTGCCAAAGCTCTTCCCAAAAAATATCATAAATTGAAAAACTTATATTGTACAGCTGATATTTTTTCCTGTTGTAAGCCATCAGTCTGCAAGCCTATCTGGCCAACTTATACTTCAATGGATAAAATTTAAACCTCAAAAATTATCCGCGGCTTTTCTTTTTCAATCAAAGATTGCGCGAACCTCGAAGCGACTGCGCAAGCGACCCTTTCGTTATTTGTACAAGACTTTTGGCAGTTAAATTTATTCATGACAGATTGTTTTTTTAACTTAAACATCACTTACTGTTTTCTTAGTAACGTGGTGGAAAAATAAACTAATCTTTGCACTGTTTTTATTATAAGCATAAATAAAGGAAAAAGTTGGGGTAAAAATTTTTGTCCTTATTTTTTAAGTTTTAAGAAATAGAATCTAAAACCTTTTAAGAAATATAACCAAAATCTGTATTTTGTAAACCTAAAATGTCGTTATATTTTGTACTTTGTAATAATTATTGGAATTTTATTCTAAATCTTTAGGCTTCATATTTTATCATAGAGTTATTAAAAGTGTACTAGAACTGAATCTCATCTTTTTAATGTTTAGGAGTATGCAGGGGCGTGAAGTGGCCTGGTGATGCCCGGGCCTACTACTTGATTGTGCGCCCCCTTCCTAACTCTTGTCTAGCACCGAGAAATGTGAGAAAGACAAATATTTAAAATTCTTAAAACTACAGTAGTGCCGACAAAAAAAATAAGATTCTAAAATTTTAATTCAAAAATCACTGTTGATTTTTGATGTTGTTTGTTTTTTCATAATATTTTCCTTATTTTATTTGTTTAATTTTGTAGACCAGATGATGTGATTATTGACACAAAACTTTTATTAAAGAGTATTCTTCTAATTAAGAAAAACTAGAATTGTATTTATGAATGCAGATAAATGTCTAATAGGCGCAGAAAAAAAGAAAGCACCTATGAGGCAGGATGGAAAATAAAGTCGTTTGTATTTTCTATTATAAATATTGTGTGAAATTGTAGTACCATGACGTTTGCTGCATTGCTGTCCTTTATGTTTTTCTGCACTATAAACGAATTCCTACAAATATTAATCGGAACAGGTGAAGAAGTATTTTTTTATATGCAACTAGTCCACAACATTCGAACAATTCAGTTATAAACTTACCCTAACTAGTTTCTCTTTCCCGAATAAGCTCTTCTATCGGAAAATGTATGCAGTGCCTCTTTTTTACATCGACTAAAAGAATATTTTTAGCTAAGTTTGTAAGGCGTTCCTGTAATATGAAAAATTTTAAGCACGTTATTATCAATTTTAACTTCGAAAATGATCTCTTACAACTCGTAATTGAAAATCCGATGGTGAGCAGTAACTTTAAATGCAATACATAAAGTTGAGAAGACATCCCTTTGAAACTGCACTAAACACTCAAGTGCATGCTTAGGATTGGAGTGAACTGTTCTTCCCCTAGTTGGAAGAAGCATACAAAAGTCAATAAAGTTGTTATATAACTCAGTAGCTGCAACATCATTTTCATAATAATTTGCATAGTTCAAACAGTGTTTTCTTAAAGTTCTTTTTCTCGTTCATGCTCAATGGAAACTAAATTCAAATTCAAGAGAAATGAAAATCGATCCCTGAGGATTTTGATGGTGAACTCTGCGACCTTTAATTAAATAGTTGAATTGAATGAGGTTGAGTTATGTGCTAGAGGAATCGTGCGACCACGATAAACTAAGCCGAAACAACTGCACGCTGCCATATTGTGCAAGGAGCAGACACAATACAAAGCCGAAAGGTTTAGCAGGCCAGTTTCTTGGAAATTTGACATATTGTTAACGGTGTGCAGTGCTTCATCTTTCTATCAAGTCACTTAACATTTTTGCTTGCCCCCTCAAGAAAGTTAGCATCAAATCTATACAGAATGTGTTAGTAGCCTTATAGTACACAGAAGCACCAAGCAATTACAAAATTTTAATAAGACGTGTTTTTTTTTATTTTACTTTTTAGCTAAGATGCCTTCTTGCCTTGGATTTCCGAGGCTGACGCCCCTTTCACTCCTTTCACTCCCTTTTTCCACATCAATGCGGGTATGCATAGATTGCACAGTGCATAATTGGGTTTGCAGGATCTGCTACAGCAAATAAATCGCTAAAAGAAAGTATTGTTTCACATTTTTAGAGCATTATGGCCAACTCAAAATGCTCTAGAGAGTCTTTAGTCCTTTTGATTTAGGACAACCATAGAGCCATATAACCTTATCTCTAGGTAATAAAAACAGATGAGGAGCAATTTTATCCGTAGTTTACCGATTTCTTAAACAGCTTTAGCTGAAAAGCAAGCTTATGATATTATTTTTACATAAAGAAATATTTTGCGTACTTGTACTTTATGCTCACTTAGTAGATTGTAGAAGTTAGTAGATTGTAGAAGAATGAAAAAATATTATTGTGGTCAAGAGTCTCGTAAAATTATTGGTAATATTTTGCGGAAAGTTGTTTCAATGAGGTAGGCCTATTCTATTTCTGAAGCAAATTTTGATATTAATCCAAAATATATGATTGCATTAATTCACCTTTGTAGGTAATTTAGTTATAATACAGCACGAAAACACTATTGTCAGTAATATTTATTTTGATATATAAACAACGAAGAGACAAAATTATTATGACAATTGCAGAGTATAGACCAAATCTAAGAGCAAAAATTACTTTTTGTACAATGCCACAAAATTTTTTTAATCATATTATATCCAACCGTGCAAACTCTGGAGTAGAGAAGCTTAAGTTGTGAGTGATGGCAATGCAAACCTTTTTCTTAATACAAAAACTTCTGGCAAAAACACAACTAAAGCAACTTTTTTTATTTTGCACGTTATTTATTTTTTTAAAGCATAACACAACATTTAGTCCTACATATATTGTTAGCTTGTTGCAACTATTATGCCTCATCTTTAGTCTTTCTTTACAATTCGTTTAATTCCAAATACTTTTGCTCAAAGTAAATCTTATTAATTTGTCAATATAATTGAATTTGGATTTAACTATAGCTGATGACAGTAATAACAGTAAATACTACAACTCAAAACAAAATTCTCTTTTGGTTTTAAAACATTTCTTTTGTGTCAGCTCGAAGAAAAAAGGGCGATTATTTAAATCACTTTTTAGAAATTCAACAAGTTACTTGGTTTCTAATTTTAAAGCAATGGACAAATTAAAAAAAACATTTCATTCAAAGAATTGTTGTACTTGGTGTGAAGTAGTAGTGGTTATATTTTGATTTTAAATCTCTACTGGGAATTTGCAAAGGTTTGTGTCGCAGGTATAGTTACTAAAAGTAAGATGATCTTTTCAAAATTTAATGATCTTCTTAGTAACAAATGATTAATGAACTTTTGGCAGAAGCAAACTATAGCCTAATTGTTGTTTTTCTTGAAGTAAATACGCAGAACAAAAAGGTCACCACGATTCTGCCGTGAGAATCCAAAAATTTTGTTTCTTTTATTGGCTTGTTGGTATCACGTAGCATTAAAAAAACAACTTTTAATGGTATTTTGTAAAACCATTTTGCTTTTAGGTGTTATTTATTAAATGTACTCTGATCAACTTATTCAAAACACGACAAAAATGGCAATGACTTCCATCAGAGATAAATAGATATTTTCTTATTAAAAAAATCATTGATTAAAAATCAGTGACATGATTCGTGTAAACAAAGAAGTTATAAATAGAGATTGTTTTAATAGTTTTCCAAGTTTGAAGTAATTTCCACTTTGCTTATTTCTCTGTGACGCTTTGGAAGCAATTTTCAAGTTGCAACACAAATACTCATTTACACTCGTATTTTTATACTTGACTGCTTTAATAAAGGTTTTATTTCTGCCCAATCTTCGTTCAAATCCTTAAAAAAGATAGTTTTAGTGCTTGCTACCTCAAATAATTGCTTTAAAAATTCACTTGTCAACTGCTACGCTTCATTGGCCAGCTATTTCTGGTAAAATCTTAGAATAGTTTTTTATGGTTCGTTGAATGTTTTCATAAAATAGCCTATTTAACATGGGTGCCATGCTTTTGCCCATTGCGTGCCAAACTTTGTGCCTGTCAATCTATCGTGGTTCAGTAAATAATTTTTTTTAGTTTTCAACATTTTTTTAGTCTCACTTTGATATCAACACAATAATTTTGAACTCACCTCCGTCACAACTATAATTCGAGCCTCAAACAGGGTTACCAGATAGTTTATAGCGCTTTTAGCCATGCCTCAGTAAAAAATTAGCCAAAATTAACCAAATTTGCAGTGAAACATGCTACATAATAGCTAAATTTTAACCCTATTTATTTCATTGATTAAAGGTATTATTATATGACAAAAAACATTATGTAATTGAAAAAACTTGACTTTTTAGTTAATTAAAAACTTGTTTTATAACCTCTTCAAATTCACCTTCAACTTCTTTTTCAGAACTAACTTTACTATTTCCAAGTTGATCTTTCTCTCCAATTTCAACAGTTGATGAATACATATTAGTAGTGAATAGATTTAGCATGAATTCAAACACAATAAGCTCGACAGCATTTTCATTCACTAACAATGGTTGATAAAGATTACATGAATTGAATTCTGCTTGGTTGATGCATGGTAGCCTAGGCCAGGGGTGGCCAACCTGCGGCGCATGCGCCACGCGTGGCGCATTGGACGGTTAGTGGTGGCGCATTGCAATTGGGGAAAATATTTCAAATGAAAAATGTTCCACAATTTATATCTAGCTATATTAAAGGTGGCCAACCTGTGGCGTATTGCACCCTGATTTCCAGCGACGACCGTTCTTTTTTTTTTAGAGAACAGCTTGGTTTCAGCAGGAAAGGTAAAAATTTAGAGAATTTTTTCCAGCGTTGACCTTTCGTTTGTGTGGCGGATATGAACTGGACTTGACTAAAATTGGCGCTTGAGGAAAAAAGGTTGGCCACCCCTGGCCTAGGCCATTCAAAAGGACAAAGTGTCTTGTCTTGAATTGGTTATAAACAAATATTGAACTTATACAGTTTGTCTCAAATCATGCTTTAGGTTCGAAAATTTTAGTTGTCAGGGAGGTGAAATCAAATTTTAAGATGAAATCAAAGTGGTCTCAAAAAAAAAATCTTCACTTTGCTTTCAAAAAAAATTTTACATGTTTTTACCAAATAAAGCAAACAACCTCTTTTCAAAACCAACTTGAATTATTGCGAATTCGCGTCAGTGCAATGAGCATCTGATTAAAAATTCCTTTGCGGGACGCACGAAAAAACTTCACGTGCCATAGTTTTGGCAGCCCTGCTATACAAAATTAATCACAAACACCGAAAATGAAAAGAACAACTGTTGTAGAACATTAATTACATTTTAAAGTTCTTGAGAGAGTTCAAACATTTTTTAAATCACACATTGTAACCTGCTATATTTATGTACTGCTTGAAGCGTCTGAAAAAGCTATTAACCTTTCACCGGCAATTTAAGTAAACCTGTAACATTACTTCTTTGCTTTTAGAATATCTGAAGGCTATGAAAAAGCACAATTTGTTTTTATAATTGGTCTACTTGTTCATAGGTTATGGGGTACGCATGGGGAGTCTTGGGACCGCGAGGTTTATAGGAGCACCATGACAATTTAAAAATTGCTAAAACAAAAACTTTTTTGTCTGCGGTTGCATGGAAGCCAAGTTAATCAATAAATTAATAACCAAGGGGATAAAAAAAGTGAAGATCCCAAAAATGTCTTATTTTAACTGTTTTTTTAAAGTAAATCATTCTTTTTTTGTTACTCCAGACCCTTGTTTTTTCTGAAAGCCATCACTGCATATAGTGGTCGTGTTTTCGGCTCGCAAAACCCTCCATGACAAATTTCTGAGTATACCACTCTATTTGCAACTGAAATAAATTTACAGCAAAATTTTCCACAGTCACTTCAAGGAGAATCAAACAATTTTTTCACTGTTTGTCAATATAAATTTATTAAATCTGAATGTAAACTCAGCGCTGAATTGAAAACTATCGGAGTTTGAATCATTTTCTTATAAAAAAGAAAAGCACTACAATTTATTATTAGTGTTCGCTTTTGTATTTTTTGCAGCTTTGCAACAATGATATTTACCGGCAAAACTTATGTAAGGGGAAATTTCATAAGTTTTTTTTTTTACGACACCGCATAAACCATTTTTCTAGTAACTATCTGCATGCACATCTTTGGTGAGAAATATAGCATAAAAACATTTATGAAGCTAAATCTACTGTATATAGGAAGCCCCCAATAAACGCGATTAATTCATCCCTTAAATAGTGCGCGCTAATTGAAATCGCGTTAATTGAACTTATAAGTCAATAGAAAAAATATAGTATATTTCACAACTTAAATTATTTGAAAAGCTCATAGCAAAAACAAGACGCCATAGAATTTTATTTTGTACATATCTACATACGTAATTTTTAAAATTTTATCCAAGCAAAAGAAAAAATATGTAAACGGGAATTACGTACAAAATTAAGTAGTTATTTTACCGCAGTTGATAAATTCAATTCTTTTTCATAAAATATTTTGTGAAAGTTGTCTAGATAGCAGTTTCTTTTTTGCGTCTTTCGTAAATTTCAATGTGTTAATTGAATTCCAAGTTCGCGCTACTTCGTACTGAAGTAGCATACAAAAAATAACAACGCCTTCATCGACTCGGCGTTAATAGGGCGTTTCCCTATTAATATTTGTAACCACTTATAACCACTAACAACAACTAAATCCTAAAAATAATCTGAGTGATAGATCTTACTTAACCCAAAGGAAGTAGACAAACTAAACATACTCTTTTGATTTATTTTGTTTGCATATACTATTTTTATCCGAAAGAAATAATTAAGTGACAACTGCTTGTCATTTAGACTGCATCAGCAACGGTTTTACCGGAAACACTAATGCTTAATTAAAAAAAAGTACATCAAAAAACTACTAATACGTTTAAGAGTCTACCGGTCCGATCTACGCTAAGATAATTAATATCATCATCTCCATTTATTCTCCTTACTCGAAGGTGTGGACGTCTGAGGCGTTAAGCATTGAGCAACCTTCAAGCGACTAACCCGACCTGCTTTCGCTGTCCGGTTGAAGTTTTTGTGTTTTTAATTTTTTTCACACTGATATGACTCTTATTTAAAACTGCTTGCTTAAAACCGCCCAGCAGAGGAGAGTGCCGTAAGGTATTTTTATAAAAAAAATAAGTGAATGACGAAAGTCAGATTTGAACCCTGACCTTGTCAATTGTGTACAAAATTAATACGACACTTCTATCTAATCGGCCAAGCTGCTGACAATGCTGCACTAAAAAAAAATAAAAAACTCTTTTATGATGATGGTCCAAAAGATTGTTTTAAAGGTTTAAACTTAAAAGCTTCCGTCTTGGACCAAATTTTTTCTCAAAGTTAGATTTTCTTTTGGTCTCAAATCGAAACCCAAGTCTCTGATAAACTAGGAATGAAATATTAGTTATATAGTCGTTTGTTACTTTCATCTATTCAATAAAAGCAACAGAAATTATCTCATTAACTTTATCCCGCAATTTTAACGGATTTCATATTTTCTTGTACTGTACAGTATTATTATTTCGTTGCCGAGCATTTGCTTAGTGTTAGGAAATACACCGAAGTAAAAGCTTGCTTCATTGGAGGCAACGCAACCAAAATCGCGGTAAATACTCGTACATTGACTACATGAAAAGAGGAAAAACTTCTGTTTGTTATTTATACAAAGAGGAACCAAGCTGCAAAGTAAAAAGCCACTGTTCTAAACAATATATTAAAACAATGACGAATGTAAAAATTTTTTTGTAATTGCTTTAAAAAGGTCAGTCGTCACCTTTACAATGATGGCTTTTTTAGAAAAAAACTTTTAGCTGCTGTTGGTAAATAAGTCATCATACTAGTAGGCTATTGTGAGTCGTTTTAAATATCTTTTTGTGGAAGCTGAGATAAAATTGAATTTAATCTGTTGAAGCAACAGAAAAATTGCGCAACTGAGCGCATTTTTATTTTTTATCTTGCAAATTTAAAACAGCAAATTTTTGAGCAGAAACAGATATATAATAAAATGAAATTGTTCAAATGGCATAGAATCAAACACTTGTGCATGTGCAGCTTCTGTTTCCGTTACAAAATGTTTCAATTTAAAGTCTAAAATTTAGACTCTAAATGATAACAAAATTAAGGTAGAGGTTCCTGTCTACCTCTATCCAAAAATGCATATGGGTAGAGTAGAAAGGGAAGAAAACCGACTCTTTTTGTTATTCGGTCTTCCATTCCGAAGACTCGCAGTACATTTCTATACATTCTAAAGTTAAAAATGTATAGAAATAGTTTAGAATCTAAACTATGATCAAAGAAGTTCGTTGTATTAAATTTTAAAATAATAAAATTTTTGTGTGCTACTTTGGTATGCCGACTCTTTTGCTCAAAATTTACATCGTACAGGTCATATTAGAAATAAAATATTTAGAAATTTCTTAATCGTGCTTATGTTTGGGTTCAAGTTAATGTATAAATAATCTTTGTTACGATTTGGTTGGTTTTGCTGGCCAGCCCATAAAAAAAAGGTCAGAGTTCGAACTAAGATGCAAAACCAAATGTAAGTGAACATCATACGATTAAGATTGCATACAGCAATGGCTTCTTTACGGAGCGGCCGCAGCAAGCCCGCCTAAGCAAAATATTGCTCTATTTCTTCATAGTAACACTATGAAGGTGGTCCCCCGTCTACGTCTTAACTTTAGGACAAAAGTAGGGATAATGTACTAGGATGAAAATGAAAATTTTGGACATTCATTGAAAGTGATGACCTTTTTTTAGAAATAACTATATTTTTGGTACGAAAATGAAGATTTTGGATATTGATTGAAAGTGATGACCTTTTCTTTTTCAGAGGTCTCTTTATTTTGGGACGAACAAAACTTGGCACACTATAAAAAGGCCCCTTCTTTTGTAAGGCCATCACTGATTATATAGCTTAGCAGCATAATTTTTGCACAGTTTTAGTAAAAAAAAAAGTTTTTAAAATTATTATAATCTTTATTCGACAGGAAATATTTCCAACAAGTCTAAGTTTGTCATTAAAAAATGCTAAAACGAAAAACTAAAAGCTTGTTGTGTAGCCCAACATTTCTATCTTGATAGGTTACTCCAAGCAAAAATGCAAAGTCGATTGTGCGCTTGAAATAACTTGAAAATTTAATCAAGGTTGTTGCTTTTTTTTTTAAAGATTAATTTAATTGTAATAATGGTCTCTTCTTTTTATTAAAATTTAAAAAAATTTTGAAGACATTTTAATGACTTTTTTCTAAATTTTGCATTCATGTTGTATTTTGCAGCGTATTATCCGATGACGAAAAATTGGCAGAAGTGGGTAGGTAAGAAATCGGCGGCCTAAAACAAATCAAAACACAAAAATCTTTTCAATGAGTTTTATAAGTCAAAACAAAGTCAAAGTTTTGAATAAATTTAAAACTTTACCTCATCAATATTACATGCAAATGCTTATTTCTTGCTTATTTTGGCTATTTTTCGAGCAGTTATCAATACTTTCAATATATTTTTTCAACAATTATACCAGGTAGAATATTCATTGTCAAATTTGGAAGTTACTGAATTGTCTCACAGAAAACCAATTAACAGTGGATCCACAACTCAGGAAATCGTCATATTAGAATCAAAGTAGAAAAGGTCCTGGATCTCACAAAAGTCACCACAGCGAAATTTTTTTTAAATTCAAAGTTTATCAAAAAATTTTTAACACTATAAAATAATGAAAACCGATTTGGGTTTAAAACCGTTGTTAGTCTGTTTCAAATTTGATTCTATTTGAATAAGGCTGACAATGGTTTTAAACCGAAATCGGTTTTTATTATTTAACGTATAGTGTTAAAAATTTTCAATAAACTTGGATGTAAGAAAAAAAATTTGTTGTGGTAACATATGTGAGATTCACAACTTCTTTTATTTTGATCTAATATTATACCAGGTATTCTGAAACTATTGGCACTGCCACTTCTTAAGATTACTTTTAAAAAATGTTCGCTCTACTTTTCTGTATAAGCTCTGAATCAGCAATATAATTTTTGCAGGTTTAACAACCCTACCACTTTCATGTTTTTTCTAGAGACTTTTATTCGCCTTTTGGAAATTTGCAAGTTTTTGTTAAGAATCTTTTTTCTTTATGGCTTTAAGAAATGTTTACCGATTCTATTTTTTTTGGTAAAAATGAAGAATGATCCTTATGTAATTGAAAAGAAAACTTGTCTCTTTATATGTGCTGGTTCTACAAATATTTACATCAAAATTATTATTGTTAATGCATTATTGTTATTATTATTATTATTATTATTATTATTATTACTTTTTTAATTCATGAAAATTTTTGTACGCATTAATTACTATGCAGAAGAACGTTTTTTAGCAGTGTTTGTAATCGTGAAGCAAGTACGAGATAAACAGAGGCTTGAATCTCACTGTTGGCAGAAAATAAAATTATACTTTTCTAAACTGATGTGTTGCCGTTTTTGCAACATTTTAACTGAAACTTTTTCATAAATTTCTACATTACAAAAAGCCAACATCGTTAAGTCAAAATAAAGTCAAAACTTAACAAAATAAAGTACAAAAATTTTTTTAGTTAAAAAAAAGAAGCCTCTACTAATAACAAATGCCAAAGCATTTAGTTACATTAATGTACAGAAATGTTGATTAAATGCACGCTCGGACAAATTATGCTGAAAGTTAAAACTGCGCTAAAAATTTTTTTTTCATACTTTAAATTTTCTTATTTAATTTTTCATAGGTATCTTACGACATTGCGAGCTCAAAATCTGTTATAAATAGCAATCTGTATAATTTCTCTATTAACTGTTCTAGACCTTTGCATAAATATAAATACTTGATAAAAAAAAACATAATTTTGCTTGCTTTATTCAATTGTTTCACATGGTATCGAGCAAACAATGAAGCGTAACCTTTTGTAGCGTTTTTTCGTGTTTTTTGCCGATGCATCATCTATTTTTGACAAAGTACAACATGTATTGACATATGTCACACTTCATTCATAATTTTAATCTTTACTTTGTAAACCTACAGCTGATTTTCATTTTTTTACCATAATTTTTAAGCTTTTGATTATGACATTATGTTTTTCATTGTTCGTAGTGAATGCGTGATCGGTACAAACAGACGCACAAAATTTATTTTGTCCAAAATAGCATAAAACAATAAAAAAAAAAATACAATGCAAGAAAAAGGTCAGGAAGTATCAAACAGCTCTAAGGTTTATTAGTACACTACCCCAACCTAATTTATTTTGTCCACAAACTGTTTTTATAAGCGATTATAAAGAATTGTTTTATTGTTTTTCCACCGGGGACCGGTAAAAATTTTAAAAAATGTTCGCGGAGCGGCAACAAAAGATCCGTAGTGAGTCAAACACATATTTGTAACCTTTCTGTTAACCAAAGTTGTCGTTGCGTAACATACTGCAAGATTTTGGCATAAGCTATGTATTTAGGACGAAAAATTACAACAAAATGAAAATCAAATTAACTCAAACAACAAAATGTTAATTCATTTACATACAAAATCAATGTTACTGTGAAATTTGCTGCTGTTTTGCTGTCAGTATGCGATCCAAGCGAGGCATAAAAGAAGTTTCTGAAACACGTAGCTGTGCTTCGGCATCCAGCCGATTTCTTTGCTTTGTTTTAATTAAAGTTAGCGATGAAAAAGATTTCTCGCATAAATAGCTAGTTGAAAATACCACCAACAATTTGATTGCTTTGTGAGTTAGACACAAATATTCGTTTTCAAGAGATATCCAGAATTGCGACAATGATTCTTATTTGTATTTGGACTGCAAAGTAGAATCACAACATAATTGAATCAGACTTTCTTTTTCATGAGGATTAAGGTCGCATGTGTTGATATCTTCGATGAAAGGATTGTTGATCCAAAGGTTTCCACGTCGAGGATCTTCATGTTCCGGAAAATAATGGTCAAAACTGTTAGCCAAATCTTTTAAGTGTTGATTTACAATGCTCAGTAACTCTTTACAGTTAACATCAGCACTTGCCAAATACTCATTTAAAATTGGAAACATAATTGTATCTTCCTTTTGCACAAGACTATCCCAAAGTGCCAGCTTCTGTTTGAAAGCATCAGTCTTTTTTCTCAGTACAAAGATACTCGTGCAAGGGCCTTGCAGAGAAGTATTAAGCTCGTTCAAACGGCCAAATATATCTTCCAAGTACGCAAGCTTACCCAACCACATCTCATCTAACAAAAATTCTGCTAATGGGGAGTTCATTTCTCTCAAAAAGTGTTTTGTTTCTTCACGAAGTTCAAATAGGCGAGAAAGAACTCGTCCTCGTGACAGCCATCTTACTTCTGCATGGAGAAGAAGATGATCGTGCTGCGAATCCATACTTTCACACAATGCTTGGAAGAGTCTGGAGTTCAAAGGTCGACTCTAATTCCATTAACAATTTTCACTGCGTCAGTAAGTACGTTTTTCAAATCAGGAGAAAGCTTCTTTGAAGCCAAATGCTCTCGGTGGATGAAGCAGTGAGTAAACAGCATTTCTTTGTGCGCAACTTCTTTAATTTTTGCAACCACACCAGAGCGATAACCAGTCATGCTCGCAGCTCCATCAGTACATACTCCGACGCAATTTGCCCAGTTTATGTCTTTCTCACTAAAGTACGTGTTAAGAAGCCTAAATATTTCTGACCCGGTGGTACGTCCTGGTAAGTCAATGTAACAAAGAAGTTCTTCCTTAAAATCTGTTTTTCCCTTATAGCGCACGAAACATAGAAGAATGGCACAATTACTCACGTCAGTTGACTCGTCGAGTTGAATAGCAAATAGGGTGATTTCTTTACCTCCTCTATTACCTGCTGTTCAATGTCCATTGCAATATCTTCAATCCTTCGTTGAACTGTATTGTTGGAGAGTGGTATGCCATCAAATTTTCGAGCTGCTTCAGGACCCGAAATTTGTTCAGCCGCAGATACGATGCATGGCTTTATTAACTCTTCCCCAATTGTATAGGGTTTTTTTGTTTTAGCTATTTGTAGGGAAATTAGGTAGGATGCATGTAGAAAAGATTTTTCGGTAGTTGTCATCTTTTTCATTTGTTTTTTTTGGTCATTCATATTAGAGCGTAGTCGTTCAAAATATTCAAGGGCTTGTCTTTAAGATTGTTGTGTTTTGAATGGAAGTGACGAGCAAGTTTGGAAGGTTTCATAGCGTCATTTGAGAGAATTTGGGAGCACACTAAACATAAGGGCCGTGGCGATTGTTCACTACACGGAGCTACAGTAAAACCAAGCTCCAAGTATTTTTTATCGTATTGCCTGACAAATTCCCCTTTTCGTTTCTTACTTCCTCCTGTGACATTCGACTTATCTGCACATGTCCTTTTCATAGTTTGCTCTACGCTTACAGTAGCCCTACTAATACTAGCTTCATTTCCATTTTGAGAATTATCTGTTTCAGAAGTCTTAGTTTTATCCTTTTTGTTAAAATACACCATATACCTTGTTGTTTTGTTGATTCCATACTAATCCTTCTGCAGTGTCACAGTACAAGCTATTACAGCATCTCAAAAGTAAAAAATTACTTTGCACAGCATTCCATCAATAAACTTTTAGAACGCTAGACGTAGTTTATGTCGAAGCAATTTTAACAAAATCACTTATGACGAAACAAAACTTAGGTCAAACATGAATCTAGAAGGTAATCGAAAGGTTTACCTTGATTATTATTAAACAATTTTGCGGTATCAACGATGAAAGGCGAGATAAGTCATTTTTACTGCTGCAAATCGGCCAGGCGTAAAATGAGTTTTACAGAGAGTAACATCTTTGCAATGGTTATGATTCCATATTAAAATTATCTTGGAAGAAAATAAGATACTTCGCGGACCGACAAAAAATTTACGCGGACCGGCGGTTGGGAAACAGTGTTTTATTCAAGCGCATTGACTGATTGAAGTTTTAAGTCAGGGTTTTCCAAACCTTTTTAGTCACAGAACACTATGTCTTATTATTTTAGATTCCGGAACACTCAGTCAAAAATCTTGTTTACACAGGCTTGTCAAAGAATTACAGTTCCTCCCCTATGGAACAACAATAAAAAAGTAAAATTTTATAAAATTATCCAAAAGAATTTAACATATTTATTGTGAAGGATGAACTTGCAAGGAAGTGGAAATACTTTTAATGTCTGGTGTGATACTTGACAGCTGAATATACACATCCGCTTCGGCATCCAATCTGCTTCTGTACTTAGTTTTTGTTGATACATAGTGTAAAAACGCTGTTTTACATAGATAGGTAATTACAACCGGCAAAAGTTTTTTCAAAACTTCTCTTGCAAGTGTAGGATATGCATTTTGAACATTCATCCAAAACTTGCTCAGAGTTGATTCGTGAATTCCAACTTCAACATCGCTTGAAAGTTCGATAAATTTTTCCATAGTTTTTCCAGTGAATGGAGCAATCGAACAATTGAATGGATTATGAATCCAATCGCAATTGATTGTTTTCTCAGGAAAATACTGAAAAAAAGTTTTTTTTAAATTCCTGCAAGTGTTGCACAATATTACTTTTTAAAAATTGATCCATCTGTGAGAAAGTTTTGCAGCAAAGGAAAGCAAGCTAGATCGTCGATGTTCAGATTTCACATCAAAATTTGAGTTTTCGTTTGATGGCTGCAACTTTATTTTTAACTGAAGAAGAGAAGTGTACTTGCCCTGCAGGCTTACGTTAAAATCATTGAACTAGCAAAATATCGGCGATACATGCGAGGCACTGCAATTTCGGCTCGCGCAACCGGCAAGATAAACTAAATTCATTTTTTTCAAAAGATGTCAATAGCTCCTTCAGTAATTTAAAAACTCTCACGAGCTCCTTACCTCGGCTCGCCCAACGTACAGATGTGTGCAACAATAAATTGCAATCGAGACTTCCCATATCTTTGCAGATAATGAAAAATATTCTGGCTCTCAGCGGTCTTGACTTGATAAAATTGACAATTTTTATCACGTCAACCAAAACACTGCTGAAGTCAGAAGGCATTCCTTTTGAAACCAGCTGGTGACGGTGTATAGAACAGTGGAAGTTGGATCTTTCTAAATTTTCTTTTTTAATTCGCGACACGATAACTTTTATTGAGCCCATCATGCTTTTAACTCCATCAATGCATACGTACATACATTTTTTCCATAGAATTCCATTTTTAGTCATAAATAGATCTAAAATCTTGAATATTTTTTCTCCTGTGGTAAAAGTAGTTAAAGTTTTGCGGAAAACAAATCTTCTTGAACGGCTGCACTATAGACATAACCAACAAATGCAAGCAGCACTGCTAATCCTACTACTTCTGTCGATTTATCTATTGTTAGTCTGGCCTCGAAACACAGGATGTTTTTTCCAACTACGATAGGGTAATTCCTTCTCTTTATTTTTTCAAGCGCAAGAGAACTATTTCGTAGAATGTTTTTGGCACGTGACTCCAAGAGCATCAGGGCAGTTTTCGAGGCATGTCCAAGTAAAGTCAAAACCCAGGTAACTTTTGTCATACTTGTGCTTAACACCATTCTTCCTGGAAAGATGCTTCGAGTCAGTGGCTTGTACAGCAGGGTTGTTGCTATGTTTATTTGTACAGCAGGGTTGAATGACGGACAAGAAAGCACACACATATAAGCGGATTTAATGACGGACAGACAATTTAATGACGGAGAAGGCTTTCCAAAACATTCTGAAATGCCAAAGAACCAGGTCACAATTAACTGGAAAATAATCAATCAAGTTATCCCCTATAAACCAGGACAAAAATGTTGCAACCTGTGCTTACCCGAAAAGTTAGAAATACTACTAGCAAACCAACCAGCAACCTTCAACAAACGATCGGAACTTACAGGAAAATGTCGCTACAAAAACAAATTTAAACTAAATAAATTACCTACTTGATTTTGTATGCTTAAATTGACATTATTTTTGTGCGTGTGTGCTTTCTTGTCCGTCATTAAATCCGCTTATATTTTCCACTATCGTTCGCACCATTTTTTGCGCACTTTACTTTTTCATCTTATGCAATTTTTCTCATTATCTTTTTATTGCTTTGTAGATTTTTTTTTTCTTTTTATATCTTTCACCACACACCCAACTCGCCTTCCCTCATCTTCAATTGAATGCAAACCTCTATACTTGCATTTACTACATTTTGAGTTATTCTTTTTTTGTATGACGTCATAGGAATCGTATTATTTAATTAATTTAACTACATATCATTTATTCCACACGTATTTATTTTTTTACGAGGACACGTAAAAAGGAGAGAAGAAGACTACCTAGGGAAAAGGATGATGGAGATGGCGGTGCCAGGCAGAAGGAAAAGAGGAAGGCCAAGGAGAAGGTGGATGGATTTGTTGAGAGAAGACATGGAAAGGGTTGGAGCTAGGGAAGGAGACGAAGTAGATTGAGGGAAATGGAGAATACTGTGGCGCTGTGGCGACCCCAAGTAGGGAGAAGCCGAAAGAAGAAGAAGAAAAAGAAGAAGAATTTATTTTTTTACCACAAATAACTATATTTTTAATTTTCTAGTAACCACCTGACGATTCTAAGGATGAAACAGATTGTTGTGGTTTTTAAACAGTGATTGAATAAATTTTGTATATATATATATATATAGTTAAATTACAAAAGCCACGTGGAGAATTTTATTAAAACCTCAACTGTCTGTTTCGCCTTTTCGGCTTATCAGGAGGATATGATCACAAGAAGAATCACCTCCTGATCAGCCGAAAAGGCGAAACAGACTGTTGAGGTTTCAATAAAATTCTCTACATGGTTTTTGTAATCTAACTTAATTTAATGCTCTAAGTTTTCATTGAACTCTTTACTGACAGTCTTGCCAGTAAAGAGTTCAATGAAAACTTAGAGCATTAATTAAGTCCATTCAAACTATTATATGGTCCGCGCAGTATTTTTTGAAGCCCTCTGTCCCGAGTCTCCCAATTTTGGCAGAAGTCAAAGACGGATTTGATGTGAAGACCCCTTTTTTCATGTTTTTTTTCAAATTTTAGAGGTCACTATGATTTCGGGACAAAAAGTGGGGAATCTGAGACCAATTTCCTCGAGGACCTTTTTTTTTTTTAAAGATCACTATGATTTTGGGGCAAAAAGTGGGGTGTTTTGTTTGTTTGGCCCACCAATATTTTCGATGGGTCAAAATGGCCCTCGGCTCAAAAAGGTTGGACACCCCTGACATATATAATTAAATTTCAGATCCCAAGATTTTTTTAATTTAACATTAATTTTATTTTATTTGCCCCAACAGACTGTTTCGCCTGCCTGGGCTCGTCAGAGGGCGGTTAGAAATCTGAAAAAACGAAGCAAATGGATAAAAATACAGTTTAAACAAAGCGCTTGAATGCCAGCGAAAAACGTAAAACAACAACAAGAGAGAAACTACGGTTGTAGTATTGATCGATAAATGAATTTTATTGCCAAAAAGAAAGTTTTTCACGTAGCTGCTCTATTGTTTAAAACAGTGTTCTTCAAACTTTTTTCATCGCGACCCATTTTCCACGGTCAAATTTTTTCGCGACCCCTAAAAAAAGGTCTTCGTCTAGAATCAATTTCTGATTCCACTATTTTCGCCCAAAATCAAGGTGTTCTCTAATAAAAAAAAAAAAAAAAAAACGCCAAAAATCAAGGTGTTCTCCAAAAAAAAAAAAAAAGGTCTTCATCTAGAATCCATCTCTGATTCCGCTATTTTCCCCCAAAATCAAGGTGTTCTCTAAAAAAAAAGGTCTTCGCTTCCAATTAACCTTGTATTTCGCTACTTTTCTTCCAAAATCATCGTAATCTCTAAAAATCCAAAATTTAAAATCTCTCGCGACCCCCATTGAGCCTCTCCGGGACCCCCAGTTTGAAGAACACTGGTTTAAAAAAATGGGTAAATTTGAAAAGTTTGCATTAAAAATGCGTTAAAATTTTGATTAAATAGACTGCACTGAAAACTACGGCAAAAGGTGCATAAGAGATGCGCTCAAAAATAACAATTAACAGGCTACGAGTCAAAATTAAATTGGTAAAATTTTTTTACAGGGTCTAGTTTAAGAATTTCCTTAGTTTAATAAGTATGTAGTGTAGAGATGGGTTATTTTATGTGCTGATCAAGAAAGTCGGTAAAGGTGAGATGCAAAAAATAAGGTAAACCGAGTATGTAAATTAGTAAATATACGTACTTATTAAACTGCCGGCGTAATTAAAACTTCGTAATTTAAATTTACTTCGAACTCGACAATTTGAAACCAACTCCGAGCATCTATTTAGTTATTTTTTGGGATCATCCTGAAATATTTATAATTTTTTTGATAAGCATAAGTTGTACGTTTTTGAACCACACTGTATGGAGTTGCGTGGTGTAGGATTTTCTATCTTATTTCTGGCGATTGCCCTGATTGTTTGAATTTCCAAACGGATTTTGATAGCTCAGTGGAGTTAATTTTTCTATTGTCTTTAAAGGATTGGTTATGGTTATTATATGGGAGTTTAAATGATGTTTTGCAACTGCCGTAATAAAGTTTGTCTGTTTGACCAGTTTTTAGGGAGGCTTTGCATACTATTGAGTTTCTGCACCATTTTCCGTTAAGTGGACAATTTATGGCTGATCTACAGTTGCATTGTTTATATAAAACAATAAACATATAAAACATATAAAATAATACAACTATTTGAATATTTGAATTCTTATTCAAATAGATTCTATTTAAATCAGATTCCACCTGACGAGCCCGTCTTTGGCGAAACAGGCTGTTGTGGATTTTAAATTTTAAATTTTTATTCTGTTTTAGTATTTTCATCGTACTTTTAAATTTTAACATTCATTTTAGTCTTTCCAATTGAATCACTCTAGTGAAAAGTGTTGGAATCGTTTGAGTTACTGTCGCCTTTGTGACCGTAGTTAAGTTGTTCTAAGGGTCAGTGTTGACCCTTGGAGGTGCTAATTCTATTTTGAGAAGTGTTTTAGCCTGGGTGACGGACGAACTATTAAGTTTAATATTAGCCCTTGGTAGAAACGCAATTTAATTTCTCATGATGACAACATTCGTCACACTCTGCTTGAGGTCGAGTCTAATTCGAAGAAAAACCGATTGGAGTGAGAGGAAAAAAGAAACAAAACTAGTTGCTCAAAGAGATAAAAAGAGAAAAATACGCCGCTCAAATTTGGGCCCAAAGCGGGCCCAAATTTTTTAAAAAATTTTAAAAGTTGTTAAAAGTTGTTTAAAAAATTTTAACAGCTTGAAAAAAACTAAGTTTTTTTAAAAAAAAACTAGTTTCTCTCTAAAATTAACTCTTTCTTCCGAAAGCTTTTCATTTCATTTGACACTCTTTTAGAGAAATCGTCAGAGTAAGGCAGAAATCCGAACTTGATTATAAAGAAGAAAGCAGAGTTCTCATGGGCTGAAAGAAGTTAGCCTATGAGAGAAAAGATTAAAAAATTTTCAAAGAGCAAACGAATTCTTTTTGTTTACACAGAAGGGGATTAAGAGATTTAATGAAAGTCGCTTCAAGAGCAGAAAGGTAAAAAGAAGAGCGACCTCGAGTGAGAATAGAAAATTTTTGTTGTTGTAGTGAAGGGCGCATTGGGCATTGTCAAGAAGATGTTGACCAATGGCTGATTCGTGAAATTGTTCTAGACGTATGTTGACCTTGCAAGAGCGAGAAAGGCTTTGGCGGTTGTGCTGGCAGGAGGATTGGCGATGGATCTAGGAACGTGTTGTTTGATTCGTTTTCCTAAGCGTTGAGACGTGCAACCAACGCACATCTCAACGCAGTACTGTATCGCAGTGCCACTGCGATAGTCAATACGTTGGTCGCACGTCTCAATGCACATCTCAACGCACATCTCAACGCAGTACTGACAATATAAAGTAAACGTACTATTATTATACTGTACATTAATAGAGATAGAACTGGAGAGTTATTCATTTGATAAATTTTTTAAGGATGATTTCTGCTTCAGACTTTTGCAAAACAAATCGTGGAGCCCAAAGTGTGCTTGAAAGTTTTTTTGTAAATCAATATAATTTCTCAAATTTTCTTGCTCTAAAAACTCTTTATATTGTTTATGCAGCATTGCTGATTCATCATCAAACCTCATTTTTAAAAGATATCTTGAAAATACATTTTTCGCAAAATAGGATAGATAATTTTTTAAAATAGAAGAAACTTCATCAAGTTTTACTTGTCTATAACACAATTGCTCAGTTTCTCTTTTTCTTTTGCATCTACGTTTACCTTTCAACCCAAACAAATAAAATATAATATTGAATCTTTTTGTTCTGAAGTAGCCAGATTTGCACTTGATGGCAGCATATTTGTAAGCCATTTAAAAAATACAGCTTTTTTTAGTAATGTCAAAAAGACGACATAATAAGAAGGTTAATTAAAGTAAACATAAACTGTAAAGTAAGAAAGATGATTGCCTATAACTAGGATTTCAAATCTATTTAAATAAATTACCATAACTAAGTGCAATAAAAACAATAAACTTTAAAAAAATAATTATGTACTTCAATAGCACTTAATTTATTACTATTTAATAGTAACAATATTTTAGCAATTGGAATCCAGCTTAAAACGAATAGTCAATTACAACATAATTGTTGTTACCCGTACATGTTAAAGGAATTATGAATAATTTAAAAAGATTATTAGATTAAAATTATACTTTAATAACATTACAAAAATAAATAGAAGTAGAATTTAATTATGTTCACAAGATATTTCATAAAATTCCAAGTTAATAATCAATTAAGCAAACAGGACTACACAAAGTTTATTGTGTTCATAATAATATAATACATGGCAAAAAAATATTAATTTTAAAGTTGCCTGTAATAATCATACATGAATTACAAAATTTACTTTAATACTGAAAACTTGGACTAAAATACAAATTTTGCTTATATTTCTAATAGCTGTGTACAATGATAGAGAGTAGTCAGCATACTTTTATGCTGTCATTTTTCTTTCTTCAATAACCTAATATAATTTTTGACATTATGTGTATATATCAATTTACTATTATATTTGCAAGCCACATCTTCTAATTTTAACAATAGAACAGCCAGGAGCTCTTAAAGCTACTGTCATCAAGTATTTTAAGTCTAACTGGCTATTTTTTCTAAAAGAAAATAAATAACAAGAACTTAGAACTAGCCAACTCTTGCGCACGTGCGATAAGATTTTTAAACCAATTACCAGTCCAAATTATACCATGATTCAGTTGCATTCATTGCAGTTTAAGTATACATTCAATCTACCAATAAAAGCTTCAATGGATTGCGTCATTTCGCATCACTTTAGCTGAAAATTTTGAGCTGCATTTAAAACAGTCGAGTCTAAATTAAAAAAAAATCGATTGAAGTGAGAATAAAAAAGAAACAAACTTAATTGCAATAACAGATAAAAAGAGAAATACACACTGCTCAAATTTTACTAGCAGGTGCACAATTGTATTAGTTTCTTTTAATTTATCCAGATGCTCAGGAAAATTTCTTTTCAACCAAATAGTTTCTCTCTAAAACTATTCTGTTTTGTTTAATGAAAAATCTAAAATTATACAGCTAATTTAGCTTGCTGGATTTGTAGCATATTCTAACTTAAAAGCAATACAAAAGAAAATGTGCATATCTCATCATATATGCTTTTAAATCAATGAATCGATCAATCAAGATTTTATTTTCTCGTCTATTGCACAGCAGATATTCATAGTAAAACTCACACACGTGGTCAAAAAAAAAAAAAATCAGCGATGAAACGATATACGTTGAAACATGCGCCAATAAAAAGGTTACAAAAGTAATTATTTAAAAATGCATGGTCGCTGACTCTTAACACACACACACACACACACACGCACACACAATATGCACAAAACAAGTTATAAACAATCATAAACAAAACACCAAAGTAATGTTAATCGAATATAGAAATGAAGCATCATGCTATCAACCTGTAACTTAATTTTTAACTATTTCAACCAAATTTTATCAATCAAAGTCTATTTTAAGAGAAATTAATTTTTTTAGTAACCCATGTTTAGGGAGACTCACAGGTGCTACACCTTTTCCAAGGGTGACCTGGAGGAAGTTGTGGCAGGGTTTCCTCATTCGTCTCAACTTATCGAAGATAAGCTCCCAACCGGATGTAGTTTACTCTTATACCCAGGAGATCAGTGACTAAAAAAAATCAAATACTTGCAGGTCGAAACTTGTGGACTAAAAAAAACTAATGAAGTTACAATTCTTTTAAAAGCTGGCCAAGTTGTATTTAGTTTTCTATCTTTTTATCGTTTTCTATGAGCTATTGTTAAAATTCTGAGGATTTGATCCATCTGAGGAGTATGGGTTGAGATGTTTCTTAAACTTGTAACAAAAAAAAAAAAAGAAAAAAGAAACAGTATCTTTGGTTTGATAACGTTGGAAACCTTGTTAGCTGTATTAGATTGAAATACGAAGCTACTTTAGGAATATTTACACCTACTCTAAAATAAGAACTTGCTGGTGATATTGCTTTCTAAAAGATCTAAAAGATTTGTTTTCTCTAATTGTTGATGGTATTTTATTCCAAATTAATGGACCTATATAACTTAAAATTTGTTTTGTTACGTCTTTTCTAGAAAACAGGGGAAACAAATTCGATTTACTTCTTAGTTTGCCGAGATTCTTTGCTACTTAAACCTAATGTATTTTTATTTAATCAAGCTACATTCCTTCAAAGACCGCAGGCAAATGTTTTTACAATGCTTATACATAAAATTAACTATTTCTCTTTCCATTAATTGATATATTGATAATATGTTTTGTACTTTCAGTAAACTTTTGACACTATCTATATGTCGAATTCCTAAAATTAATCCAATAAAATTGTTTGCTGTTGACTGAAGCTTTTTAACTGTAATTTTATTTCCCTTACACCATGTTAAGATACAATATTGAAGGTGACTTTTTATTAGAGAATTATAAATCAAAAGTAATGTTTTTTTATTTAAATAGCTTTGAATTTTTGTGAAAATACCATAACAAACTTTTATTTTTTGTAATAGCCACTTCATGTGGGGTTTCCAACTGAGATTTTCATGAACAAAAACACCTAGAAATTTTATGCAAAACAGCTAAAAACTAGCATTTCTCAATTGGAGGTTAGTGTTCTATGGAATTTTAGAATGGAGTGTATGAAAAACAATATAATTTGTTTTGTTTATGTTTAATGATTATTTATTAGATGTGAGCCAATTATACCAATGTTTTTTAGTAGTTGATTGGCAACTGCAAACAATTTTTCAAAAGTTTTTTCACTAAAAAATATATTGGTGTCATCAATAAACGTTAAAGGTTTTCCTGTTGGAAAACATTTGGGGAAATCGTTTAATATATTAAAAATAATAAAGGCCCCGAGATTGAACCTTGTGACACCCCAGAACTTAAACAAAGACTTTGAAATTTTTCCATTAAATAGTACTTTTTGCAAACGATTACTTAAGTAACTAAGTAATAGTTGTAAAGGTAGCCCTCTGACACCATAGTGTTGTAGTTTTGACATCATAATTTTGTAATCAATAATGGCAAATGCTTTTGAAAAATCCAAAAATATACCTGTAGCTTGCTTTTCTTCAAAGCTCTAGTCATTTTTTCAACAAGTAGTGTAGTGGCATGGTTTGTTGAATGATTTTTTGTGGAAGCCAAAATGGTATTTATGAAAAAAATTTTGTTGTTTTAAAAAACTGACAAGTCGCCTATATATTAATTTTTCAAAAATTTTGCCATGATTGGAAGAAGACTGATTGGCCTGTAGTTTTTCATATCATGTGCACAACCTTTTTTAAATATAGGTATTACTTTTGCCACTTTAAAATTATCTATATATTAACCATTATAAGTGAAAGGTTAAAAACATGAGATAAGACATACAATATGTTTTCTGAGGTTGATTTTAGAACTTTTACTGGGATTTCTTTTTTAGACCTGATACAATATTTTTTAATTCCTGTGGACTTGTGAGATTAATATTCGGTGAATTTGAAGTTGCTGAATCGAGATACTTTTTGTGATTATGAGAAGTTATAGGTAACTTTTTAATAAGTTCACTAGCTACAATTGTAAAATAATCATTGAAATGATTGGAAATAGTTTGGGAATCATTTGTGATTTGGCGTGGCGTGGTCGGCAGCGTGGTCGAGTGGTTAAAGCACCGGACTGATGATCAACATGGTCTGGGTTCAAAACCCACTTGTGCCATTCTGTTGTGTCCTTGGGAAAGACACTTTACGGCACTTTCCCCTGCTTGGTGGTCTTGGAAAGCAGTTCTAAATTACAGTAATATCTCTACTAAATTACTAGCGGACAGCAATATCTTGGCATCTCCGGAAGCAGGTCGGGGTAATTGCCTACCCTATGTATTAGCGCCTCCGTCGCTTTCCTGCGAGTCAGGAGGATAAATATAGAGATAAAAATAAAAAATAAAAATAAATTTTATCGTTGATTTTAAATGAAGAACAAGTTTTTGTTCGAACTTTTCCAAGAAGAGTATTGGTTGTGATCCAAGTTTGTTTCATGTTGTTTTCTTGTTGTTTGAAAAGTATTGTATCGAATTCTTGTTTTTTTTCTTTAGCGCATGAAAATATTTGTTTCTAGCTGTATTAGCTGATGTTGATTCTATCATACAGTATTTTTTAAACAGTTTTTGTTTTTCTTGCAAAAGTTTTTTCAATTCTTCACTAAACCATTTCTTTTTTGTTTGGGCTTGTTTGAATTAAGTTACTGGAAATACTTAATCAAATATTTTCAAATATTTTTTAATAAAGATTTTGTATAAAACATCAGCTCTATTTTCATTAATTATTGGGCGTATGTCAATTTTTTCTGACTCTTGATTAAACTCATTAGTAATTGTTTTAGCGTTAAAACTTCTTTTATACACTGTAACTGTTTTATTAGTTTTATTTGTAATCTCTTTGCAGAATAGGGTACTGCTTTCAAAAGTTGTACCAAGATCAAAATATTAAAACTTTTTAATATACATATGAATGCTTTCTAAAGTCAATAATCTAGCAATGCTGAGACTGATGCTTTATATATACGAGGTCTGTTCAAAAAGTATCCGACTTTTTTGTATAAAGCACACAACACAATAAATTTTGCAAGTTTTATTCAATCTCCTTCAAAATATTCCCCTTGGTGGTTCACACACTTATCCCAGCGCTTCTGCCACTTCTCAAAACACTTCATAAACTCCTCCCCCGGAATGCTCTGAAGCTCCTCCGTCGCTTTTTTCATAATGTCTTCTCTTGACTGAAATCGCCTCCCTTTCAGAGTTGTTTTTAGCTTAGGGAACAGCCAGAAATCACACGGTGCTAAGTCGGGAGAGTAAGGAGCCTGTCTAATAAGTGGCATGCTGTTTTTGGCTAGAAAAGCTTGGACCACATGTGCAGAATGAGCGGGAGCATTGTCGTGGTGAAGCTGAAAATTCTTTGCTGCCCACATGTTTGGCCGCTTTCTTCGCACAGCATCACGAAGGCGACGTAGAATCTCCAGGTAGTACTCTTTGTTGATTGTTTGACCTTCTGGTGCGTATTCATGATGCACGATGCCACGGGAATCAAAAAAACAGGTCAGCATAACTTTCACATTGCTGCGGACTTGCCGAGCTTTTTTTGGGCGTGGTGATTCCGGATGCTTCCATTGTGATGATTGAAACTTGGTTTCTGGGTCATAACCATAAACCCAGGTCTCATCACCAGTGATGATTGTCTTGATAAATTCTGGGTCATGATTTGCAACATCCAGCATGTCCTCCGAAATTTCCTTCCGGAGTTCCTTCTGTTGCTCCGTCAGCAGCTTGGGGACAAATTTAGCCGACACTCTCCGCAGGTTCAAATCCTCAGTTAGGATTGAATGAACTGAGCCTGTGCTTATTCCCATTTCTGCAGCAATCTCTCGTACTGTTAAACGACGATCCTCCAACACTTTTTCACGAACCTGATCCATCGCCTCCTCGTTTCGGCTTGTGGATGGCCTTCCTGAGCGAGGATCACTTTCCACTGATGCACGGCCATCTTTAAAGCGTTTAAACCATTGCTTTATCTGAGTTGGGCTTAAGGCCTCATTTTCAAAAGCTTGTTGAATCTTTCGAATTGTTTCAACTTGAGTATCACCAAGTTTTTGACAAAACTTGATGCAATACCTCTGTTCGATGCGTTCTGTCATTGAAATGAAATTTTCTGAAAATCAAAAAACCGATGAACACGTACTACACGCCTGCACTAAATGCTTTACACAGAGAGATACGAATGACGAATCGGCCTGAAACGCTTCACGATTACGCGTGAATGTGTGTGTGTGCAGCCACGCTTTGCACGGGCAGTTTGCTCATACCTTATTGGCGAGAGGGAAAAAGGTCGGATACTTTTTGAACAGACCTCGTACCAGATATAATTATATAATGTTTTCTTTAAATGTAAATCTAGAAAAAGTTTGAAAAATTGGCCAGTGATTTTTCTAATACTGTAGATTTTTTTCTTTTTTCAATAAAGTTGAAAATCCTTTATTATTTCTTAAACGTTAAAAAAGCTGAAGGAATATTTTTTGCATTTTTCTGGTGTATATAGCCTATTATCGTTATTGGTTCATTAAAAACAAATTTGCTTAAAGAGTGTCTTGTCTTAATCTTAATAATAGTCTTGATTACATTTTTATGTATGACATGCGAAAAGTCTCATTTTTTATATCAAAAAGCATTTAAAAAACTTTGTCCATTATTTGCGGCACAATAAAAAAATGCATTCAGGCGGTTCAAGCGTAGAAGAACGAAAAATTAGAATTACCTGTAACGCCTAAATCAGAGATTCTCAAAAAGGCCACGGGGCATTCACCGGGAAGCCACGGACAGAAGCCTTTTTTAGTCTTCACAAGTCTTTTGACGCGAAAAAGAAGAAAACAAAGACAGTTCAAACTGTTGACTTTTTTTTGGTCTTCACTTGACTTTTGGGACAATATTTTAAACAGGGGGTCACGGGTGTTTAAGAGTCTTTAAAAAGAGGTCACGGACCACCAAAGTTTAAGAACCACTGACCTAGATAATTTATACAGGTAATTGTATGAAAATTTTAACTTGAAGCCGAATAACAGAAGATTAAATTTGATTATAAACTTACGACTCATTTATATGATTAGATTGACTACCAACTACAGTACTTTTATTGTATCTGCAGAAGATATTCATGTAAAACTCGACTCGTAAAAAACTACATGGTTTTACATTTTTCAGCCCTGCATAAAATTGTCTTAAAGAATTTGAGATTTTAATCTTAGGGGAATTCCCTTTCGAGGCATTACGTAATCGTTGTCTTCGCTACTTTTTTCTCTTTTGCTCTCCCTCCAATCGGTTTTTGTCAAATTAGACTTGATCATTTAAAACAGCTCTAGAAGTTCCAAATTAAATTTTTTTTAAAATTAGTTTTAAAATTTAAGAGAAAAGAACTTAGATTTATGTGAAGAAAATTGAGAAAAATTAAATACATTCAAAAAAAATCTTTAAAGCCTTGCGGAGAATATTTGCAGATAGGAACTGCAGCTCCTATGAACGAGCCGCCACTGTTTGTGTATTCTCTATAGTCAGAAACCGGGGTTTCTTTCTATTTGCTGAAAGACGTTTTTTGCTTCAGAGGAGCTTGCAGGGCATTGTTTAAATGTTTAGTTGCTTAAGGGTCAAGTGTTGACGCCTTATAAGATAATTTTATAGTGACATAGAATTGTTTGGACGAACTATTAAGTTTAATATTAGCCACCGGGATGTTAATTATACTTAAAGTTAGTCAGTACGAAGTTTGTTGAGTAATTATTCGTAGTTGTTGGCTCTGTGAATTGTTTGGAGTTTTGGGAAGCTTGAGAGTCAACCTTTACAAGAGTTGATCAAGTTCGTTCCATTACGTAAATAATAACTGTGGTTTCCTGCTATCTGTTGGGAAAAGTTGTCGCGAGAATCCAGTTGTACATAGCTAGAACTAATTGTTTAAGAACTTCAATATTGCGAAAAACTATTTCTAGAGCCGGCATAAATAAAAATAAACAATTTTGCTTCAGCGCTGGTATTTGGGTTACCTAGTTCATATGAAAAAACTTATTCAAGTTTTTTTTTTGACAAGCTAATTTTTATCTAAAATTGAAGTTTATCAAGTTTGTGGCGAAATTTCAAACGTTTTCAGTAAAACCGCATAAAGATGAGTTTTTTTTTAATTTCCAAGGCTGTTAACAATATCCGTAAGCACCCTATGTTATTTTTGAAGCACAGGGCACCTATTGGTGGTCGTTAGTAAATAATAATATTGAAGTAAACAAAGATTAACGTTATCAATTACAAAGCTTCAAGATACCATTACAAATTTTGAAATAAAAATTATTTTAACGCATTGTTATTTTGTATCTTTGTCAAAAATACTGTACATTATATAGTTAATACTAAAAATTTTTAAAAATTTAATTAATAAGTTGCCATAGACCTGTAATAAAAGACATTATCAAAATTATAAGGGTGGCAAAACATGTTACTAAAAAAACGGTAACTGCTAAAGCGTCATCAAAAACAACACAAGTTTTAATTTACAAGAAAAAATTTCGCGACAAACACATTTAAGATTCATCCCAAACTTCTTCCGAGTTGTAGTCGACATCGATTGTGTACGTCGGATGTGGGTTTGTTTTTGAGTTTGCTGGATCGTAGCTTTGAGTTCTGGAATGTGGTTTGGGTGCTAATGGGGCCGGACGAGAAGGTCGAGGAGGCCTCTTGGGTCTTACGGGAGATTTTACCGGATCTGGGCTAGTGGCACCGTAACTAATGTTGTCTTGTTGAAACTTTTTCGTGGAAGAACTTGCACTGATCTAAATGAAATAACAAAGAGGTTCATCAAACAACACTTGGAAATTGTTGAATATTTCGTTATTAGTTATTAATATAAGTAAAAATTTGAACTAAAATTTTTTTTACACTTTTTCAATATGAAAATGAACAATAATGATTAGTGCCATGCAATTAATAACTTTCGTGCATTAAGTTTCTACTTTGAAACTTACCTCTCTTTTAGATTTATTTTTGTTGAAACTGACAACGAAGCCTCGAAGTTTTTCTCGGCCTTTTTGTGTTTTGTACCAGTAAACGAATCCCATCGCAATGACACCAATAAGTACAAACAGGACAAGTATGAAAAACAAACCGGCGTCGGACAAATGACTCAAAAAATTATTGTTTGACGTTTTTGCTACAGTCAAGCTTTTGTCCGACTTCAAGTTTTCTCCTAAATAGAAGCAACAAAAAAAAGAAATGATTTAAAAATTTAGCGTCTAAATCCACTTTTTTAGAAGATTCTGTTTGAGGATGTCGAACCCATGACTTGCGCGCCATATTACGCCCGCGTAAAAATTTTCGGCAACCACGAGGTATTTTCCGGAGTGACGTAAACCAAATAAGGAAATGGTGCAATCCAAAAATTTAAACATACGACAAAACTATATTGGACCAGTAATGATTTTTTTCTTCATTTGAATTTAAAAGCAAAAAACTTTTTAATGCAAAATGAAGGCAAAAAAGTCTTCACTTGAAAACCCTACCGCGATGTTATATTTACTTGCATTTTTTTAAAAACCGCTCATACGATCAAGGTCATTTTTTTGATTAGTCGAAATGGCCGTTGCTTCCAAAAGCTTTGACGCAATGGAATAGTTTATGTTCAATCAATGTTGTTCAATTTAATTAATGAAGATTTAACTTGTCTGAACAGAAAAAATAAAAAAATATAACAACTTTTTCAGAAATGTTGTTTTTGAATTATGAAACGACCTATGTTCTGGAAAACTGTAAATGAATATGTCGTAGTTAGATTAGACAAATCGGAAAAAAAAATATCGGTTTTAAAATTTTTTTTCAAACAACTTAATTTCTCACTTTTTTAACACAGCATATATTGTTTCTACCTTGAACAGGTTTTAAATTAGTAACTACTACATACGGAATAACATACGGTATCAATCCGGTACTGACCTTCAGTGTTGGGCAAAATCGGAGTAGTAGTCGATGCCTCCGAACAAGGAACGGAATGAAGTTCCGATTCAGTGAGGGTGCTCATTAATCGGCCCGAGAGAGTGATGGGCCACGAGCAAGTGATATCGAGCTGACGATAGCTTCGGAGGCTCTTGTTGGTTGCTTTAACGAAATTATCATAGAGCGCAACATCTGGACAACACAGCCATGGGTTCGGTTCTTTTTTAGAAGAAAAAAATCGGGAATCCAATTCGAGTATTCCGTCATTGTCCAAGAGATCACGAAACCAGGCCGATGAAGGTTTTGCAAGTTGGTTTCCGAAAAGTGAAAGCTGCTCCAATTTACGCAAACCAGAAAAAGCTTGGGGAACAATTTCAGAAATCTGTTATAAAAAAGTTATAAAACTCAATTAACCTCTCTGCATAGGCAAGTTATAAGAAATCCATAGCTAAAATAACGCAATGTTTTTAATGTACCGGTAACTTTCTAAATAAAATTTATTCTATGTTTTCTTCTGTTTTCTTCTGTTTTCTCGACTCAACTAAGAATATTTTCAACGGATTGGCTTTGAAATAAGCTTTTCTTTTTATTGTAAAGTTCTAAATCAGTTGTTTGGTAAAAATCGGTTGTGGGAATTCTAATTTTGATCCAAGAAACTGATAAATAAATGGTTACTTCAAAAACAAAGAATTTGAGAACTGTGACTTCAATTTTTTATAGAAGATAAAACATAAATTAAGACCAAGGTTGTAATTAGTTCAGCAAAGCAATTCGTTGGTTACTTTTAACATTAATTGTGGTTAAATCAAGAAAGCATGTAGCAGTTGCTTAAAACAAAGCTTTAACTTTGCGTGAAGCCATGTCTATGAAAATTTAAATTCAAACGCTTTGAAATAAATAAAAGCGTCTATTTATAATTAAGCAGCTTTAAGCTTAGATTTATATTTTATTCCCTTATGCTTTTATATTTTTTAAGCGTTTGTTTCTCTCAGAGTTAGTACTTAGAGTTTCCTGCTGAATTTTCATTGCGAAATATAAATATTGCTTTCCGACAGCGTAAAACAATATTTTATTATGTTCTTTTTCAACTAAAATTGACTTTGAAAGTACAAGTTTCAAAAAATCCGATATATAGATATATAGATAGAAAGACATAAAGAAGTCCGATATTACTTTCAGATCACCGAATTGTTTAGAAAAACGTTTTACATAGTTGAAGTGAAAATTTTTTGTAATTCGTCTGAATTCTGTTTTATATGGAACAAACTTTTAAAAAGCAAGCATAGACAGATTTATTTTTGTCCTTGTTACTCATAAGGATACCACAGCATGATGATAGCCTATTCACAGAAAAGTACTACCGTTTTATTAAGCTTTATTTAGCAAATAACCTCGGTGCTATACTTTTATTTTCTTTCTTTTTCTCTTTCTATTTTTTAAACAATTTTATAATGAGGTGAAGCAACCTTGCTTCTATATTATACAACAAGTCACACCTTTCATCGCTGATTAGCAAGTCACAACGTCAACTCGTTTTGTTGCTTCTTCCTTTTTCTAACCCCGTATTTAACAACACACAAACTTCTCAACATTTTGTTATTTTGTTCATGTGGCGGAGCAGAAATAAAAGAAAACTGAACTGAACTGAACTGTTTCTACCGTAAATGTTAGCTACATTGCTGACGAAACAGTGCAAGCAACTGCCAGTGTGCCATCATGCTGACTTATTATTTGTTGAGGAAAAATTACAGGCTCTGCACTGTAGGCAGCTTTCTTAAAGCTGTTTTTTGTTATTTTAGTAAAAGTATCATAAATGAGAATTAAACTCAATACTTTGCAGAGATTAACAAATATTTAACTTTTTCTATAAGAAGGAAATGAAAATTGTTGTTAAAAATACAAACCAAGCGACAATAAAATACACAGTATTTTTTGGACTTCTTAAAAAATGAAACATCTTTATTGTTGTTAACTTTATTAAAGTAGATGCTGAAAATCAATCAGTTGAAGGCTACATTTAGCGGCAAAATATCTATCATAAAAAGATTTTCAACTGCTGTGTCTTGAAAAAAATGTGGTTTATTTACTTTACCTTGTTATTTGCCAGCAGCAACTCGGTCATATTCACTAAATTGATAAATTGCCGCCCAACACTAGTCAACTTGTTCTCTTCGAGGTCGATTTCCCTCAGATTTGAATTGAAAAGAAAAGGCTGGCTTGATATGGTAAAGATTCCAGCATTGTTCAAGTACAAATATTTGAGTTTTCTTAGTCCGTAGAATGTTTCATCTGTAATTGCTGCAACACACAAACACAGCTGTATAAAATCTTTTTTAAATATTTTTTGTTTTTTGTAATAATTTTCCAGCGCAATTAAATAATATCTAGTGATTTTTAAACTTTTTACTACTTTCTTTACTTTTTATAAAAATAATGAGAAAAGCCCAGACACGAGAAATTTGCTGAGCAGCAGCTGATACAGTATAATTTTTTATAATATTGGTTAGAAGACTTTAATTGATAACAATTTAGTAATAAAGTATTTGCTTTATATCGTTTTAGAAAAAACCCTTTTTTTAAAATGTATATATAATTGTACAATATGAAATGGATTTATTTTGAGGAATTTGGTACTGTCAGTCATAGGCTAACTAATAGTTTTATTAATTTTAACTTACTGGAAAGTTAAATATGTTTTAACAAAAAAGCTAGAAAATCGCATTCAATGCTACATTGGTTTTACATTATAAGGAAGTTAATTTGACCAAAAGCTTTTGGTGATGTAATGACATACTGTATAGTCATATGATCAAAGCCCCTATAATTTCCATCAATGGAAAAATTAAATTTGTGTTCGTCTGACGTCATATATATCACATGAGAGCTAGAAATTTTGTAGACTGAAAAATGAACATAATTTTTAAATTTTGCAATACAGTAAAACGGAATTCCCTTTTACGAAAAATGTGTAAACAAAGTGTTTTTCAAATACTTTTTCATATTATAGCATTTATATTAGTAATCTACAAATTTTAACCCTTTGTCTACCGACGGTAACTCTAGTTACCATCTTCAAATTTCCCTCGTATTAAACAACTAGCGCAAGAATAGATGTCAAACAGCTGTCGGTGACTCAGGTTACCACCTTGTTAAATACTTACTAAATTAACTTTTTACATAAAAGACGACATAAGCTGTATATATGTGCCTAATATGAATAAAAATTGCACGTATACTGTATTCATAAAAACCGCATATCCCAATTATGGGAGGCAAAGGGTTAAAATTAAAACAAAATTAACTATAGAATTCAAACAAATAAATTAGTTAACTTTCTCCTTTAAAGATAATGACACTTTGATCTTCTAAATATTATATAAAACTTATACGTTTTGAACTAAAAATTACTTGAAATGAATTGAAGTTGTAATAGCAAAAAATCATTTTCAAACAAAATTGTCAAAAAGAAGTAGTTTGCGCATGGACTATGTTTCTTGCCTATTCCATTTTTTAGAGAAACCGATTAGAAATTTAACAAGATAATTTATTTTTTTCAAAATTGTACATCTTTTTAGAATTGATAGTAGATGATAAATATTCACCTCTCTTTCATCTGTCTATTTCGTCACAACTTTTAGTTTCATTTGCAAAAGTTCTTATAATTGCAATTAAGAGCTGCTGGTTAAGACAGCCAACCAAAAAAAGTGTCTTTTCCTAGCTCACGGCAACAAAAAGAAACCAAGTGGTGGATTGATGCAATGTCAATCATTAAAGGCGTTGGACTCTTTTCAATGATCTATATTTCAAATCTATTTTTCGTGTTGGTTAAGAAACGAATTTTTCGTCAAAGTTTTAAATTTAATCGATGGCTAAAGTTTAAAATATTCCCTAAATGAAAAAATCTTGTTAAATTACCATTGCAACAAAATTGCAAACAAACGTATTTAGTTTCAAACGGAAGCTTTTTTTGTGCAAATACAGTATTTTAATTACAAAAATTAAAAAAAACTTTGCGTAATCTACCTTCAATGCGGTTGCCACTGAGGTCGAGCATTACAAGTCGAACCAAGGAAGAAAAAGCTCGGTCTTCAATCGCTACAATTCGATTGTGCTTCAAGTAAAGTTGTCTTAGACGCAAAGCTCCAAGCGGATCAACCTGAAAAAAAGTAAAAGAGTTTTTTTTTTGAAAGCTTTTTGAAAGCTCAAAAAATCTTTTTATGTGCGAGTTTATTGAATAAAAGAAATAAAATCCCAGAAAAAACAAGAATTTGCACAAATTTTGAAGCAACTATAGATTCTTTTTAGCGTTAAAGCAAACAAGCGTTGTCGATTTTGCTATTTTATATAAACTGTTAATCGTATTGATCAAAAGCTTAAAATCAAATCAGAAAACTGCGTTTTAATATTAGTTATTTTACCTCATGCTTTAAGAGAATCTTTCCAATAAAGTTATTTGAAAGGGTCAAGAACCTTGTTGATTTGGGGAGTGGGCTTGGGATTTTTGCGACATTAGAACATGTCACGGAGTTACTACTTTTGCATGTACAGTGCGGGTGACAGTCGACATCTTGACATTGAAGATAAGGTAATATCATAAGCACAATTAGTACAACCGACACAAACACTTTGCAAATCATTCTTATTAACCTTAATTTTTTCTGCAAAATGTATAGTTTCAAAATTTTTTTAAAGAAATATCAGTCAGTGAACTTTTCCAGAACTATTAATATATGGAAACAAACTATTTTTGACTTATTCCTTTTATATATACAATTTTGACGACTTTGCAAATTTCCGACTTTATGAGAAAGTAAATCGTTTTTACAACCTACAGCTACAAGGGCGGTCTTTTAACTTTTAAATAGAACTTATTTACTGATTAAAGAATAAGTAAATTTAACTGCAATAAAAATATTTTTAATGAAATGTCTTCGACTGACCATTGTTTTATGAACCACTGCAACTACAGCGTGCTCATTTCAGAATAAATCGGCATGAAAGCGACCAAACGAACTGTGCCATCTTTATAAAGTTACTTTAAGCCAAAGCATGAATTGAGTCATGAATTTCAGCGAAAGCTATCAAAAGATTTCAACTGAATGACTGACGTAACAAATTTACAAATGCACATAATTTTTTCTTTAAACTAAAGGTCGTTCCCGATTTTGTTTTTAAAATCTTGAAAATAATGTCACGCTTGTCCATTTATAGTAATGAAGAAAAAGCCACTTTATATCTTTCAGAATTAAGCTGCAAAAATTAACCAACAGGCGCTACAATATTCATTAAACCCACTTCTAGAACCTTTTTTGTTTATCGACTTTTGATCGAAGCTAACTAAACTTTTCACAAATTGTAACTTTCTTTTTTACAATTTAATACGACAACACTTTAGTTTTCTTAAAATCGTTAGAAATAAATCATTGTTAAGGTGTGTTGTTGGTTTTGTTGGTTTTTATTGCAAGGGGCGCAAACTTGGCGAACCACTGATTCGTTTGGCCTGAACTTATGGTCCGTCGCATCTATACCTTAGATCAAAAAATTGATTTTCTTTTAAAGCATTTTTTGCTTTTGTATAACAATTGTCCGAAACCGAAAGTTTGTTTTTAATTGTTGTTTTTCGTTTTTTTCTTTTTAACTTTTTTGTTTTTTATTGTACGTAATGAATTGTCTTGAAACAGTCTTTTCAACCTTTTGAAAGATTTCTTACTTGCTCTTCTACTCTTTTTCGGTTTTGAGATAAGCGATAATGTTTTAATAACATGATTTACTTGTTTTTAAAAATATTTTTTGTGTTTTCTATAAGCTGTTGACCTACTCTTTTGGGCTGTTTTTTCCTCCACTAACTTGCAATGTTTCCGATTTAGCTACTTTTTTTTATTTTTTCCACTCTATGAACTGTGAACTAACTTTTCCCAACTTCGACCCATAGAACGGTGCAGATCATTTGTATTTTTTAGGAGTTTATTACCCGTATGATTTATTTGCTTATCTATATTATCGGTCTACTACCAAATTCAAGTTTTTTTTATATCAGTTTTGCCAATACTTAAAGATTGTGAACCACTGCTCTAAATTGTTTTTTTTATTTGCTCTTGTTGATGATACCAACTGCAGTTGATAAAATTACTGAAATTTAATTTACTTTTTTTAACAGAACCAAATCAATTCGTCCGTAAAAATAATTTTTTTTAACGCTATAACTTTTGCAAATCTTATTTTACTCTATAAATTTTAATAACATTTTAATGAGAGAGTAGAAATTTTATAACAAAAAAAAACACAAAAAACATATGGGGCTAGTTTCATTTTAAAATTTTTCATCTTATCATCTATTACATTCTCCTGACTTGCAGAAAAAAGTCGGGGGCGTTAAACTTAGAGCAATTACCAAGTGATTACTCCGAACAATTTTTTGAATTTATTTCTGCTCTGTTAAAGCAGCCAAGAAGAAATGAGTGCTTTAAAGTGTTTTTTAAGACATGACAAAATTTGAGAGTAGAATTTGAATCCAAACCACGTCGATCGTTGCAACTATCCAAACCACTGAACAGCGCATTCAATATCAAAATGTGGTAACATTTCTTCCATGTTTATGAAAGACACTAGAAAAAATAAAACGAAATAAATTGGTAAACTCGCTTAGCATAGCGAAACGTTTCATGAGTTGGCTGTGCTAATCTTTACAATATTACGCTTTAGCAAACAGTCATGGCATGGTTTTTGTCACAATGGTGGTTGGCAACACTATTTCAGATTCGGCCGGGGGTAAAATCAAATTTAAATTACTTGCGGCGCCATAAAAAGGATGCCAACACATTTACGGGGCAAAAGGTGTTTTTTAAAAAATGTTTTGTGTCATATCAAAATTGAGCCGTAATACAAAAACAAGAAGTTGAAAGAACGTTTTTTTAGAACATAGTTGGCTTTTTAGAAGATAGGATACAACTCTGAATTTTGTCGGCAGCGGGGTCGAGTGGTTGAGTGTACCCTTATTGTTATTGATATGGTCTCGGTTCAAAACCTACTTGCGCCATTTTGTTGTGTCCTTGGGAAAAAATCTTTATGGCACTTTCTCCGCGCCTTAGCAATCAACTCTAAATTTCATTCATATCTCTATAAAACACAGATTGTAGCTTTTATCTTTTCTTTATAATTATATATTAAAACTCCTCCATGATTTATCAAAAAAAAAATTTCAACCAGAGAGCGATATCTTGGCATCTCCGGAAGCAGGTTGTGGTATTTGCTTGGCTTATGTATAGCACCTCCGACGTTTTCCTGCAAGTCAGAAAAATAAATATAGAGACAAAATGAAATGAAGTAGTAAATGATAAAAACGAAAATACACCATGTTGATGCAAATTGTAAGTCTTGTTTTGGTATCATCAAAAAAAGTATTTATATTTTAACATTGAAAAGTTTTAAAAAGTAAAAAGCACAATTGTGAACTTAAAGCAAAATCATATTCTACACCACACTTTTTTTTTAACAGCAACTTTTAAGATGCTAGAGTTCCAACAAACCAAACTTTTAAGTTTTCAACGCAAATTTTCATGTATTACAATTTTTAAAGCATTTATTAAATAAAAATTTAAATATCAACAAGAACCAAAACATCGGCTTCATATCGTTATTTCCTTTTAGGAGATCTTTTAAAGTGCATTCGTACTTTTGTCCTATTTTGCAGTAGTTCTCAACCTTTCTAATGCTGCTGCTCCTGATGACACTATTTTTTTCAGAATATTTTCAAGTCACACCTGGCTTATTGAAAATTTTCATTTATAAAAGTATTTCAATCAAAAGGTAATAGAAATGTATCTTAATCAAATTAGGAAATAAAAAGCGAGCAAAATTGCCATTTGATATTACCTAATTGAATTCGAAAGTTATTTTGCTTTTATCGATCATTGCGACTAGCATATAAAAAACATGAAATGTATTAAATCTAATTTTTATTTCTGAAAATTATAAAAAGTGCAAAACCTATCAATCAATAAACAAAAAAAAAATTTTGTTTACTAAAACGAAAACTTGATTAAATAAATTCTACCGTGTGATAATTTCAGTAGCTTAAAGTTAAAACAATTGCGGTTGTTATTGTTGTTGCAGCATGAAGTAATTTAGTGCATTTCACTTCCTGAAACACATTTTTACTTCTGCTCTGCTAAGGGCACAAAAAAAGCCACTCCAGGTAGACTAAGCATCGAACTTCGTTTCTTTGCTTGCAAGTCAGAGTCTTATCAGTTTACTACATTGAGGTAACTCGCCGAAAAATTTGGAGTATTTTTAGAACAATTGACCTTGGACAAACCAAGCTGTTTTCCGAGTCATTGATAAATCATGGAAGAGTTTTAATAAATAATTGTAAAGAAAATAGCTAATTTTCCCCGAACAAATTCTCCTGCGCAAAGTAGTTTTTTGAAAATATTCTTTTCCACTTGTGAATGTGAGTCAGTAAATATGTGCTTTATGACGTCGACATTGTTTAATTAATTAGTAGTGAAAAAATAAAAGCAACAATTCGTGGGCGTTGTTTTGAATATTTGAAACGTCACTGCACATAAATTAAAGCTGTTCTGTGTTTCCTTATGTACAACTTTATTTTTAGGACACTTCTGGAATGATAGAGTTATGAATAAGATTGCCATCTGAGGTGAAAAAACAAACATAATACTAAAAAAGTTTAGAAAAAAATACATTGGTTTTGAAATACAAATACTGTAGTTAAACAAAAACTTAAAATAAGAAAATAAAAAAAAGAAATTGCATATTTTTAGAATACCTGAAAATTATAATCGTGCATAAAGCTTATTTTTGTAAAAAAAAAAAAATTCAGCTTATAATTGATAGAAGTCGCGAATGAGAAATGTATCAGTATAACGCTTGATGATTTAACAAAAAGCAAGTTGACGATATTTTGTTATACTAGTCAATTCTACAAACGGATATCCTTGTGTCTAACCATTGTGTTGCCAAATAAGAATGTTTCAGTGGTAAAATTGTAGGAAAAAGTCTGTAAGTTCTCAAAAAAACTTTTTTTTTGCCGAGATTCCACAGAAAATTGCTTTTTCAATGGTATCTTCCCGCGTTCGCTTTTTTTTCACAAGTCGACTACCAAATCAAACTAATCAGTAAAGAAAAGAGTCTTTTGTTTGATTTTGTTTTACAGAGTCAAAAATAACTTCTTTTTCAGAAATTCTATTTTTCGTCCCACTAGGCTTAAAATCTGGAATGGATGCTTGAAAATTGAAGCCCAAATCCAAGTCCAAGTCCATTGCAATTCGCTTTGGTTTTTTTTCCTCAATTTCTTCTTCTTCTTTTCTTTTCTCTCTTCTCTCTTTCTCCATAATCTGAAAAAGATTAGTATATTAAAGTTTGTAGTTAAAGAAAGAAGTTTAGACATAAATGTTTTTTTTTCCCTTTACCTTTCTTTGCTTTATTTGGTTATAAAAAGGTTACAATCTTTAAGCAATTAAATTAGCCAACTTATTAAAACTTTTGAACATGACATGCAAATTTTTTCGATAATCAATTGTGTATTTTAAATAAAAACAATTCTTAAACATTGAAATCTTTTTCAAAAAGAATTTGATGGTTTTGCCGGGCGATGTATAACCGCAGATAGATGACTAAAAACTATTGCGACCATACTGAAAGGCACGTGAGTTTGAAATAAGCCTTTTAATAGAGTAAATCTCGACATTTTTGACAATCATTTGATAAACGCAATTTTACTTTATCACGATAAAAATTTGTAATGTTATATCACAGGTTGCTTGACTATTTAATAAAATTACAAATCAAATATTCAGATATATCAAAACGTAATCATAACCATTATAGTTATTTTAATGATCAAGACTCTTCCTAAGTGCCATTCATAACTTTTAAAACCAGCAATAAATCAAGATAGATAAACGTTTTTATTAGTTCATAATATTAATAGTATTTTTTTCTTTCATTTTTTTTTTGAAGAACTCTTTTGTTTTTTATTGTAATTTTGTTTCACGAGCCATAATTCCAAAAAGTAATTAAAAAGCTGTTGCTTTAGCAAAAATCTCTTTAAAAAATAAATTAATTCAAAAATTATTTTTTGAATGAAGCTTAAAAGTATGAAAAATTGGCCTAAAATTGAAAAAACTGATTTTAGAATAAGAAAATTGTCAATACATTGCTGCTACCTACTTATGACGTAATACGCACGGGTAAACAAAGTAATTCCCAACAACCACATTGAGAATATCCTTGTCAAGTGTTTACCCATTATAACGCCATTTATGAATGTGTGAAGATTAAATCGACGATTACTCTAGACTTTGAACTGTGGGACAGTCGAGAAAAGTTTAGAAGTATTTGGGTAAGACCAAGTAATCTGAGGACTTACTACTACAGTATGGAGAAAATTTTTGTATTGCGTGCAGAATGTTACACAACGATTTTAAAGTTTAGGCTTAACATATTCTTTTAACAACATTGAAAAAGGAAACAACAAAGCTTTTGTAAAAATGGATAAAGTTTTACCCTTAAGACTAACTATTTTTATGTGCTGATGCTCAGTGGTGGATATTCAAAGTTAGGGGTGCGAAAAAAACATGGCTTTGATCTCGTATTTTTCTTTTTTCTCCCAAAATCATGGCGATCTCTAAAAAAAAAAGATCTTCACTTCGAATCGATCTCCTATTTCTAACTTTTCGTCCTGAGGTATTTTCGAGGAGACCCCCTAAAAAAGGGGGGGCCCCGAGGCAACTGCCTCATTCGCCTCACCCAATATCCACCACTGCTGATGCTTCCACTGTGCGGTTTGTTGCAATACTCTACAGAAACCTGGTTTTTTCTTTTAAATAAATTATATTGCGAACCCGTGTAGAAGGAATCTAATCTTATGCTTAAATCAAATCGTTAAAAGATTCAGTTTTTAAAAAAATAAAATTAGCAATTATTTAGCTTGATCTTTTTAAAAAATGAAACCCATTTACGTCCACGTTTTTTTCTTTGGAACTGTAATTCAAGGCAACTTATTTGCACTTTCAGATTACAACTCACTGTAATTTTTTTCTTTTTTAGTGACAATTATTTTATTAGTGTCTTGTTTTATTTCAGATAAATGGATAATTTATAAATAGAAATACTTGAGCAAATAAATTTTGTTAATATTTATCAATACAGATATTGCAAAAAGCGAGTTTGTTTTTAGGACATTTTTACCCGCGTTTAATCAGGCACACATAGCTTTAATTCATTAGGAGGTATTCATGTAATTTTTTCACAATTTTTCTAAACTTTTTTGTAACATTTTACAAAAAAATATTCATTAATATACTTTTTTGTATAGTTTTATATTGGAAACACTAGGCAAAAGTATTGCCGTTGCAAATTGTAGGCTGTGCACTTGTATGAGTAATGAAAGAATACGTACTCTAGACCAGCGGTCGTCAATTTTTTTTAGCATCATGGACGACGAAACGTGTAATTTGTTATTTGGCTGACCACAAATACGAATTAAAAAAAAAAACTACTATGAAGACTAAAAAAAGATCTTCACTTTTACAATTCTCGATATTTCCTGTCCGTTGCGTAAAAAACGTTCAAAAATCAAGAATAGACTATAAAAAAAGCTTTTAAAATAACCTCAAAAATAAATTTTTCGGTTGTGTGCTTTTTATGTTTTTTCCATGGACTTTGTGTCTCATTCAAATAAATAAATAAATAAATAAATAAAGTTTTACTAATATAAATCATTGCTCAAAATCCTTTGATTCGGATTGATTAGAGTTCTTCAGCTTGTGGATTTGTTACAACTCCGATTTTTTCTGCGGATTACTGCAATTTTAGTTGGCGACCACTGCCCTGGCCTAGACAAAGGGCTTGTCCTTTTTTGTGACTAATTGTGATAGTTTAGTGTGGACTTTGTACACTGTGAATAGTTCTTCATATAAGGTTAATTCTACTGGTTAAAATTGTTCGATAGAAAGAGCCGATTACTATTAAAAAGTAATTTAAAGCTGTTTCATTTTCGATTTTTTTAAAAAGGATTATTTATCTGGATTTAACATTCTATACTTAATTGGTCGAAATCGCATCAATGACAATGAACTCTATGTATCTTTTTTTTAGTTACAATGCTTGCGTAAAAGGTTGCGGGGCTTTTTACATGCTTTGTTATTTTTGGTAAAATGAAATATTATTAAGGTTAAAAAGAATAAAACACTAAGAATAAAGCTTTTTAATGAAGAAATCCCGAACCTCTAGAACAATGTTTTCCAATCTTTTGTATATGGCGGTGCACTATTTAGCTATTTAAATTTTCGCGGCACACCCATTATATTGCTTAATAATACAAAGGTCTTCACTGAAAATTTCTCAATGATTTCTCAATTTTCGTCCCAAAATCATGGTGATCTCTAAAAAAAAAGGTTTCGTATTACCGAAATACGAGATCGATGCAAAGTGAAGAGAGCTCCGCGGCCCGTACTTTGGATACCCCTGCCCTAATTGGTCACTTTCAGAAATCTCTTACGACAAACCTGGAGACCTCTCACGACATACCGGTTGGAAAACACTGCTCTAGAATCACAAGCAATTTTCGGGGGTTGGGGTTGGGAGGATATATGTAGCATGTGTTTGATTTTTTCATGTAACAAGTATAATTCAGAAATACTTTTTCTGCTCACGAAAACAAATCAAGTAATATAGGCCAATGATTTTGTTTAAAGGAACATTTATTGGTCAGAGGCAGCAAAATCACAAATTTCTGCAAAAGTTTTGCAACTAGGCTGTTCAGCTACAAAAAAATAATTTTATAATTTAAGCAAAAGCTTTGTCATTAGTCGCTATTTATCTTGGACGCAAAACACAATAAAAAATGAAATATGCATGAGCTGACGATTCATGACTTGCTTAAATCGTGAACATTTTTATGATTTGTCTGATTTGTTGTAAATATCAATAAATTTTTGTAAAAGTTGAATCTTGATTTTTTAAAAAATTTTTGCGAACTTAATTGGGATGCGAACTTAAAACGGTGCGGACTTAACCGGGAGATTATTGTATTTAATTACCGACCAACCTGCTTTCCCATATTGGCATCTCAAAATTTGTAATGCCCTCAATTAAAAACAAATTGAACTACTAAATATTTAAATTTCGTACATCTCGAAATCGGACTTTCTTTGCGAGTAATTAATTTTTAAAATGTTTTGCTTAATACCAGTGAATTTGATTTTAAGATCGACTCATATTAAAACAAAACAGATCCGAATAAAAAATTAAAACAATTTTGTGGCAGCTCATTAGGCTTTGATTAGTCCCGAGGCGAAAGAGACAGCTAATTGATCTGCGACGTGGGACTTAATAGTATTGATTATGACGCAGTGGAAGTCAACAAAGATAATTGTTACGACAAGGTGTTGCCGTTTAGGAAGGTTACACAAAAGTACTAACAAGGTAACGGGTATTGAGACACCACATCATATTTGGATGAGAAATAGGATTTTTCAGAACATTTGTTCAAATTTGCAAAAATTTGTCAAAAGTTAAAATTTTCGCTCATGGCCACAGGTTTCCCATCTCTAATATAATGCATACTCTCACGCTATGTCTCATTTTATTAAAAAAAATTGTCGCGAAATCTTATTTACGCTCTATTTTTAATAAGATCCTCTCATAAACGGGATAAAAAAAACAGGTTTTACGGTAAAAAAGAGGTTGATAAAGTATGTTCACACCAGCAATCCGCTGAGTCGTTCAACTCGTGAATTAGAGCATTTACTGTTAACTTACTGTCGGGTTTTCGTATTCAACAAATTGTTGTTTTCTTGCTTTAATTTTTTCGCCAACAGTCAAATCTTTTGGAATCATTACTTTTACAAATTCTTTCTCTGATCCGTTGTCATCCATTTCAAATAAGTCTAAGTCTATATCATCTAACGGAAGGATTTTTCCGGCCGATGTATTTTCTTTGTGCGGTTCGACAAACTCCTTTTCAAGTGATATCTGTACACATATTTGAACGATAAAACAAAGCTAATATTTTAATTAAATCTATTTTAATGAACAAAAAAAGAAAAGTCTGTCAGTAAAATGCTGCCAAACACAAAAAACTTAATTTAATTAACAGCAGGTTAGTTAAAATTATGAAACTTGTGGAAAAAATCATTTCAGAGAAAATTTATTTAAACTAATTTAAATAATTGAGGCCAATTCATTTTTGGTTTCTTTAAAATTTCCTGCCAATTTAGTTTTAAAAACAGATTATTGCAAAACATTAATACGAATAATTAACTAATTATGTTTGCAAGTGGCAATGCATATGATAGCGTTAAGATTGGAATGCTAAAATTATTAACGCTAACAATAAAAACAAAACTTACTTTACGAAAATTAATTGCTTCATTTTAAGTGTTTTAAACTAATTAAGTTTATCGCTTTTCAGACCCAGGATAAGTGAACCAGCAATAAGTCGTTTAAAAAGCATTTAAATAATAGATAAAAAAATCGCAGCTGGCAAAGCGTGCAAATAAAAGTTTTTAATTTACATTTTCGTGCTCAGGAGGGTTGGAGCATCCGCATCACGACTAATTATAGAACTGGTGGCCGGGGCATGACCAGGGTCTTTTGGTTTAGTAAAAGTTTGAGAGGTTCAACTTTGCTCTATAAAATTTCTTGTCTGATGCAGCCTAATTCAAGTTTTGCGCAACTGTTACTAGAAGACTTTTGAACAAAACATTAAACGTATGTCTAATTTAAGCTGCATAAAATCAACGGCAGAAATCATCGACACAGGAAATTGCGTAACTCAACCACGAATGGCCTTACAAAAGTCTATTTTGAACTTTTGCGGCAAAAGTCAACTGCACTCAATTTAGAGTAATAAACAAGAAGTATTTAGCATTTACTTTCCGTTTTTCTTTCCTTTCTTCGTTTTTATTTAGAGAAAATTCATCTTTAAAATAAGGTACCGGAAGTGTTGGTTTACGTTCGGGTTTAATCATTTTGTTTGCTTTTTTATAACCAACTGCTAACTGCTTGTCCTTGATAGCATCGTCTTCTCCGTAAATATCAGAAAAAACTTCGTTAATATAGTGAACAGGATCATGGGTTACAGAATTTCTGTTTTCTAAAATTAATATTTTAGGTCTTTAAAAACTAACGGCAGTTATTGCTTACAAAAAAATTTAAATAAGGTAAAAAAAAGTTATAAAATCACAAGATAACAAAAAACTACTTTAACAGACAACAATAGCTTCATTTCCTTAAGAGAATTGATTTTATGATTTCTTTACTGATTTTTTTAGGTTTAAGAGTGTTTTTTATAGGATTTTAAAAGCGGAAGGGGTTCGAAAAGAAAAAATTTAATGAATATGCTTATATTGTTGCCCAGTACCACATTTTCATTTTAAAACTGTTTAAGTCCTTCATATTTTTCATATTCGTAAAATTAAAAAAAAACTTGCCAAAGTTTTTGGCAGGTTAGTTACAGTAATATAAGTCATATTTTGTTTTTAAACTTTTATGATTATAACTATGCATCAGGTTTCACTAGACAAATAGTTTTAACAGCATACCGTTTTCTTTCATAAAAATAAATTTACGGTTTATTTTGCTTAAAAAAAATCGAAAATTTTTTTCGTACCGTTGCCGCTTTCAAGATAGTTCTTCATGCTTTGAACTTGCTCGCTTAGCATTGTGTCGTACAACCAGGAAGGATAATGATTGAAGCGATTCTGCTGGTCATTCGGGTGAGATTGTGTGATTGCACTCACATTGACGGTGGTTTTTGAATTATGCGTCAACAAGGTTTCTCTTCTTCTGTTTTTTCTTGATCTTGAATTTTTGCAATGTTCCCAACAAAATCCAACCAATGCAATGACGAACACCAGTCCAAGAACGCCCCCGAGACAAGAAATGAAAACTGTTTTTAGACAAACAACGTGACATGCTACGCATTTGTTTTTAAAATATTTTTTATGGCTGAATTTGATCGTTTGATGTTAAGCAATCGTAAGAAATACACATGTTGCAAAGTTCACCAAGTTAAGCATATAGCCCTTTTTAGTAACGCCATAAAGTCTGTTTTTGGTTATTTGGTTTATATTAAGCCAAATTGATACGCTAATCGCAAAATTAAATAATTAACTACAAGTAACAATTTTTACAAAATTTTTGAGCAATTCGATAACTTTCATTTGGATTTTCTGGTCCATATCCAGTTGAAGCTGCTATCACGTCTTTTAATAGGTTAGATCCAGAATATTGTGAAAAGACATAAAGTCAAAAAACGAGATTTTCTGTATCAGCTGTCCTTTCTTGTATGTTATTTTGTTGTGTATGTTTATGCCTAATTAAACTTACTTATAAGTTCTTCTTCACTAATGGAAGAGGTATTGGTATTGCTTGATTGGTTTGACATTATTGAAAAATGTTCTTCAAGGTTATTAACTCGTCAGTTTTTTTTTACTTCAGCGCAATTATTACCAAATGAAATAAAATTTTAAACAGAGCTCTATAGAGGGTAATTCTGTAAAAAAATGCAATTTTTTATAACCACATTCGCAAAGCCAAACTACTGTATGCTGGGCACAGTCTCTTCAAAATAGATATAAAATTGATTGTCTGTTTAATAAAATGCTAACATAAAGGCATTTAGTTTTGCTTAATAGTTTTCACCTAAATTTTTTTAAACATTTTTGTAGAGTATTTAAATATGGTTTTAAAGAACCATTACTGCAGATTTAAAGAATTGTAAGGCCTTTATAAACTTTGATAACCTTGCGTGTTTTTCATGTATGTTTCAACTTCAATATATCTTTTAAAATTTTTCACAAATTTTGCATAATTTAAATTTTATTGAAATAACTCTTTAAAATTTACAATAGCAATTCTATAATTTAACTCAAATATTTTAATTTAGCCTACTAGTAAATTCAATTCCAGCAAAACTTGCGTTTGGTAACCAAAAATTTGGATTTAAAGTCATAAAACCTAAGTTAACATAAGTATTTGATTCATTTCATTTCATCTCTATACTTATCCTTCTGACTCGCAGGAAAGCGACAGAGGCCCTATACGTAGAGCAAGCAAATACCCCGACCTGCTTCCGGAGATGCCAAGATATTGCTGTCCGGTTGAAATTTTTTATCTTAATTTTTTAGTTTAATAGAGATATGACTTAAATTTAAAACTGCTTGCTAAGACCGCCAAGCAGAGGAAAGTGTCGTACATTGTCTTTTCCAAGGACACGACAGAATGACGCGAGTAGGTTTTGAGCGCAGTCCATGTCGATCGCAATCACAGCGCGCTTAACCACTTGACTACGCCGCCAACAAGTAAATTACGGATGAGAAATTGTCCAGCAAAACAACATTTTCGTTTTTTTTACAGTTTTTTTTTTATCAAAAAAGGGTCTAATTTCTTTTAATGAATAGCCTCTCAATATTTGCTTGGGGCATAATTATTTTACAAAAGTTCTAAATACAGGCAATAACTACCTCATAAAAATAAATTTAGCCTCACTAAGAATGCTACACATAATTTGGTGCCGAAATCAATAACCCAGAAATATAAAGTGGCATAAAAGTGACGTCTTCATTGGTACTAGACCAACACGGAAAATCTCGCAACGATATAAGTGTTGAAGCTTGATTTCTTATAAGACTATCAACGACCATCGGGCTCTTCTTTAAATTTTTTAATCACATGGAAAAAACGCCGTCAAACGTGGTTACTCTAAAAAGGCTTATTCGTCTAAAACATCTCTGGTTTTACATTAAGACAACGTAGTCTTAAACAGCCTTCTTAAATAACATAGCTTAACAGATCTTTCCATTTTAATTCTGAGACGCATTCTGTCTTCTGGAAATCTTTCAAGAGATTTACCTTAAACTGTTAAGAGTTTTTAGATTAAAGCATTTTGTTTTAATTATTAATATTATCAAGTATATGCGTAAGATTTTAAAAGATGTCTCTTGGCTGCTTTAAGGTTTTAACTTTTGTTCTTATGCTCAACTTTCATTTCTTTAAACTCTGCAAAATGTCGCAAGAGACAATTTGGTAAGACGGAATGAAACTCTGTTAAGTTGTAGCCGCTGGCTTTGTTTAAATTCCTTCAAAAATTAGAAAAAGTGATTCGATTTGATTTATGACCAACTTTTCCTGAATACGATAATCGCTCAGCCAAGAATGCTTTTTATAAAACTAATTTGAGTTTTGTTTGCATAGTTAGAAAATGTTTGCTTTATGAGTATCATGATGACATCGCTTACTTTCTTTGTGATTCACAATGTCAAGCATTTTTCTATGCTCTCGGGATGCTCTTTCATTGTTCGTTCATTTCGCCTTAAAGTGATGGTCATTTATTTTTTTACTGCTCCTTGAATGCTTTGAATATTTTTGTTTTTAAATTTAGGCTTGTATGAAGTGTCCACAATTTTAACAAGTTGTAAAGCTTACAAGACTCTAATCGTAAGAAAACTATTTTAACTCTTTTTAAAAAATAGACACGTACTGCATTTTAGTGTTAGCCCGCCTTTGCTCTATTTAAATACATACATAACAACAGTTTATTGAAAACTAACTACTCATGTCAAGGGTCCACAAAATGCGGCCCGGGTTCGGTCTTTTTTATTGAGGCCCACATTCGATTCATTAAAGCTTTGTGTTGGATTTGTATGAAAAAGTGATTTTTTTTAAATGCAAATGATCTTTTTATCAAATAAAAAGTAAATTTTTGTACGTTACTTTAACGTTTACTCTTTAGTTTTAGAAATAAAATTATGTGAAATGTTTTATTGCGTAGAACGTGGAAGCTAAAGAATAGTAAAATGCTGCCCTTGTGGTGAAAACTTTGTGCGGCCCTGATCTTAAATTTAAATTTTTTTATAAATTTGTTTAGATAAAACTGCACCATGAAATCAGAAACAATTTAAAGCTGGGGCTAAGGGACAGAAGGGTGGGCGGTGCATAAAAAATAGGAGGGCCACTTTTTAGTGTGCCGAGAATTTTTCTTTCTAGAATAAAGTGATTTTTAAAAAAAGTTATCACTTTCAATCAATGCCCAAAACCTTCATTTTCTTCCTAGTACATTATCCCTACTTAAGTCTTAAAGTTAAGATGAAGACTGTCATAGAGCTATTATGACGAAATAGATCAATATTTTGCTCGGGGGCTCACTTTTTGACGTTTTTTAGGGGGGAGCTCCGTTTGCTTCGTTCTACAGCATCACTGCTAATGAAACTCCCGCAGTCGATTTTCTAAAAAAAAAAGTAGGCTCAACAATAAACTAATTTTATTGTAATGCATGAATGTAAATGGCAATTTTTACAGAATTAAACAAAGTTTGCTGAGAATGTTTTGCAGTTTTAAAAAGCAGCTTTATTACACTTAATAAAAACCGAACAAAAATTCAAGCAAGAACTTAATATTTCTTAAGCAGCCTGAGGAAATAGATTGGCCATTGCTATGAGCATAACGCCGTCTTCCAGCAAGTCCGAAGAATAAATACGTAAGTGATGCAATCGTTATAAAAGACGAGCACAGGCTGCAAAAAAATTTTTAAAACAAACTAAATTCATTTGTCTGATCTTGTCCGTGTCAAATTGTTGTGTATTTTTTGGATCCGTCAGTAAAGTTACGACTTGGAAACCAAACAATCCAAATAGCTTTTTTTGCATAGGTAGAAATTTACAGTTCTTAAACTAGAACAAATGAAAGCCGAGACTTTTTAAAAATCAATGTTTCTCTTAATATACTCGTACTTTGCATTCTAATTGCATTCGTAATGTTAAACCATTAAACTAAACTATTAAACCAAACAGAATCTTTCATTATATCTCGAGTTTGCTGTGACGGTATTTGGCCTAAACCGGAAACACTAACACTTCCGTTGTACTGTTGCAGCAACAATGTTTCAGATTCGGTCAGTTCGGTACTCGAACCTCACACCGATGCATCTAAAGCAGAAATAACAAAAGTCAGATCAACCGAATCCTGATTTTCCTAAAATTAAACCAGTATTCACTTTCTAATAATTCTTAATAATTTTTAAATATAAAAATAACTTCAGTAAATTCATCGCTTTTTGCTCGGCTACTGTAAAATAAATTAAGCAACAACTAATTTAAATTTTTTTTAACCCCTTTACTTATTGCTTTGAAAACAGAGCAAGAAAAAATTGGTTCTTACAAAGGAGTACAAGAAATGATAAAAATACTTGTTCATAATTTGAAAAACATTTCCGAGCATTGAATTGTTTAACTAATTTTTAATTTGCTGCCGGCAAGCTCATCGATTTTGTGAAATTGTGTCGCAGTCGAATTTATGAAGTCTGTTTTTCTAGAATGCAAATTCTATTTCGACTACCTAGTTCTTTGTTTTTTTTAAAAACGCATATTTTGTAGTTAGATAAAATATTTATTCAAGAACTGCGATCGTAAAACTTTTACTTTACTTTCTTCAGAATCAGAAGTATAAAAAACTCTTTGTTTTATTTCTTACTTAATATTAATTTCCTGACTCGCAGGAAAGCGTTGAATGCTCTCTACTTAGGTAAACCATTAAGCAGTCACCCCGATCTGCTTCCAAAGATGCTAAATAAAGTGAAATGTTTAGACGTGCTTCTTGCCAATTACTTTGCCGAAAACCCATGCAATGTCAAATGAAATTTATTGTTTTCGGTCGTCTACGGCTTCAAGTTATTTGCTGAAGATTTAAGATTTTTTGTCGATCACTCAGTGGGCGATGCGCCTTAGGTTTATCTTTTTTTAAAATTTTATGTTAAAATCAAAGTAAAGACAAAGAAAGGCTTTTGTTTTAATTGGGTGGCAAACCTCGGACACTCAAGAAGTAGCATAATGGTTTTTTTTTGATATTATGTTGAAATCAAAGTAAATATCAAAAAAAAGATCGGCACCAAATCAGTTCTTCCAAAAAATCCTTGTCGTTTTTCGTACATAAAACCTAGTTTTAAATTGATTAATACTTCCATTTCCTATGGAGCATCTGATTGAAAACTTCTTTAAAGAGTTCGCTGGCCTTGAGTTTGACATGCCTGCCATAGAATATCCCATATCATTCTATTTCAATGAAAAATTTACACTAAAACTATCTGTCTAATAACTGTTATAACTGTTAAAAAACATTTACATTATTTCCCTAATTTTAAAGCTTAAAGTTATTTGCTCATAGCAAAAGTCAATTTCAACAGTTTCGAGATACCACAATCAAAACAAGATTTTCGGACAGACACATAGTAAATGTTTACATAAAATAATTTATAAAGTTTTGTTCTAAAAACTCATTTGGTGACTAGGAATATAAAAAAAAAATTAGAACTGCCGGTAAAATGTTTTAGAAAGTTTTGCTATAACTAATAAATAGCTGAAATTTACAAATAAAATCAATTGAAAACAATGGCTATTTTGCTTAATTTTACTGAAATACAAGTCTGTTGTAAGCTGCTAATGATAAACTTGGAAGTTTCGATGCAAATATTTTTTATTTTTTTTGGTAATTTCACACAAAAAACCGATGAGTCAAAAACTTGCAATCTGCCAAACAGAACATGACTTCGGAATACAAATGCAAAACAAAATGCAATTATTAGTTAATAACTAGCTTGGTTAAAGCAAAAAGCAATTAACCTTAATGATAAAAAGGCCAATTTTTAAGCAAACGCATAACCTAAAATTCAAGCAATCTTTTCGAAAAGCAAAATTTGCACCAAAAAACGAAAGAAAGGAAACAAACAAAATATAATATTGCTATTGCTGCAATAAACTTCAAGTAACTGTTTAGAATTGTGAAAGGCAATATACGAAAATAATTATAGGTGATTTGAAGAAATTCGTAACTTTCACAAAATGTATGTGCAGCAACATTTTTATACAAGTAATCATGGCATCATGCAAGCTTCAAGTAACGCTACGCTAACAGACATGAGTTAAAAACATAAACATATTACTTTCATCATAAAAATACAACATATAGGGCATTGGCTCGCGAGAAAATGCGATTGCTTTATATCTAATTTAACTACAAAAAAATTAAACCAAAATGAAAACTAAAAAGAAAAATAAATTCGCTACCAACACGATCAAAAAGTTTGAGAATAAAAACAAGAATAAAAATTATGAAAAATAAAACAGTTATACCGAAAGTAACATTGTCTTATTTAGCAATATACTTATTCACAAAAATCAGAAGCGACAGTTTTAATGAATATTTCTTTCTTTTTATTCTTACTAATTAATAATAATAATGATCACTGTTCTTACTAATTTTATTATTAATAAAAAGCGTCGTAAATTCACTATTCTTAACCTTTGCTACAACATAGAACTACAAAAACAAAAATCACTTTTTAATAATTTCCTAATTAATAATTACACGTTATATATTTGAATTTGCGCATTTACGATTCATTTTTATATCAGTTCAAAATAAACATTTGATAAATTACTATTATTTTGATGAAAGTTTTGCCAACATTCTACGTTAAATTTTTATGATAAACATTCTTCTTTTTTTTCAATCAAAAGTTAAGTGTTCTTTGAGCTTGAAAGTTCATGATTCGTTATATGGAACGTTTGGAGTATCATTCTAATATTTTCTAACACTGTTAGAGAACAAATAGCAGTTAATTAAATTAAAACTTTGATTCGGTTGTTTTTAATTCAAAAAAACAAAAAATTAAAACAAATACAAGGTTTGTGAATTTGTCAGTGCTCCTTAAATTAGAAAAAAAAATTTTTTTGGAAAATAATATTTATCATTCTATCAAATTTCATTTAACTTTTCAAAAATGCAATTAACATTTGAACAATGAAAAATTAAAAAGACGTAATGTGGTTTTGGTAATTACTTGTGTTTCAACAGCAGTTAATAAAATTTTAATCTATTCAAAATGATTACATCTTAAATGCAATACAAAAACAGCAAAACTAAAAGCACAATGAGAACGAAAAAAACAAGAAAAAAATACAATCAGCAACAAGAACAATGTAAGAGCTCGAACATCGGTTGTTTGGCACAAGTTTAGAAAAGCTTTTAACAGTTACACTCTAAACCAGCTCATTATAAGCAGAAGTTACTTGTAGAGTTTGGCACTTGTACGTCTGGAAATGGAATTTATTGTTGATGTTTGGCACAGTGCATTGCATGAAGGTACAGAAAAAGTTTTACGTTGTATAAGTAGCAATGGAACCGTTCACAAATATATAAGTTTTACGCACGTTTATAAAAGAGAACTGAAAAGAAATTATCAGTCTTGATGAAAATTAATTATTATAAAAAAATGAACAAAGTAATTTTAAACCTTAAAATAAAAAATTAATAATCTAGAAATTGCAAAAAATAAAAAAAACTCTTAGTTAATGAAATAACATGTAGATATAGCGACAATTTGTCCACTAAAAAAACAATTCACATGCCTTATGTCAAAAAACTAAAAGCCAAAATTTAGAACAAAGACAACTTGTTTTAAGTTATTTGAGGCAAAATAATTATCTGTTCCGACTGAAAAATTTATAACTGTTTTACCAAATAAGATGGTGTGGAAAAAATTAAAGCAAACAACTATAGTTTGAAAAAGAGAAAGAATACGATAAGCTGGTTATGCAAGCTGAGGTAAAACGACACAACATTGACAAAAGCAGCAGTAACTAAAAATCAAGCATTCATGCAATACATTTCTAAGGATGGAAGCTAAGACTGCGATGTAAATTCGGATTTTGACTATGCCGATTACGGCTTCGAACCGATGTGAACATCATGTCACATCCGGGGACCGTACATCGATGCATTTCACGCAAATGAACCGATTTAAAGTGAACGCGAAGAGTTCCTTTGTTGCTGTACATACGCTTGCAAATGTTGCATTGCACTGGACCCGTCTTCCATGTGTTTCCTTCCATATTGAGAGTGGGATCATCCATTTCAGTAACACTGTTAAAACTTATTCCATCTAGTCTTGGATCTACTTCGCAATTAGGAGAGTTTAAGTTTTTGTTTGTCAGCAATGGGCTCGCGGGATCGATTGTCCGACCTGGGTTACCATTGGCAGCTAAAGAAGCGGCAAGAAACGATGCAGAATTGAACCAGCCAGGTCCATAGTTTGATGCGCAAGAAGGGGAAAATGGATTTTTTGAAGGAAAAAGAAACGGATTACCAAGATGTAGTGGATTCGAAAATGGTGATATACCGCCAGCCAAGCTTGGCAGGGAATCGAAGCGAGCTCTTAATGCCCCAATATCAAATCCATATCTTCTAGAACTGTTAATTAAAGGATTTTGTAAATATGGCCCAACGGTTGAAGACCGACGAAGTAATCTAATTCGTTCTAAGTCACTTAACGCACTCGTTTGTCTTTCCGGCATGATATCATAAGGACAAACTGGAGCAGACCGCCTTCTTTTTGCTTCTTTGAACAACTCTTCCGCTGATCTCTCTGAAGTTTCTTTTACATCATTTGGCGCTTCTTGGGAAATATTAGTTGATTCTGCAGATTTGTTCTCGATGATTCCAGTTAGACCAGGAACTAAAAGCTTGTTTTCTTTCGGTATCGTTCCAGAAATTCTAGATTCTGGAATTATACCCGAAACTGGATAAGAACCCAATCTTAGTCTGCCATTATACAAACTAAAATCAACATTCGGCAGTGGAAGTTTAAACGGTGAAATATGCGATTGCTGATGCAAATTGGCCAATCGTTTTTGAGTGGAGAAATTTGTCACATCAGGAAGAGATATCTTACGTTGAGGCTTTTGAACAGGTATCGATGGTGGATCCATAAGGCTTGGAAAAGTGACCGTGCTTTTAGATCTCGTTTTAAGGTCATATATTTTGCTACCAATTGCTTCTGGTACTGAAGACAAAGAAGTTATCTTTTCTCCGTTTTTATATAAGGGGCTGTTCCTAAGCACACTTTCACCTACAGGATTATGCTCATATGCAGAGTCTTTATTAAACATTTTCAAGGTTTCCTGGAAAAATTTGTTGTACGTTGTGCGCCAGTCGCTAGGTAGAGATAATGAACCATCATTCATTACATTGTGTCTATTGGCAGAGTCGATCGATGTATGACTTGTTCGTCTTTTTGCTTCATAAGCTCCTACTCCAGAAACATCTTCAGATGCTGAATGTTGATCAGAATTCTTTTTAAAAAATGCGGTCGGTTTTGGTATTTCCGAATTGCTGTAAAAAGGTGTCAATTGTTCTTTTAGCTTTTCCGTCATTCCAGCAGTTTGATTGCTGATTCTAGGGTCGCTATAAAGACCACGTAGACGAAGTTTACTGAAAAGCAAACGTAAAAATATTAACATTTTATTATTTTAGTTTAATATTTCGTAATTCATCTTTAGACTGATCAACTTAATCCAAACCAAGCCAAGCTTTTTTTTATACTCGTTTGGCGTAAAAAATTTTCAAAGAGTATTTTTAAAAATGAGCAGCTTGTATGTTGTTAAGTTTTTATAAGTCACGAAAACGCTTTGAGTAAATAAATACTACTGTAAAGGTATAAGCAAAACAAAAGATTTAATTCTAAAAGCAAGATTATTAACAGTTTAACAATTGATTCATTTTTGACCATCTTTTTTTTTAACTTGACTAAATTCAAGCTGCTAAAAAGTCACAAAAACTTATTTTGTAAAAATTATGAGACAGATTAAAAGAATAGTAAGCACTGATTTCCCTTATAACTAAATAAAATAATTTTAAAAGTACTTTAACTTAATAAAGTAATTTTAAAGGACGAATATTTTGATTTGCCAATAATTAACGAAATTCTAAACAGTCATTTTACAAAGTCAAAACCTGAGGCAAACGTAAAGCCCTTGGGTTGTATAATTACTTTCACTTTTTTAAGATAAATCTGATAAAATGATTTTACATTTAATATAGCGTAAACCATGTCAAATTAATGTCTAAGTGTGTTTTATAAATTTAGGCTATCATAATTTATCAGTGTACAGGTTAGTGCAATATCAACTCTTAATTTGTCCTTAGGCTATTTGCAAAAAATCTTTGAAACGTATCTGTAAATGCATTTTATCTATTTGACAAAAGCTGTTATTTGCTAGCTTCCATCATAAGACTTGATATAGTCAAGCTTTGCTACTAACAAAAGAAACCAAACTGAAAAAAAAAACCAATACAATTTTTTTAGTTTTAAGCAGTTTTACCATTTAAATATTTTAGTTCAGATGAAATGACTGCCACAATACTCATTAAATTTATTTTGTTTGAACTTGATATTAGAAACTTTCAATCGATTTTGACTTATCAAGTTATCGCGTTACCGTAAGTAGCTTCACCTGTGCAAATTGGCATTAGCGCTATGTCTGTCCCGACTCCGTTTGGACGGAAAAGTCGCGTTGCATCCAGGCACAGAACATCTCCACATTTCTTTCAAATGAACGTTTTTGATATGAAGCTTGACACTATAAATAAAAATTTGAATCGTTTTGTAAATTCCACCACACTGTATATGCTTAGGCTATAAATTTGTAGTTTTTATTTTGATACTTTTAATAAGATACCAATAATTTTCAAAAACCGACTAAAAACTTAAAATACCGGTATTACTAGATTTTTTTATACTAGTGGGATGTAAAAAACTTTTTATGATCTACAGAATGTTGCTTTGAAATTTTCTTATCATGAAACAGCCAAAGACGTAGAAGAACAATTTTTAAAAAATTGTGTATTTCAGTCGGAGCGTGACCAAGCAGGTAGGAAAGCGTATTGAGGGTAAACGCGATCGACAAAATTATGGTTCGAAGCCTAGCTTTTTTTATTGTGCTCTGTTATTGAAAAAAACACTTTACAATACTTTCCTCTGCTTGGCAGCCTTTGCAACCAACTCTAAATTTCATTCATACGTATTATTAAAAAACTTAAAAAACCAAATAAAAAATTCCAACCAAACAGCAAAATTTCAGCATTTCGTGAAGTAAGTGGGCGTGATCGGTTGACGGTTGCCAGAATGTAACCCCTGACGTTTTACTACTAGTCAGGTGAATAAATAAAGATAAATAATATATACATTAATAGTTAAGAGTAATAAAAAATTATACTAATCACTGATTTATTTTCATTAACATGTAATTAAAGATATATATGTAACAGTAAAACTGTGAAACTAGGGTCTCATGAAATCCCTGAAAATGTTAAGAATTTCGCAAAATCATTGGCCATTATTTCAGTAATTTTATGAAATCTTTAGTTTTATAGTTTTACTGTAACACATATATTTTCGTTGAAGAATTAATTTCTGACTTGGTTAATTTGTTTACCTGTAAACGTTTTTGAATTCTTTTCCACACAAATGACAGTTTCTTGATCGTGTAGGAATCCACACTCCTCCGTGTATTTCTCCACCTGAAATATTTGTGGAGGTTTCTTTGTTCATGGTAGTTTCATAATCAGTTTGTTTGTACGATGAAATAAAAGAATGATTAAAAGGACGATTAATTCGCTCCTCATCAACTGTGTTAGTCTGCATCTTTGATGCTGATAACAGTGAGAAAGGATTCGAATTACGAGCCGGTGCTGAAACCCGCTTTAATCTATAAGAATCAACTGAATGATGATCGATTAAGTTTTCTTTTTTGTCATTGCTTTTTTGATCGCTTTTGCAAACGCTTTCGTCGTCTTCCGAAGAAATAGGAGATTGTTTTCCAGGATCAGAAAAAGACTCGCTCACGCTTTTATCCAGTGGTGGAGACTCCTTTAAGTTGTTCAAATTGCTTGGCACAGAACGAGATTTGCGAAGAGCTTTCCCACTTTCGTTCGGTATAATTTTTGAAAGTTCTTTTTCTTGTGCAAACGAGTCATTTTCCGGTTCTGTTTTCATTCGTTTTGAACGATTTTTGCCTTCAAAATTTTCATGCATTTTTGTATCTAAATTAAACTTTTCAAATTCTTTTGGAGAATCTTTGATTTTCTTCCAAAAATCAACCATGCTGCCAGATCCATTGGCTTGCCATTGTGAAATTAACCAGGGCAGCATAGATTTGTATTGTTCATGCAGAAGCTCAGTATACTGTGAAAACGCATGTAAGTCGCTTGAATCATTTGTACTACTTCTTTTGCGTTTTATAAAACCGTTTGTTTTTGAATCAATCTCCTGTCGTTTTTCCTCTATTTGCTCATTTTTTTCTTTTTCTATGTCATCTTCAGGAGCATCCGAAAGAGTACAACTATTTTTGTCGAATGAACAGTTGCTACTTGTACTACTAGCGCTGCTAATGCTGTTATTGCTGTTATTATTCGTGAAAGCATTTGATGGGCAGGTTTGGTTTTCAATATTTTGATTATCATCATTGTTCGAAGAGTTTTTTACGTTCTCATCGGGAAAATCAAACTTGTAAGAAGGAAACGTTTTCTTCATGGATTGAGGGTCTTTCAGTATTGAAGTTGGAAACATGTGGGGCAATAACATAGCATTGGGCATTCTTAAAAAGTCACGTGACATGAATCTTGAAGGGTCGCCCTGGTTAGTTGCTGCATCAACATGGAACTGGTTGCTGGATGTGCTCGAATGAGAAAAAGCAGAAGGGAGAGAAACCATTTTCTGATCCTAAAAATATTTTTAATCATTTCTATTTTGAAAGCACGAGTCTTTGCAAATATTTGCAATTTTTTAAAAAAATTTTGAAAACTTACGAAAAACTGATGAGCAAATAAACTTATCACTTGTACACAAAGAGGTATACTGCGTTGGGTACAAACCTTTTATTTCTTTAGTTTTTATTTGCACAATATCAAATTAAAATAAACCACTAATGGACTAAAAGTTTTTTAAAAACTATTTTTTGCAACTAATTTAAAACGAGTTTTTGTATTAAAAACAGTTAACCCACACCTGATAATCCGCTAACATAGTTGTTTTCACTCGAAAGCTTTTGATGTTAATTGAAAGCAAAGCTGAAACATAATTTATTACAGTTTAATCAAATTAGATCATGAAACTCAACAAAAAAGGACATCTTTAAAATGTTGAAGTCGAATGTAAATGTAATGAATAAAGATGATGATTAAACAGTCAAGCACACATAAATTAGTGAGAAAATTTGATGCATAATCATAAACCAGCGCCACTTATCACCGTCAAATTATGTTGTACTTCTGTTGTTATATTTTTAGAAATTGAATGTGCGCGATGTTTTGAGCCTACAGCTTTTTACTTGGGTTTTTATTTGCAAAAAAAGGCATACTGAACGAAATAAAAAATGACTGAACTGAACTGATACTACATGTAAATTTTAGATTTTGAAAAATAACGAAATTACTCATTAGTTTTCAATGTAATGTAAATGTAATAGAAGGCAGAATGTTTGACGGTAAAGAGCTCGATGAAAAACTTCAGAGCAACAATTAATTTATTTTTAGACCCGCAACTTTTTTTAAATTGAACTGATTTTGGTCATATTGTCTACAGCAGGGTTTTTAAACAGGGGGTCCATAGCGACTTATCAAGGGTGTCCAAAGGATTTTTCTAAAAAACAATAATTTGCTATCAACTTTCCATATATATTCAAAAGCATTTTACTCAAAAGTATTAACTTGACGTTGACGCATAAAACTTTTTCTGAAAATGAAGACCAAAAAAAAAAGTCTCAATTTACGTTTAACGGGCAACTATACCCGAATCACATTTGATAATATTTTCACGATTTTCACCTCACTTTCGAAAAAAATTTTAATTAAGATTTAAGGCTTGTGTAAAAATTTGGTTTTGAGGTCCACAGAGTTTTACAAAATTAGCCTGGGAGGCAACGTGTTCCAACAAGCTTATATGCCCTGTTTTAAAGAGTGGCAGAGTTAGAAGTAATTTCTTGGTCATTTTTTCATCATGCACCCTTGTGCAAATTAATCTGAAAACTTGCAAAAAAGTCAGTTCTCAAAGTTTCAGCTTTTATTTTAAAAACTACGAAACACTCAATCGCTAATACGTCCACCTTTATTCTCTAGCACTAATTTCACTCGTTGTTTCATAGATAAAACCAATTTTTTCCAGATTTGTTTGATTTCCTTATCATGGAACCATACATGTATTACAGACTGAATGAGTCTGTTATACATGTATGGTTCCATGTATTACAGACTCATTACAAAATCAAGCGTGGTTTTATTGATGCAATCCATCTTTCTCAGGCAATTTTTCAACAATGGACCGCAAATTTTCGATTGGATTCAAATCTGGCGAGTTACCTGGCCAATCCAATACTGTTATTTTCATTTTTTTCAAGCAATTTGTTATCATTTTAGCCTTGTGGCAGGGTGCAGAGGCTTGTTGAAAAATTGAACATTAGTGGAGGTCAGACAATTCTTTGCAGACTTTTCTTTCGATGATTTGCAAAGAAGCTTTGCTGTTCATCATGCCCTCGACCGGTACAAGCGATCCAGCTCCGTTAATAGAAAAGCAACCCCAGAACATCTTTTTGTCTGGGTGCTTCACCGTTTGCACAAAATGTTCTTCACGCAGCTTCTCGTTAGGTAACAGCGAACCAATTTTTGATTGAATCCCTGAACAATGACTTTGAAAAAAAGAGGAAGAAAAAAAAAAAAGAGGACAGGGCTCCAATCATCTTCAGACCAGTCTTTGTGTTTTTTTGCCGAGTTGAATCGTTTCTTTTTCATTGCGGCGGTCTACAGTTGCTTCTTTTTTGACTTTCTTGCTTTTCTTCTTTTTTCTAACAATCGTGGTCGAACGATGGATGAGACACATGCACTCCACTTTCATCCAAATCCCTTTTCAATTCCTCACTGGTTTTCATGGGTTTATGCAAAAGGGTCAAATCATCCCGTTTGGTAGTTTTTTTTCCTTCCACACCTACGTTTTCTTTAGATTTCAACATTTCCTGTTTCTCTTTTTTGTTTGAGAATGCTGCTAACAGACCCTAAACTGACCCCCACACTTTCAGCAATTTTTCTTTGATACATTGTGGTGTGGTCACGTAGTGTAACAATCTTAGCGCGTTTTCTTGGAGTAATATCCATTATACACCCCCTCTAAATAATAGTTTACTCTTTTATTTATATTGAAAATTGTATAAAAATTACCCAAACTTTTTCTGATTAATTTTTCAAATTACCTCTTCAAATGCACTCGTCACCTTTAAGATATAGTATCATCTCAATTGTAACTGATTTGGGGCGGAAAATAAACATTGTGACTAAACAAAATGCTTTATTCAACGAAAAACTAAATTTTTTGACTAATTTTAGGAGTGTTCAGATTAATTTGCACAAGGGTGTAATTTTTTTACTAGTTCCAACAATTTTTATTACTGCTGTAAGTTATGAAATAAATAATTTAAACCGAAGTAAACAGAAAAATTAAAAGAAAACATTTTTAATTAAAAAAATGATCTAAAAAAGTAGCAAAAATTGGTAAAACTGAAGAATCAAATTATACTCCCCCCCCTAAACATAGTGCCCCAAGCGGCTACCTAGTTAGCTTATTAGACACGCTCGATTTGGCTGTATGACAAACGTATTGCATTGTATCATGCTTGACTCTTCAGAGTTTTTCATTTTTTGAACTCTTCAAAAACCATTATCTAAATTAATTCACTTTTGTAATTCAAGTATTTTAAAACCTTCATGTTTTTTTGCCTCTATTGGCAAACATTTATAACAAAAAACAAGCCTTTAACGTGACATTGAAAAATTAATACAAATTGAAACGGAAAATGTACAAAAAAGAACGATCAAACTAGAACAGGAAAAGCTACCAACGGTTCTGAGAAAAACACGACCATTAACGATAATTTTTTTGCCCTGACCTAATAAATTCCGATTTAAACCTTTAAAAAATAGTTTATATAGCTTATTGTTTTTATTTATTTTTTCGTAGAGTGAGCAGCGTGATCGCGCGCCAAGAAAAGCCGTTTTAATGGCAACCGTTATTAAAATAATGTTGAATTAATTCCTACCCATGTCATATTCTGTAGGTCTTAGTCCAGACAATTATAAACAGTTCGTTTATAATTTAGCGACTGCCTAGGTTTTAAACAAATACAAATAAAAAGAAAAGGTCTTGAACTCTTCAAAAATTGTTGCATTTTTCCCCCATTATTTTCCTGAAACCAATTTTGATTCCTTTTGCCCTAGCCATGAAAAATCCCAGTATACGCACTATGACCAATCATAAATTTGGCGGTGAACTCCAGGGTACTTTTGTGAACCAATACAATTGTTCTTTCGTAATATTATCGAAACTTCTGACTATATTGTAAATTATCAACGTTATAACAATAATTCAATAGCACAATAATAGCATAGGTGAGCAACTTACTTTTTGAAGATGAGATGGAACTTATTGATTTGAATTCAACAGCATTTTAAAAGCAAAAATAATGTTTTGTATATTATACCTTTACACAATCTACAAAAGAATTGATGAGTTAAAACAATGTTCTCGCAATTTAAAAAAGATTTATTTTCATATTATACACAGACAATTTCTTGTATCTCATTCAATTGTAAAGAACTTAGTTAGACCGTAGTTAGGCCTGTTATAAAGCCTTTGTATATATACGCTAAGCGATTGCTTGTTTGTTTATTAACATTGTATACGCTCGGGGTACGAAATTCAATAGACAAACGTACGCCGAGCGTATACGCTGCTTTAGTTAGATATCTTTACAAATCTGGTTTAAAAAACTTGTTGCTGCATTTTTTGTTCAATTTTTCTAACAAGTGAAATAATCTTTCATGCATTTTATGGATAATTCTACAGCGATTTTGTAAGCAGAGTCTAGTTTGTCTAACAACAAACAACAATAAAAAACACGCTTTTCTTTTCTAATCTCATCATTGTCGACCACACGCACCAAAGTGCTATATTTTCCCTAATATAGCAACGTCCTAAGTTTATATTAAATTGTTTTTTCGGTCCAAAACGCTCTCAATAATTTCCATAATGAATTGTCAATTGCATTTTTCAAGTTGCAGTTATTTTTATATATGAAAGCAAAATCAGTTTCAGACTTTTAGAATTTTTCACCAGTTTGCTTGAAACGACGATTCCTAAAAAGTGCTGGCTTAATTGATGACAATAATTTTTTCAATTCTGTTTATACATGTATTTACATAACAACTATATTTTACTAATGGCAGCACATAAAACACAAACTGCTCATTCAATTTACACACATATGAATTTACAGTAAATATTCAAGATTGCCATTCGAAAATTACATCTAATTATTTCACAATGAAGTCTTATCGTTAAAGAACTTCAAGCGTTAACAAGAATCGATCGGACATTTTTTTTAAAGATTACTTGCTGCGGGCTTTTCGGAAGTCCTTGTTTTCAGAAAATTTATGTAAATCTCATTTTTTCCCATAGATTATATGTAATTTATGCCAATTAAAAGTATCACTGGTCAAATTAATTATCCAGGCAACTTACTTAAATAGTCACGACATACCTGTGTTACATATACTTAACGATAAAGCGCTTAAAATGCGCGACCGCAATTCCTCTTGTTGATGAATTAAGGATCTTATTAAAAACTTCAAACGAAATTAGCCAATTAGATAAAAACATCAAATGTAAGATAAAAACTAACTAAGCTGATTCACTGGTCAAGAATATCAAGATAACTTAAAAATAATCTGTTCTTATCCTAAACATTGTCATAAAAACAACACGTGACAGGAAAATTAAACCTGTTAAAGCAATTTGATCGGCCGATTCTGAATAATATTAAAATCTATAAAAATTTGCGTAATTAAGCGAAGAGCTTGGGGCAAAAAAGACGACCAAGAATATTTTCTTGCTTTTTTAAATAACACCAAAGCAGCTATTTAAAAATAGGTCACTGCAGATTCAGAAAAAAGTGTAAATGTTTATTCACTTAAAAAAAAAAAAAAACTACTAAATCACAAAAACCGATTACGTTAGATATTCATTACTTTTATCAGATTATAGTGTTTGTTGAAAGGTTTCAATGAAGAAGTTTCTTGGACAGGTAAATAAGCTAATAATAGAATCAACGACTTTTGGTTTAAATAAATAAAACGTTTTTACGTTTGCAACTTAAAATATCGATTGGGCAACTCTTACATCAAATTAAAAATAAGAAAAAGAAAAGGCGTGGTGATCTTCAACAAAAATTAAGCGCTTTGGCCAAGTGCGAAGTCGGATTTGTGGTAAAGTGCAATGATGACAGAAACCTTTCATTGATGGAACCTCACATGAAGAACCCGTTATAATAGCTCACCATGCAGAACTCTGCTTTGAGCGTGTTATGTAGCCCGATCACAGATGATTATTTTTTACAAGACAAGCTTAGCTTGAAAAACTTCCAGCACAATGGTTGACTTTCAAGCCAGCATTGTCACAGAGATTTTGAGAATTTTAAAACCAATCCCACTTATGCTGTTTTAAATCAGATAAATTTTTTTGATTCAAAATCTACGAAATACTAAGAACAATCGTAAACACAATTATTCGTTCACTAAAATGTTTGTTTCATGGTCTACATAGGAATGGATTATTAATTTAGTGCCAAACAGGGTTGCCATATTCATCCTTTTTAGGTCAAATCTGAGAAATTTGGTCTTTTTTTTAAGGTGTTTGGCTTCCAAATTTGAGGTTTGGCCTTGTGCTGGAATTTTCATCGTTGACCAAATCCTTAATTGTCTTTACCTTAAATTTGCGATGTAAATAGAGATTTGAGACACATATTGAAAGCGATGACTTTTTTTTTCTTTATTTAGTCTTCACCTTATATTTCGAATGATAATAAAGATTTTAGATGCTGTTAGAAATTACATCTATTTTTTTAGTGTTCACCTTAAATTCGGGACCTTAATGGAGAAAACAATTTGGCTTTATTTTTTTCCGTTTGGCTTTTTTAGACAGTCTCTTTGACATTTTTTGAAAAATTGGTCTAGCTACTCTGGTATCAAAACGAACTTTTCTCTACAGAAGTAACCGTTTAAGCAAATCTTTTTTGTAAAATATTTAAAAGTTTTGATCTATCGCCCATTAGTTTCTAAATCAAAAGTCTCTATTTATTAATAATCGTTTAAATACTTCAGTATTGTAAACTGTAAAATAAAAGTAAAAATAGATTATTTTTTGTCATTAATGACAAGTGAGCTTATTCCGAAAATGCGTAAATATTTGAAATGAAAACCATAATTTACGAACGTTTCGGGATTAAACAATTATAAAGATATATTTTTATAAAACAATTTTAAATTAGTTAATAAAAGTTATATAAATTCAATTCTAAAAAAAATTGGTAAAATTTTAAATTATTAAATTATAAATAATTTTATAACTACATTTTTTGGAAAAATCAAAAATATATATAACAATGTTTAATCAATCATAGATCAACATGCATAACAATACCAGCAGTTGCTCGTCCACTAATTTAATCCTTGCTCTCTTGCTGTTCAGCTTTTGCAGTTAATTCGTTTTTGAGCCTAATTAATTTTTGTACTTACGTTAAAGAGAAATCTACTTCTTAATATCAAACCTACATTGTTTCCATTTCTTAGAAAACCAGTACACTATCATTATTAAGCACCTCCAGCAATTGGAACAGTGCCAAATCTAATTGCCAGTTCAATCACCTTTATTGAAAAGCGTCTACTATTAAATCGTATTTTTTTTTCGATACTGTTTCAAGCGCTGCATGATTTCGGTAACACCAGAAAGTCTCCCTGGTCCACCGGGAGAGCGAATTGAAAAGAAAACTTATTTCAAAAAACCGCTAAAACAATACGTCAACTGCGATGCAATTTAACAGCGGGAGTAGTTTCGCAAACAACTAATCTTATCTGAATAACGATGTCCAGAACTTAGCTTAGCGTTTTCGCTTAACATCAACAAATCTGAAAACGCCTACATTAATTTAGAGAAAAAACGAAAACCAATTAAGATAAATTTGCTGCACTCTCAAAACGCATATTTGTCTGTTTATGCTTCTAGAAAGTTGTCGCTATTTTTCTGTAACTAGAAACCTTATCATTTGTCAATTCTTTAAGCCTCTTTGCGCCCGTTTCTCGTTTGTCATCATGTAAGTTAAAAAACGAACAAACGTAAAAGAAACAAGTTCTAATTTCTACTCAATTAAATATAGAAAAAAGGAGCATATATTGATGCATCGGTTTGCTTTTTGATTTTTTCTCATTCGCGTTCTTTTTTTAATTATGCTCCCACACTCTTTCAAGTTTATGATAATTGATTTTGAAAAGGGGCACGAAACAAATAGAGATAAACTGAAACTAACACTGAGGTTTAACTAGCGAAGCAAAATTAATCAGTTTCAAGAAGATTTTCTTGTCGAGTTAAAATTTTTTAACAAGATAGACAATCACAATGGCCACAATCCACTAGATAATTTGTCTTTGATCTTTCCTTTCTAGCTTTTTTTGTTTTGAGTCTAACGAAGTCCTTAATGCATTCCAGGACCCACGACAAACTCCTTCGTCGTCATTAAAACTGAAAATAAAAGTTTTTCTACCTGCCGCGAAATAGAAATTGAAAGGAACAGTTCAAAACATAGTCCATGATAAGAGCCAGACTGACTTGTCCAATGGCGTGTGGTGATTTAAGCGAGAATTAAGCAGAGTAAGCAAACATCAAAGCATAAAAACCGATCAAGGAGTGATCTATTCAAGTTTAAAGCGGCGCCAAGTCACTAAGCCAGCAAAAGACAAAGCAAATTTCGACGTTTCTGTAAAACAAAGCCGCTTATCGGTCTCAACATCGCACCCATGATGGGACCCTAAGCCCTGTAACGTGATGGTGGGGTTGTCACCCGTGAGATAACAGAGCGACTGATTTATAGCCTTTTGACCTCATAATTGAATCAAGCCAGCCAAGCGCGAATAATAGGTTACCGTGGCAACGTTAAGCTTTGTGCTTAAGTATTCTTAACACTTTAGTTCTTCATCATTACCATGCCACAAAAACGAGAACCGAGAGCACCTACCTTTTTTGAACTATGTACGATTGATCAGTTTTTTTTCTAGTCAAAACCATGTCAATTATGAAAGGATTACAGGTTTAGCTTCAGTAACAACAAAGTTTTTTTTATGCCAGACAGTAAACAAAATAAAAAGAAAAACGCTTAAAATGAGAAAGATTGCGGAACATTTTTATTTTTTTGCTCCTATGTTACCCGTTTTGGTTCTTTTGAATTCTCTCACGCCTAATGTTATGGTTCTGAGTTCCAGTAAACAATATTTATTATTTTTATTGTCAGGTTGTGGGTGCTAATTTTAAAATCGTTATATAGATATTCTGCAATTCAAGATTTTATTTTGGCGCAGTAAAAAAATTGAACAAACCTGCTAGCACTCTCAGAAAACTAGCACTAAAATTTGGTGTGATGCAATTGCATAAGTAATGAAAAAGTTCGAAGGCCTGAAAAGAGTAGGTTGAACTGCTTTGAACTCCCGCCCGGAACCGGACCCCGGCACTGTGTTTTGGAACACTCGATGAATTCGAGTATGTTAGGTAATACCAACTCAAACATTTTGCGGCAACATTTATCCGTCATCATCGCTTGTCGCGACCAAAACTATCGGAGACAGGTGATCGTTAAACCGATGCCACAATCTAGGAGGCGGCCATAGCATCACTTGATGAAGTCTGACGTACTGTAGTGGCAGTTTTATTAGATCACACTAGAACTTAACGTGCATTTCAACTTTTTATTTTCTCAAAAATATATGCTATGATGTCAAAAACGCAAGTCTAAAACGAGAGCTCAAAAAAGAAAAAAAACATACCTTTGTGCCACACCCAAATATATTTTGATTTCAAAATGTTCTTTAATTTTATGGCTAAAACTTTCAATCACCCATTAAACGTACAGATTCTCATCATCCCTGACTCCTTGACATGACAAGTTTGGTCTCGGCTGATTTTCGACCCCATCAAATCTGACCACGCGTTGTTGATGGCCTCGAGACCCTGACCATTGCAAGATTGCAAGGCAATGTGTGGCCCGGAAGCAGTGAGCGGAGATGGGTACCAAGCACTCTTGTGACGCTTCGACGCACCAAGTAAAGCTTCGTTTTGTTTCTGCTCATGAGTCCAGTTTTGAGATTTCGTTAAAAAGCTTTTTAAAAATAAGAATGGTCTGGGCTGTAGCAAAAGATATTTAGAAAACATTTCTGTTTTATTATTTAAGCTTGACACATTTACATTCTGATAAGCGGAAAGTAAATCTCATAAGATGATCAACAAAATCGCAGAAAAAACGGTTTTGAGATAATAACTCACAAAATAATAGTAATTCATTCACTGAAAATAAACCGTTTAAACCAGTGGTCACCAAACTATGGCCCATGGGCCGGATCCGGGGCGGAGCTCTTTTAAAAAACATATACACCCACTTTGAGCCACAGTTGGATAGAGTTATATCGGGAACACCCCAGTTTCAGGTTTTTATTTGTTCTCTTCACTGGAAAACACACCAAGATTTTGAGAGAAACATAGTGGAATCGGAGTTCGAATCGAAGTTCGAAGTGAAGACATTTTTTTTTTTAGAGACCACTGCAATTTTGGGATAAAAATAGCGAAATTAGAGATCGAATCGAAGTGAAGACCTTTTTTTTTAGAGATCACTGTAAATTTCGGAGAAAAATAGCGAAATTCTCTCGCTTTGGCCCGAAGAGGTCCAAAAAATCTACATCCGGCCCCCGGCTCGAAAAGTTTGGGGATCACTGGTTTAAACACTTCGAGTACGAGTGGTTAATCTTGAATTACACTTTTTTGCCTAGAAAAAATAATTATTTTCTTCAAACTTTATATTTGCAGTAACTACAAAAATTTAAAAGGTTTCCTTTTATATAACTAAGAATTGCGTAAGCGGATTTAATCACTCTGTAAAAGATGTTCACGAAGTCTCGAATCATTGGGTTAAGTAAGTATTGGAATTATCTCGAATTATTAGTATGGAGCCTAAAAGGTAAAAGGCAAGCATTAAACTTGCCATCAACCCAAGTAAATCGACTGTGCGATTGCTAAATCTTTACGAGCATACGTTTGGGCGTTATACATTGGGTGTGGGCGTAAAAGCCTCAAAAAGTTCTTTATTCCATTAAAAATACACGTAAAAGTTTATAAAGATTAAGTACTTTTAAGCAGTAACGTATCGGTAGCAAATAGGTTGATCAACCACAACGTTAAAAAACTAAAAAAATTGTTCTCTTCTAAAACGGTCTGGATTGATTCTACTTTAAAACAGCATCCACTCGGCTATCCTATGACTTTGATCCTTTTAGAAATCTAGAATCGTGGCTATGGAAATTTATAAATTTCAATCTGATTAACTTTGCTAAGATCTTAAAAATTTCTAAGTTCAACTTTTTTATTTTTAGGTTATTGCACTTTAACAAAAAGTGTAATGACCCAAGATAAAAAACTTATGGAAGATTATTTTCTTCCAGTAGAAATCAGTTTAATCTCTTGCCGCCTCAAATTGAAGTGTGATAAATGCAATTAGTTAGTAATCAACTAAATATGCTTTGTTCTGAATTTCAATTTTGTTTTCTAAATTTAGATATAGTCCCAAAATTTTACTCATACTTGTTTAAAATTAAGTAACAAAACAAGGCATGTCTCCTTTCGTAACACGTCATGAAAGATGGCCCAGTGGGAATTCCCATTCTATTTACGGCTCACCTCTTCCTATTGCAGTATTACGTTGCATCCAGTGATAATGTTAAAAGAAACCTTGATTTTAATACCAGATATCACAGTGAAATGTTGACCGGGCCAATAAATTTGTTTTTAACAAAATTAGTTGCTTTTAATTGATTAAAAATAGTAAGTATTACTCATTAAACCGCACAAACTCTCAGCACAGATTGACGTCGAGCGAAGCATTTTAATAACAAATTATTTGCAATATACGTATTGAATCGCAATACAATGTCAAATTTCATTTAAACTAGGTTTAGAATCGAATTAAAAAGCTCTTTTATTTTGAATTGATTACTTAATCATTATTAAATATCATTTTTTTAGAGAAGTATATTTTTAAAAATCTATTGGCTATAAACTTTTTAACAATATTAAAATAAATTCAAGAGAAATATTCATTATATTTAAAACGACAATAAAATTTTATTTTCTGTCAACTTCTTCCGAAACAAAAAGAATTATTGTACTTTTTGTTTTTTTCAACTTTTTAGTGCTATTAAGAAACCACTAAACCCTAAAGCAAAAACATTTAATTACAGTGACTAAAACAAAAAGCCTTCCATAACAAATGTTGAGATAGTTTTAAGCAATGGGTTCCAAGTCACTTAAATAAATCATGAAAGCATGTTTTGAAACGTTTTCGACGAAACAGTCGATATAAGTGCATTTCGAAATCTAAACGAATATTTGATTTCATTTCCGTCGCCGCTTCTCTTCAATGTGGTTTTGATCAAGACAAATTATCTCTGACTTTATTGAACTGAACAATATCACCAAATTCCTCTTAACGACATCGAGCATTCCTGTAGAAACACTTACGACCGTTGAGTTAAGCTGACACTAACCAAGATTGAAGTGATCTCGATTCCGCAGAGAAAACGCTGTTTTCGCTTTGACAAATTGAACCTCATCAAGTAATTTTTAACTATCTGGACACCGCTTTATTAGTATTTGCAAAACAAGAGAACCTATGACAATGCTACGAAAGCGGAGGAAAATAACTAATACCAAGAATCTTAAACGTATTACTCATCTTTATTTTAAAGGCAAAAACTAAAAAAAAATTAACTTCGACTGTATTTAATAAAAAATTTAAAAAAAGATTTAAAAAAAAAGAAGTTTGTATTAATTATTAGAGTCCAATTGCAAACATTTAAAATGGGTCTGTTATGTTACAAGAATACAAACAATGTTTAAAAATTAAGTTCCAAAGTAGCCTACAGCATACAATTTATCCGAAGTAGATTTTTATTTTCGCAAACAAGTCGGCGTTTTAAACCGGCAAATAGCATCAAATAGGCGAAAAGATAAATTCTGTTTATAATGCAACGTCTGAAAAACCATCACTTAATTGACATCGCTCTTGATCATTCTCCCTTGGGCTAGTTGAATCAAAGAAGCTTGTTTTATAGCGTTCAGGCTAGCTATTTCCGACAATTGATAAGTCAAATCCCAAAAGTAATTAACAAATTATCTGAATTGTAAATCAATTATATAAGATATCACAGCTTTTAAGCAGAGAGAAAGAAGGTGCTATTTGTGACAATCTTACAGCATCATGCACAGGTTTATGCATTGGCCGACCATGCTTGGTGTAAATATTTAGATGAAACTTTCTGTGCCTACTTTCTTCTCGACAACAGCAACATTTTAAATGCTTCAAAAATTTTTTTGAACTGTTTTACCACTTATAATTGATACAAACAAAGCTGCTTTTCTGCCGTATAAGTTCTGAATATAAGTCGGTAAAATTCAGCTTGACAAAAGTGTGAATTTGTTATGAAAATATTCATCAATTTTGTTATTTTATTAAAAAACTGTTTTGTGATTGCTCCATTCAAGCACTCAACCTTTATGATCTTGCATTGCGATTGCTCTTGTAAGTTGCAGGCCTATGCCAGAATATCTGCAGATTACTTCAGAAATTAAAAAATTAATTTTGTATTTTGAAATTTAACTACATTTTCGTATTAAAAACTTTTAATTAATTTATGCAATGTAATTCTAACTGTTAAAAACAAGTCATTTTTTACCTTGTCCATTTAAGTTGCCTAGAAAATTTTTTTTTGTCATGCAGAATATTTCCTGGTGACCCGCAAAAAGCTAACATTGATATGAAAAGCAAAGCCTTAACGAGCGTTTCGACGGTTTTAACATGATCGTAACATAGATTAGTTACCCGCAAATATTCCTAAAATTATCATCACATTAGAGAACAATAGCTATCTGAGTATTGCTGACGTATGCATTAATGCCTGAAGCGACCCTACTGCAGAGTCGTCGCAGCTACGACATGTTAAAAATTCGAGAAACTTCTGTTGACTATAAGCAGAGGCGAATTTTCCGTTTAATTTAGGCACTACAACAACTTTCTCATTAAATGACAGCGATTGATTCCATGTTGCTGATAATCTAGAAATAATTTTTCAATTTTTTTTTTTTTGAATTTACATACAATAATTATCGCCAAGTTAGTTCATTGGTGGCCCTTCACTTGACTCTTTTTTTTGAAAATAGAGTAGTTTCGACTTAATATATTTTTTTTAAATATTTTTTTTAATTTTAAAGAAAAACATTTAAAAAGATGATAAAGTCTGCAATAAAACAACTTTTAAGTGGTTTTTAACGTATGAATGATTTATTATAGCTTCGCTAAAAGTGTCTTTTTGGAACCAAACAAACAAGTCAACCAACAAGCCATCATCGTCTACTTTTTTCTGTTCGTATACATGGCTGATATTATTAAGATCAGCATGATCATACAAAAAACCTAAATTATTGGTTCAAAACGTGTTTGAAGCTGATTTCCTTTTTCTATAAAATTCAAACTTAAGTTTGACGATTGCGCAAAGCGGTATTTTGATGGGGAAACGCTAAACACACAGTAACTACTACAATTATAAGTTAAAAATTAGAAATAAATTGCCACAGATATACAAATGCCTAGTATAAATATAAAAAACAAACCTAACAAGCTTTCTTTTAAATTATTTGAAGTGACTACTCAATTAGAGTTTAGATCCACGTTTTATCGTAAAAAAATTCTATGCCAAACTGAAGAATAAACGGAACAAAATTAAATAGAGAATGCTGATTACTAAATTAGCTGATGCGCTGGCAATTAGAAAAGAAAGCTTTTCACGTTATCTTTGTCATTATTTTGTTTCTCAAAGTCTATTTTCATTTACGAATTTTTATATTAATGTTTACAAAGAACAAGATCAGAGCAAAAAAGTTATTTGATTTCAAAAAATAAAAAAAATATGAAACAATAGATTTAAGTCTCTTCAGTGCGCCATGATTTGTATTTGACGCCATTTTGACAAAGTCGCCATATTGCAAAATTGCATTTTAAAAGTTTCTTAATTTTGACAACATTGTCAATGGAGTAACTATTTCGTATGAAAGTATGTTTGAAAAAATGTTCAAAAAGCTATAGGTTAAGGAAACAACTAAAACTACTTTTAACCATTTATTTTTGCCAAACGGAGCGACTTACCTTTAAACTGCCCGCTTTTCTCGCTAATCCGAGTTTATTACAGTTGAAAAGTTTTTTGTTATCCTGACACAACTTGAGCCATTTGTTGCAAAAATTGAAATCCCAACACGACTTTAAAATAATCCCGCTAAAACTAAAAATACCGTCGCTAAGCCGCAGTCGATCGAAGCGCTTTCAAAATCGTATGCGAATAAGCAAGCACCATCAAATCAAATTCAAACTAGGTTAGAACGGCGTTTAGTACAAGAAAGCCTCGAGAAGCGTTGTTTAGGAATTTCGGCGATTTTTCCAAACCTAGTTATTTAACATACCGATGTCAAGCGGTGGTATTACACGATCTGTTTAACCTTTTTCTTACTCGGTGCGACACCAAATCACAACCTGATGACATCGCCGCGTGCTCTTCAAAGACGATCATAAACCAGATCTAGCCAAAAGGTTAAGGGTGCTCGGGGCCGTTATGGGTCAAAAACTAAACTCATTTACCATCGGATGACGGATTGTCACAATTCTACAGCCAGTTGTGTACCTAAACAATGCCGATGCGACTTGTTGTTTATCTTCAAATAGTTTAAGTAGTATTTCAAGGTGAAACAAAGGACACGGGCTGTTTGTGACGGTCGAATGCAGTGTCTGTGATATGATGTCAAGATGAACGTCACAGCGTCAGGGCAACCACCTTTGAAGTTTGAAAACAGACTGAAAAAAAAGTAGAAAAAACCATCACTGGTCAGAGCGCGGCATGCAAGCGGGTTTTTTGCTTATTAAAATTCCGTTTCGGTACTCGTCGGCGTTTAAAACAAAGTCAAATACATCAGCAGCCAACTTCTGATCCATCGCTCAAAGACGATAATTCTCTTATCTTTTTCATCGAGCCACACGCTTATCGCCACCAGTCGCCATGTTGTTTTAAAAGTTAGCGCGATTTTTGTTGAATTCAACCAGTTAGCGAACATCTATGTGTTAGGCGTGCCTGTCCAAGTTGCAGTAGGATTATTGCTCACCAACATTGTTGGCTTTAGCTTTAATGCACAAGTTTTGGGAAATAATGTTGAATAACGCGAAATCTCGAAACTGCCATGATCACCTGTCAAATATCTTTCATTTAAAAAATTCTGACAAAAATTACGTTTTAATGGAAAGTTAGCTGTGTCTGATTGATTCTTTTAATTTTACAAAAGCAAAATATTTTATAACAGCCATTTAATCATTATGTGAAATGTAGTAGTCATTACGAGGACGGAAGAGAAAAAATTCATATTTAGCTTAGGTTTTTATCTTTTACATTTTTTTGACAAACATCTGATTTAAAACTAGTTTACGTCAAAATTTTTTAAAATTAAGCAAGTTTGAATAATTTTTATAGGAGTGATACAGGTGAAAACACCAACACAGAAATGTTTAAGAAAAAGTAATATAAGCAGACAGCACTTTTTGGACGATTGGTTTAGGATTTTTCTACAGGAGAATATTGTTCGAAGCCTTGTTGATAGCGAAAGTGTTCGGCTAGAATTAAATTACTTTTATCAGGTTTTCCGATATTTTTTCCCAAATAGCAAATGTAAATATTTCGTAATCCTCGCTTCATACCCAAACGCAAGTAGCGAGTTTGAAACATCCATGTACGTAAAGTTGCTCTTTGGTAGCACGGTTATACAAAAAAGCAGTACCATAACAAAACTTGTAAGTCATTGACAATGCTCCGTCAGACATGGCCGATCCAAAAATTAAACCAAGGTGTTGTGCGCTGGAGTCAGTAAGCTTTATACTTTAAATCTGCATTAAATAGGAAGTGAATCTATCAGAATTAGCAATAGTTACTCATTTAGGTTTTAACTCAATGGTCTTTCACTTTTTTGCTTAAAATATTTTCGAGATAATTTTGAAAATTTTAGGCTTATTTTTTCATGCCAATGGCCCGCGGGACTAATCAACTTTAGGGAATCCCGGCGAATGTTTTGCGCAACATTAGAACTCCGCGGAATTTTAGTTGGAAAGCTTTCATTTTTTCATATAGAACAATCAATAAAATTGAAATTCGCATTGTAAATGTTTTTTTGACGTTTTTAAAATGTCAAAAGTTGGCCAACAACTTCGAAAGTCGTATTTCAAAATTAAATAATGAAAACTTCAAAATTAAGTTGATAAGCTGAAATAACAAAAAAACGGGAGTGTATTTAAAATACGTAACAAAGGCAACCTTTGTTTTTGTTTTTACATGCGCGTTTACGTTTCATTTGGGTTTCTAAACTTCAGATAATTATTTTTCGAAACGAAACAATTTGACGTTTTAAGAATTTAACGACGAAAAAAATCCAAAGTGTTTGTCGGTCTTCAAAAGCTTGTACTTTAACAACTATTTTTCTTAGCAAGTTTGCCACTTTACGAGTTTTCCTTTAACCTCCTCTAGCCAACTAAAAACCAAGCAATTTCAAGCCTACGCATGGCTCCCATAATTTTTCTTGTTCGGACTGTTTTTCTTTGCAATCCCAATCAGTTTTTTTTATTTGTTTTCTTGACAAGAATGTTTATGACGATCAGCCGTAAATACCAACATTTTATCAACAAGATCGTCAGATAAAAGCAGGTCTTGATGAAGTTTATAAAACTAGATGTAGCAAAGTATAATCGCTTTGTCCCATCTTAATCGTTTTGCAACTACAAGGCGATGATTTTCTCAAAACTAAAAGCGATTCACGTCATGAGGCACCAATCATATCTTAAACAAGCCTGTTGGATTGCTGTGGTGTTTTTATTTGTGAAGAAAACCTTTGATTTGTTTTGTTTGAATAGTAAACACAGATTGATATTCTATTTTGTAATTATCGTCGTTATCGTTAATTAAAACTTAAGAAAATTTTGGTTTTAACTTTAAAAAATTTTTTTCATAAAAAATCTGAATTCCGCGCCAGATAAAGATCAATAAAAAACATCTCTGGAAAACACTTCAAGATATTATTTTGGGAGTGCTAACAAGTTTTGAACGCACTTTCGACGTCATTGTGTTGGTTCTTCAATTGATTTAATTTGTTAACTTCGATAAAAATTTGCCCCACAAAGAAGTTGCAAAGACACCAAACAGCCAAACGAAAGCGAATCGGCGTCTTCGAGACGACGGATTTTTATTTTTGACAATAAAAAGAAAATCGCTTATCGTTCTTGAAAACGAAAAGTCATTTAGATTGAGTGTAAAAACCGAAATTATGCAAGATTAAATCGGCATCACGAACAGCAATCATAAAAAGAAGCGCTGTATTAAAACAAAAACTGTTTTCAAAATTTATTTGCTGCTTTTCGCTAATGAATTTCTGCAGCTTTAAACAAACAGCATAAAAACTTTGGAACGCGCATAAACCCGGGGCTGTCGCATTTTAGATGAACTCTTTTATAACATGTTAAACATTTAAGTCAGCTTGAGCAATCTGGGTTCAACAAGTGAAAAGAAAGTAGTTTCATCTAAATCTAAAAAAAAAACAACTTTTTTGTACAGTCTGATGTAATCTTAATCACTAATGCATGGATAGAAGCTGTTTAAGAATAAACAGGATTTATCGTCTTCTCGATCAAGGCTGTCGCGAGTTTAACGACCGACTTTCCGCATTATCGCAAATACAAACTTGTTTATGACGTCATTCGAAACAACGCCCGAAGGCGCAAAATAGTGCTGTCAAAGAGCACAGCGAGTTGCGTTTTTAAAGTCTACAAGAAATGTTTTAAGTTGATTAAACAAAACGCCAATTTCCGAATGCAACACAGGAGAAACCGGAATAAACCGGACCGATAATTTTTGCGGATATGAACAAAAATCAAAAAAGCGCTTAAAATAATCCGCTAAAAGAATATCTTGCTAGAACGCTCAGGTTTGACTTGACCTTGACTTTCAAATGCTATATAATATAACAAAAAAATAACAATATGTTTCTTCAACTTATTCATCATGAGGATCTTTGCAGAAAGCCCCCGCCAAAAAAACACCCCCGCCACCGTGCAGTACTTAAAACGTGGCGGGGGTGTTTTTCTCAAATCTCACGTTTTTGCATTAGTGGCGTGGGCTTTCTACAAAAGATCCCATCATGAAACTAAAAAAGCTTACACTTGATCGCGCCTCCGAAACATTCAGAAATAACTCAACGATTGCAAGCGATAACTCGTCGTACGCTATAGTTCCCAACTAAACTGCTTTTATTTGTCGCTAATAGAAGCTAGAAATGTTAAAAAACTCTTTTTCGTGAGGAAAATTGAACAAAGCTGAACGGGTATTTAATGTCAAGTGTACCGGAAGAAGAGACCATGTTCTGTCGTTCGATGTTGAAGTTGATTATCGACGTTGATGCTGTAATTTTGGACAAAATCACTCCGACGCTTCAATTAAAGTGTCGCAGTGAGTAATTTTTATGGAAATATCTCGAACAATGACCTGGTTGAAACAACAATATTTTGCGGCTAATTACTAACTGTCGTCGTAAAAAGTAAAGAGAATGTTATTTTATCGAAATAATTGAACGACCATTATTTTGGTAAAACAACGACACATTAAAGAAAAAAAGCTTTATACTCCCAAATAAAAAATGTAAATTTATAGCAATCTTAAGTAACGTGGTGAAAAGGGACTGTTTAGAAGTGGTTTCATCTCTTTAGTTTTTTATGAAACCTTAACAAAGTAGTGATGAATGGCCACACACGTAAAAAAGTCAGAACAATCGCCAATTCAAAGATAACTTTGCTTTGTCGAGGATCTCTGGACAATAGTAATTTTTTAATTGTTTCAACTAAAAATCGATTTAGTTCTTTTTCAATTGTTAAGTAAATTACATAGATTAAAAATAGTAAATTTTAGTATTACTGTATTAATCAGTAAATTATTAGAATTATGAAAAAGGAGCGAAAACTGATAAATTTATGGGCGAATATGCAGCAATTTAAATTCATTTTAAAAGGCCGTGTTCGAGGCTTACTGGTTAGCCTAAAGACCGACATAAAGCAGCCGAATGACCGAAATTAATGCAATATAAACGCAAAATCAAAAGTTGTAGAATGCCACGCAAAAATTTAAATGGTGAAGAGAATACCACTTAATTTAAAATCTTGCTTGCAGTCAAACTTGCATATTGTAAACTTTATTGATATCTTGTAAAGACTCTTATCTTTGCGGAAACACATCGCATTGTAATGAAATTTTGTAATTTACTTGTGATAGCTTTTTTAAAATAATACGATTATTGATAAAGCGATATTTAGCATTTTCATCGGTATCGTTAAAAACAATTTATTATTTTTTCATATTCTTTCTTTGTTTTTGGTCATGGACAGTGGTGGATTTTCGCGACACAACTTCACGTTCTCAGTCTTGTATTTTTTCTTTTTTTAGTTTTTTTTTTGCAAAAATATAATCTTGCTTTTTTATTGAACTCTAAGTCAAGCACAATTAACAGCAAAATAAAATTTGCTCTTCTCTGATTGTCATACTTCATTCATAATTCTAATCTTAACTTTATAACTCTATGGTTGATTTTCAGTCTTTTACCATAATTTTTAAGCTTTTGATTATGATGTCATCTTTTTCATTGTTACGTAGTGATTGCGTAATCGGTACACCACCCTCCTGTATTTTCCAGATTCGTTTTATCATTTTATTCATGCATACTGATAGACTGAAGTTTTATCCCGTTGTGACATTTTTGCGGTGGTATTATCTACTACAGTTAAGCAAGTTCGATATTATAAGTTACATAACATGTTTACCTGAATGATTGTGTTGTGACTTCATAAATTGCTTTGTCCGATTGCTAAACCTAATACTGTACAGTATAATAATTAATGTAAAAATCTTGTCCGTTCTAGTAATTTCAATTTTATCTGGTAACTTCGACTGATTTATATAAAAGCGTCGTAAATTTTATCAATTTAATCCATTCCAGTTTAGTCAGCGCAATTAAGAAGTGCTTAGGAACCGTTTATATTATTCTCGCCTATGGGACATTGTGCAAGTGTTAGTCAGGAGTCAGTGTTGACACCTTGAAAGTTAATTCTATGGAGAGATAAAGTTTTTTTTAGTCTCTGTGGTGGAGAAGTATTAACTTTAACATTAATCATCGGGGTGCTAATTCATTCTTATAGTTAGTCAATACAAAGTTGTTGAGTGATTATTCGAGGTTGTTAGCGCTGTGAATAGTTCTGAAATTGGGTGAAGCTTAAGAGTCAAATTTTACGAGAACTTATCAAGGTCTTTTAATTTTTGTGAATATATTTGTTATAGTCAGAAAATGTGGTTTCTTTCTACCTGTAGAGAGAAGTTTCTAGTGAATCCATTTATACTTAGCCAGATCTAACTGTTTTAAGAACACCAGTCTTGCGGCAAACTATTTCTAAAACCGACGTAAATAAAAATAAACACAGCTTTACTTTAGCGCAGGTAATTGGGTTGCCTAGTTCAACTGGTCCTTTCGGATTTCCGAGTAAAGTTGTGAGACTCTGATATTTCTCAACAATAACAAACAAGAATTTTTTTACATTAAAATTTTTCCATAACGTCTTTTTTCCACTTATTTTTTTCAGTGAAATTCATACTGCATGATCTTTAAAACGTGTAAATGTTCGTACGTGTGAGGTTTTGATGCTAAATTTTTTTCTATAACGTTCAAATCAACAATTGTTTTCTGCGATAGTCTCATAAATTCGAAAAAATTTTTACCGGCTTAAAAACGACAATTAAGTTGATGCCGATATTAATTTTATAAAATACTTTATTACGATCAGAAAGTCCCAAAAAATGTTCATTTTATAAAAATGTTTCTGCAGAACTCTCACCCTGCACACAATAAAACAACCAAGTTGTTCATTTTCAACCCTGACATAAAAAAATTCAAAATAAATCAAGACCCCATGTAAAAATATTAAGAATTTTGAAATTATGGAAATGATTTATCATAGTTTATGAGGTGATGTGAAAAAAAACTAGAATTCAAAAGCCAAAAATCTGCTAAGTATTTCACATCTATTTGTGATATAAATTTTCTTGACGATGCCAAAATAACATATAAATAATATTGTATAAGTGAATCAATGAATCGAATGAAAAGATTGCAGGAGCAAAAGCTGTCAAAAGTAGGAAATAAATTGATTTGTGCTGATTCACAATCGCCTATCATATTGTCACACGTAGCTGTGAGTTTAGCAAACTCTGTTTGGGCTCTTCATATAACTGTGTTATAACTTGGTACATTACAGCACCGAAGAAAATCAATGGAATGAAAGCCAAGTTTGAATTTTTTTAAAGTCTAAAATAATAGCAAAGTAGAATGCAAAACTAAGTTTTTCACCAGCTGTGCAAAATTTTGCTGAAAAATATATTTTAATTTTTTTAAACAGTTTTACGATTAGTCGAGTTTGTTATTAAAATAACCGGAAAAAGTTCAATAACAATATTTATTTTTTATAAAAATCAACTATAAAACATATTTTATATAAAAACATTCGTTCGAAGCATGAAACTTGGGCGAACCGATTGTTCACAAAAATCAATCAATTCAATTTTTTTCATTTAGTTATCAAGTGATATCTTGTAAACACAAAGTTTTCAATTACAAGATTATTAAGTGTTGCTAATATTAACCATTTTTAGAGTTTGACAAAAGATGAAGTTGATTGCCAACACCCATCTGCAAAAATTTCTTTCCCCTTGTTATTGGTGTAAGCGTAAAATGCTGTAAACCATAGGTAAAAACACGAAATTCATCTATTAAAATTACAAAACATTTTTTCATTTTCATTTTACTTATAGAACCTGTTGCAAATAATTCTAGTAAAATTCATGAGACTGAAGTGGCAATTAAACGTTCGAAAAACTGCATGTTACAGTAGTAAATAATAGCTTATAACAAAATTCTAGTGCTGCTAATCATAATTATATGTTGTTGTCTCTTACACAACTAAAAAACAATTATTTTTGAAGCTACGTCTTTTTTAAAAAACTGTATTTATCTCGTTCATTTCAACTTAAAAAGTTCTTAGATTGATACTGAAAAAGTTTGAAACATGTAATTGGTAACCTCACGTAAATAGTTGATCAAAAAATCAGCAGCCATTGGTTATTATTCAAGCCACTAATCAATTAACTAAAACAAGAAAAAGTATGACCACCGTCGATCCCACAAAGAAAAGTTAGGCAAAGTTGTATTTGTTTTTTTTTAAATGGTCAACTGCAACAACTAAACATTATAATTCTTAAGATGTCACTTATTTCTAACTAAATTAAAACATAAAAAGTTACTTTTTCATTTTTCAACAATATACAATGCCTGATTAGCCTTCTAAACATTATGAAATATTTTTCGAAAATAATCAATACAAACTTCTTTTTCAACATTACATCCAACCATAAAACTCATCTTCGTTTCTGCTCTGCAAGAATCAAATTGGCATTAGCTTTATTCTCTTCAATATTGATGGAGTTATTATGAAGTACAACGGTTTATAATTAAAAAACTATTTAAGATATTGTTTTAAAGTTTACTCAGATCTAAGTTCATTATTTATAAAAAAAATTAAAAAGAAAGTAGTTGTATGAGTTTGCGAAAGTGCAGTTTAGATAAGTCACTTCAATTTTTATGTTTAGACTCCCTTGAAACAAGGCTGAAGTGCAATATTTGTAACAAATATCCTCTTCAAAAACACGTAAATTTTTTTAATAACTGGGAAAAAGTACCAGATCGATATGCACAGCAGCGATACAAAATTTTTTAAATTTCTAGGAAAATGTAGATTTGCTTCGAAAAGAGAAAAATTAGAAATTTAATTAAAACATCTTTGCCTTAAGGGTCTATCTCAGACCATGCAAAATTAATACCATTTTATTCAGGAGTCAAATTATAAAATTTCTAGAAGTTAGAGGAAAAACTAAACAAGTAAAAAAATAAGTAACTTCAAGTGTTTTTTTAAACTGATTGGCTTCAGCAGACAAGCAGTTTGAAAAAATACATTCGATATTGGGAAGATCGGCTTTATAAAAGTTAAAAATGAAGTATTAATAACTGCTTGATTTACATTAGAAATTGGTTGCATTGCAGGCTAGAACTTTAAAATTTGGTCTCTGTTATTTTTTATATAAAAGTGTGGCATGAGAAAAGTTTTGGCTATTCCTGAAAACGCTTTGCATTTTCGGAGTTTTTAGCCTTGCTGTTTTTATATAAAACAATCGTTCAAAGAAACCTAGATTTGGTAAATCGTTGGTACGCCGTTACTAATAATATCCTGTAGAAAGTAAAATGATACGCTGTAAAACAGGGTTAGGCAAACTACGGCCCGCGAAGGCTTCAAACAAATAATTAAAAAAATTATTAATTTCTTTTTTGTCTTCAACCAAATTCTTAGTCATAGCTTTCAGCGATCACTGATTTTTAAGTACGAAAGTCAAAAAGCGCACGAAAATCAAGAAATCCGAGACGGATTTAAAGTGAAGACCTTTTTTTGGGAGATCACTATAGTGCGACCCGCAAACAAATTCAACTTCTAAATGCGGCCCCTTGAGCTAAAAATTTGCCCTCCCCAACTGTAAAAAGTTAAGAACTCAGCCTGATCATATTGTACTATCGAGGAAGTAAGCAGGCTACTATTTTTAATGCCGTCAACCTACTATACTTATTTACAACTCAACTTATTTAATAAAAATTAATTATACAAAGAAGAAAAAAAGCACAACATTTTTTAGCAAAGCAGCAAACAGGAAAAAGCGTATGTACCAAAAATTCTTTGGTATATCATGCCAGTTCGAAAACCACATGTACACGTATTGTCATAGGCTATTACAAATGTATTGGGTTATCTGTCTTGACCAAATGAGTAGCCTAGATGTAGTGGAAAAGATGTACACTGATTTAGGCTAAACTTTTTTGGCAATATGGAAATGAATAAAATTAAACAAAAGCAATTATTAAACTTGAAACGGAAATAGAAATTGCCACCTGTTCAAATGAAAACTTAAAGAATTTTCTGCCTCCGGCTATAAACTCTTGCTAAACCTATTCATGTTGCCAACAAGCTATTATGACCTTCTAAGAAACAAAAAAATTGCTTTAAGACTTTTTTGCAAAGCGGTTAAAAAAAACAGTTGTAAAAAGCACAATGAATTACAAATGTCCTATATTTGTGACTGAAATGTCGTATTGAGTGATACCTGAATTGCTGATCTATAATGAGGTATCTCTTGTTGATATATGTTTATGACGTTAGCATTTGATACAATATACCCACTTTAAATGTGGTATATTTGTCGTTTTAATGACCATAAATTATGACTCAGGTGTTGTTGTCCAATAACGACGACAAATGATGAACGACTTTACATTAGAGACACGGAAATCAAATGCGTTTTAACTCGTTCCAATTAAGGGCTGCTCTTACAAGAACGACAAGGTTCTGATGGCTTCCATGCTTTTAATTTTGCTGAAAAAGCAGCAAGATCAAAAAACCTTTTTATACCAGCATCCGATTTCACCGTTCAACTCCTAAATGCATCCTTTCTCACTCAAGTAACACTCCCGTTGAGTGTTTTCTTACGGAAAAATAGGCTGTTAGATAAACTTAATTTTTAAAATTGAATAATTTACTATAAAATTGATAAACTACTTATTTATATTTGACTTAAAAAAACAAAACGACAATTTTAAATTTTACAATACTTTTTGGAAACCTTTGTATAAACACTAAAGGCTCGTTTCCACTACGAGCGTTGGCGAGAGTATTTTTTGTTTGTTTTATCGAGTTTTTGAACTTCTTTCCGCGCTTAAACGCTAAGCAAAGCAAAAAAAATAAAAAAGAGTATTCCCTCTCACGTTTGTAATAGAGACGAGCTCACGAAACTCATATTTTTTGGATTTAGTGATATTCATAAAACTACGATATTCAACTTCATCATAAAAAAACGCTTCTCCTTCGAAATTGAATAGCTGCTGTCTTTTGACGAACAATTATTAAACAAACAATGTTCTTGCCTAGATTTGTATTGCCGCTCGACTTTGAAACAGTTTTACACAATAGAGCATTTTTTTGATAAAGTTATCACTCTTTATTGATTTCAATATAATCACGGCTTGCGTGGGGTTTAATGAAATCGATTAGTTAAAATCTATAACTTCCTGTCAGAGTAAAACAATGAACTGGACGCACGGCTTTCACTTAAACTGGTAAATCAACGTTAAATATCAAGTTGCAGGATGATGCACGATAGATGCAAGCTAAAGCAAGGCTTTTTATTTGAGATTTGAAGGATCAATGAAAATTAAAAACTGAAACCGAAATATATATATATTTTTTTGCTAACACGATTCATACGCCGAAACTTGTTTTGAAATTGACGCTGCCAATTTCGTCTGTTACAAACAATTAATTTTATGTTAAACTTGTTGCGACAGTGTCAAACCATTGAAATACCATTCCTGATAATTAGTTCCGACACTACTCTGTCTTGCAAGCAAAAGACGCAAGCTCGATACTTAGTTTATTTTAGAAATTTTTGTTGTATCTTTGGAAAAGATATTTCACACAAATTCCTAAATGGAGTTAGTCTGCGTGCCTTTAAACAGAAAGCAGCCATCGAGTCAACAACAACTGGCCAAACGACGAAGAGAAATTCCCCATTTGGTCGCCCCTGGAAATTGAACCCACATTTCATGCCGTGGAATTAGAAACAATAATCACCGCACTAAACAAGAAAACACTCGGATGAAATGCAAACCACAAGCAAGGTTTGCCGGCAGCGTGACCGACCAGGCAGGAGCGCCGTGTTGATGGCAAGGGCTATCGACACGATCACCGATTAAAACTCACTCGCGTCATTCCATTGCGCCCTTGGGAAAAACACGATACAGCGCTTTCTTTTTGCTTGGCGATCTTAACAAGCAGTTCTAGATTTCAGTCGTATCGCCATAAATAAAAATTAAAAAAACAATAACAAAATTTCGACCAGACAGCTAATATTTGGTCATCTTTGAAAGTAGGTTGGGCCGATTGCCAGGCAGTTGAACTAACATAATATCTCCGAGGTTTTCCTGCGAGTCAGGAAAATATAATTAAATAATTAAATAAATAATGCAATTTCGTGTACACACTTTGACAAGCAGTAAAGTCAAAACTAAAGTACGCTAAATGCTTTGTCTTGGCCTTCAAACATCAACTTGTTAAAGAGGGTTTTAATACGTAGATTAGATTACAAAGATTTTTAATACGAAGAAAATTAACACGAAGATTATCTTTTGCTTTAATAACAAACCGCCTTATGATGGTTCCGTTTCTATGATTTAATGTCTTGGCGTCGATTTGAAGAGTAAACGTAGTCACGTGATGAACATTATCCTGTAATAATCGCGAATAAGTTCCCGGGCTACTGCGGGCTTTGCAGATTGCAAAGTTCATTCCTAGGTCTCAAAAAGAATTTTTCAACGTACAGGTTAAAATCAAGAGTTGCACCTAGAAATGTATAAGCAATATAGCGAAGGCTAACTATTTCAACTTTCTTTGCAACGCAGTCATCATCTCCGCAAGTGAATCTCATTGAAATGTTGAGTTTAAACGACAACGATTGTAATAAACTCATATGACTGAATTTTTCTAAAGCATGCGGAACTACTACAAGTAAGGGTTCTCAAAAAACTTCAAAAATTGTACTTTTTAAAAAGAGTGGTCAGTTAAGCTACTGCGTGGCTCGCGCTTTTTGATATGAACACATGCATGGACCCAGTCATTGTGCTATGGGCCGTACTGGAAACAATGTAGCCTACATTGATAAAAACTAAATGCAGCGTCGTTGATTGACAAATATAAGTCATCTCTTTTTTAAAACTTTGAAATAAAGTTTGCATGAATTGCTTCAACATATTATATTTTTTTAATTTGTTGTCCTATAGTTATCTTTTATATACAGTACTCATCATGATACATAATTTTACATGCATGTGCTGTGTCACAGTTCGGCACACATAAACAAATCTTTACTAAGAATCAAATCTTATCTATAGTTTATAATTTACAGTTCAAAACCTGGATTAACATTCTTGAACCAAGATCTTAAGAAGCTAACAATTAGATAGCAGTCAGGCGTGAAATCTTTTAATGCGAACTTGCTCGTTTTTTTGAGCCTTTTTGCTTATGCAAGAACACTGGTAAAACAAGGCGTTAAAAGATTCGTAGTCGTTCTCGGTGCTTATGTTGTTGAGATTTTTCTCGAACATATGAACTTGTTCTGATTTGGCATGTCAATAATTCATAAGAGTAACAAATAAAGACTGAATAAAACTCTGGTAAAACTATAAAAATTTTAACTTTTAAACTAAAGCAAACCTATGCATAACTTGTAATTAAAATTTTATTTAAAATGATTACCAAGTCTTGTGCATAGCATTTTGGTTTTTTCGTAAACTTGATGAAACCGTACGATTTTTTAAAATAATGGTCTTAAAAGTTTATTCATCGATCGTTTAAAAAAGAAACAACTTTTATATTTAGTTTTAATATTTTTTCTTTTTTAGTGGATTCGTCTAAAAAAACATAGTTTACATAGAATCAGAAGTTAATTTAAAATTCTTCTCTATAATTGGAGCGATATACTTTTTAAACTTCTATAATGGAAAACTTTCTACTAGATTTCTTGATTTAATTAAACGAAGTACTGCTATTTGATAAACAGTACCATTTAGGAGTATTTTTTTAGTACTTTTTTTAGTATCGCTTGATCATCTCAATAGATTTCTCTACTATTACTTATCATTACGTTAAAAGTGCAACAACGTATAATCAAAGAGATAACTTGTCTTTTCAAATTTTTCTTTGTCACGTATTGAATAATACATTTAATTACAAAGCCAAATTTGAAAATTTTTTTTAAACAATTCTAACGATCGGAACCTTTTTTAAGATCAGTCAGATATAATTTAATCACATTCCTGCTTAATTGCCTTGCCCAGTAAATTAATTTTAACGGAGTTTCATAATTTTACTTAAATGAATTAAACTTAAACTGTGGAATTTTAATTATAAATCAAATATTTCTGCGGTTTATTTCAAATTAGCCACTGTTTTACATGTATATTGATCAATTACAAAAACCTTGGTTAAATTGCTAACCAATCATCATGACAAATACCAAAAAAAAAACACTAATTAACTAGGTATTTTACTTACCTTTGCGTGGGTCAATCACAAGCTTAGACACAATTTCAGCTTTTGATAACGTATTTCCTTACGCTAAAGTCTCCACAAAATCAGAAAAATAATAGAAAAAGCACCTTGGAAAAAACGTTCTACAAAAACAAAAAAACGCAGGCGTTGTTCGCATATCGCTGATCTATTTGTAGACATAATACTTAGCACTGTCGATCGCTAATGGCTGACCTTCGCCTCGACTTCAACTTGATCAGATAATCGAAAAGCGAGAGCGCTCAAAAATGCGCGAAAAACTTTTTTTGTTGCTTGATTTTGTCAAGATTGCTCAACAGTTCATTAGTTTATCGAAGCTGACTTTATGTTTCAAATATATTGTCCTCTTGTTGTCTTTTTTGATAATTTTGAAAAAAGTGATAGCGAAAGAAGAAAAGAAACGAAAAAAATGAAATTGAAAACTTGGAATAGTCGGTACATCGCTGTTTTAATAGTTGTTAAGTGTGTTATTTTGACTCTTCTAAAAATAGTTGAGTAAAAATATTTTCAAAATTTTGATCCAACTAAATCGCTACGTTATACGGTTTACTTTCGTTACACCCCTCCATATATTTTTTTACAATTAAAAACAATCAAAAAGCTATTTGATATTGGCCAAAGAAGTTATTGCTTAGTTATTTTAATGAAAATAAAATTCCAAGCTTCTATTAGAACAAGTTTTCCTGACAAAACATGAGTTGAAAATAAACGAAAATACCTGTATTTAAAATTTTCCAGTAAAACACCTAAACCCAAAATATATTTTTTGTACTTTCTTGAACAGTTAGAAATTGATAAAGAAATTGTGGTTATTCGATTTGGGTTTAACCATGCGACCAAAAAAACACAATACACAGTTTAAATCAGGAGTGGGAGCCTCATTTCACTTGCGGGCCGTATCTGAAAATTAAAAAATTGGTGCGGACCGCATGAAATTTAGTAGTTTAGTTGCAGCAATATAGTTTTGCCCAAATTTTATAGACATTTGCCCGAAGCATGACCTTCTAGCACTTCACGGATACCAGAAGAAAATGTATCCTAAATTTTGAAGAAGACCTAAAAAAAAGATTATTACGTAGAACAGTGGTTCTCAATCTTTTTCAGATTGCGGCACATTATATGACTTTTTCGAAATTCGCAGATTTCTTGATTTTTGTCCCGAAAAAGAGGTGTTCTCTAAAAAAAGTCTTCACTTTAAATCACTGTCCGATTTCTAACTTTTTGTCTCCAAAAAGAGGTGTTCACAAAAAAAAAAAAAAAGTTTTCACTTTGAATCTGTCTCGAATTTTTTGATATTCGTTACTAAAAAGTAGTGTTCTCTAAAAAAAGGTTGCGAATCAACACGCTAATGTTTTGTAAAAAGTTTTGCGGCACACTTGGAAATTTTTCGTGGCTCACAGGTTGAGAAGCACTGACTTAGAATCTATGATTTCTCGATTTTTGTCCCAAAACACATAGTGATCTATATAAAAGAGAATATCACTAAGAATTTGTGCCTGATTTTTTGATTTTTGTCACCAAAAATTATAACTGACTTTGCTTCTTTCCAATCACACGCGGGTTGCATTGAAAAATCTTGCGGGCCGCAGGTTTCCCACCCTTAGTTTAAATGAATATTATGCTACAGATTTCGGATTTAATGATGTAAACATTGGTCTAAGCGCGCTTTGTCCACGATTATGCAAATGTAAAAATGATCCTATCAAAAAAATTCTGATCACTTTACACTAATATATCGATTTTGAAACTCGTTTAAAATGTCTGAATAATTGTATATCCCTTCCCCTTCTACCCTTCCAGTACCATAACTGTACCCTTCCAGCATCCAATTGAGGCCCAAGCTGCATACAGCAAAACATTGCGGTTAATAAAGTCATAATCATTATGCAGTTGGTAAAAGAAAATCTGCAATGCAGCCGCTCTGATGACGAGCATATTTGAGTTACCATCGAATTTCATGACTATAAAACAAAATTTAGTAAAAAAAAATTCAATTCAGTTCAGTTCAGTTCGTACGTAAGTCAAGTCCAGAAACCGAGCGATTCTATTTTTTTAAATCTTAGCTCCAAGAATATTTTCTTTATATCATCCTTTTTTTCCGAACCGTCATGCAATAAAAAATTAATATGTATATCAAAACTTCTTTTTCGTTTTTTGATTGCACTTGGTTCATGCGCCGAAGCATGTCACCAGCTCACGGAATCGTTCTTCACAAGATTGCGCTTGATCAACACAGCTACTTTTATCAACTTTCGTATGAACGGATCGGTATGTACTGTGGTGTTAAATGAAGTTCTATTCCGTCACTTCACAAATTTATGGCAATGCATTTTCAAAAAAAAAGTGAAATGATGGTGAAGTCTTTGATCTGTCATCATAATGCTGACAAGCCATTATCAGTTATTGTTTTAACTATGCCTAATTGACACGATCACCTAACAACTGCAAAATAGAACAATCTTCACAACAACTTTGTTCATAAGATTAAAGCAACACTATTTTTCTGTTTTTTTCCTTGTTTTATAAATGTGACATTTGAATATCAATGTAGATGTCAACTTAACTGTTAGTAATGAAACTTCTAGTAAATACTTTCGCTTTTTAAAATTACGTAAAATAAGTAAAAATTAAAAATACTGGTTGGTATTGCAAAAAAACAACCTTTTATCCTAAAGGTTACAAAGCTTTACAAATATGATTCTTCAATGTATGTTACTTTTATTTGTACAACATAAACTTAAAAAAAACAAATTTTTTTCAATTAAATGAAACAAAAGTAAATTTTTTTTTAAATTCACAAAAACTGAAGTAATGTATTAAAAATGTAATGAATTCTTTTGAACAGCCACCGGTTGACTTCCGCAGCTGATTATGCATGGTACAAAAGGGTTTTGTTGTAAAATAAGACCTGCATACTGAAGAAAAAAATTAGTCATAAACAAAATCGAACGAAACAAATGACGAACATCAAAGGAGTAGAAAGTTGCTTCATCGAGTAAAACGGAAACGAAAACTCGAAACAAAATTGATAGAAAGGAAAGCCATCGTCCCTCGTGTCTAAAGCATTTGTCTTAACAGTTTCGTTCAGCGAAATGACGTTCATTGTCACGACATCTGCGGCACTCGCGAAAAGTTTCAATTCCCTGGGTCGAGAGCAATTCAGAGACGCGAAAAAAGTGACAGCTTGTTTGATACACTTTCGGTTTCGCGAAACACGTGTGCCTTGAAACATTCTTTAGTGATAAATGACGAAATCGACTTTGAAACAGATATTATTTATTTGTGCAAACTGAAAGTTAGTTACAATCAATAGCAAGACCAGACAACATTACAAGGATAAATGAATTCCAAAGAATTAAATTACGAGACCCAAGTTTTGCCGATTAATCGTGGTTCGAAGTTTAGAGGTGATTTCATTTTTATTTCTTTTTGACGAGTGTCAAATAAAAACGAACATTAAATGACAACTGAACTTATCAATCAAAAGTTTGCCAAATTTGCTTTTTAGCTGACATCGTCGTCGTCGTTTGAAGCGGTATCCACTCCAGGTCAGACACAAACAGGACTGGGGCCGAGGGTTTATCCTTTTACTACCCCAGACTGCTGCACTGCCTGGATCAGACGCTGGCAGTGATGTCATTAAGCCAGCATCGAGTTTCGTCATCCAAAACCATCAGAATCTGCTGACATCGATCAATAGATATAATCAGTTCTATGTATATTCCACCCCGGTCACGTGCGTTTCAAAGTTCAATCAGAAACTATGGAGTTTCTCTTCGTCGACGAAAACCACGACGTTAACCATAATCCTAACCCTAACCCTCTTACTGGGGGGAATTAACCGGGATGGAATATACCGGTCACCGATATAATCATTGCCACGTGTTTTAAATACAAAAAATTTTTATTGATCTTTCCAATATTTATAATTTTCAGTGTTAAACTGTTTACTAATGATTGAGAATAAAATGAATGAATGAATGAATGAATGAATTTTTTTTTATTTTTAATTGCCATGTTACAAGCTAAGCTCAATTTTTGTTGTTATAGATCATTGCTTTTAATTTTTTTAGCACCAGCCTATCCGCAAAAAAGTCAAAATTTACAACAACCAGATAAAAAATTTTAAGCTGTGAGTGGACCCGCAATTGTTGGGAGCTGGTAAAGATAAGCAACCCTAAAAAAGCATTGTAAAGATAAACAACTCCCAAATCTTACAGGTAAAAATAAGCAACCTTATTGGATTCGTAAAGTTAAATGACTTGAAAAGTTGCACTTCATTTTTATTAAGCAAAATACAATAATATTAATTTTATTTAATATTTAAAGTGAAAATACTTAGACTATATAGAGTTAAAGTTGTTAATTCAACAATACCTGTAAGTTAGATATACATGTTAAGTCCAGGTGAAGATAAGCAACTCTGAAAATGAAAGGATTGCTTTTCTTTACCAGCTGCAATTGGTGCATATTAGGGTTTCCAATTTTTCGGTTTTGAAAAAAAGCTGAAAATCGAAAAAAATTTAAACATAAATTTCACATGTAAAACACAAAAAGCAAAACAAGTAAAATCAATAAAGCAAAAATGCATTTAGATTGATTTACTAACTTTAAGCAAATTTTTAAAAGTAAGCAAGTTAAAAATTACAGTTATTATGTGGTCTTAGTGCTTGACATAACTATAATAGTGATTTTGACATTCAAAGTCGAATTTGCAAAGCGAATGACGAATCAATATAATCATAGTGATGCAACAAGTTAGCCACATGAAATTGAAATCCATCAGTAATATCACTGTTTGAATGTATTACGAAATTTAAGCAAATCTAAAACAAAAAAATTGTAGAAGTAAATCTTTTTTTATATATTATTTAATATAAAAAAAACGGGAATTTTTTTGGATAAAATCGCAAACGGAAATGCAAAAAGGCATTAAATCCCGGAAATTTCTGAACCCGGGCTTCAAACCTTTTCGCATACCGATAGTTTCCATTGTATTAGTGGTGTAGCTATCTGTTTAAGATCGTGGTTAGATTCCAGCAAAAATGTATCGGAGGGTCAAATTGCAAGGTACATCACCGACAATTTGATTTAGATTTACTTCTTGGATTGATGTTTATGAACTGGCTTAAAAACAAAACTCAACTAAATGATTTTTAAACCTCAATGAGAATAAACTGAAAAACGTTCACCTAAATTTGAAATGAAATGATAAATAACTAAAGATTTTATTGTGCACTAATATAAAAAATAAGTCTGTAGTGTAATGAGTTGTTAATTTTACAATTAAGGTCAAAATAATTTTGAAATATCTGTGCAGACCAGCAAAATAACGTCAAAAAATAAGATGAGAAACCGAAGTCATACAGCCCATTATATACCAACGCAGAAAAAAATCGAAAAGCCAATATTAAAATTGATGATTCTTGAATTAAAATAGTCAAATAAAGGATTTTCATGCTATCAACTTCATTTTACTTGTAGTTGAAAGCAGATATATGTACTGTAGTAAAATCAATCTTCATTAAGTAATGCGTTTTTTGGGTACAGCTGCACCAACTAAAAGCCAACTAAAAAAAAACTTTTTTCGGTATGACCAAAGCACTATTTTTATTTCAATTTATTGCGTCATTCATAATAGAACTTACAATCAGAAGCGATTTAAAAATGCGTATAATTCGCAGCAATGCATATGCATAAAAAGCTGAGCCCAAAGCAAAATAACTTTAAACTTATAAAAAAAGCATAACTACAACAGAAACGTAACTAATAAAGAAAAAACATTATTTTTATCGCACTGTTAAAGTAAAGAAAAGTTTTCGCATAAAAACTTCATGATAATGATTAACGCAAAAGCTTATCGGCAGCTCGGCTGAGTTGGTAAAAGCGTCGCATCAATTGCGAACGTGATCGACACGATCTCGGTGCAACTGCTGTTTGTGACTTTAAAAAAGCCATGAACGGTTTTAGCAAACAACTCTAAGTTTCCATCATGCCCATATTACTGAGTCAAAAATGAAAAAAAATTCAACCGGATAGCTGTATCTTGGCATATCGTGTTGGGATAATTTTAATCGCGGAATAGCTGGCCTAAGTTTAACGCCCCTGATGTTGTCCTGCAAGTCGAGAGGATAAATAGAGATGATGATGCTTACCTAGGTTTGAATAACCCGACATTTATAGTAAAACGTGACATTGTGACATTGAGAAAAGTCGCAGCTTCAATGCGATAATTTTAATTACAAATAAATACACAGTAATTACCTAATCTGATGATTGAATATGGAAACGCTTTCCTATAATTGTACCAACGCCTGCATGGGCCGCAACGTCCCAAGTGTTTAATTATTTAGTTACATAAAGAATGCTCGTTTCTTCTTATGCAAATGTTTGTTGCATTGCAACCTTTTCAAAATGTACGCGTTCTTTTTTAAGTTTTAAAGCTGTTAGTGCTCGGTTTAGAGATTTTTTTCTAATTTTCTTCATTTTTTGATTAAAAAAGACAATCTTATAACCACTATCAACCCGTTGTTATTTATAACACGATTTTGTATTTAAGTTTCATCGCAATTTAGCAGAGGTAAAAAAGTTTTTGATGCTTACGTTGAATTTTAAGTTTTTGTGATAATTGGAACGGTGCATTTTGTACTAATAGAGGATCAAAACCAGCATATCAAAGAAAATTATTAATTGTTTTTTCGTTTTTTAGTTGTTTATATTTGGGCAACAGAATGCAATTATTTTTTGTATAGTTTAAAATTAGGAAAAATTTGCGTATTTTTGAACTGAAGACCAAAAACAAATAATAAAGTATTTTTGAGGAACCTAATTTTTTAATTCTTTTCTTTAAAAATTATGTTACCACTTGGCCTACTAGAACAATACGGCCTAATCAGTAACATTTCAGCAGCGATTTCCAATCAGCCATTAGAATTGCGGGAAAAAAAAAGCTTGTAGCATTGTGTGTGCGCGTTGTCAATCAAAAGCAACGCCTTCGGCACACTTACTCTTTTTAAATAATACGGATGCGTTTGAGTCTAAGCATTTTTGATGTTACTGTAAGATAGAATTCGCCGTAAACAAATTCAAAAAACAATGTTAAATATGAGCAACAAAAAATTTAAAAGCAAAGTTAAAAATTTAAACAATTGATTAAAGTTACGTATAATCACAACGACCGTAAATGTGGAAAAGAGGTTTGAATTTCTTACAAAACTCTCACCAATTAGTCAAAAAATGTTTCTAATAATTGTGAGAATGAAAGTTAACTAGTTCTAGTTCTATATTTTTCTTAAAATGCGCTAAGCAATAACTGCTTCACATGAATTTTTTTCTCGCTATAATAACAAATGTCGATATCAAACTTAATTGCAAACTTTTTGCTACTGTTTCTATATAAATTACTGTAATGTATGTTACATTTACCTAACAATTTATTGGAAACGTGTTCAGCACGTTTGTGATTCCAACGCGAGGAAGCAACTGAATTCTAGAACCCGTCAAAATCAATACTCCAAAACCAGTAAAAAAATTAGCTAAAGTTGGTGAAAGTATCATTAATCATCGACTTAAACGAATATACAGTACAATAAGTCATATTGCTATCAACTTAGTTAATTTATTAATTAATAACAAAGATTGCGTGGGCAACATGTAAGTCATCCAGTAACGCCGACGATATAATCATTGTTTTGGTTGACAATTCACAAAATAAATTAAAAAAAGAAAGATTTTTTATTTAAACGTCTTCTTCCGAAAAGCTTATTTTTTTGTTTAATATGCGAGCAATTGAGTAAAATATTCTCCGTTGCTGACACTTCTCATGATCTGAACAAAAATTTCCCACCACTCACCTATGAATGCTGAGTAAAACGTCTTTCAAGATGTTTACTTTGAACCGTCATGGAATGACATATATAAATCCTTTAGATCGCATACGAGGTTAGATTGAGATTAGAGAGTACAAATCAAAGCACGAGCAGTTTCATTGTTGTAAAACAACTAGAGCCGTGAAATTTAAAGACTAATTAATCGATTAATCGTTAATTTATTTTACAGACTAAATTTTTGTTTAACTATTAATCGAATTCAAATTTTATTTTTAATCTATCTGGATAAATGTATTAGCATCCAGAAAAATAATAGTGATAACAGTAAAATGGCAACAGAGAAGAAGTGATTTATTAAATATAAACCTGTATCAGGTAAATTACAAGAACATTTTGAATTTAAATTGTTGGCTGACCATAATATCAAAAATGCTAACCAAGTTTATTGCATTCTTAGTGACAAATCGTTTGCATACCATGAATCTAACACAGTGTTTCTCAAACCATGGGTCGCCAAGACTATGCTGATGGGTCGCGAAGGCTAATAAATTACCGCACGTAAAAGAAAAAGATCTGCGCACACAAGACTTCAGCAGTGCAGAACCTTCTTGAGATATCATTACGAATTTAAGAGGAAAATGGAGAAATCAGAGTCAGATTCAAGGGGAAGACCTTTTATAAGTTTGCTCACGAACAAATTTCTGCTCACACATTTACAGCTAAAAATTAGACAACCATTGTTGGCTTACATAACAATTTCGTTTTGTTTCTAATCAAAATAAGCGCTCACTGAAATTTATTTGAGTCGCAGTCATGTTTGTAAATCGTTGTTTTTAGCGACTTTGGGTCGCAGAAAGAAAGGTTTGAGAACGCTGATAGAACAGGTCGCGAACTTACCACCATAAAAAAACGCTCGCTATAATATTCAAAATTTCAGCTTGCAAAATCAGCTTCATTTAGTCAGTTAATAAATGCACTGCAAAAATTTTGATTTAATCGAAATTAAACATTAATTAATCGTCAATTTCCTAAAAGTTAACTATTAAAAATAAATTAATCGTTTCCAGCCCTAAAAAAAACCATACATTTTGACTACTCTGCGACCACTCTTTTTCTCAATTTACAAAAACACGAAAGTCTACTTCACCATGATTATTGATAAAAGCGCTTACATAAGATTGTTCGAGAAACGATTACTTGGATTATATTAGTCCACTATGAAAAGTAAGAAAATCCGTTTTCAATCCAATTCTTAGTAAATTTGCCAAATTCAAAGGTAAAATAAAGATTGACACATTTTTCTGTACTGTTGCTCGATAAGTACTTTAGTTTACATTTAAACGCCACATATATATTTATCAAAGTCAATCAATTTCCCAACAGCAAGAAATAAAATCGCATTTTTTTATACGAATTTTCTGATAAAAGTTGTTCAAACAACTGATTTAGCTGAAATAAAGAAAAAGCTCTGACGGTAAAAAAATTAATAGTTTATGGCTAAAGAAATCAACTTACAATTTGTATTCACCTTGATTCAGTTGCTCTATAAATAACTTATAGCTCGAAACCTGAAAGCTTCATTTTGTTTTGCTTGCTGAGAATTCAGCAACTGAAAGACTTGAGCTGGGAAAACTCTCCAAAAAAGTCCTTCTGCTTCATTAGATAAATAGAGTGGCAAGAAATTTGTTCATATGTTTAAACTTAAACATTTGCAAAAGGTTCTACAAAAAGTTTTATTGCGCATTCGGCTATTTATTTTTAAGCTTTAAAAAACTGTTTTATACTATTTTTCTTGTTCTGTTTTATACAAACTGTTTTATGATAAACAACAATGAACTCTGAATAATATTTTTAAACGGTAGAAATTGATCATGTAACCTAAGTTATGATATAACCGCTTTAAAAATTGGCACAACAAAGCTATCTAAAATCTCTTTAAAGTTAGCTACTTGATCTTTGTTTTAGCATATCTTTTCTTCTTCTTCTCCTTTCGGCCTTTCCCTTCAATCAGGGGTAGCCACAGCGTATCATCTTTCTCCAAACCGTCCTATTTTCAACTATTTTAGCATATCTATACGCTTTATTAATCATATATATTACAATCACGATATCATTGTATAATAATTAATTTTTGAAAGTAATTGAACTAGTTAGAAACTTGTCACTAACAGGCTAACACACTTAGCAACAGCAGGCCTACGTTTATGAACTAAATTGAATTGCTTTGCAGCAGTTAACACTCAACACGCATGTGGATTGGTTGGAAAAAGTGAGTGTATCAAAAAACGTTGCTTTTGATTTACGACGCACACACAGTGCGACACAATGATTCCAATAACCGGTTAGAAATCGTTGCCAAAATATGGCTAATTCGGCCGTACTCTTCTAGTAGGCCATGTTTACCATAAATAAAATTTCCACAACGCAAAGCTAAATGAAAAATATTATCTTGTAATTTATAAATAAAATTTTTCTGGCCCATTCTTGTATTTAACACGTTTAATCCCATAGGACTCACCGGTGAGTCCCAAGGCCTATTCAATCGGTAACATGGGGCTCACCGGTGAGTCCCTGATTCAATGTTTTTCAAGAAAGGCTTAAATTTCTTGGTACAGAGTGGAAGCAATCCAAAAATGGCCTTGGGATTAAAGGTGTTAAAAATTATCAAATCAGACTTACAGTTTATCGTGTTTTTATACAGATTTTGAATTGCGTTCTCGTAATCTTTTACATAAAATTTTGTTAAAAACTGTAAAATAAAAAAACGACAAGCATGTTACAGCAACTTATCATTCTAAATTATCAAAAAAATTTAAACGCGACAATTTACCGAAATATTTTATAAGATTTGCAGGCAGACAGCATTAAAAAGTGCCACCTGAGGCATTGTGTACAAATTACGGAGAGACAAAATTTTACCATGCCTGAGCAATGCCGCTTTTTCGGCGTACATCATCTACAATGTACGTGAACACAATCTCTTCTGTGCAGGAATGCATAAGAGGAGCCTATAAATCTTAAAATAATGTTACGATGATAAGATTAGAAATTGAACAATAGAAGGCTGCATACGAGACATTAAAGCGTGGTTTCTCAGCCGGTGGGACACAGCGAGTATGACGGTATTCATGTAGTTAAAGACCAAGCTGCTTGCCAAGATACTACAACAATTGATTGAACGACACTTGACCGAAACGACACTTGACGAAACGACACTTGATCGAAATGACATAGGATCGAAACAACACTTGATCGAAATGACAGTTCATAAAAAAAATAATAATTTAGTTGTGTATTTATAGAAAATAGGTTTTAGAATATAATTTTTTTTGTTTGAATGACTTAACATAAATTTATTTGTTTATTTTGGACTATACAGTATATCTCTTTTTGAAGTAACCTTTTGTTATTTTGTTTTTTATTTGAAAATTGCAAGTTTACATTAAGTATATTACTTTTCACAATTGTCAACAGTTGTTAATGTACATGTAGTTTGAATGAGGTAAGTTTAAAACTTTTAAATTTACTAATTATATCGTCTTACAACAGAAAGAAAGAAACGGCTGCTTAAATTAAAATCTAGAATTGTTGTTTTACGAGTTAGGGAAAGAGTTTTCTTTTTTCAACCATACCACAATTATATACAACAACACACATATATTCATACTAAAATGAAACAAAAAGAAACCGTAGATTTATAAATCACATTTGAGCTAAAAGAGTTTTGGAATTCAAATAAAAATAATTTCTGTTGAAGTCCTTTACTACTTTTTACTTTTAGTTGAAGGTCAAAACTTCTTTAGGTCTTTGCTTAAACGTCATTTATAAATTTATATAAAAAAGTGTAAGTCTGAATTTCATACAAAAATTTAGGAAATCAATTTTTTTTTAATGAACTGTCATTTCGATCAAGTGCCGTTTTGGTCAGGTGTCGGGTCACGGCTTGCCAAGACCGCCAAGGACACCACAGAATGGCGCAAGTTGGTTTTGAACCTCTATCGCGTCGACCGCGTTCGCCGAGAATCACGGAGCTCTTACCACTCGACCAGATTTTAAGTCCGTCATTATCTATCAGCTGAACTGTAGTTTGTCGAAACCGAACATTAGTAATTCTATTTACGTCACCGATGACGAATTCGTGTAATTAGATGGTCATTCAACTTCCTTTTAATACAATTTGACTACCAAAGAATACTTCAGGTAGCAATTAAGGTTTGATAATTTAGTCTTCAAATCGTAAAAGATTTTGAAAACAAAATTAATTAAAATATGTATGTAATCAAAGAGTGAGGAGTAGTAAAACACTGAATACAAATAGACTTATGTTTTTGTAATAAGAACATTTGATATTTTTAAGCAAAATTCTGCAAAATACTAAATAACGCCAAAATGTTTTTGATGTTATATTTAATATACTGTAGAAGATGATTCATTTAATGATTTTAATCATTAATTTATTATTTTTATTCTCGATCATTTTTAATGAAATAAGTCATCCATAAAAAAATAAATTTACTATAAAAAGATGAGTAAATTTCTTGCTTGCCATAAACCAAAGATCTTTAAAAAAAATAAATACTTAAGAAAAATTAAGAAAAACAGGTACGCTGAAAAACCTAGCCATCGGAGGCACATTCTGTGTTTCTTGTTGCCGGTCCTAAGCCCGGATAAATGGGGAGGGTTGAGGCAGGAAGGGCATCTGGCGTAAAACTTTTTTTTTCCAGATTATACAAATACGTATTGTTGATAAATCCATACCAAATCGGTCGCGGCCTGGGTTACCAACGACCGCCTCAGGTATCGCACAGCAGGGCACCTGTGGAAATTATGCTACTCTTAAACATAGTAAAATAAGAGCAGAAAGAGAGGAGGAAAGCGAGTGAAGAGGCAGCGGGAAGTGTGGAAAGGAAGACGTTCACTCATAAGGGTGGGTACCTTAAATATTGGAACAATGACTAGAAGGGGAAGAGAGCTGGCAGATATGATGGAGCGAAGGAATGTAGACATATTGTGCCTACAGGAAACAAAGTGGAAAGGAAGTAAACCAAGGAACATTGGAGCTGGATACAAACTATTTTACAACGGAGCTGATGGAAGAAGAAATGGCATAGAAATAGTGGTGAGGGAGGAGCAGGATGAAAGTGTTCTGGAGGTGAAGAGGATGTCAGACAGACTAATGGCCATGAAGCTGGAGGTAAAAAGGTCCATCCTAAATATTGTAAGCGCGTATGCTTCACAGGTTAACAACAGCATGGAGGAGAAAAATGATTTTCGGGAAGACCTGGATGGGTTGGTAGAAAGTATATCAAAAGAGAAAAGGATAGTTCTTGGTGCAGATCTTAATGGACATGTGGGCGAAGGAAACATAGGGGATGAGGAAATAATGGGGAGGTACGGTGCTGGAACAAGAAATAAGGAAGGATCAATGGTTGTGGATTTTGCGAAAAGGTTGGATTTGGCGATAGTCAATACTTATTTCAAGAAGAAAGATGAACACAGGGTGACGTATAAAAGTGGCGGAAAAAGTATCCGAGTAGATTATGTGATGTGCAGAAGGAGGAACTTGAAGGAAATGTGCGATTGTAAGGTAATAGTGAATGAGTGCGTCGCAAAGTAGCACTGTATGGTGGTATGCAAAATGGCTCTTATGGTGAAAAAGAAAAAAGCAGAGAAAGTAAAGCCAAAGATAAGATGGTGGAAACTGAAGGAGACAAGCTGTCAAGAAGCGTTTAGACAAGAGGTGACCAGGATTTTGGAAGGCAAGGATAGGCTACCTAATGAGTGGGACAAAACAGCAGAAATGCTAAGAAAAACAGCTAAACTGTACTGAGAGTGACATTTGGGAAACGAAATGGAGACAGGGAGACATGGTGGTGGAATGAGAAAGTTCAGGAGAGCATAAAAGAAAAGAAAGAGGCAAAGAAAGCATGGGACAAAATAAGAGATGAAAATAATAAAAAGATCTACAAAGAAAAGAAGAGTAAGGCAAAGAAGGCAGTTGCGATGGCGAAGGGACGTGCGTATGACGATTTGTGTGCTAGATTGGAAATAAAAGAAGGTGAAAAGGAGTTGTACAGATTGGCTAGGCAGAGAGACAGAGCAGGGAAAGATGTACAGCACGTGAGGGTTATAAAGGATAAAAACGGTAATGTTATGGTAAATTCGGAGGCAGTGTTAAAGAGATGGAAGGAGCACTTTGAGAAACTGATGAACGAGGAAAATAACAGAGACCCTAGGACAGAGGAAACAGAAGTGGTTAACGAAGAGGTAAATTGCGTCACTAGAGAAGAAGTAAAGAACGCACTAAGAAGGATGAAAAAAGGTAAAGTAGTTGGGCCAGAAGAGTTGCCAATAGAAGTTTGGAAGTGCATGGGAAAGATAGGGATAACATTTTTGACCAGAATGTTCAACAGACTATTAATGGGTAAACGAATGCCAAAAGAATGGAGAAGGAGGGTGCTTATCCCAATCTATAAAAACAAAGGAGACCCACCGTGCTGTGGAAACTACAAAGGAATAAAGCTAATGAGCCACACAATAAAAGTAAAGGAAAGAATTATTGAAGCCTTGAGTATGAAATTGAGACGGTGGCAGTCACAAAGAAACAAGTGAAAGAGATGGAAGTTGCAGAGATGAAAATGTTGAAGTTTGCTATGGGAGTGACGAGAAAAGACAAGATTAGAAACAAGTACATCAGGGGTACAGTTAAGGTAGAACGGTTAGGAATGAAGATGAGGGAGGGTGAGGTGGTATGGACATGTCATGAGGAGAGACTAAGAGTATGTAGGAAGAAAGATGATAGAAATGAAGTTACCGGGAAAGAGGAAAAGAGGGAGACCAAAGAAAAGATTTTTAGATGTAGTAAAGGAAGATATGAGGAAAGTTGGTGCGAAGGAGACGGACGTTGAAAATAGGACGGTTTGGAGAAAGATGATACGCTGTGGCTATCCCTGATTAAATGGAAAGGCCGAAAGGAGAAGAAGAAAAAAAAGAAGAAAAATGTACGCTGAAAAGCCATTTTGTCAGGAGGGGCAAAATTCAAAGAAAAAGACACCTTATTTTTTAAAAAAGCATATATGTTTTTAACAAAATTTTTGCGCTGAAAACAGTCGCTATGCCATTCCGTATCGCGACCGTTTTTAAAACAAAAGTTAAGTGATGACTAAAAAAAATTCATCACTTTCAATAGAGTCAATGATCCCCACTTTTGTCCTTACTTTAAGGTTTTGAAAAGATAAGAAAAAATTGCCTTCTACCATCCCCCCCGCTTCCGGCGCCCCTGAAGAAAAGAGTTAAAATTTCTTGAACAATAATGTTAAAACTAAATTTACAGCAGACTTTCATGATTCCAAAGGAAAAATAACTTAGTTGCTCGTATGGATCACCGTCACGCATTATTAGTTTTATAGAGATATGGCTGAAATTTAGAACTGCTTGCCAAGACCACCAAGCAGAGGAAAGCGCCGTAAAGTGTCTTTATCATGGAGACAACAGAATAGCGCGAGTAGGTTTTGAACCGAAACAATGTCAATCACTATCACGGAGCTCTTAACCACTCGGCCACACTACCGACAGTCAGGTTTTGACTTCAGTATTTTTGGATTAATCCTGAACAGTTTGAATTTTGTTTGTGTGGAAATTGGTCCAACGAGCAAACAAAAGTTATACATCATGTTGCTAGTGATTCGAAAGTAACTCCCTATTCTAAACTAACTATAATTTATTCAAATGCTGTAATATGTTTCTCAATTTTTGTGTGTATGTTACTTAATGTGTGGCAATTAAATCTATACTCTTGTTTTCTTTGCAGATTTGTTGTGTGAATTTGTTTTTTAATCTTGTTAATTTGTTTGAAATTTCAAAGCCATACAAAAATGGCTGGACGTCTTACTGTACAGGAACGTGCCCAGATAGCTGCACGTTACGAAGTTTGGAGATCCATTCTTCAAGTGCAAAGATGGTGGAGAACCATTAAGGGAAGACATGCTCAAATTGACCTAAAGACGATCAAGAATTGTCATGAAAAACTCACGACTACAGGATTTGTGACTGAAGCTCAAAGAAGCGGTCGCCCTTCCAAATTCAGAGACCCTGAGGTATTGCAAGTTGTTCAAGAAATGTTTACACGTAGCCCTCAAAAGTCAATTCGACAAGCAGCAAGGGAAAGTGGGTCTTCCTTTCGCTGTGTACATAATGTGCTCAAAAATGAGTTTAAATGGCGTGCTTGGAAGCCGCACTACTGCCAAGCACTCTTTGACGAAGACTGCAACATTCGTATGGAGTTTGGAGAGATGATGTTGGCTTGGTTTAGAGATTGACCCGATCTCTTTAAAAATATTCTCTGGAGCGATGAAGCTGTATTCCACATAGGTGGGTTTGTAAACCGTCATAACTGCCACTACTGGGCGGGAGAAGATCTTCGTGTTAGTAGTAAAAAAATGCAGAATCGACCCAAGATAACGGTATGGTGTGGAATGACTTCGGACAGGATTGTGGGTCCCTTCATCCTTCATGATACCATGAACGCCGAAAGGTACCTCACTATGCTGAGAGATGAAGTTTGGCCAATTATCAGTGCTTGGGACAATATTGAAGATTTAATTTTCATGCAAGATGGAGCTTCTCCACACTTTGCTATTGTTGTTCGTGAATGGCTGAATGCCCAAATTCCCGGTCGTCGTGGTTCGCACGAATGGCCAGCCAGAAGTCCTGACTTAACACCCTGCGATTTTTTTCTTTGGAGTTGGTTGAAAGAACAAGTCTACTCAACCAAACCAAGAAATTTGGAAGAACCTAAAGGGAGAATACATGAAGTTATGACTTCCATCCCGCAAGAGTTTCTTGTGAAATCAGTTGATACGTTTCATGGTTGATTTGAGAAGCTGGTGGAGAATGATAGTGCCCATATTGAATTTTAAATAAAATTCCATGCAATATACTTTCTTCTCATATTCATTAATTGGAGAAATTACACTTCAAAAATAAATTATAGTTATTTTAGAATAGGGAGTTATTTTCGAATCACCCTGTAGATCCAACTAAAAGTTTTGGCTTTGCCTCAGCATTTGCTTTTTTCTAGTTTGATGCAACTTATGGAAACAATAAAAAGATCTGCTAAGTGACTAGCAATGTGTTTTACCATAATATTGTCTTTATTCCATAAAACTGTTCCATCCTTTCAAGCGAAACGGAGAATATCTTAGCATTGTTTTTAGATCAAAAAAAGAATTGTAGTCCGTAATTGTCCTAAATAGAAGATTTTCTTCTAACAAGAATATCTTTAACAAGTACCGTTTAAATTTTTTTTATTTGCAACTTTTTTCATTTTTTCACATATGCATATATTTTTTTATAAAAGTCGAAATAAATTATTGTTATTTTAACCGTTTATTGCTAAATAGGTCTATAAAAATTTACTAACGGAACTTTTAAGAAAAGAAAAGACAAAAAACTCAATGGAACGCCATTCATGAAATCGAAAATATTAATAGGACATACTTTAGTTAAGAAGCAATTTTTTTACGTTTCCAAAAGGTTTTGAAAGTCTAGTACCGTGTCGAAGTATTTACATAAAAACGTGTAGCACAATATTGTTGCAATCTTTAGTCATTATCACGCCAGTTAAAGAACTTTTTTCTGTCTCACTGGTATTTGGTCCTATTTTAATTGTTAATGCAAATTAAGATTAGACTAAAGTTGTTTTGTCAATATAAATAACGGAAACTGAACGTCTGCAAAGAAAAACTGCATTGCATTGTAAAAAAATTGTGGGCCCTGCACTTGACAATTGTTAAAACTGAACCCTTCAGACGTTTTTTGCGAGTCACGAAGATAATGAATCGATATAATTGAACAAAACCATAATGTTACTTTACAATAGGAGGAGCCAACCGATTTTAATTTTAATAGATATGTTTTGATTCTAATAAGATTTTTTGGATTAACTTTATCATGGAGATCTTCTTTTTGCAAACGAATAATCAACGTCCCAAAACAAAACAATTATGAATAACCATCGTTATTCAGCTTGTTTAAAGGCTTTAATATATGATGATAATGACTTTCAAGTAGCTGCTACCGTCAGTCCGTCACGACTACAAAACAAAAATGCTTTCTTCACATAGTCCCAAATCTTCCACTCAGTAATTTTTTTTCAACTAGAAATTTTCTTTTTTGAATGTTGCTGAATTTTTTTTTTTGTTTAGCGCACCTTGTTGTGAGGTTAATTTCTGCAGAATGGAAACGAAGCAATAATTTATTTTGATTTTCTTTAATAATAAGACTTTTTTATTATTTAAAAAAATATTTGCTGCAAAATGTATTTTCACCACGAGATAGAAAAGTTAAAATTTTTGAAGTAAATTTGATTTTTTAAGATAAATTTAAATTACAATGTGTAACCGATTGAAAGCTAATTTTTTTTTAATAATGATTTCTCACATTACTTTACGAGATTTTTTTGCTGGTCCCATAATCAGGTAACTCGATTAGGTTTTAATTGTAACATTATGTTTTAGGCATTTAGGGCTCGTTTCCACTACGAATATTGGCGGGAGTATTCTTTGCTTGTTTTATTGATTTTCTTTACTTCTTTCCGCGCTTAAGCGCTAAGAGAAGCAAAAAAATTAATCAAACGAACAAAGAATACTTTCGCCAACGCTTGTAGTGAAAACAAGCGTTTACTGTTCGATGTTTCAATGTCGCAAGGTTCGAACAGTAAACAAGCGTTTACTGTTCGAACCTTGCGACATTGAAATTAGAAGCAAAAAAACTATTATTTTTCCTACGAATTTAAGCCACAAAGATAAAATTTTTTGGCCATTTGTAATTTCCGTATTGTCCTGTGTTGTAATATTTATTAATATTTAAGTATATAATTTTCCAGAATGAGCTCTAGTAGATACTTTTTTGGTTTTCTTCTTTTAAATTTTACGATTGGGCTTTAAGCTTTAGCCTACAATTAAGCAGTTAATTTACTTTACGTACTTGTTACTTGTCAAGCTTTTCAAAGTTAACTTGCCTGAATGTCCATAAGTGAAATTGTTGTTGTTGTATGGAAGGGTATACCTACTCCGAGCTAGACATCGGAAAAAATGAAGCTGAAAGTCTATATTTACCAGATAAGATGGGGCAGCGATGGTGGTAAGCCAGCATCCCGGTTTCATCCCAAACTATCAAGTCTCGTGCTTCATCTTGTGTTCAATCCATAGGGCACGCTGATACAACGTAATACAGCGTAAACGTATTTATGCCGTTTGTTTGGTGGTCCAACACTCATAGTCCAATAAGGGAGCAATATATCATTGATGAAACGGTCTATATTGGCAATTGAGCTTCGTCCAAGCTGTATTGGGAATCCCATTTTATATGCTTAGTAGACTAATGGTCCAGGCAATGAAATCATAAAGTTTAAAAATAATCTCCTACTAATTCGTATTTCATTTCTAATTCATCCTCTAAGCTGCATGAATGCTTGGTTTTGCTAGGTTGTTTATTAGTTTTTATGCAGCTGAAACATTATTTAATCCCGATTGACCAAGCAGGTTTCTTGTAAGCCTATATGCCAGTCGACAAACAAAAAACTTCACCAACGACAATATCGCAATATTTCTAAATCCGCAAAATTTCAGTCTGGGGCTTCAAAGCGGCAATCATAAAATACTGATAAGGAGTAGGGCATTTCTACGGCACCAAATACATCTTTTAGGGAGACCAGGATTAGTTAAAAGATTTAAATTTTTAAAACTTTAAAAAATGATTTAGTGCCATCGTGTGTCACATAATTTTAACAAAAGTTACCACAAAAGTTCTAATTTATTTGCCCACGAACTGGTTAGCTGGCTAAAAATTTACAATTTTTGATAGTTAAAAAAAAATTTTAATAGCTAATGAGCTAATCAAACAGAAAGGTGCTGAAGGAAAAAGGAAAGTGCGTTAATATTTAATAGCCATAGGCTTTAACGTATATGAAAATGTATAGCAATTTCAATTATCAAATCAATTTTGTAATTTTTCTTTTAACCCCATTCGGTTAATCCATTTAACACCAGTGGTTTTTAAACTTTTTCCGTCTGAGGCTCATTTTGCTACTTTTTTGAAATTCGCGGCACACTTGGATGAGTTGTTGTTTTTTGTTCCTTAAAAGGTCTTTACTTTGAATCTGTCCGGAATTTGTTGATTTTTATCCCAAAGAAGTAGTCTTCTTTTCTTCGTTTGGGGGAGATGGACGGGACCTGGATGGTTCACTAAATGGCCAGATATGTTTCCATCAGCCGGGTCACCAGGCTTTTGTTGACATCTTAGAGAGCACGGGCTCCATTTGGATGGCGATAGACGGAGCAAGGGGTTATTTCGTGCTCAGTTATCTGCTCCTTGCGCCTCACTCACAGGCCGCCGTAGAAGCCATAATCATTTGTGCAATTTTTATCGGGATAGACAATGCCAGTTCGGAGGCGCTTAAGCTTGACCCATGTAGGCCTGGAAAACTAATCCCCGGTGGCGTTGGGCTAACATTTTTAATAAATGTATGGAGTCGAGAGGTATTTTCTCGCCCCTCCATGCTCCATTTGTATTCCGCCCATAGTGCTACACTGATGCTTGACTGGGCGGGATCGTTTAGTAGTTCTAGTGCACCAAATGGATGTCTTGATTTAAGTTGTTCAGCTGTACACAAAGTGGAGACAGGAGCCTTTTATATAGGGAGGTGTTCTGGCTCCTGAACGCGACGAGCTAGAGACGGTGCGGCTTTTTGGAGGCGAAGCTTGGTTGGATCTCTGCTGAGATAAAAAGGTTATGCATTGGTGTGGGACGCAGGCATTCGGTCCCTATGCGCAAGGCATCGTTGTTGATAAGACGAGTATGAGCACTGCAACAAAATGTAGTGTTCATATACAAAAAAAAATCGGTAAGTCCTAAGTAGCGTTCTCTAAAAAAAAGCGGAACAATGGACTAATGTTTTTTAAAAAGTTTCGGGGCACACTTGGAAATTACTCGCGGCAGACAACTGTGTTGTGGCATACAGGTTGAGAAACACTGATTTAACCAAATGGAGTTAAATAGAAAATTTTGTGTAGAGTTAATTGAGAAGCTTAGTAAAGTGTTAGAAAATAAAAGTAAAGTGTTTTTTTATTAAAATAATGTAACCTTTCTAAAAAGTAGTCTATTAAGAAAATTACATTTGAAATTTTATGTAGCTCTCTCATATTTTGGCAATGAAAATTTGTGTAGCCAATCCTCAATAATTAGATAGCTTGCTAATTCCTTGGGCAGAAAAGAAAATATATAGGCTTATTAATTGATATTTTGATGATGACGATGATACTTTAAAATTTCTTTAATATTCTACTTTCTTACTGTTAATTGGATGTTGCTTTCTTACAGGCTGGGCAGTAAGTTCGTCTGCTCCTGTTATTATACATGACAGACCGAAACCAAAACTGCCAAAACGGAAAGGTAGGCTTTATGCCAGGGTTGCAAACTCAAACTCGAACTTAAACTCGAACTTGAACTTAAAGAACTCGGTCTTTTTTGTCGAACTCGAACGTGAACTCTTAAAATAGCATTTGCTGAACCCAAACTTAATCTCGAACTCAAAAAATACACAATCAAATTTGAATTGATTAATTGAAAAATTATGAAAAAAGAATAAATACTATTTTAGATTTTATTTTTGATATTAAATTGTTAAATTTTAAATGCAACTGACTTGTGTTTGACTTAGAAAATATTTGGGCAAAGTTACAATTTTTCGGGCAGCAACAGGAAGATATTCGGGCAATAAAAAATTTTTGAGCATAGAAAACCTACTACTTTTCTAGGACAAAGTTTTCACATTCAGAAGAAAGATTACCGTTTAAGGTGAAGATTTTGTTTAGAGATTACCACTTTTTTGGGATAAAAATTCAAAAATCCTAGACAAATTCTAAGTACTAAAGATAATGATTCGGGCAAAGTCATGAAATTTGAACAAAACTGTATTGTCCCCCAACATTTTCGGCTGGTACGCCTATATAATGGCCTATTTCTTTATTTCTTTTATTTTGTTTATCTATTTGTGGCAGCCTTCCAATTTTTTAAAGTTATTGTGTGGATAGGCTTAATCGAGCTTTCCATTTTTACAGCATCTACTAGAACTCAAACTCAAACTTAAACTCAAACTTGAACTCGAGCTTGCGAATTTTTTATAAACTCGAACTCGAACTTAAACTCAAATAAAAACCTATTGACTTTGCAACCCTGATATCTACCCATCCCGATGTTTGGCGGGGTCTGCTAATCGGAAAACGTCCTTTTTAGGACAGAGCAATGTCTGAAAAAACTGTCCCCTTCAGGGCACTGTGCCATAAAGATGAAGGTTTTTCTCTATCTTGCTGTATAGTTTGAAGCACTCGTCATCCTACTTCAGAAGACTCACTGGACTAATGCAGAAAAGCTAGTACTTCTAAGCTTTCAACTAGCTAGGTCTTCTTTAAGAAGAAGCCACGGCTTTGCCACGTTTGTCCACTGTGACTAAGGTGTACGCTTTTGAACCAATCTCCACCGACATTGGAGATAGAGTGGTTGTGCGTAAATGTTGATGGTTAAAAAATAGTCATCGTATACAAACTTTCACTTACGCAACTGCAATTCCTAGATCTCCCAGTGTTTCCTTACTTCTGTCTCTATGCCGGCGATTTCAACTGTCGTTACGCTGATTGGGTTACGATGATAATAATGCAGAGCGTGAGTGCTTGGCTGGCTGGGCAACCACCTTTACAATGCTAATTATACCGCCAGCTTTTACTTAGACCACTGAAACACTAACATTAATCCAGACCTAGCTTTCGCTACCAAAACAACTGTATTCTGTGTTGGGATGCGGACTGTGAATCCCTCTATACAATGTTCCTGCAGTCTTCTCAGGGAGACGACTCAAGTTTGGCTGCTACAACTTTACTTGTCAAACATGACAAAAAACGGATGGATCGATGGTCCGAAGCAGTTCGGAGTATGGAGTATATTGTACAACCTCACTGGTAGGTCACGACACTCTCCTCGTCACTGTCCCATTTCAGCTGATGCTTTTGCATCTTAGCTAGTCAGAAATGGGAGATATGAGGCTGTTGATTGCAAGTCATCTCGACTTGTTTCTCAAGACATGTCTCTGACCTTTGAAGGACCACATCACCAGACCCAGTGAATATTTCAGAAACTTTCTCACAGAGAAAATTCATTACTGCCTTCCAACACTTAAAACCAGGTAAAGCTTCGCGTCCTAATTTCATCTGCTCCGAGCTTATAATCCATGCTGGAGCTGCTTTTAAGTCTTGTTACGTGACTTTCTTTTTTTCTGCTTGCGCCGACTCCAAATGTCCAAAATCTGGGAAAGAGTGCAATCTCATAGCCGGTGGAGCCCGTTGGGAACCCAAATAGTCATCGAGCGATATCTTTGCTCTGTGTCCCCTACAAAATTCTCGAAGGGCTTATCTAAGCCCTCGTTAAACTAATTATTGATCCATTGTTTCCAAAAAGCAGGCTGGGTTTTGACGCGAAACGTTAACGGTGGAACAGAACATCGAGATGATTCTTACGAGGCTTAAAAGAAGGTTAGTGCCTTATTTGTCATTCTGACGGTGGCATATCTCACTGTCTGGCACAGTGGCCTTACCTGCAAACTGCTGAGGCTTCTGTCGGATAGGCACATGGTCAGAATGATGATGGAGCTTGTCTGAAACCGAAGTTTAACTCTTACTACCGGTGCCAGCAAGCAAAGCAGGCTACGCCGTCTGAAAAACGGCGTTCCTCAAGGAGCGGTCTTAGCTCTCCTCTTTTTCAACATCTATACATACGATCTTCCCTCCATGATTTTCAAAAAGTTTGCTTATGTAGACAGTGACGTAAGCAGAAATTTGTTGGGGGTGTTGCAAGTCCAAAACACGATTGCTAATGTGTTTTTGGTCATAGGCCAAAAACTTTTTCTTACGAGTAAGCCCTTTTAGAGCGCAGTGTAGTTGCATGAGTTTTTTGCCTAACCATAAACGCAACTATTAAATATCAATAAAAGTTTCCACGAGTTTAGCTCATTAAGATAATTGAATTAATTCAGCTCAAATTGAACTCAAATTTAATAATGGCTACAATCACAAAGCATTGCTACAGAACTATGAGGATGATTTACCTTATATAATTCTATTTGAATAAGATGATGATCGCTCTTGGGTCAAACAGACTATTGTTTTTTTTAATAAATTATATTTAAATTACATAATAGTTTGACTCAGAAATAGTCAGCTCTGACTGCCCTATCGAGTACTCTGCATGGCATCTGAAATCAACCATATTTAGCTCAGTGTTTCTTAAGGTGAGCCGCTTGGCTTCCTAGGGAGGAATACGTACTCTGTAAGGAAAAATAATCGTTGAGAAAAGCATTTCAAAAAAATTTAATTTGATTCAAAAGTATTAAATGAAAACAAAAATGGCATGACCTTTGTAGTTGCACCTTGACAGTTTAAAAAAGTTGTTTCGCTAAAGTGAAAACAGAAAAAAGATTGTTTTATGAAAAAAAGATCGTAGTAGGCTACGAAAGGCTATCGACTCTAGGTCGAACACAAACAGGACTGGGACCAACAGGCTGCTGCATATTGCCTGGGTCAGATACTGGCAGCAATGGTGTTGAACCAGTATTGGGTTTTGTCATCAAAAACTATCAGACCACGTGCTACATGTTAAGCACAATGCGGTCTATGGGGCACGCTGTTAAGACGTGCTCTGCGGTTTGTTCAGTGGCGCCGCACTGGCAATCCGGTAAAGAAGCGAATTCCAATTGTGCATGGAGGAATGGAATAGTCCAGGACCAGTCTGCAGGCGATTAACCTCAGCTCCAGCAGTTCGGGCTAAACTCATTTTAACAGGTCTGGTACTGGCCATGGGTATGAAAGCAGAAAGCTTGGATGTACTCTCTCAGTACTCTGTGTTCCATCAATGGTTCATGAATTGGACGACATCAGACTGGCGCGCAGTATTCAGCTGTCGTGTAGGCCAGAGATAGGGCAGCTGTACCCAATGTTTTGACCCAGCACCTCATTTCTGCGAGTTGCCTCAGCAGTGTGGCACTTAAAAGATAGTTTTCTACGCAATGCCAAAAAAAGGTGAAGCAATGTGAGTGAACTGTCTAATTTTACCCCAAAATAAGTCGGCACCAGACAAAAGGTAAAAGTCCATTGCTGTTATAAATCTTTAGCTCATGTTTTGCCTCTTGGTTATATAAATAAAAGGTTGATCTTACAGTTTTTGAAAGATTGAGTTTCAAATTCTAGGTCTGGAGATACGCAGAAACTGTAGTTAAGTCTTGATTTCCAAGTCTTTTCAGGCTCTAGAAGAATGCAATAATACTGGATCGGCTGCATAAGCAAACTTTCTGAAGATTGTGGAAGGCAGATCACACGTATAGATATAAAAAAGAAGAGGAGCCAATCTCCGTCGCCGGCGATTTCCGAGAAACGCCATTTCTTTGGCGACGGAGCTTGCTTCGCTTGCTTTCAAGTAGTAGGAGTAAAACTTCTTATTCGAAAAAGCTCCATGACAACTCTAATCATGTAATTATCCGACAGAAATTTTAGCAGTTTACAAATAAGACCGTGATCTAAGCATCGTGGTGCTTTACTTTATAACAAAAACCAAAAAAGGTTTTTCACTTAATACCAAAAAGGAATTTTTCTCAAAAAAATTTGTCATACATTTTTGGGTAATGGCTGTACCTAAGTTTTTAAAGAAAAGAATACGACGTGAACTTTGATAAGCACTGATCTACCAACATAATGGAATAATTTTTGTAAAATTGAAAAACCTTACCTAAAATTTGTTTATATATTTAATTTTTTTATCGTGTTTTTTTAGAGAATAATCAAGTTTTTTTTAAAGATCCTCCTTAGATGCTTAGCATTTGTTTCGGTTTTCGTAGCAATGTATCTTACAGCGAAGTAGTAGGCTCGCATCTCACGCGAAAAATGGCAATAAAACAATAAAAATCAAAAGGGAAACATAAAAGATTTTATGTTAAAATATTTTTTGGTTATTTTTATTTATTTATTTAAATCAGACTCACGGTCCATAACAGAAAAAAAAAAAAAAAAAAAAAAAACAGCAAAAACTACACGGAATAAGAGACACATACCAAAAAACAACACTTTAAAAAAAAGGTTACCTAGTATCTATTGCAAATAAACTAAAGCGTTGTAGTGTTTATAATATGATGAATCAATAAAACATTTCGAAGTCATTAAAGAAAAAATTAATTTATTATTAGATTCGTAACAACGATAAACAAAGGAGCAGGACATTTTTCTTAGAATTGCATTAAATGTTGTAATGTTATTCAACACCTGCTGTTCACAGGCACTTACATACCTAAGCCAATCCATGTAAAAATCGAAAAGAATTATTGTAGGCTACACGTATTCTTTTTTAAACTAGAGGACAAAAAGTTATTCCATAATTGACATGCATACATAGATGAGTAATATGTGCGAAATAATACATTTTTTATTTTCGTCGAACACTTATAAAAGCATGTTTTTAACCTATTTGCAGTTCCATATAAATAACAAACCTGTATATTTATATCTTCATCATCACGTAACTTGGAGTTAAGAAATACCCCAAGGTAGCTATTTAATTTCATTTACAAACCGTATCTTGAAATCACCAAGTACCACATTAGGTTAAATATTTAATTTCAAATTGCTAGATGCAAAAGATAAGCCTAGTGTTTTTTGACAATTGAATATTATATTATGAGAGGAAGCATACGAATGGAGGAATGGCATACATCAATGATAGGTTGAAGACCATGAATGCTAGGGCAAAAACAGCACAAATCATTAGCAAATAATAAATGGTTAACAAGAGATTTTCCAACAAAACATCCTACTTTCATTTTGTTTAGTTCTTTTGATAGATCATCTATGTAGACTGCAAAAAATATGGACTTAATATGCTACCTTGTCTAACACCATTAGTTACCAAAAATAATGAAGAATAACATCTACCCTATCTAATTTGCATACTTTGTTGAGTATACCAGTAAACAAATAAACGAACAAAACACATTGGAACATTGTGCACAATTACCTTTTGAAAGAGCAAATAATGATTTACCCGATCAAATGCCTTTGATGTATCAAGAAAAACATAGAAAATTGGACTACCACGAGTAATATGATAAGAAATTGCTTATTGGAGTAGGAAAACACACATGTCTGTACGTACTATGCTTAGTTTTAAAACCAAATTGATTGTCAGTGGTATCTAAGAAATTTTATCTGGTGGTATCTAATATTAACAAAAATGACTTGCTCAAACAGCTTTGAAACAACTGTTGCAATTGCTATAGGTCTATAGGCTAATTACCACAATCTTGATGATTACCATTCTTATTTTTTTAAATAGGTACAATAACTGTATTAATGCAGGGTTTATGAATATAGCTATGTAGACTACACATATTAAAAAATAAACTTAAGTAAAGGGCAACAGTGAAATCAGCAAAACAAATATGCTCAGCAGAAATGCCATCACTACCAACAGCACTGTTAAAAGGCAGTTTACACATTAAAGATTGAATAATATTAACATCACACATGTACTGGAATGAATTTATATAACTATTTTTACAAGTAATATTGTTGTAGACAAACTCTTTATATTCATCTTTTCCGACAGAGTTAAGTAAATTACTGAAATGATTTCTTCCACATCTCTGCAATTTTTCGCGATCCTGAGGCATCTCCAACTGCAGCTGGTAAAGGACTTGATTTTTTAAGCTTTTTAATGTTTTTCCAGAAGGCCTTGAAAAAAGTATCAGAATGAAATGCCTTGGCCAATGCATCAGCAGATTTTTGGTCTTTTAATCTTTTGCACCGTCTTTGTTCATATTTGAATTGTTTTCGTGTTGATTTCATTTTAGTTAGAATCTCACCATTTTTTCGTCTGCCTTTTTTAACCCAGGATAGATAAGAAGTTCTTGCTCTAATATATGCCAATTTCACTGAGTCATTCCAACCTGAAATAGGATGAAATGAAAGATGATGACAAGAAGATACAAATACATCTTTTGATGGTTGCAAGAGACTGTATACAATATCTGAGTAAAACTTATTGATAAGTTCTAAATGTTTTTGGTCACAGCAATGAGCATCATTGCATTTTATTACTTCAAATGGGAGAATAACATTATTCATATAATGTTTAGTAGGTTTATGATAATTTGCTTTATTTGTCTGAGATACTTTTGACCATTTCACATTAAAGTAATCAGGTACAGGTTCATCGACAGCAATTTGGGTAAAGAATTTACAGTTAAATGTTATGGAAAGAGGGTGATGATCAGATGTAATAAAGTTATTAATATGTAGTTGCCTATTTCTATTTTAGTTATTGAGATGTAGGCTGCACAGGAGGACACACAATGATCAATCCAGCTGCAAGTGTTATGAGCATCACTAATATACGTAAAAGATTTATTAGGTGACATCGTCTCATCACACATTGTAAGATTGAAATCTTGGCAAAACGAACTTAACAAGGGGCCAAACATATTGTTATTGCTAGCATTGATTATAAAATAGCATTGGTTATAAAAGTTTTACTCAGATTAGTTAATTTTGGCGCAATTGGGGCGTTAGAAAAAAAATCTTTAATAAAATTACAAATTAAGTTTATAAAAACAAAACGCAAAAACAATACAAGCTTGTTCCAAAGTATTTTAGCCTTCTTGTCGCAAATATGTTATTTACGTAGGTGCATACAGTATCTCTGACCACCATTCTTCAAGGGAGGGGATTAGCTCCCGACCCTTTCCCCATTCATACGCCAATGTATGCAAATGGTTTAATAATGTTGCACTCTTTTGCAAATTGGAAGAACCTGGAAGGGACCTTAAGTCAAGACATGACCACATTTTCAGCTTATCTCCAGACCTGGAGGTTGAAGCTTAGTCACTGTAAAATAATGACGGCAGTCTTTGATTTGAATAACCGTAAGATCAAATGTAAGCTAAAAGTCTACAACACCAATAGACTCTTACCGTTTTGTCCAACCATACTTCTCTTGGGGTAAACGGCTCAGATCATTCATGTTTCATCACCGTAGTGGCATTGCGCAAAAAACTATCTTCACGCGTCACATTGCTAAGGCAACTTGTAGGTTCAGAATGAGGGGTGCTGGTGCCAAAATATTGTGTATAACAAAGCTATAACTTTGTCAGGTGGGGGCCCGATGCAAACATCTACTATGTGCCCCCTTTTTTTCTATACCTAACATTCAACTGAGCTACTTTTCTCAACACAGGAATCATTGACGACTCCGCGTTATAGAAAGATTTTTTAATTAAAATAATGAGTCGAAAAAGCATTGAATTGAACAGGTAAAAGGGGCTAAAGCTAAGTTTACTGTGCCCGCAAATGAAAGGCTATAATTGGAATAAAATTTCACCAAGGTTGCACGGTTCAAAATAATTTTTGTGATGGCAGTGTATTCAAATCGAAATAGTGGCATGGCTAAGATTTTGTGGGGTCCAGGCTGCAACAGCAATTTTTGATTGTTTAATAAAAGTTTAGTAAAATAAACGTCGCTAACCAAAATCTTTTTATAATGACAAAAAAATTATGTGCAACCTTTTGAGGCAAGGTGCTTTGTGAGCACTATTAACGATATTTCAGAAAAATGGAGATGTGCTATGCAATGCGGATAAATTGTTTAACTCAAAAAGATTTAACGTACAGTACACTGACATCACCACAAAAGACACAAACTAATAAAACACAATACGTTGAGGCCAATTAAGTAGGCTACCGTAATTTACTTGTGGGTGGTTGGAAACTTGAAATTTTTCCGTCTTGCTTTTGCACTAGCGAACTGCTGGATAACTTTTCTAAAATTTAAATTCTTAGCTCGTTCATTTCCTATCGATAGCAGAGCCAAACCGTTAAGTCTCTCTTGGGATATGGAGCTTCGAAGAAAGTTTTTAATCAGTTTGAGTTTAAAAAAAGACCTCTCTGCCGTAGCAACTGTTACGGTATCGTGTATACCATACAAACGTCAGGATAAGTTGTGGCAAGTGATTCATTTTCAACAATCAAAAAAGAAGCCATTTCTTTAGCAGATATTAAATGGGCAATCTTTTCTCTAAACGACGTTTTGATGGAGAGCATTTGGCTAGGAAACAACGGAGAGGTGGTATTAGAAAAGTTGTTTGAAAATTTTCTTGCTTCAACCTCAGATCCAGATGAGAAGCATTTGATAGACAACTTGGTTCCAAAACTTGAATGACGTCACCACTGATTTCATTCCTTTAAAGCGATTAATAGTTGGCAAGAAAGTATGTCCATCATCGGAAGAAACACAGTTACGTAAAATCGCTTCTTAGGATCGCTTAACATTATTCCTTCAGGTATTTCATTGAAGTATGCTTTTGTTTTCTTTTCTCTTTCGTTTAGAAACTGTCTTGGAAAATTCCATGTAGAAGCAATAGTGGAAGCTTTGTTTAGTACTGCGTCAAAACTCCTTCTGAGTTGAGCAATGTCTTCAGCAGCAGCAATTTACAGAAGTTTATGGGGAGAAATTAAGTCAATTGTTTTACACTGCATAGCTTTTGAAGGAATGTCGACAATCTGCAAAATCTTGCATTGCACAACCAGAATGCATACAAAGTCAAAGTTTTCTATCTGTTTCTTTATTGCCATAGCTTCATCTCTTTCCTTTGGCTTCGTGATGGTAAGTATTATGTGAGTCAAGCATTTCATAAAGTCACAAAAAGCATCATATCGACCAGATCACCAAGTTAGATTTAACGCTTTTAATGTAGGATTTGAGCAATAACGATCATGGACATTCTGAAGCTTTTGCCACCGCACAATACTATGTTTGAAAAAATTATATATCGACTCAATGGTGTCTTAAAATTAACGGGTCTCGTTCACGGATTTCATGGCATCTTTTAACACCAAATTTAAATTGTGCCAAGCACAATGCATGTAGTAAGCATGTGGAGCCACATTTTGGATCTTCTTATGCAAGCCGGAATACTCATCACTACAGCGCCATCACATCCTTGTGCACGGCAGTTTTCTATGTCAAGACCCTTCTGCTAAATGGAATTTGTTATCAGTTTGTGCAATCCAATAGCAGATGAATCCTCAACTTCGATTAATGAGGTAAACGCTTTAACAACTTTCAGTTCTGATGGCATTCCATCATCAAGTTAATTGATTTTGACGTAACGAAATACTTCACTTAACTGGTCTTTTCTGCTGACATCTTGAATGGTATCAAGAATAAGGGCAAAACAAGGAGCGCTTTGTAGTTCGCTTTTTATATCACGGAGAACTTAATTTTTCAGCTAGTACTGCTATTAATTCATTTTTAATTAAAGAACTTAAATATTTTTGAGAACCTTTAGGTAGTTGTGAAAGTTTGTCTAAAACAATGTCGTATTTGTCAAGAAGCTGTATGATAGAGATAAAATTGCCCTTGCTATCTTTCGAAAGTTTTTTACTGGATCCGCGAAAAGGTAAGTTGCACTTTTTTTTATTATTTATTTTTTTTTATTTTATCTCTATATTTATCCTCCTGGCTTGCAGGAAAGCGACGGAGGCGCTAATACATAGGGTAGGCAATTACCCCGACCTGCTTCTAAAGATGCCAAGATATTGCTGTCCGCTTGTAATTTAATAGAGGTATGATTGTAATTTAGAACTGCTTGCCAGGACCACCAAGCAAGGGAATGTGCCGTAAAGTGTCTTTTCCAAGGACACAACAGAATGGCGCGAGTGGGTTTTGAACAAGACCTTGTTGGTTACGATCCCGGCGCTTTAACCACTCGACACACTTTGCTAAAATTAACGTAACATTCATTAGTCTTTCCAAAACATTTTGCCAAAAGTTTGTTTTTTTCGAGCAAAGACTCGAGCAACGCTTCTTCTATTGTTTCCCTGTTTCTCCATTGCTCATATATGACACACGCCTCCGAATGATGTGTGGAGCTTTCATGGCTTCAAATTCGCTGTGATAAATGTCTACATTCATTTAAACCTGTTGTACCCCAAAGGTTTTGAAGTGCGTAAGAAGGAGAAACATTTTCATGAGAAAATAACCAGCAGGGCTGGCAGTAAACACGGTCCATGCTTGATAAATAACATAACCAATATTGTTATGAGTTCCACTAGTATCTGCAGTTAGCTCTTTTATTTATACGGAGTTACACGATAGCTATACGACTGAATCTGTAAGTTATACTAATAGTTTATCACGCAGTTAACCACACTTAACAAACCAGAGAGAAGAAGGCAGTAGAGCCGTGCGCTATGACGTCACATACTATAACAACCCCCTTTTAAGAAGCTTTTTAGCGAAAAGGTTGTCTAAGAAAAATATTAGTACGTTGTACGAGCCCGATTAATAAACATGCACAAACTATATACAATACGGCACAAGCGTTATGAGTTTTACGCTACTTCATACAAAATCTCTTAAATGATTAGGAAAGCGTTTTTGTCTCACGCTTCGCCGCGAGGTTGGAGATGATGGAAAGACTTCATCTTCAAAATGGACGTGACGTTCGTCTGATGTCATCATTTCCTCTTTGGGGTCTCCCCCTTCGGTGGGGAGAGGGCGAATAAAACGTCTATTGCGCCAACAGACTCGACCGCTCGGTAGTTTTATGTGGTAGTCGCGGTTTCTCCCGACGCCGATGATGAGTCCCGATCGCAACCATTTTTTTGTAATATGGTCTTGAATTCGAACATGTTGTCCGATTTTTAGTGGATTGAGGTGTTTTGCGCGTTTATTGTATTCGGTTTCTGCAGCCACTTGTAGATTTGATAAAGCTGCGTCCCACTTGTCGAATTTGTTTTGCCAATCTTCCTTGAAATATTTCAGTTTAGCTGGGACGATTGAACGTAGCGGGGCGCCGTATAAAATTTCGGCTGGTGATAACCCATGGGCCTTGGGTGTGTTAACCCATTCGATTAGGCCGCTGCTAAATTCATCGCAGTCGAGACTACCATGCTCAGCAGTTTTGGCAACAAGGTGCTTCATGGCTTTCACTGCTGCTTCTGCGTGTCCGTTTGACTGTGGGTAATGTGGAGTACTTATGGTGGAAGTTACTCCCCATTTCTTGAGAAACTGTTGGAACTTGCTTGATGTGAATTGCGGTCCTCCATCAGTTCTGATTCGTACTGGTACCCCTGTGTCCACGAAAAATTTTCTTATAGTGCTGATTATCTGATGTGAACTAGGGTCATGAGAGAACTCGCTGAGCTTAATCCATCCCGACAGACGGTCTACATAAACCAGGTAAGTCTTACCGGCATAATAAAATAAATCTGCAGATACGTCTTCAAAGGGTCTTGATGGGAGGGGATCGCGTTGTAATGGTTCCTGTTGCAAGCTTGGTTGGTGCTCTTGGCATTTCGTGCAGGCTTCAACGGTATTTTTGATGTCGCTATTGATTCCTGGCCAGTACACTATTTGACGCGCTCTTTGTTTTGTTCTTTCGATGCCTTGATGTGAGGCATGTAGCTTTGTCAGTATTTCTTTTCTTTTCTGTACCGGCACCACAATGCGATGGCTGTTCAGGAGAATTAATCCATCTTCGAAAGTAAGCTGATCTTTCAGCTTTTTGAAAGGTTGAGCTAATGGATATTCGTTTCCTTTTGAAAAGTTGCTTTTAATAGCAGTGATTAATTGTTGTGCTGCTTCGTCCTGCTGAGTACTTTCTTTTAAGTCTTCCAGCATTGGATCGATAAATGTTTCTTTTGTGACTTCTGGGTCTTTTCCTCTCAGAATTGTAGAAACGTTTTTGCAGATCATTCTGGTTGTGTCTACGTTTATGATATCTTCTGGTTCTGGGTCGCGGCACGGTGCTCGTGACAACGCGTCGGGGATCACATGGTCTTTGCCTTTTCTCCAGGTGGTGTGGAATATAAAGGCGCTGAGTTTTTCTTTAAGTCTCTGAATCCTGGGATTATCCACCATATCGAGTGTCTGGGTATTCAGGATTGACTCTAATGGCTTGTGATCTACTATCAGCTCGAATTTGGGTAAGCCTTGCAGATATATGCGGCATTTACGCATAGCCCAAACAACAGCGAGCAATTCCAGTTCAACCATAGCGTAGTTGGCCTCAGTCTCAGTTATAAAACGTAATCCTGCTTGAACCAATTTCCACGTTTCTTGATGTTTTTGCAAAAGTGCAAAACCTAGACCTTTCAACCGAGATGCATCTGTTTGCAGCATCGTTTCCAGATTGGGGTCGAATGCAACCAAAATATGGGGGCTACAAAGAATTTCTTTTGTCTTTGTAAATGCTTCTTCATGCTGGGGTGACCAGAGAAAAGCATTTTTTGGTTTGAGCAAGTCCCGAAGTGGGCCTGCTGCTTCACTGAGTAGGTGAGTAAATCCGCCCAGCTGGTTTGCCATGCCCATAAAAGATCGTAATTCAGTTATGTTTGTTGGAGCAGGGAATTCAGAGATTGCTTCAATTTTTGTGGGGTCTGCTTTAATACCGTCGCTGCTCACTATATATCCGACATATCTCACAGCACTTTGTAGTAACTGCACTTTCTTCGGATTAAGAGTAATACCGTGTTCTCGACATCTGTTTAGTACAGCCACTACGGTATTCAAGTGCTCCTGTGCAGTTTCGCCTTGAATAAGAATGTCATCTACCACTTTTTCGACTTTTTCAATGCCTTGCAGAGCTTCATCGCCTCTTGCGCAATATTCGTCATGAGAAGAAGCTAGTCCCATCGGAGCTCGAAGGAATTTAAATCTTCCGAACGGCGTAATGAATGTGGTAAAGTCTTGACTTTCTTTTTCTAAAGGTACTTGCCAGTATCCTTTAGTGGCGTCTAATGTTGAGAAAAATTTAGACGAAGAAGAAATATTCGAAATAGCTTCAGCAGGTGATTTAGATGGATGATATGGACGGCGTACGTATTTGTTCAATTTCTGCAAATCAATACAGAGACGAATTCCACCATTGGGTTTTTGTACAACGACCATAGGGTGCACCCAATCAGTTGCTTCTGTTACTGGTGCAATGACTCTGGCTTGTACCAGTTGGTCAAGCTCTGTCTTCACCATCTTTCTGAAAGCTAAAGGTATTTGGCGTGGAACAGGTAAAGCAAATGGAACAGCATCATCTTTCAAGGAAATTTTCATGGGTTTACTGTTCATTTCCCGTAATGTTGTGTCTTCCGAAAACACATCGCTGTACGATTTTATCAACTTGTTCTCAATTTTATTAATTTCTGCTGCAGTTGGGTTCTCTGATATAATGAATCTTGTGTTCTCTGCTTTTAATATGCTTGCTAATTTTCGAGGTGTTTTTGATGAATTTATCGGTTGAGGATACGTGTCAGGTAGAATGTTAACCTGTTGACATACGTACCAAGCAAGCAAAAAATCTTCTACCTCAGGACAGACGTAAATGGTTTCTTCCACGAATCGGCCGCAGTATTCGATGATGCATGGGAAAGTCCCTACGCATGTTACGGTCTGCCGGTTTACTGCACTAAGAGTGTCTTGATTTGGCGGCATTAGATTAGCAAGGTCTATTCCGAGCCGTTGAATGATGTTTACCCCAACAAGACTTGCTTCAGCACCTGTGTCTGGTGTAGCTTCTGTGGAACCTAACGGGTTACGATGTTTAAGAGAAAAAAGATTAACAGTTATTTTGGGCGCCGCGGAGTTAGCGAAATTTGCATTAGCATTGTATCTACGCTTTATTTGTCCCGTTAACTTTTTCTTTGTTTCTTCGCGTCTGTTGAACCCGGGTTTGTTGTGAAAGCACACTGATGTAAAGTGACCTTTTTTGCGACATATTAAGCACTCTGTATCCTTTGCGGGACAGTGGGTTTGACCTTTTGGTGGGCAGGTCTTTTTACCGCATTTTGTATAGGGCTTTTTAGTGCGCTCTTTAGATTTAGAGAAATTTCGGCGAAATTTGCTTTGGTACGCTCTTCTCTCATTCAGCTGTCGGCTTATTCGCGCGTCGTCTAGTTTTGCTGACTCTTCCGATCTGCATAAATCAGTGACGGTCTGAAGATCAGGTAATGGGGACATGGCTAGGAGCTTTGTTCGAGTCTCTTTGTCATATATTCCCGACATGATTTTTGTGACTAAACGACGATTTAAACATTCATTGCACAAGTCTGCGTCTCTTGCCAAAGTTTTGATCGCGATTAAAAACGAATCGAAGTTTTCGCCAGCCGCTTGCTTTCTCTCTTCAAATGCGACGCAGTCTAACGCTATATTTCTTTGACTCCGGATGTAATTTTTAATTTTGTCTAACACTTCGTCTGGTTTAAGTGTCGTATCATCCGGGATAAGAAGTACGTGTTCTACGGCTTCTCGCATGTCCATCGAAAAAAAACCGCGAAGCAATGCCAACTGACTGCTCAATGGCAGCTCTGTTGCAAGCGAGACCGTAGCATAATCGTTGTACGATTTACGCCATTTCGCAAATTCAGCTAACGAAATTCCCACCTGCAGTGTCGAAGGCTTTTGTGCGTCCGCTTTGGTTCGCCTTGCCTCGTTGTTAGAATTGTTGACGTCAATGGTTTGCTCACGTGATTCGCTTCTCTCGCTGTTCGCGCATTGGGCCAGCTGCTGTGGCGAAAATTTTTCGATTATTTGTTGCAATTGTCGCTGACTTTCGAGCTGCATTTGTCTCTGATTTTCGACATTCTGTTCTTGTGTTTGTCTTTGCATTGACAACTGTGCTTCTAAAAAAGTTTTTAACCAAGAAGGAGGTTCATCATTATTAATATTACTATTCGCGTTTTGATTAGATTGAGATAATTCGGCTATACGTTTGTTTGCTGCTTCTAATTCTGCTTGCAGCTCTCGATTATTTCTTGCCATGTCTCTTTTATCTTCAATCTTTTACAAATCTCCGATCACGAACTTGCAGTATACTTTTATAATGGTTCGTAAGCTTATTTTCTTTAAACAAATTTATAAGCTGACTGCCGACGACGCCATGTTATGAGTTCCACTAGTATCTGCAGTTAGCTCTTTTATTTATACGGAGTTACACGATAGCTATACGACTGAATCTGTAAGTTATACTAATAGTTTATCACGCAGTTAACCACACTTAACAAACCAGAGAGAAGAAGGCAGTAGAGCCGTGCGCTATGACGTCACATACTATAACAAATATCTTCGTAGTTTTAGACCTGATTGTGTTACGTAAATGGTAATAATTTGTTGAAAATAAACAACCGCTTTAGAGAGGATCTTTAGGGAAAGGTCCTTCAGATTGTTTAATGGGACCTGTGCAATAATTGCTTTCTTGATCTCTGAATCTGAGTTTACAATAATGGTGGGAAAGTTGTCATTCTTGCTCGCATTTGATCTACCTTTAGTAGTATCAGAATTTTTTTCATTGGTACTACTGTTGAAACTGTTAACGTTAACAAGTTGGGGACTAGATTCTGTCTCACGAATGCTGACGTCCTGCTCATCTGCTTTGGATGTTTCTGGTCGAGTTAGCCACAAACTCAGTCGCTGAGAGTTTCTGGCTGCCTCAGCTATTTTTCTCCCCTTAGCTTGTCTCTTTTGTGTTCCGCTTTGATAATCTCTTTTCATATCAAATTGTAGTCAACCAGAGTTTTACAATGTTGTTACTCAAAACCTAAAAGTTTAATAAAATTAAGGCAACGGTTAGTAAAGTTTAATGTAACAAACTCTTGTTGTTATTGTTTTTCGGGCTCACGAAATAGTATTGCTGCGATTGTAAGGACTACGGTATGTCTAGCAAAAAGGATTTAAATAGAAAGCTCAAACCTGACTTTTCAATCGCTCAAATCACAACTTCTTTCAACGAAAGAAGTTTATTAACAGAAATCACGAATCTGATCACTGACTAATAGAATTACGTCCAGGGATATATAGAACGTCGGGATCGCTTACTTCGCTTTTTTAAGTAATCACGTTTGACAACAGTAACGCTAGACAATTGTCGCTTGACTAATTACGATAGCTGCATTAGCGCTCTTAAACGTTATATTTCAATATTGGTGTAGTACTAATTATTTTGTTTCAATACCGCACACATGCTGTGTTTTTGCAAAATGTACAAGCAATATCAATCTGGGTTAACAAGTGAAACTTGTATTGCTTGCATTCAATCAATAAGGGCAATTATTGCATTCGCTTCTCACTTGATTTTTAGACATGGTTTTGAATATGTTCTTCCAGAAAATCTTACCAGCGATCCAATTGAAAGCCGGTTTGGCTGCTACCACCAGGTAAATGGAGGCAACTTTTATATGTCCATACTGCAGCTTTTTCAAGCTGAGAAGAAGATACGATTAGCCTTTTTCAGCAAAATTCACTGCACAAACTGGCTGATTTAACACCAAGCAGTTAATTTTCATAGAGGATTGTGGTGACAGCACAGAAGACCTCACTTGGTTGAAGGACTAGATTATGCAAGCCCAAGTCATTGAAATCAGTGGTGATGATGCAGCTGTAATGTACTACAGTATGTTGCGGGTTAGATAGGAAGATGTATATCTCGAAGAAGAAAGTGTAGCTACTGCATATAAAGACTTGCTGATTGATCCAGAAAACGTTCTTTTTTTAGGTGATGTTTCCGAGGTAAAAGACTTGCTACTAGCCATGGCAGACCGTGGTGGTTTGTCTGCTCCAAAGCGATATTGTTTTGCAATTTGTGCTTTGAAAATGCCGATCTATTCGCAGCTGAGCAGAAATGACAGCATTTGACAGCAGTTCCTTTGTTTGAACAATCAACGAGCAGCATTTGTTTCTGTGCTCACAGGAGTAGTGAAACAGAATGCTGACCAGCATCAATTTCTGCTGATTCAAACTTGCAACAAAGGACATTGCAATTTTAAGGCAATATTGCAATCCCTTTTCAACTGCTTTGCAAAAAAACAAACCAAAACAAATAAATCAATACAACAAACCTCAGCGAAAATGAGTTGTGGTGTTAGAAAACTTACTTCTAAATCTACACTCATGCACTAGTGTATGTCGATATCATTAAAATTTCACTTTGTGTTGTATTAATTGTCGTAAAATACTAAAGAAATTTTGTTAATTAAAATTTTACTTTGATTGTTGATATTTTATAGTAGGCCTAAACATAAAAGTAGTAGTTCGAAAAAGTACCATAAGCGTGAAAAAAAAAAAAAAAAAAAAAAAAAACAAATTTATATATTTTCTTAAAAAACTAGCTGCGTTCATTGCAGACAACCAAGGAATTGAACCAAGGCATATAAAGCCTAATTGACTAAGCAGCAGGCTCCACTTTCATGATGAATTTTGTTTTTGTGCTTCAACGTCATTTACATTAGAATTAAAAATGTACATAATGTTACTTTTTGCTTAGCACCGCTGTTGTCAGCGGCTAATTTAAGTAAGCAATCCTGATGTTCTACATATCCCTGATTACGTCTAGCACCCAGATGACTAAACTAAATCTACGTAGCTTATTCAAATAGAATAATCACTATTCTCACAAACTAAGGCGTTAGATCTCACTAACCCTTAAAACTCTAACTCCTAGCTGTCACACAGGCAAAACAGTAACACAACAAAACGCTGACTTTCACAGCACAAATTACGAATTTACTTATTTACTGTATAAGCGGGCAAAATTTAGCAAAAAAATCAGCAACTTCGAGAAGATACTATATTTTCTTAATTAATTATTTTACGACGATACAAGCCAGCCAGACAGTTACTGTTATGTCACATAGCACCAAGTTAAAAGGCTAGTAAACAAGTTATGTAACATATGATACTATTAAGCTACTGGACCATGGTGGAAAATTGCAAAATTATCTCGAAATTACGACGTGACATTACGTATGACTACGTACGTCGTAAAGCAACACTTATTAACAATTACAAGGTATAATACAGCGGATAAATATGATGCTATATGATCATTATAGCTTAAACTTATTTTACTAAATAGACTTGAATGGGGGTAGCGTACCGACGTCATGACTAGGTCACAGTTAAAAGTGAATACGTCACAATCGAAACTTTAGATATTTTAGAAAATACTTCAAATAAATTAAATGGTTAAATACAAATTAAAATTATTGATGAAGTGTGACATTTAATAATGATAAGTTTACTTGAGCTTTTAACCAAAATATTTTACAATAAAATGTAGCAATCCTGGGGACCCGGTGCATTGCACCAGTTGCATCGCCGATAGTTATACGGCCCTAGCTGAGGCAATATAGGGTAGGGCGATTTATTGTCCAAAGCAAACAAAGATTGTCTGAATAAGCGAGCCTACATCTATCTGATATTGATCATGCAAGTATAAACAAGATGCTCTTTTTAAAAATGTAGATGAATTTTGACTATCCATGGGTAATTGTGGCTTATTTTTAATGAGAACTTCCTACACATTTTTAAACTATTAAGCAACTTTCTTTTGTAAGCCTTCAGGCTTGTTTTTTGGTAAAATCGTTTTTTAGTGTAACTGTTTTTACTTCTAACAATACAAAAAAATCGTTTAGAGCATAGCAAGCAAGAGAAGCTAGGTCAACGTTTTTTAAACTGGGAGTCGCTACCTCTCTGAAGATGGCCAAATATTTTCATTTGAGTCGCAACGTATTAGCAATACTTTTCAAATCTATATAAAGCAGAAAGGGGACTGCAACCTACATATAAATTTTGTAAAAGAAGCTACAAACTACAAAAAGCTACGCAAGGATGAGAAACACTGGAATAAGTGGTGGCCTGACGGTAACAGACCTATTAGCCTAAGCCTGCAACATAGTAGTAGTAGTAATAGCAATAGTAGTAGTTCGTTTTTATTTGCATCCAAAAGAGTAAGTGATAATAATTAAAAACAAGATATAGCAAAGATTGCAAATAAGGAGACGGCAAATTGGTAGACGTACCGTTGTGCATTCATATTTTTGCTGAACAATATCTTATGAAATCGCCCAAAAATTGCTCAAGTGTTAAAATAATAAACTAACAACATTTTTTGAGTATTAACATTTGCATGATTCTTCAGGTGCAGTGAACATACACATTATTATCACATTTGTTAGATCGTATTCCTACAGCGTATTACCTACATGTTTTAACGTAGACCTATATGGTTTTTACTTCTTGTCAGTCTTTAATTTGTTTTTGTGCTTTGGTTTGAATTGTGCAGATGAAAAGTAAATAAACATTTACATTTTTAAAGTAGGCCTACCGCTACTACGATTCTTTGTCGCTATTGTCACTTTTATTATCACTCCAGGATCCCTGGTCAATCGCTAGAGCTTCAGCGGACGTTTTGTAGAACGCTATTATTTTTTTTGTAGGTCACGTTCTACTGAATTTATTCTTCTTTTGAATAGTTTTTTCAGGGTTTGCCTACTATCCCTAGTTTGCCCCAGAAACGCCTCAAACAGAATTAACTACAAAAGATTTTGAGAGAATTATTTTATATCCTACCATCATACTTTTTAGCTGTACTTGGCGCATGCTATAATGTTCAGCCTTTTGTTTTTGTTTTTCTTGCTCTACAGTGCTAGTACCGGTATTTCATGCAGAACTCACATTCGCTTTTCTGTTATTGGGCAGAGCAAGGCAAAAAGATTTAGTTTAATAATAATTCATAAATCTAACCTGTAACAGCCTAATAACTAGTTTACTTTAAATTCACATGAAAAAATTAAAAGTACTATCACTGAAAAGCCCTTGCAGAAGAGGGCTCAATAAAGTACGGTATGTTTCACAGAGCAATTGTTGTATTTATTTTCGCAGCACACTTTAAGGAATCAAAAACTATAAAAACACTCCCCTATAAACTGTTTTGCATTGTTGGTTCATCAGATAGAGTAGATCAAGTACATTATTTAAATAGCATCTATTTAAAAATTCTATATGTTTTATATGTGGGTCTCTTCAAGAAGTCACCATAAGCAATTTTTTTTTGATGATACTAACCTGGAATTCCCTCTACAGCACCAGGATGGAATAAAAAAGAAACCAAGAGGAAAAAGATCTTTTCAAGAAGTGATAGTAGCTACAGGGGGATCCAGGTTAGTTTTATGAACACAAATCGCTTAAGGTGTTTAAAGAGATCCTTACATGTTGCCTTCTTTTGAATTTTTTTTTCAATAATACTATCTGGAATGTTATGCATCTTAATAATGAGTACTTTGCTCACACAATTTCAAGTTAAAAAAGTAGTTGTTGTTATGAAATTGTTATTACATTGTTTTTTATATTTAAAGCAATATTAAATTGTGTTGTTTTTTCATTAATTCTTTGTGAGAATCTTGCTAATGTTTTTGTTGCAACATGCAATATTAAAAGGATGTTACATGCTAACTTGTATTATAGTATGTCAGTAATAAATTAAGCTTTTTATTACTGTAAAACATGGATTTAGGCAATCTTTTTAGCATCACACAACAAGGGCTAGTTAAGAATACTTGGACCAACAAATTTTGTGTCACTTGAAAAAGTCATTGTAAACACTTTTTGTTTGTGAAACTAACCTGGATTCCCCTGTGGTTACTATTGCTTGTTCAAGAAATTTTTTTCTTGTTTTTTTTTTTATTTCATCCTGGTGTTGTAAGGGGATTCTGGTTTAGTTTCACTGAAACAAAATGCTTGCAGTGACTTTTTGAAAAGACTCTATAGAGTTTTTCCTTTAGGAAAGCAAACAAATGCCACTTCAAGTTGCAAGCCAAAATTATTTTTTGATCTAAAGGTAAGTGAAGACTTGAATTTTTATTTGCTAAAAATTAATTGAGTAAAAAGAAAGTGTTTTATGCTGTTTGCAGATTACTTAGTTTTGACTTCAGATGATTGTGTATTAAGGTTTATCTATGTTTATTATTAAAGATTTATGGATATTAAGTTAACTAAACAAGTTAGTTATTTGCTTTGCCATTAATTGCCATGTTTTTTGTAACTTTAATGTTGAATAAATTACTTAAAATTTTATAACTCTCATTAATCACATTAAAAAAATGTCAGCAAGAGGGTTTGCAAGATTTAAATTATATAATATTGTTTAAAAATTTTAAATGTTAAAAATAAATATAGATCAAAAGTTAAAATTAAGGCACTGGCTATTATTATCTAACCAATTTTCTGACAATTATTTTTACAAAACTGTTTGTAAGGTTGGAATATAACATGTATTATATAAGACTATTATTTTACATTTTTTCTCAGTGGTGTGACCTTGAATTATTAAGTGTGGTGTTGTATTATTGGCTGTGGCTTTTTATGAGATTACAGCTAATGTTATACAAGATGTCCATAAATTATTGTTACAATTTTCAAAGTTCTTCAAAATTTTATTTTTAAGATATTTTCATTTGATTTTTTTATAGTAAAAGAAAATGTTTGAAATTTTTCTTTCTTAACAGGTACTTGTGGAAATAATTAGGTTTATTCAGTGATTAAGCAGAATATTTTTGAATTTAGTAGCGAAAGTAAAGTTCATGAAAATGAGCACTCTGCAAGAAAAAGCTCAGTGTGTTTCCTGATTTATAGAGACAAAGTCAGACATCCAAGCACAGTGAAACTTTAGGCACAAGTATGGAAGAAAGCCACCTGCATGACCTACCATTTGCTATTTTGCTACCAAGCTACCATTAGTAGATATGTTTGCAAGAACATGACAAGAAATTGAATATCAGTTGGATATTGTATGTGTGACTGATGTTGCATACATAGAGGTGTACTAAAGCATCTAATGTAAACTTGAAGCATTTTCCATCACTATAAACAAACTGATTGAAAATACAGACGAAATCGGTTAATCGCATACTGGTTAAACACATATATTATTTTATTGCATAAAATCTGAAATCCCAAACCAAATCCCATCTCTTATTAAATAAAAACATTGATTAATCGCATATCGCTTAACGGAATAAATTGGATTATTGCATAAGATTTTCATCACTCAATCGCATTATTTCCCAAGAGGAAAACATTTGCGAAACAACAATGCAATCTACAATGGGATCGAAAAAGTAAACAGTGGTAACTTAACCTGTCAGTGGTTGCTACTTGCTGTAAATACAAAACAAAAGAAGTGTAATTGCAGCAAAATTCAAAACAAAAAAGTGCAATAATCTTCAAGGCGTGTCATGCAAAATGATGTCACTAAAACGTCATAGTCCGATTGTCCAATTGTCCAATTGTCCAATAAAAACAAAGTTGAATGAAGAACAAAAACGCTCTTGATGTAATTTGTCGGTGATTGATCTGTCAGAAAGGTGACTGAGCAGATTTATCAGTTTGGACGAGTAGGTGATGGACAATATGGCAAAAAATTTAAAACAACAAACAACAGAAAAGTTTTTTTAAATTGCAGAATAAATGTCTAATTACTGAAATTGAGTGATTTTAAAACAGCATGTCATAGTTAAGGTTGTGGCACAAGAAAGACCAACAAACATTAAAATTGCGTATTTTCTTGCCAGTGTTTGTACAATGTCTTAATCGTATAGAAACATTGCAAAATGAATTGGCAATCTACAACGGGGTCGAAGGGTAATCATATAAATCAGTTAAACGCATATATCAGATAATCGCATAAAAATGCCTGGCAAATTGAATATGCGATTAACCAATTTCGTCTGTATCTTAAAAATTAAGACTATAGTGAATTTTAAAAATTGTAACAATAATTTATGGACACCCTGTACTTGTTATTGCTTTGAAGCCTTTATATACCTAAATATAACTATCCTTATACTACATATATAATTATATCGAAATATAAACTAAATAAATGCTTGTAATTCTAAATGTAAACTATTCTGCTGACAACTGTTTGTTTTCGTGCATTCAAACAATAAAACAAGCCTGTTAACTGACCATATTTTAAATAATTAAATGTGCTACTGGAATCCTGTCTTTCTAATATTGCTACCAGTACGGGAGTGCTAAAATTGACAAAAAATTATTCTTTGCTTTCCACAATAATGACATAAAAATGAAAAATGCATTGCAAAATTATTTGCATTTTTAAAAGCATGTAGTCTTCCACTGCTAGTGTCAGGTTTAAATAATACAAAAAATTAATGAAAATAAAATAAGTAATATTTGCACCTATCAATTTGAAATAGCTTTATAAAAAAAATTTGTGGCCCAACAGTCTGTTTGAGAAGCACTGATCTATTCATTATGCCATAGAAGCTGTAGCAATACTAAAGATGACCAGTGTTGAATCATTGAAAGAATTTTTGAGAAGTCAAAGAGTGAGATGGCTTGGGCATGTTGTAAAGATGAGCAAAGAAAACATTCTAGCAATGGCTATGAAAATCACAGTAAGAAATAAAAAAAAAAAGATCTAGGAAATGATGGATGGAATTTGTTGAGGAAGACAAAGCAAAAGAGTTACAACAAGAACTGCAAAAAAAAAAGCAAGGCTGGAAATGCAACTGCAAGAAACAGCCAACCCTTTCCAGCAGGAAAAAACATGTTGTGCCCCTTTAGGAAAAAATGGATGATGATAGAAGCTGTAGAAAATTAATTATGTGAACAACAGATTAAGTCAAGCCATAAAAATAAGTCCAATATTTGTTACAGTAAAAATAGTTTCAGCACAATAAAAACCTAAGGTTGTTTACTTGCTTCCTACTATTTACTTACAGTTTTCAAAAAATATTTAAAAAAAGTTTTAAACCTTATCTAGACATTAGTGATATTTGCATCTGTAATAAATTTGACTTTATAAAACTTATAACTTTTAAATTTGTTTTAATTAAAAGTTGTTAAATCATTTTATTTTTTAAAAAATAATTCTTGTTTCTCTATCCAAATGATTTAAAGTTTTTTCACTAATTTATCTTGTTGGAAAGCAACTTCAGTTTTTTATTGTTATTAATGACATAACTGGTGAAATGTGTCACAATTTGATTCGGATGCAATTTATTTCAATATATTTTATATCACTCTTCACTTTTTATACACTTTTAATTAAAGATGATGTTTTAAATATAACCTATCAAAGCTTTTGCCTATTTAAATAGTTTTATTGCAATCTTAAAGAGTATTTATCAATGTTATTGTAGCTTTAGATTTTGGTGTAATTTTTTGATGTTTTTTGAATGATGTTGGCAAGTAAATTTTTTCGGTCCAGTTTTATGGTAGGAAAACAAGTTATAAGAAATTCTTCGTATGAATCCACCAGAAAAAACATGTGCATCAATAAAACTACTAAAGTGATATGTCAAGGATTTACAGGTAGACAAGGAACTTTTCACAGCAAGCAAGCTATTGCATATGGCACCAATATGGTTGGTGGTGTATCACCTAGCAAAGCTGGATCAACACATTGTGGTTTGCCTGTTTTTAAAGATTGTGCAGAAGCAAAAGCTGCTACAGATGCTGAAGCATCAGTTATTTTTGTCCCACCTCCATATGCTGCAGATGCTATCATGGAAGCGATTGATGCTGAAATTCCATTAGTTGTTTGCATTACTGAGGGAATTCCCCAGCAAGACATGGTCAGGGTGAAACGGCGCTTGTTACAGCAGGACAAAACTAGACTGATTGGCCCTAACTGTCCTGGAATAATTAATCCTGGACAATGTAAAATTGGCATTATGCCAGGTCACATTCATAAACCAGGCAATATTGGCATTGTTTCCCGCTCTGGTACATTAACTTATGAAGCAGTTCATCAAACAACAAATGTTGGTCTTGGTCAAACTCTTTGTGTTGGTATTGGTGGCGATCCATTTAATGGAACAAACTTTATTGATTGTTTGGAAGTGTTTCTAAACGATGCTCAAACTGAAGGAATTTTACTTATTGGAGAAATTGGTGGTGCAGCTGAGGAAAAAGCTGCTGCTTACCTTGCTGAACACAATCGAGGTCCAAATTCTAAACCTGTAGTATCTTTTATTGCTGGTTTAACTGCACCTCCAGGCCGAAGAATGGGACATGCAGGTGCAATTATTTCAGGTGGTAAAGGTGGTGCTGAAGGAAAAATTGCAACTTTACGAGAAGCTGGAGTAAATGTAACACTTTCACCAGCAGAAATGGGAACCACTATGATAAAAGAATACACTAAGTATTATGGAGGACGCAAACATGTTGCATGATTTTAATGTATTTTGATAGTTTTTTTGTAAAAGTATACTCTTATAAAAACTTAAACAGACTATTTATTTTGTCTCAAAATCTGCTGTCAGTTAAATATAATATTTTGTTAATGCTTGACACTTGCAAATGTTTTAACTACTTTCTGTCATTATTAGGATGTATTTCTGTTAATACTTTAGTTTGCTTTAAAACCGATTTTTTCAATTCAAACAAATAATCAAAATAGTAATATTGTTTAATATTGTTTTTCAATTTCATTTAATTTTGCTTGAGTACTTATGGTGAATTTTGTTTGCGCTTATATTAAGGTCTTAGCATACAATGGTACTAGTTTAAATATGCTGTATAGTAGTGCAGTCGGTTTCAATGACAACTTCATTTGTTTCTGCAAATAATTTTCCTAAACTTCAAGACTTTGTTTTGGTGGAAATATTAGGAAGTGGAACATATGCTACGGTTTATAAAGGCTACAAAAAAGTAATCTCAATTGTTTTTATTTTCTTTTTTATCATTAGCTTTATAAAATTATTTGTTAATTTTTAACAGTTTGATGATGATAGAACACCTTTTGCAATCAAGTGCATTGCTAAATCGAGTTTAAATAAAAAATCTGTTGAAAACCTTTTGGTTGAAATCGAAATTTTGAAGCAAATTGAACATGAGCATGTTGTACAATTAATTGATTTTCAAGTAAGTTCAGTTTATTTTTGATAAATTACTTTTTTATATCTAATATAAATTTTTATATTCTTGTTTGTTGTATCTCAAACACAATCTAAGAATCGTTAATGATTTTAATATAAAACAAAACATTTTTTAGTTACTATCAAGATTAGTAAATTTTAATTGTTTAAAGTTTAAGTAGACTAACACTGAACTAATTAATTTGTTTCTATTAAAAAAATTTTTAACTGGACTGCAAAATCTTGACAAATTCTAGGTAATCACTTGGCAGTTACTATAAGTTTAACCCCTATGACATTGTCCTGCAAGTAAGGAGGATAAATAGAAATGATTATGATTTTTCTTTTTAGTGGGATGACTTATATATATATTTAATTATGGAATATTGTGCTGGAGGAGACCTATTGTCACTTATTCAAGCAAAAAAGTTTATTCCTGAATTCATTGTGCGTAGATTTTTGCAACAAATAGGTAATTTTTACAAGGTTTCACAATTATTTGGAATATTTATAACAAAAGTCGTTTTATAGCCAATAATAGATGGGATTATTTTTTCTAAGTGTAAAAAAACGCAAGATACAGATACAGTTGCTAGTTTGAATTGTAACTTTGATAATTGTCTGAAATAGTCAAGTAGATCAATAATTTTCCTGTACAATTGGAAATAATTTTATTAAAGAACAAGATTGATTAAAATATCATTCCATTAATTTTCAGCCTCTGCTCTTCAACTTCTCCATGCTAATAACATCTCTCACTTGGATTTAAAACCCCAAAATATTCTGCTATCATCAGTCAAAAATCCAGTTCTAAAACTAGCAGGTAAAATATTACAATTTTGTATTAATTACTAGTAGTCATATCCAAAATAAAAAGGTCTGAATCTGGAAAGTTATTGGTAACGCTGTGTCACATTCAACCAGCATGGGAATCTAAAACCCCTGGCCAAAACCCAGAATAATAATTTCTAAACCTGGGCGAAAAACCTGCAGCCAACAAGAAATTCAATGTTGCTGACATATTTGATTGAAGCCTACCATCTATAAAGCAATAGAATTACACGTTAGGTCAGTGTTTCTCAAACTGTGTGCCGCGGCACACTACTGTGCCGTGAGAGATTTCTAAGTGTGCCGCGAAACTTTTTAAAATACTTTAATCCATGCTCCGCAACAGCAACGTAAAAACACTCTATAACAGAGGAAAAGTATGTTATTTTATGGGTTGCGATCAAAAAGCTTAAAAATTTTAAATGTAATTCCCATTACGTAAAGTTTTGGTGATCAGTTGTCTTTCAGGCTTGTTTCGGTACACCAGGCATTTCAAACTCGCGGCCCACAAAGTCTTTCAACGAATTTTTTGATCAGATGCTCAATACGAAATCAAATTAATCATAAATTCAGAACTAAATTTAGATAATTAAAGTGACAAGGTTTTTAGCAAAAACTTGGTTTTTTAACCGAAATTTACCAGCTAATTAAGTGAAGACCTTTTCTTTGGTCCTCACTTTGATTTCAATGTAAAATTTAAAAGAATAACTGGGATCAGCCAAACAATTCAAGTAAAGACTTTTTTTATTGGCCTTCAATTTCTTTTGTAACCGGATTGCTCCAGCGGTAAAATTTCAGGCTAAAATTTTACCGGTGCGGCCCGTATAGCCGGGCGAGTTTGACATGCCAATTGTCGTACCCGATATGTGGAACCTAAATACTTTATACAAAAACAAACAGTTCAAAATCTAGTAAAGAATGATAAAAGAAGTTTTTACTTTATTAACAGAAAGTTACATAAAAATTTGAAGCCTTTATGAAATACAATATTAATGCATCAGGTAAAGGAAAACTCAGTGCAGACCAAAAAAGATCTGCACTCTGGTCCAAGTGTGCCGCGAAGTTTGGAAAAGTAGCAAAGTGTGCCGCGGGCGCAAAAAGTTTGAGAACCACTGCGTTAGGTGATATTACAACTTGCTTCTTTTGGAAATATTCTAGAAAATTTAGCAAAAAAAAAAGGTTATTGCCCCCACTTGCAATCTTTTGCATTAGTCATGCAGTCTTCAATTGCGATTAGGTTTCCTGCCCCTCACATATACTGTATATTGATGGTAATTTGATGTTAACATACTGCACGGATGGATGGGCCAGCGAACGCGTTGATCGCGACGTCTCAGCTGCTCGATCGCATTTGATTTTGAGAGAAAAACTTTGAATGTTTTACTTAAAGTAAAATTTGAGACAGATTCAAAGTGAAGGCCTTTTTTTGTCTTTTCTATTTTGAGATCACTCCTTTTTAGGATCACATTTCCGTAGTGGTTGATCGCGAGTTTCTAAAAAAATTTAAAATCGAACATATCATCAGAAAAGTTGGTCACCCCTGATATACTACTAAATTGATTAATAGCTTGTCCCTTTGTACTTATTATTTCTAGAAGTATTGCGCCTACTTATTGTCTACTTTAAAATGCTTTGCTGCAGTATTGTTTTATTATAGCTAAGTTTTGCATACCCGATAGTGTAAAATCAGGAAATATTTCTTTTAAATTTCTGTTTGACATTTACACATCGTTATGTTTTAATAAGTCTGACCGTGTATTAAAGTACACTCACAAAACCTATTTTCAGTTGTTTTAATAGCTTATCTGTAATTCGTTTTGTGATCTTTAAAAATACAACTTAAAACTTTTTAATAGATTTTGGCTTTGCTCAATATATCGAAAAAAACCAAGACTTTCATATTCGGGGAACTCCTCTCTACATGGCTCCTGAAATGCTTCTTCAACATCAATATGATGCAAAAGTAAATTCCTATAAATTATTTGCTTGGGCTTATTTAAAAATGCTTATTTAAAAATAAAGTTGGTTCACTATACTTTCTAACTTTTTGAAATGGCACTGCACATTTTTGGCAGATCCCACAAATTTCGCCTTTTTTTAGTTTCAATTGTATAAACACCTCTTCCCTTTAAATGAAGAGTAATTCATTACACTGAATTGTTTATTAAATTTGATTATTCTACTTTAAGGTCGATCTTTGGTCGGTCGGGGTCATTTTATATGAATCGTTGTTTGGAAACCCTCCTTTTGCATCGAAATCATTCGCTGAACTCGAAGCAAAAATCAAAAGCAACCAGCCTATCCAAGTGCGAAATCCGTGATAATATGAAGTGTAACGGTTACAATTATATACTTGAGTCATTTAATCGCACATTCAAATGCTATTAATCTTGCTTGGTTAACATTTTGTTTTGACTTTATCTTAGCTTGTATCCAAAATTTTGAAAGAAAGGCGCAGTTTTTCTCTGTACTAAAACAAAATTTTCCGGAATGACTTGTTGGTTGCTAGAATTGGTCTGATCATGATCCAAATAATCGGCACTACGTTGCTGTTTACGTTGAATGATGTTTTTAGTTGCCATCATCACCCGCTGTTTCTAATCAATGCCGTCATTTACTGCTGCAATTACTAAAGCGAAATCCCCAAGAGCGAATGTCGTTTGAGGATATTTTTAAAGATCCTTTTGTCGATTTGGAACATAAGCCCTCGAAAGATTGCTTGAATAAAGCGGTGGGCTGATTATTAAGTATTTTAATTATTATCGACAATTGAGAAAACCTGATTGTATACCGTCAACAATTTTGTTTTATCCTTTGTTTCGTTATTTTTGAATAATTTTGCGGACAAAGTTTACCTGCAAACTCTGATTAAGGATCGCTTAAATCGATGCTTTGCTTTTAATTTACAATTTCGTGGTCTTACTTTTTTGTCTTGTGAATATTTTTTTATTAAGTGATGTGTTTTATTAGAGATCCCTGGTAACAAAAGCTATAGAAGAAGATAAAAAAGGAAACCTCTCCGATGCAGTGCGACTCTACATGCAAGCTGTAGAATATTTTATTTCCGCGATTTATTGTAATATGTTATCGGTTTTCAAAGTGTGTGCATTGTCAAGTAATACGGTTATTGTGTAGACGAAAAAGATGCAAGTAAAAAAGAATTGTTACGAGAAAAAGTGAGTAGGTATTTTAATTTATCTGCTTTAAAAATGCGTGAACAGCAGACATTTTTTAATTAAATTAACTATTTCAACGTTCATGTGCCATCTAAAACCACTTTTAAAAATATGTTTATTTTATATTCAATTATTTATTTTAACGTTGATTGAAGTTACAAACTTTTTAGTTTACACTATGAACGTCGTGTCCAATCTATTGTATATGAAGAGGGTTGTGTTGTTCTTCATGCACCTTTTAGATGCGGTGTTTCCCCGTGAGCGGAGGTGGCCGCACACCTCATGGCCTCTTTTTCACTCCCTTCCGCCGTTTCGCTTGGTTGGAAGCATCTCTTTGTTTTAGACCGACTTTCCCAATTTCTTTTTTGATCTTTGTTCTCCATTTCATCTTTGGTTTTCCTCTCTTCTTCTGCCCATCCAATTTAAATTCCAATGCCTTCCGTAAAATATCACTATCTTCTCTTCTCAAAACATGGCCATATCATCTCACTCCGTTAGCTTTTGCCATCTTATCCATAGTCTCATCCAATTCCAGCACGTCCATCAGTTCATCAGTGTTCTTTCTGTCCATCATTTTTACTCCACACATTAAAGTCCACACACAGCTACTCGATCTCCGATGTCGGTGGAGATTGGTCCAAAAGCGTGTATCTCAGTCGCTCGTGGACAAACGTGGCAAGGCCATACTTCCTGCTTAAAAAAGACCCAGCTAGTTGGTAGTTTGGAAGTACCAACTTCTCTGCATCAATGCAGTGGGTTTCCTGCAGTAGGATGACGAGTGCCTCAGACTGCATAGTGAGGTGATAAAGAAGGTTCATCTTGCTTGCAGTGAGGCCTTCGCTGTTCAGCTGAAGAATAGTTAACGTCTACAAACCACCGCGAACGCGATTGCGAACCCTGGATCTCCCAGTGTTTCCTCATCCCTGTCTTTACGCTGGCGATTTTAACTGTCGTCATGCTGACTGCGGTTACGATAACAACAGTCCGGACGATGAGTGCTTCGCTGGCTGGGCAAGTATTAATTGTCTTGCCCTCCTATATAATGCCAAAGACGCTGCCAATTTTTATTCCGGCCGCTGGAACACTGGCACCAATCCAGATCTAGCTTTCACTAGCGTAGGTCCAAACAGTCGCTTACCGGATAGACGTGTCCTTGACAAGTTCCCCAGGTCACAACATCGACCTTCGCTTCTTACACCACCAAGGTTTGCTATGGCAATGCCAAGCATGCCTGTTAAGCGATGGAACTTCCGCAAGGCCAAATGGAGTTACTACATTGCTTTGACGAATAAATTCGCAAAGACTTTGTTGCCGCCTGATTCACTTGATGTGGATGCGGCTTACCAGGACTTCTGTAACACCATTAAGAAAGCTGCCAAAAAAACTATCCCACTCGGGTATCGAAATAACTATATTCCGTGTTGGGATGCAGAGTGTGAATCCCTCTATAAAACCTTTCTGCCGTCTCCTCAGGGAGACGACTCATGTTTGGCTGCTACAGCTCTGCTTGCCAAGCTTGACAGAAAGCGGAGGGATCGATAGTCCGAGGCAGTTCGGAGCATTGACTTCTCACACTCTAATCGAAAAGCATGGAGTATTTTGAACAATCTTACTGGTAGCTCACGACACTCTCCTCGTCACTGTCCCGTTTCAGCCGATGCTATTGCATCTCAGCTGGTTAGAAATGGAAAACACGAGGCTGTTAATTGTAAGTCTTCTAGACTTGCCTCTCAAGAAGTGTCTGACCTTTGGAGGGCCACAACACCAGACCTAGTAAATATCTCTGGCACTTTTTCACAGAGAGAATTTACTGCTGTCCTTCAACATTTAAAAACCAGGTAAAGCTCCGGGACCTGATTCCATCTGCTCAGAGCTTATACTCCATGCCGGAGATAATTTAAAGTCCTGGTTACGTGACTTCCTTTTTTCCTGTTTTCGCCGACTCAAAATTCCCAAGATCTGGAGAAGAGCGCTTGTAGTCGCGATCCCAAAGCCAATGAAGCCCGTGAGGGACCCAAAGAGTTATCGACTGATATCTCTGCTCTGTGTCCCCTACAAGATCCTCAAGAGATTTATCTACACCTGCGTTGAACCATTAATCGATCCACTACTCCCTAAAGAGCAGGCTGGGTTTCGACGCGGGAAGCCAACCGTAGATCAAGTTGTCCTGCTAACCCAGAACGTCGAGAATTCTTTTGAGGCTAAAAAGAAGGCCGGTGCCGTATCTTACCTGCAAGCTGCTGAGACTACTTCCAGATAAGCACATGGTCAGAATGATTATGGAGCTTGTCTGAAATCGAAATTTCACTTTTAGCACCGGTGACAGCAAGCAAAGCAGGCTACGGCGTTCCTCAGGTATCGGTCTTGGCTCGCCTCCTATTTAACATCTATACGTACGATCTTCCTTCCATGATTTCCATAAAGTTTGCTTATGCTGATGATTTAGCATTGTTGCACTCTTCTGGAAACTGGAAGGACTTGGAGGGGACTTGACATGTCTACACTTTCAGGTATCCCCAGACTTGGAGGTTGAAGCTCAGTCACACTAAGACGATGATGGTAGCCTTTCACTTAAATAACCGAGAGGCCAAACGTGAGGTAAAGGTCTACAACAACGGTAGACTTTTAGCATTCTGTCCAACCCCTACTTATCTTGGGGTAAAACTGGACAGATCCCTCACGTTTCGTCACCATTTAGTGGCATTGCACAAAAAATTATCCTCGCGCGTCACACTGCTGAGGCGACTCGTGGGCTCGGGATTGGGTGCTGGTGCTAAAACAGTACGCATAGCCACCTTATCTCTAGTCTATTCAACAGCTGAGTACTGCGCACCAGTCTGGTGTCACAGTACTCACATTCGCCTCATCAACAGTGTCTTGAACGACGCCTTGCGCATAATCAGTGGATGCCTGCGTCCCACTCGAACGGACCACCTACCTGTACTCTCATGCATCCAGCCAGCTGAGCTTCGCCGACTGGGAGCGACACTCTCCTTGGCTCACTATGGATCTCTGGACCCCGATCATATCTTGTATGGTCTTTTAAGTGGGTCCTCAGATACTCGCCAAGTAAGACTAAGATTCAGAAGCCCGTTTGTGCCAGCTGCGCGGAATCTTTTGGAAAACCTTGCCAGATTTGGCATCCGCGCTTCTGAATGGACAAATCACAAATGGAAAACGGAGTATTGTGAAAATGCTTCCAGGCTCCCTGCTTTTGTGCCCGGGACCGATGCCAGGCTTGTTGGGATGGGCCTACCCCGAGCAGCTTGGGTTAAGCTCAACCGCCTGCGGACTGGTGTTGGGCGATTCCATTCGTCCATACACAAATGGGGTCTTGCTCCTTCACCGAATTGCGAGTGTGGCGCCTCTGAGCAAACTGCAGGCCATGTATACATCGGGCACCACATGGAGCACGAGATCTGACGGTTTTGTATGAGGAAACTCGATCCTGGCTTAGTAACATTAGTGCCAGCATCTGATTCAGGCAGTGCAGCGTACTTCTGAGGTAGTAAAAGGATAACCCTCGACCCCAGTCCTGTTTATGTCTGACCTGGAGTGGATACCCTTCAAACGACGACGACGACGACTCCACACATCCAACCTTTCTTGGTGTAACCTTCGACCACACTCTCTCTTTCAAACATCATGTCCAATCCTTACGGAAAAAGTTTTACAGCCGATTCCGTGCTTTTCGCTCTATCGCCTCTGCCTCTTGTGGCCCATCAAAAGAATCCTTATGTACCTTATATAAAGCCTTCATTAGCCCCATCCTTACATACGCTTCCCCAGGCTGGTTTTTCTTCTCATCTCCTACCCACATCACCACCGTGGAAAGGATGCATAGATCTTCCTGTAGAGCAATCACAGGCTGTCTATCGTTCACTCCTATCCCTCTACTTTATATAGAAACGCGTCACCCTCACCCACCAATCCCTCTCCTTCTTTGAACGAGCCCTCCGACTACCTTTAACCTTTCCCCTAGCCTCTCTAGCAAATTCTAACCCCCGCACACGTTTTAAGAAAGGCTCATGAAGATCCTTCTCCCAATCTCATAACCTTACCCCTAACCTATATCTTGCTCGTGAACCTTTAATCCTCTGCCCTCTTAAACCCCCCTGGTCTACCCAATCTACTTACACGATTTTACTCCACCTTTCATCCCCATGCTCTCGCAAAGACCCCCCTCCCTTTGCAACACCACAGCTACCTCCCATCTTTCCTCCCTATCCCACAGCAATATCTCTGCCTGGACTGATGGTTCGGTACCTGGCGGGCTGGGGCAGGGTGGTGCAGGGATACACATCAAGTGTTCAAAGTGTGTCAGTGCTACCTCGCTCTCCTTCTCGACTGGTCTCTGGCTATTAGTTACAGTGCTGAGACTATCGCCATCCTACATGCTTTTGAGTGGTGTATCTCACACTCCAAGACATGTAACTTTGAATCTATCACCCTATTTTCTGATTCTTTGTCTGTTTTATCAACGCTCTCTGCCCCCTACCATATTTAACCCCCAAATCCTTATCCAATACCCAATCCCTCCTCAATTTTCTATCTAAATCCAAGGTAGTCTATTTGCAATGGATACCTGGTCACTCTTTCCTCTCAGGTAATGATTTAGTTGACTCTCTAGCTGAAATCGGAGCCTCCCTTGATCCCTCCAACATATCAGTGTCCCTCGCATGCCTTATTTCCTCTCAAAGACAATCCCTCTACACCAGTTAGAGACGCAGTTTCCAATCTGGTCTCTTTCAACACCAAATCCCCCCAGTATCTTCCGAGGAGCTCACTCTCCCTCGCTCTGCTCTGTGCTTGCTGTGCTCTTTCCCGTTTACGCTGCAACGGGCACAGCACTCTCCTTAACACTTATCTCCACAAGGTTGGTCGAGCCGAGACTCCTTCATGCAGCAACTGTGGTTCTAAATCACAGGACCTTTCTCATCTAGACTGCCCTGTACTGGACTATCTGCGTCGGGCCATATTTGGCCATACCCTTTCTCTTCTGGACCTCTGGTCCCGTTCGTGGGGAGTCGTCAGATTACTGGGACTCTGCGGAGTTGATCTGCACCCCCATTCCCAGGAATGGGTCGGGTAAACCCACCACCACCACGACTCCACACATTGCCCTTACCATTGCTCTGTCAGTCCTTCGCAAGATTGCGAGTTCTTTCTCGCTCAAGCACTATGTTTTGTTTCTATAGAACATTACCGATCATACACAGCTCTGGTAAATTCTTTTTTATCTTCAACAAATATCTTCTCCCAAGCAACAGTTTTCCGCATTTTTTTTTTGAATTTCATACGACCAAATCTTATTCTTGCTGTCACTACCGCTTCATATCCACCATTGACATTTAGTCGGTATCCAAAGAGCAAAACTCTTTACTGTTTCTACCTCGTTGCATATTGTCTTGGTTGGTTTCACTCTTCTGAGAATTCCCTGCATTTCTTACAAACAAAATCTTTTGCCATTTTGGGGGTTACTCTCTTGATTTTTGCACATCTACCTTGAATCCATTTTCCACATATAGTACACAACCTCGAATTATCCATTACCCTTCCACCGCATACACGACATGGGTAAATCCTCCTTTTTGGTGCTTCTGATCCACACACCATCACTTTTGTGCTTTTGATATTAATCTGCATTCCTTTTCTTTCAAATGCCATCTTCCAATTCAAAAAAACTTTTCCTGCAAGTCCTCTATAGTCTCGCTTGTCAAGACTAAATCATCCGCATACAAAATTTCATTCATCAAACCCTCTCTTGCATCCTCTGTTACCATATCAACCATAATCGCAAATAATAAGGGTGACAACACTGAACCCTAGTGCACACCAACTTTCACAAAAATTTCCTCTGATAATTTTGCTCCAAACGAAACTTTTGTTGTTGCTCCCTCATATAGGCTCATCACTGCCTTCACCAACATCTCTGGTAAATGCCTATGTCGCATTAAACATTCAATCACTTTTCTGGCCACTCTATCAAAAACTTTTTCCATATCTAGAAGAAGAAGAAACCTGTATAGCTTTTTGTACATATTTTGGTAGATTTTGGTTGCACATGCCTTCTTGATATATACAGAGCACCTATGGTCCCTTTTCCCGGCATAAACCCACATTTCATTTTGTCCAAACTAACCAATGCCCATATTCGTCTCTCCAGTACTCATTTAACAATCTTTATAGTGTGCTCCAGCAATTTCACCCCTCAATATGCTCCACAGTCCATCATCTCATCTTTTCCTTTGACGATTAGCACCACTACACTCGTCTTCCACTCATTTGGAGTTGTGTGTTATTATTGGTAAAAAATTGCCTACCTTCGTTTCAATCAAAACCCAAAGACAATTTTTAAGGCCCGTTTCCACTACAAGCGTTGGCGAGGTTACTCTCTATTTGTTTATTGACTTTTTTTACGTTTAAGCGCTAAGAGAAATAAACAAAAGATCACTAAACAAACAAAAAATGATTCCACCAACGCTCGTTGCGGAAATAGCCTTTTATCTAACTTTGCAGCCAAGGAGTAGGTGCCTGGCCCTCGCGAGCTAGGTGAGCTAGGGAGCTTTGCGTCCTTGGACTGGTGATTGACTTAAATAATCAAGTGATTAAAGTTTTAAGTGATTTTTGACAACTTTTAAATTTAACTACTTCAACATTTAAATAAATAACATTAAATCTGATTGTCACGCAAGTATCTAGTAGAATTTTATATTTAAGTTATAAACGAATGATTTGCTAGTAAAATTTGTCATTAGCTTGAGCAATCGCTCTTTTGCTGAAAACTGAAAATCGCGAAAAAAATTGTCAAAAAAATCAAAACTAATTGAAATATAGCGAGGATAGATGCTTTCTATTGGACGGTTGAAAATTTGTCCGCCAGGATGCTGTTAAAAAGTTCCGGAAAGTGTTTTCTACTTAGTTTGTTTGGTTAAGTAGTTGCCAAAATAAAATCCTTTTTAAGTTGCAGTGCGACCCATTACAAAAAAAAATCTGATAGAATTTTGGTTTCAGTTTTTTCGCATATAATTCACAGGTCAACGAATATTGCCACCGAGCTGAACAATTAAAACATTTAATAAAACCATCAGACAAAATCCTTGAGTTTTCTTCATTAAACAATCTTGGTAAGTCTCTCAATATTTTCTTATAAAACTGCATTGTTAATTGTTTACCCGGTAAAGTTTCTTAAAATGATTTACTGCCTTTTTTGTTTTCATCGTGTATCGTACGTTTTGTTGTTTTAAAACTGGTAATTGCTGCATTTGATTAAACGATTATTACCCGAGTTAGTGCATACACATTTACATCACAATATTCTTCGAAACTGAACAAATACATGTATTCTAAAAGAACTTTCACTAAATCTTAATGGATTTTTAGTTCAATTATTGCCCGAAAATTCCGCAGTAATGGAAGGGTTGAAGCACATCACATCAGCACGTTGCTTGGTACGTCCTTGATTCAAACTCTTCGTTGACTTCTAGTTGGGCTTTACCGCTTGTTTTGTCTTTTAGGATACCGAAGAAAAATACAATGAAGCTTTAAACGCTTATGAGCGAGGCTTGACTTTGCTGCTTTCTTCAACCTCAGGTTCGCGATCAGCTGCACAAAAAACAATACATTGGTGGTTTAGTTTGTTTGCAACTTCTTTATTTTTGTCTTTTTGAATTGTTTGAAGTTCTTATGACTTTTATATTTTTGTATTGTTTGAAGTATAGGACGTTGTATTTTTGTTTTGTTTGAAGTATATTATATTTTTGTATTGAAGTATCTAAAATATTGTTTGAAGTATAGGACGAGCGATTCTTATGACTTTTTATATTTTTGTATTGATCGATATTAATGAGACCAAAATAAAAAAGTCGAGCCTTTCTGAAAAGTTTGTTTTTTTAAAAGTGTCTCCAAAAAACTTTAACGGTAGATCAAATCATTTGTGGTAATGCTGCTTTCTTTCCATCTTTATCACTTCTGTTACATCTTATTGATACGACAAATACTCCTTCAATGTAGCGAATCAATTCGAGTCGATCGTATGAGAAACCGAGCCGCAATGACCTCAAGTTGCGATATATTAATACTTTTTTTAACTTGAACAAGATCTTGGTCAGTGTTTTGCTTTTAACAGGTCGGGTATTAAATATTTTTCTAATAGTTTCATGTTGCAGATGAAACAAATCCGCTTCGTAGAAATCTTCTTGGGGAGTTGATAAGAACCTCACTGAAAAGAGCTGAAGATATCAAAGATTATTTGAAAGTGAGCTGCTCCTGATGATTATTCAATTGAAAGTTTAATTTGATCATCAGATCATCTGCATATTCTTCCGACTCGCTGGACAGCGTCGGAAACGTTAAACTTGTGCGGGACTCTCAAGGTTTTGCTAAGTGGTTCAAATTGTTTAGTTCTCAAGCGTATCACTGCAACCCAGTAACATTAAACCCTTTACATTAAGATCTCCAAGCAGAGGAAAGTCCCGTTGAATGTTTTTCTTAAGGTTCTACTGCATAACGAGAGATGGAGATTAGTCGATCGCTCGCCCTGCCAACTTCAGATAATAAAGCAATTCTACATATGCTCAACCGGGTTTTCTTGCGCGATTAATTTTTTTATGGCGGCTTTATGTCACCAAAAATTTTTATTTTTGTCAATTCTTTTCATCATTTCACGCCAAAGCTAAAACAGCCTCGGCGAAACTTGAACCAGTGCATTGTAGTTTGATTGGCTAAGCAATTGCATTCCACTTAAATGTGGTTATCTGACGTCAATTAAACTTTTGTACGCCATCAGCTACCTTCTAAAAATATTGCTTTGGTTTATTTCTAAGTGATGACGGCAAAAAGTGTGTTTGTACGTGGTTTTTTAATTTATGCAAAATCTCAAATTCGCTGCAAAATTATACCTTTTTTTGTCGCCTTTAAACAAAAAAAACTTTTATTTTTCGTCTCTATCTGGTGTAGCTGTTGCAATTCTAAGGCTTTAATACATGAATAGATTTATTTTAGTTTACCAGCGCAGCAGAGCGCCATAACATAATCAAATTGCTTCAGTTTATGAGCAGTCCAATCTCTAGCTAGTTTTGAGAAGAAATTTTTATTGAGGTTGCCAGTTTGAGTTACGTTTTATTTTTCAAAGGTACATCAACTGAACAAGGTAACGTCACAAAAGATTGATGACGCCGACAAAAAATCAAACTTCGGTGAGTAAAATGTTTTCTAAGTTCTTTGAATGAGTTTGCACTAGCTCAGGCGTGGGCAAACTACGGCCCGCAACGACCTTTTGTGCGGCCCGCGAAGGTTTTAAACAAATACTTCAATAAAGTTATTAATTGTTTTTTTGTCATGCGATGCATAAATTTATTCATAAAATCGGTCAACTTTCAATTTAATATAGAAAATAAAAGATAAAAATTTAAAACCAACTGTATCATTACGAAAAATCAATTTCGACCTATAAAGGTCATCATCAGTTTCTTATTCAAATAGAATCAATTCAATTAGTTTATTAAAATAGATTATTCAAATAGATTCTATTTGAATAAGAAACTGATGATGACCTTTATAGGTCGAAATCGATTTTTCGTAATGATACAGTTGGTTTTAAATTTTTACTATTATTTTCTATATTAAATTGAAAGTTGACCGATTTTATGAATAAATTTATGCATCGCAATTTGATCAGTTAAATAAAATCGTCATTATAACTTTACTGGAAAAAAGGTGATAGATTTCTGGTAAAAGACTGTAGCATTGTTTTTTGTCTTCCACCAAATTTTTGATCGTTGCTTTTAGCGATCACTGATTTTTAGAAAACCAAGAAATCCGAGGCAGAATCAAAGTAAAGACTTTTTTTTAGAGGTCACTTTAGTTTGGACTTAAAAACTCAGAAATCGGATGCAGAATCGAAGTAAAAATAGTTATTTTAAGAGATCACTTCCTTTTGAGCTCAAAAATTTAAAAATCCGAGTCGGAATCAAAATAAAAACTTTTTTTAGAGATCACTATAGTGCGGCCCGCGAACAAATTTAACTTCCAAATGCGGCCCGCGTGCTGAAAAGTTTGCCCACCCCTGCACTAGCTCATCAATGCAATTCCGTTCGGAGGTTTTCTACGCATTAAAAACATACTAGCCATTGAATAACCTTAATTGTTTAATGCTCGTTATTAATGTAAAAATCATTCGTAAGTAATTCCCATTATGTTGTAACCACTGACCTATGATATTTAGCCTCTATATCGCATTAAATAGTTGTTATGCTGTTATCACAGAAACCAAACTTATGAATTCTTATGACACCTCAACAACTCCTTATCTGATAGTTTTTTAATTCTGGTGTCTGTTATTCTTTTGATTGATCAATTTGAACCTAAAAAATAATTTGTTTTATTTAAAAAAAGCCCAACGCTATTTTACGTTAACGCTAAATGGCGCGTAGTAGTTTATCGGAATTCAATTATTTACTAAGACTTCTTTATAAGCGTACGTATTTTTATTGTTATTGTAATAATTCTTGTTATTAAGCTATAATTTTCTAGTTTATATCGACGTCCATTCTTAACTTAACCATGTTGATTTATAAAGTAGTTGCTGAGAAAATTAATGTGAAGTGTGTACAATCTTGAATTTTTTGAACTTGTTTTCTAAAGCAAAAAGCACGAAATTCTCTAACCAGCTTTGCTAGGCAAGTCCAATACATTTGTTGAAAAAATTTTAGAAAAAAAATATAATATTTAACATATAATATTCAGTTTCTGCATACGGTTTGATAAAATAGTTTTAGCTTTATGTAAGATTAAGGTTTTTAGCTGTTGGTAAAAACATATTTTTAGTTTAGGTTATTTGTTTTGCCCAAGCTTGGTCGACTTTTGAATTAATTTTCTTTTTTCAAATGTTTCTCTGTTAGGTACGTAAGTAAACCAAAGCAGCAACTACTCTTACACTCAACTTCGCTTATTTAAAACATCTTCTCAAACCATTACCATTTCGCGTGATTTTGAGAAAAACAATAACGAAATGTTTTCGTAGTACTTCATACCTTATTTTTAGAATTTAAAGATACGCAAAGTTTTTGTGTGGCGAGCTTGTAAAGTTAATCTGCGAAAAAAATGTCATAATGCAGCCCTAAAAGCTCTAATACAACGGTCATATATGACATAAATGTTTATTTACTGAGATTGAATTCGCGTTATTTTCGAAATTAACATACTGTACATTTTTACACCATAATCGTTCTGCTAGTTTTTGTGCGAATCCCTAAACTATTTTAAAATTAGAAACATCACAATATACATTTCATTATAATTTTAAAAGTAGAAAATTAGGGTATCTACCCATCCTGATGTTCGGCGAGTGTCTGGTAGTCGGCAAACGTCCTTTTCAGCACGGGGCAATGTCTGGAAAAAATTCTCTTTTCGTTTTCAAAGGCCACTATTCTTCAGCTGAACATCGAAGGCCTCACTGAAAGCAAGATGAAAGTTTTCACTATCTTGCTCTTGTCATTTTTTTACAGAAGACCCACTGCATTAATGCAGAGAAGCTAGTATTTTCGAGCTTTCAACTAGCTGGGTTTTTGTTAAGCAGGAAGTACGGCCTTGCCACGTTTGTCTACGAGCGATTGAGGTATACGCTTTTGGATTATCTCCATCGAGATTGGAAATTGAGTGCTTGTGCGTGGACGTTAATGCTTATAAAATGGGTACGCGACAATGTGGCGGGACCAATTTGGCGGGACAAATTTGTGGGCGAGCCAATTTGTCGGCGAGCCAATTTGGCGGGAAAATAAATAAAAATGATTTACCTTCACTAACGTTGAAGCGACAGCAAAAAAGTTTTGTTATGTCACAAAGGCAATTGAAAAGGCAATTGTAATTGTTCAGCTGATAAGAGTGAAAATTTTAATTTAAAGTTGTTAAATGCGTTAACTTTAGAGGTGTTCCTAGCCGAATATTTATCTATTTGAATTTACAATAGCTTAATTTCAAATATTTAAATTAAAAAGGGTACTTCAATAGTTAAATTTTTGAATCACGCTCGTTTAACATATATCTTTTAGGTGCCGGTTTAATATTGGCCTACCTTTCGAATGTGAATCGTATGTGGCCTACCTTTTCAAAAGGTATACTAAACCGGCACAATCTTTTACAAAAAAGTACAGTAATGTAGCTTACTACAAAGACGAATAGGTTTGAAATTTTACGGGCGTACGAAGTTAGACGTCATAATAAGCATTTTACTATATCTGAACAAATCTATTCTGTTAGGCACGCATAAACAGTTTTATTTTAACTCTTTTTTTTTTTACTTCTAACGGTTCGTTTCGTCTATAGGGCTTGTTAGAAAGCAATCAAAAATTTCAAAAAGAAATACAAAAAGTAAAGCTTAACAAAGCGATAAAAAGCTGGCAAAAGAACTTAAAACAAAAAGAAAATTACGGTAATTACGGCAGTGATTAAAATTGTCAAGAATCAAGACAGAAGATTAGATCAAGCCAAGTAGCAAAGCTTACAGAAGAGTATATAAGGCGATTATAAATCGTTTTAGATTAAATTTCAATGTGTAAAGTTTTTTTTCCTTTACTTACGCTAAAGTTTCCAAATAACAAACAAATTTATTGGAACAAACAGATCGCCCTAAAAATGCTTTTAAAAAAATTAAAGATTTTTATGCGTTCTATTATTCTATTCTACAAACCTGATTAAATTTTTGTATCTTTTGTTTAGACTTGTTCCCGTTGTATTATTAAACAACTCTTATACCGGTAATCAGCATTTTTTAGAAGTCGTTAATTGCACAGCTCCGATTAATGCAACGAAATTGTTCTAAGTTTTCGCAATTGCGTAAATTTTGTGACATCACAAAAGATGGCGTTTATGGTCAACATGTAGGTAGGGTTGCCAGCTATGAAAAGTTTCAATAAAGGACATAGATTACCGTCATCATTTATTTTGTAACTTGCAGGCAAGTACAATATAAAAACAATGAAATAAAAATTATATACAAGCTAAAAAGATATATTAAAAATATATTCATGTGTTTTAACTTTTCATTTAATGTTTATTTAACATTGACCCAAACAAGCTCTAATTTTGCAGTTGCATAAGTTTTTAATTCTTAAAGTTATATTTCTTCTGACTTTTTGCTGACTTCAGCAATTGTGGATCACGTTTTATTTTTTCCGAAAATTCACGACACGTGTCTTTCAAGTTAAAGTATATTAAAAGCTCACTTTTTATTAGTTGTATGGAGCATCTGTTCCTTTTACTGCGCCATTTAGATGACGTCACACTAAAAATGCGTTCGCAATAAGCTGAGGTTCCAGGAATTGAGAGCAGAAATGAAACTATTTTGAAAAACATTAACACACTTAAGATTAAAACTTTTCAAGATAAAGTGCCATTTACTGATTGTTGTTTTGCATTCTGTAAACAGTTTAGTGCTTTGAATCGTGCCAAAATTTTTTTGAATGAGTGCAACTTCATCAAATAGGTCATCCATATTCAAATTAAGTTTGTCTTTTAGCTTCAAATGCTCTACAATTTTTACAAGTGTCTGGTAATTTGGAAAAAGATTATCCAAAAGACTTAATTTTAATAATTTTCCAAATGTTGAATTTTCATCAAAGTCAAATTTTTTTTCCAAATACGTTATTGCAGAATTGAGAAATAATCTAAAATCTTTAGTTGCCTCTTGAGCTTCAGCAGCACCCACATTTGCAAGAAGTTGGTGAACATCATACCCAAAGAATTTTTCATCACATCGAGATTTTAACCTATTTCTTAAATTAGTAAGAATAATAAAAACATCTGCTGTTGAAGTTTCATTTTTTTCCGGTTCTTGAACAGCTAATTTAAATATTTCCATTACATGTTGTGAGAATATTAAATACATTTCAATAAGCCGAGGAATTTCTGTTGACTCATTATCAATCATAAGAAGTTTAAGTAGAACATTTAGCTGGTCTGCTCAAGAAATAAGAACTTAAAAGCTTTCCAAGAAAGTAAGATTCTTTCGATGCATGGGTGCAAAGATAGCCACCTAGTAGGTACATGACGCAGAATTTCATGAAATTCTGTCTCTACAAATATATGAAATTCCGTCTTTTTGCTGACATTGAGAAAAGTAAATTTTCAGGACAATATTTTCAATGTCCACATTCAAATTTCGTAAAGCAAATTTCAATGTATTGTGTACAATGTGTGCACTGCAGTTAGCCTTAATAATACCATCATTTAGTGTGCGAACATTAGTATAAAGAGAATGTTCTTCTCCAAAGTTGCAATTTGCGTTATCTGCACTTAAACAAGAAACTCTTTTCCTTTGAATAAACATTTGGTGGTACAGAATTTGAAGATTGCTTGAAGTAAAAGATTTTTCTTCCCAAAGCTTTTCATCTGACACTCTTCAGGGGAAATCGTCAGAATGAAGTAGAATTAATTATATATTATGTTCTACTTCATTCTGACGATTTCCCCTGAAGAGTGTCAGATGAAAAGCTTTGGGAAGAAAAATCTTTTACTTCAAGCAAACTCTTTTCCAATCAAGTTGCAAATCGTCCATAGTGTTTTTCAAACAAGTAAACATTCCATCTGCACTTTCATCTGCATTCTCGAAGAAATCAATAATATAAGTAACTGTGCCATGTTCCAAGCTAAAATACTGAACACAGACTGGAAACATTTTCATGTTTTTGTGATTTGAAGCATCAGTTTGAATGCCAAAAAATAACGGATAATCATGTTGTTTCAAATCGTCCATAATCACTGCTAATGCCTTTTCACCTGGCACATTTGTGACGATTGCCTCGCATTTGGTTCGACCACAAGATACTTTGGCAGCAACTTTTGAATCCTGGTAAATTTTTGAATTCAATTTCAATCCACAATCCAATGAGTTATATGAATGATTATGTTTAATTGCGTGATATATTTGAGCTATTTCTAAAGCAACTACAATATCCTCTTCTTCTGAATTTTTTTTCACCAAAAATTATCCATTACAGAAGATAAAGCAAAATCCATAGTTCTCGTTTTGTGACAGGCTGATTTTGCATGTTGTGCTACTGCTAAACCACCCATGTATCCAATAGTAAAAACACTTTCACAAATGATACATCTTTCCTTTTGTGGATTACTAGTTTCTCTCAACCAATCATAGTCTTTTTTCCAGTCTTTATTAAATGAACACATACGCTTCTTTTTCTTCATTGGGGATTCCATGATTTTCATTAAAAAATTAATATTGAAGTACTGAACACAGCATTCAATGAAGTTATTACTAAAACAATAAATTTAATTTTAATTAAAAGACGATTTTACTTTAATTACATTTAGCTGAAACTAAACTGAGAATTATTCCTCAGTGAATCCCATACATTTGTTTAAAACCCATTTATATCAAACACAGTACTATAACTATCGGGCAAAACAACGTTGGAAAGAAATAAAGGACAATTAGCATGTTTTCTAAATGCTAAAAAGGACAAGGACTGAAAAGCTTAATTAAAGGACGGTTGGCAACCCTACATGTAGGTAACAAATAAGCATGACGACTTCAAATTCACACTACAATAATTTTGTCAGTTATATTATGAAAAGATTAAATACACATTTATCCCGCCGAATTTTGCCGTTTACCTTTACCCACAATGCTAGAATCATTAATCATGATATTGGCTATAATAAATTCAAATTTGGAAACATCAGCGTAAGCAAAGGAAAAAAAACTTTACACATTAAAATTTAATTTAAACAAATTGTAACCAGTTTAACTTTTTAATCACTGCCGTAATTGCAGTAATTTTCTTTTTGTTTTAAGTTCTTTTGCCGACTTTTCAAAGCTTTGTTAAACTTTACTTTTTGTATTTGTTTTTCAAATTTTTGAATGCTTTCTGACGAGCCCTATAGACGAAACGAACTGTTAGAAGTAAAAAAAAAAGAGTTAAAATAAAACTGTTTATGCGTGCCGAACAGAATAGCTTTGTTTAGATATAGTAAAATGCTTATTATGACGTCATAACTTCGTACGGCCCTAAAACTTCAAACCTGCCGTCTTTGTAGCAAGCTACATTATTGTACAGGGTGACCCAAAAAAAACAGAACCCCATACAAATTTTATTAAATCATATCCACCTCAAGAGAATTTCAAGAAACTTGTTCGACTTAAATATCAATCTTTGTACGATCATTCCTCAAAGTTTCAGTTATTTTGGCTGCTTTACATTAAAGTTATGTATTGTTTAAAATATGCTCCAAATGGGCGCAACAGTATTGGAGGCAAACTTGCAGACGTCACGCAAAATTATCACTCACTCAAAATGATCTCTCTTTTGAAATTTCTCATTTTTTTTTGCTGTATTTAATGCCATTAGTTTAAACATTGATGAACTAAAGGCATTAAATACAGCAAAAATTTGAGAAATCTCAAAAGAAAAATGTGTTGGAATGATTGACAATTTTGAGTGATGTCTGCAAGTTTGCCTCCAATGCTGTTGCGCCCATTTGGAGCATATTTTAAACAATACATAACTTTAATGTAAAGCAGCCAAAATAACTGAAACTTTGAGGAATGATCGTACAAAGATTGATATTTAAGTCGACCAAGTTTCTTGAAATTCTATTGATGTTGATAAGATTTAATAAAATTTGTATGGGTTCTGTTTTTTTTGGGTCATCCTGTACTTTTTTTGTAAAAGATATATGTTAAACGACCGTGATTCAAAAATTTAACTATTGAAGTACTCTTTTTAATTTAAATATTCGAAATTAAAGTGTTGTAAATTCAAATAGATAAATATTCGGCTAGGAACATCCCTAAATTTAACGCATTTAACAACTTTAAATTAAAATTTTCACTCTTATCAGCTGAACAATTACAATTGCCTTTTCAATTGTCTTTGTGACATAACAAAACTTTTTTGCTGTCGCTTCAACGCTAGTGAAGATAAATCATTTTTATTTATTTTCCCGCCAAATGGTCTCCCGCCAAATTGATCCCGCCAAATTGTCTTGCCTCATTATAAAATAGTCAACATCTCTATGCCAATGATTTCAACATTCGCCACGTTGATTGGGTTACGATAATGCAGTCGTGTGCCAAAGTTAAGCCACCTACCAAAAAATTCATTTTTTTGATTTCCAGTATTGTAATGTCATCTGGCTTGTTTAAGATTGCATCATCTTATTGCATCAGTCTAGCTAGATGTGTTTAGCAATACAATATTTAGTGCGTGCTTGGTAAGAAATATTTCGGCTGTTCAATGTTTTTATAGTTTTTAGAGTTGAAAAATTAGCAAAAAAGCTGGTTTGTTTGAAACTAAGAGAGCCTAAATTATAACTTTGCACAAGGAAGGGTTTTCTCAAAGGAAGATTTGCGAAAAAAGTGTCCTCTAGCAAAACGGCTGTTCATCAAGCAATTGCTAGATTTCAAAATTTTGAATTTTACCATCACAAAAAAAGGAGTGGAAAGCCAAGAATTTAACCATATCTTCACAAAATATATGAATAGGTCACAATCTTCATATAAGCACAGACAAAACTACCACCCACACACTTTTTAAACCAGACCCAGTTAAATATGGCACAACTCTATCACTTAAATTAAACAATCAAACACTACCAATAACAATAGACCCAAAAATTTTAGGAATCACTCTAGACCCAAAACGGACATTTTCACAACATTAAATGCTACCATCACTAAAGCAAAACAAACGGTTAAAATTCTAAAAGCACTCACTCTACCAAATGGGGTAAACAAAAGGAATTAATAGTCTTCACATTCAAAGCTATCACTCGCCTCATTTTGGAATATGCAAACACCATATGGAGCCCTATCATATCAAACATCAACGTCAAGAAACTTCAAACCATTCAGAATATATATTTCCGCCAGTAATCTCTTTTTAATCTTTTTTTTTTTTGAGTGAAAAAAAGCTTTAACTCAACGATTCGTAGTTTTAAAAAATTAAAACAAATGATTTTGATTACGAAAACAGCTTTAATTTTGAATTGAAATACTGCATGTTCTTAATGTTAAGGTGTGAAGATGAATCATTGATAAAATGATATACAGGGTGCGTCATAAATTCTCAAAGTTTAGTAAATTCTTTTACTTGTATACTTTTTGTAATTTATCGTATTTGAGTTTTAAGGTTCTCTGTTGTAAAGCAAAATAAAAAAAATTTTAATTTTTTTAAATTAACCGATATCATAATGAACCAAATCACTCGCTCTAAAAATGTATCTTAATAATTCGAATATCACAACTATCGTGTAATCCCAAAATCGACTGTTTTTGACGCTATCAAGAGATTTATGGAAATAGGCGATACAGTGATCGACAACGTGGTAAACCGAGAACGAGAACTGTTAGATTAAGTATAACAAAAAAGATCGTCAAAGCATTACGGCAAAAAAAATTCCGCAAGAGGGTGCGCCAGCACACATTTTAAAAGTTTCACAAAGTTTTTCTAACAGAAACTTTCCAAGATTTTGAGACAAAACAAAATGGGCTCCTTATTTCCCGGATTTAACCCCATGGATTTCTTTGTGTGATGAAATCTTTAATCAAGAACCTGCAGCAATTGACACGATTTTGCGGAAGCTTTGATAAAGAAATTGATGAACATTTGGAACAAAATATTTTTCGAAACCTTGCGTGCCGTCGATAACAGCGTTGTTAGATATTGAGATGAGCTAATCAAAAATAATGGAGGACACATTGAAAAAAGGAATAAATATTTTTCCTGAATGTATTGGGATGCGTTTCATCTAGATTTTTCTGATTTTTTCCGATCTAAAATAAATTTTTTATAATTTCCGAAAACTTATGACGCATCCTGTAATTAGGGTTTTTATTATAATCGTGTTTGCCTTCAAAATTTAATTTTCCTCTTAGTAGCCTAAAACATATATTCTGTAATTTTTGTGATTGTGGGAGCTGTGATACTTTTTCTCAAGTCGAAAACAACCGAGTCTCTAATTTATCAACAGCAATTTCAATGTGCAAATTTCGTTTTTCAAATTTCTTTGGCCTAATTACAAACTTTCATTCTTTTTCAATGCAAAAAATCATTATACAGAGCGTTTCTTCTCGTCGCGATTGAATTTGCATTCTAAAAATCCCGAATAGAAATTAGATCGATCGTTCTAGCATATTCGCGACGTTTACTGAGCCCACACACAGTGGAACACTTCTAATTACTTTGTCGAGCTGTTTCAAACGATTCGAGCGTTTGCTGATTTTATGAATTTCTTCAAATAGTATTAAAAAAAGCTGCGAATTCGTTCCACTGCTTTTTTTATTGACGCGCCCAGTCGTGGTTGTTGCCGACGAACAAACCACTTTCGATCGGCAATATCTACGACGAATTCGAAGTCAAAAGCAAAGTGCTTGAAACGGAAGCAAACGTAAATTACCGAATGCATTAAACCGATTCCGTGTTTATTGATTTATTGGAATTTATGTGGATCAAGCTAAAATCTAATGTTAGTTTTATGTAGGACTCGCAAATTAGATTTATCGTATGCTGTCGATCTTATTGCCAGCTCAAACACAACTGTTTGCTTTCTGTAGTCCACGTGTTTAAAGAGTCTGTTCGAACAGACGTAGCTGTAATTCTGACTCCTGTGTCTCTATTTCCCGTCTCTCTTCCGCTTTGCTATTGTGACAGTGTGCTGTGTTGACCCAGGTTGAGTTACGCGAGGTTTGTAAGACGATAGGCGCTCTCGTTTCTGCTAATTCCGTTCTAACGATTACATTTCTGTAAAAAGAACTTGTTTGTTTAATGTCAGCTTGTGCGAGTTTGTACAATATTTCCCGAATTCGTGGAAACTTCTTAGATTGGATTCTTTATTAGGCTACATTTATCATTTGTTAGAATTTCATGAATTCCGTCTGTTTTGGTTAAGAAATAAAAATTTTACTTTATTTTTATGCTTGAGTTTTTTTGTTTTTTTTGCAGAAGTGAATTGTAAATTGTTAGTATCTTGTTTCTAATAAGTTTGTATTAAAAAAATGGAACATGTCATTGATCGGAAGTGACGTCTCGAGGCGTCACCAAAAGCATCCGATAAGCTGAAAATTCGTTGTCTTTATGGCAAAATCCGATCATATTACATTCCTGATTATATCAATGTAAACGTCAATAATTAGTGAATAGAAATTCTTCTCGGAGGGGTGGGGGATTATGACGCAGGTGATCCATAAAACTCTCATCCCTTCTCGACATGCGATCCACACCCGAGTACAGGTGTTAATTCGTTTTTGCGATTAGCTTATCAGTGGCTGAAAAGGTTTAAACGTTAAAGAACTGCTTAACCTTCTTGTTTCGATGCACTTGATTTAGAGCAAGCTTGTGTGAAGCTCACGTTTACAAATCTCATGATTTTCTCGTCTCGGTCAAGACGGTCAATCGTTGAAGATCGATCATTTTGTAATCGGCCTGTAGTAATTGCCGGCTCTAAACAAAACTTGATGTATGGTTTTCAATCAATGTCAAAATCGTCTTGTGTGGTCTCAATTCAACCCGATTCGATTTTGTTTTTGTGCTGACTCTTCAATTGCCATCCTGAACCAGTAGAAAGCTGCAAGCCGCGAGATTTTTCGTAACGAAAAAAATCGACAGCGTGCCTACCACGTCACACATTGGCTTCTGAGTAAATTTTTGCAGCGAATTTACAAATGTCTAGATTTATCGTGTCCTGAAAATTCGCTCTTTAACCAGGTGTGTTTTATCGTGTCCTGAAAATTCGCTCTTTAACCAGGTGTGTTTTATCGTGTCACGGCCATACGCCTCATCGTACACGACAACAAGCATAGTGATTCTCCGATACAAATTGCTTTAAGCCCTTAACAAATATCGAAGGCGCGCTAACGTCAAAACGCGACGTCGATCAGGGCGGTCGAATATTTCGATTTTATTATTTCAATAAAACACGTCTTCCCGGTTTTATTTTTCTTTCTATTAAAACAGCGATGTTGCAGTTCTGATTTCTTAAATATGGTTATGCGATCGTGAAACTTGTTCTATTTGCGACTAGAAAGTTCGTGTTTTGATGTTGACGTTTGCTTTTTATGATGTTAAAAAAAGGAAATTTGTTGCAAATATTTAACTCTATATTTGTTCACCAATAAGTTTATAAATAACTGAAATTTCTAGATTGTTTTTTATGATTTTTACTTTAACAATTAAAAAGAAATGAGATACGTTGGCTACATGAAGCAAATTTTTTTTTATTTGTTATCAGAAAATAGTCTCTTTACCGAAGCTGCATTTTAAATTTTTTTTGAAGATTTTTTGCTTGTTTTTATCGATTGTCACGCTCATTTATGCGTTTATTTTTCAGATTGCGTTTTGCAATAAATCGCATACTTGAGAAAAAAGCCATGGCTACTGTGACACAAGGAATTTATCTATTTTTTCAAAAGTACAACAATTCACACGACATGGATCTGTGTATCAGTAATTTTTTTTTATTTTCAGTGATTATGCGAATTTACTAACCCCAAATTATTGTCACGTGATTTTTTGCTTTTTGTGCGACTTTTCGAAATCAAACAATGTGAGTAATGAAGCCGAAGAAATGTTATTTTCAACCGTTTTGATTCCCACCAATGAAAAAATATTAAACAAATGTCATGTGTGGCTGCAAACAGAGGCGGATTAAGAGATCGCGGGGCCCGGGGCAGATAAGAGTGCGGGCCCCTGAATTTTGGAACGCGAAAACAACTAACTCAGATTTGGGTCGCGCTCGAAAAAGTTTGGGAGCCACTGATATAGTAGATCTTAATGATAGAAGACATAGTAAGCTCTTATCTTCCGAGAATAAGGTGTCCCTAGGTAATCCTTGTTATTTAAAATGGGTGAAGTATAAACGGGTTAATTCAACTGTACAGTATTTATTTTAAACTAAAATTGATTTTTTTGCGTTATTTGTGTTTTTGTTTGATAGAAATTTAAATAAAAAAAAACAAATTTTTATTTTAATTATTATTTATTTAATAGATCAAAGAGGTTGAGTCTATTTTGTTGTTTTGATTTATTAAAAAAGTAAATTTTATTAATTTTGTTTAGAATTTACTTTGAAATTTATTTTAAAAGGTTAAATATAGAATGAAATTTTCGCACTGTTTCATTAACGGAGCAAATATAAACAACACAGAAAATATAATAAACGACACAGAGAGTGCAACACAAAAAAAAGCTAAGGCAAATAATGTATTACAACTGTTGTTTTTGGCATTTCCCGGCTGCAAATTTATCAATAATATCTTCAAAGCTCATAGATTTTTTGAAACTCTTTTCAATGGCCATAATACGGAAATCACAGACGTGATCCTGCGTCAGGGTTGAGCGTAGGTAGTTTTTCACTCTTTTCAATGCCGAAAAAGAAAGTTCACCTTCCGTATTTGCAACAGGCAAGGTCAGATATATACAAAGAATAATAGCCACATTTAAAAAAGTTTCAATTAAGCTGTTCTTTTTCAAATATGACAGCTGTGCTTGCGCAGTATTTATCTTCGAATCAAGATCAAAAGATAATGTAAATAAAAAGCGAAGTGCACAACTTCTGAAGGAAAGTCCCTATTCAAATCGCTTGCATATACTTTCAACAACTTACAGCATTTTCTATATCACTGATAGCCCAAGTGATCAGATTCAGCAAAAAATTAAAATTCTGTTGCAATATGCAGTACACAGATTTTCGTCTTCTTACTTCTGCAATCAAAGTATCAATGATTGGAAGGTAAGTTCCAATACGAAAGGATTCACGAGCATCTTCCAAAGCTCTTAGTGCATCCAGTGTCCTCTCCTTCACAATCAAAAGTCTTCTTCGTTTTTCGTTTGCGTTTGTTTTGAGATGCATAGGTTTTCTGTATACAGGTTGTGAGTTACAAATCATCCTTTTCAATTGTATGAAATTCATCCCTTAAATGCTGGCTAAAATTCTCGATTCCATTGTAAAGTGCTACTCAACTTCCAAAAGACATGTCAGCATGCTGTAGACTTTTGCTTGTACTGTGAAATCTTTGAAGGATTTTGTGCCGTAAAACACATAATATGGCTGTTTCTAAGGCATCCATACTCTTTTTCAAATACGAGGAATCTGATTTGTTTCATTGTCATCCCAACGTTTCGTTGAAGCAAAGAAAAATTTATAAAAATTCTGAAGAAAGTCAGAAAATGAAACAGCATTAATACAGCTTTCTGCAGCACACGATCCAATTAAATTTAATGTATGTTCCAGAAAATGAAACAGCATTAATACAGCTTTCTGCAGCACACGATCCAATTAAATTTAATGTATGTTCGGAGCAAGGAATATAATGAATTAGTGGCTTTAATGCTTTGAGTCTGGCTTGCACTCCAGTATATTTTCCTGATAAATTGCTCGCATTATCGTAACTTTCACCACGACAATTATCCTAATTAATGTCGTATTCCGTAAGAGTACGTAAAATTTGGTTAGTTATTGACTCAGCATTATGTTGTCCGTTGCTATCTATAAACTTCAAAAACCTTTCCACAATAGTGCCGTCGTCCTGCACATACCTGATGATAAAAGTCAACTGGTCTACATGGGTCACATCAGCAGTAGAATCCACACTATAATATTTGGCTTTAACCTCATTCGCAATTGTGGTTGTAACTTCCTTTGCCATAAGTTGCACAAATTCGTTGCATATAGTAGAAGAAAGATAGGAAGGCACACCTCTACCAAAATTACCAAATCGGCGAATGTGATCGAATTGCGTCAAATTGCGCTAATAATCGTCAAATTGCGCTAATAATTCAAGTAGTCCCAGAAAACTTCCGTTTTGAGGAGATCCAAATACTTCATTTCTCCCACGCAACGGCAAACCTCTTTCGCACAGGAACTTGACGACGGCCACAACTCTATTTAACACTGCTCTCCAATACACTTTTTCTTTATCAATCTGCACAAGAAACTATAATCCGCTCGTGCATTCTTAGTCTTGAAAGAAGCAGCGGATAGACTAGCATTCCTGTGTGACTTGCTGTTTTCATGTTCATGCAGCCGATTAATATGCTTCCAGTCAATAAATCCACTGGTAAAATGGGTTTCACGATCAGCAAATAGCTTCTAGACAGAACAATATGCCATTTCAGTGGTTTCCAAGTACAGCATCCAGTTACGTTTGATAGTTTCTCCATTTGTTAAAACTCTGTAGAAATGTTCTTTTTTAAGATAACGGTTAATGCCATCATTATATGTTCTTTTGAAATTAGTAAAACTGATATTTGTTTTCTGGTTTGGTCCGTATTCAAGGATATATAGGCGGAAATCATCATCAATCTTTTTCCACAAAGCTGATCATCGCTATTGTTTTCAGTTACATTGGTACAGTAGATGTTTGCATACTTTCATTTACATCATTCACACTTTTATTTTCAGATTCAATATCTAAAGCAGTGTCAAAAGTTTGCTCTGCTGTACTCTCAAGATTCATAGCTTCTACAGCTTGACTATCATTACTCAAAGATTGAATTGATGGAGGATCAGCTAACTGCTCATTTACATTAGGAAAAAACTGACTTATTTTTTACACTTGCTTTTAACTTTTTTTGATTTTGTCTCTCCTCTTTTCTTTTACGTTTTTGACTTCCACTCTCATATGTTCGGCTTAAGTCACGAATTCTTCCAGTCATGAACACTTTAAATATGAAACACTCTGCAGTGGTCACGGAAACTCAACCAACTTAATCTATTCAATTTAATTAAAAGTATTGCTATAAGTATACGTATAAGTACCGGTAAGTTTCTGTAATTCGGAAAATTTGGCTAATTTTGAGCTAAGTGCAAAGATCCGATACCCCAAATCCTCTAAATTTATCAGTCAAATTTTCTAATATCCTACTAGCTATACTTGGCTGCCTATAGCTTATTAAGTTTCTTGCGACTCTTAGTGTCCTACCTGTTTATTTAGCATTTTTGAAATGAAATAGCTTGTAAATTTCCACAGACTTATATTTGTCTGCACGCTGCAAGATATGGGCCAAAAGGCCTAAGATTTTTTATAACTGCTCTAACAATTGACAGTCGTTCGCAGCCATTAATTTGAATGCTACAGTTACTTTGTCATTGAAAGTATGTTTTAAATTTTTTTTCGTACCGATAATAATTGTACCGGTATGTAAATATTTTGATTTTTCAGTTCAAGTTTGCTGGTATTGTAGGTTATAAGGCTATAAATTTATTTCAATATTTCAATTCAATAGTTAATAGCTCTGAAAATTAGTAAAAGCGCGGGTCCCGGGGCAACCGTTTAGTTTGTCCATTGCTTAATCCGGCCCTGGCTGTAAACCATTTTACACTCTTTTGTATAATACTTTGAGAAAATTGGTTTAGACTATCTTATAATAAATTCATTTGTAGACAAAGCTTTCAAAAAATAATTTCCAAAAGAATTAGCAAAAGTAATAAAGCAAATTTGTTTATAAAAATCAAGTGCTTACTCGAGTAAGAATTTTTTCGAACACTCGAAACGCACAAATAAACATATTTTCGCTATTATTTAAGATGAAAAGCTACAAAAAAAATTTACTATCACCTAGCATTATTTTTTATCAGCTGGGTTCATTTTATTAAATTCTTTTTCTCTATGTTATTACGTATGTGTTGATCTGAATCTACAAGTAATTTTTATTAATTGCTAGTTGTTTTGATCAAATTTGTGGGTACGAAATCCATTTACTTCCGACTCCTATTTTATTCACTCAAATCACGATCATATTTTCACTTGAAATTACTGGTTCAAATAAGTATTTTTCGGTGCTTTAATTTTAAATTTTAACGTTTTGTTATTGAAGTAATCAAAATGCTGCTTTAGTTTATGTATTGTTCATTTTATTAGAAATAAATTTTCTCATTTTGGTTTTGTTTTGAAATTTGTTCTGGTACATTTTGACCTAGTTTTAGCTAATTAATTGTTTCTACATTTCTATATATCTTTTAAAATCATATGTCCAATTGTTCATAAAATTGAATGAAATTAATAAATTCTAATTCATTTCCAAATCCCAGTTTATTTTAGTTGTTGATTGGTCTAGATATGCTGTTTGTGAAGATTAATTCGACCAGAGATTTTAAACTGTTAATTTGTAAAAGAGCTCGTTAATTGAGGAAAGTATGTCAAAAGGATTGAAAAATGAGAAAAACGCAAACAAAGATTGGTAGATTTATCATTTTTAAAAAATATTAAAAACTTTAGATAAAGCTATTTTTACAAGAGCTATTTTAAGTAGCGCACTTAGTAACGAGGAGCATCATTTTCTGGTTTAGCTGAATTTCAAGCGGCCTTAAAAAATCTTGAGTGACTGCTTAGTTAGTGACCGTTGCGAACTTGATGGATTAAGTAGTTAATGATTGATGATAATAAATATGGAAAATATCGTTTTTTTTCTATCCGGGTTTAATTTGAAAGTAGTCTACTGTATTTCGGTTTTCAAATTAAAAAATTTAACCTGGCGTTTCTTTAAGTTTGTTGAAAACATTTCCACGTCAAGTAATTAGCCTTGCTTTTGAAGATAAAGAAATTTTTACTTACGCTTTAAGTCGTGAAAAGCTATGTGATTACGATTGAAAACTGTCCGTCAAATGGATAACTTATCTATTTGATTGAAAGATTCGGATCTGTGCCATTTTTTTGACAAATCACCCGCAAGCAACCTAAATTACTGCACCCCGTGTCGAAGAACGAATTTGAATATATATAAATAACGAATTTTTACACTGATCTAAGACCGTTTTTTCCGCAACATTCTGAATCATTGGCCGCACTGGTCATTTTAGTTGAATTATTCTTTTCTAAAAATTGGGAAATGGCGAAGGTTTCTTGTTTCAAATTTGGTAAAAATAAAACATTTGTATGAGAGGCGAATTAATACAAAAAAATTTTTTATGTTTTCTCATTATTTGTTAGTAAAAATTATTTTCAAAGAAATTTTTAATAATATAGATTATGGTATAATCTAGAATCTAAAAGACATTAGAATAACTAGGCATTTAAACGAATGTTTGATCATGTAAATTTTTTGGAACAACACGCAATAAAATTGTCATAATCTCAAATAGAATTTGACAAAAAGTTTATCAAATAAATCAAGTATTTGTTTCCGATGTAGAACTCATTCACTTTCTGTAACTTAATACACATTATCTTAATTCACTAAATCGTTTTGCAATCCTCAAGATATTTTCGTTACCCATATATATTGTGACCTTTTGGGGCTTCAACAAATTACCAAGCACCATATTTTTGATTGTTCCATAAATCAGACACTGGCAGCAATCTGAGATTTTAAAGGGTTTAGTCTAATCCTGGTTCGACGTCACCACCACAAGAATCTGATCCGGAGAGTGCTGCAGACAAACGTTGTAGAAAGATGAGCTCTTTTTTCCTAGTTTAAACTTGCATCTAATCTAGTTTCAATTTCTTTGATACAAAATAGGGTTTTTATTGTTGGTTTCGATTTCGACAAATTTTACTGAAACAAGTTTGAAAACTATTTGATCAAGTTAATCACTACGTGGAAAAAATTAAATCATTTTTTGGCATAGGACCAAACAAGCACTGATGCTTATGTTCTTAGAAAGTCCAAGTTAGTCAGAATATGATAAGGAAATGATTTGATAGGTTTTTGCAAAAACATGAAAATCAAATCAATCATTGCAAATGCAATAAAACATTTAATTTGATACAAAATTAATACATTTTCGAACATTTGTTTACTGTCTCACTGAATCATCTTCACTAAATGTTAAGGCTTAAGAAAGTTTTTATGTAAATTTTATTTAACCGAATTGTGGGCAAACTACGGCCGGCAGGCCAAATACGGACCGCCAAGCCATGTCATCCGGCCCACTAAGTATTCAATGTTATTTAGAAATGCGTTTTTTTTGGGGAGGGGTCTACACCTTTCGGAATGATGTCATAAATCAAAGTAAAGACCTTCGGTCTTCGATTATTCAAATAATTTTTTGGCACAAATTCACATTATTAATACTATTGCGGCCTTCGAATAAAATCAACTTTTAAATGCGGTCCTCGAATTAAAAAGTTTGCCCAACCCTGGCTTAACCCGTTCAGTAAAGTACGGTAATGTTTAATATAAAGAGTTAATTCTAATTGTTTGTATTCAAAACTTCAGTATCATCATCCAAAGCAATAAGTCATAATAAGATTTTTTTTCAGTCAAAAAACTTGTTTAACTTTTAATTACATTAAAGTTGTCATCAAAAAAGGTGGAAACAAAATTATTTTTTAAAAATACTTCAAATCAGTAGACTCTGAAAACGGTAATCACTTTATAATCCAAATCAACCATTACAATCAAAATCAAGACGAAATATTTGTATAAACTTGATCAACAATTAATAACGTTTCTTGAAGCTGTTAGCCCAGTTTTATGCAGAATAAATTGATTAAATAAATTGATTGGGCTACGCAATCCATCAACAGAACAAATTATCAACGCAATAAAAATTTTCCAAGAGTGCTATTTAATTCTTTCAAGCTTTACCGCTGAAAAAAATTAATTTGTGCTATACATTTAGACTTGGATCTATTAACTATTTTACTCTCCGGGAAAGCTTAAATTGTGAAGCGTCTAACACCACGATTGCAAAACATTTTCTTTTATTTGTAACTGTTTTTCTAATTGGCTATTTTCTAATCTTTTCAAACTGTTTTTATAGTTTTTTCTAAAATATTAGTACAATTTTCTTGTATTTGTAACTGTTTTTCTGATTGGCTATCTACTGTATAACCAATTAAGCGCTTGTTTGCCCAGTCTTCACTTTGCGGCTCAAATCATTTTCTGTTAATTTCTGCACTTTTTGCTTTTTCGTATAGTATCATTGCTAGTTTTATTAATAGTTTAATTACAAAAAGCTTCTTGCTCGTTATGTTCATGCTGATTCAAACAATTTAATATAGTGACGAGAAGTGTGGTAGTGATCGCTCTTCATTGGTTAAAAAAATGTCCAAAATTCGGGCAATTTTATTTTTGTAAACCAAAAAATTGTCACCGCAGATGTGCACCGAAAAAAAGAAGTTTTTGGGCTTTGTTTCGATGAAAAAACGTTTTTTGTCGTTAGTTGAGTTTGACAAATATTGCGGCATATTTGCGGAATCGCGCAAAATTATAATTTAAACAACGTTTGCACAAAATTCAGGTAAAATCATTTCGGCTTCCACTAATCTTTTTTTTGTTTTTTAATGCTGACGCCTGTCGGTTAGCTATTACACTAAATTCAGATATTTTTTATAGATTAATTCTTTCTAACTCCTGGTTTGTCGACCACGATAGCGACTGGCGGACTAAAATAGTTCATAAAACTTTTGCTTGTTGAATAACGTGCTTTATTCGGGTGTAAAATTAACTTGGGATCTTACTTTACGGTGTAAATTTAAGAACACACCGTTTAAATCTTTCTTCTGCCTTGGGGTTATATGAATCCAGACTGTACACATTGCAACCAATTTGATGCAGGTTAGATTTTATGAAAACTCCAGGCAAAAGACGAGAATTTTGAATTTTAAATTAATTAATTAATTACTACTTTTTATTTTAATTTTATGACTTCTTTGTTCTCATTCTATTTAACACGTGAGAAGAGTTTACATCGATTCGAGCAAATTTAATTATTTTTATATATTAAGGGATCAAGCGCGCTTACATCGGGTTCAGGTTATGGATCCCATTACCAATGACTTTTAAAAACAAAAGACTTCTCTCAACCTCTTGCTTTTTGCTCTTTAATTTTCTTTTTAATACGGTCGCCAAACGGAAAAGTTGAAGAAAGTAGTTATCTACTGTAATTAAAAATATTATAAAAATTTTGCTTGGAATAAAATATATGATCACAGTCACTGAGTTTACGGTCACTAAGTTTTCGGCTAAAATTAAAAGCAGTATTCTATATAAAAAAATGAAAATAAAATTGCTGTTTTCAGCCTATTTACTAATATATTATTAAAAAAAGCTAAAAGGTACTATTTCTGTCAATTTGTTTATAATTGGCAGAGCTTAAATTTATAACAATTAAAATCTCGAAAAAGTTACACTTTGTGTTTAGACAATATCAATGACATCATAATCCGATTGATTAAAAATATTCATTTGCAAGAAAAAAAAATTTAAACTTTTTGCCTAAATTTTATACCTGCACTAAATTTTACAATTATATACAAAGAAAATTGATTTTAAAAAGTTGCAAATACCCTGGTTGAACAGCATCGCTTTGAAATTGAATAAATTCTCGTCTAATCTGACGTGATATTGAATTTAAAATTTATGCTTGTCCACAGCGTCACCTTATGGAAGACCAATTTTTTTGTCTCTTGCTTCGTATTTCAGCGTTGTAAATGTGCTTCTGATTTTTAAAAAATGAGTGTAAAAATTCAAGCTTTAAAATAAAACGAAATTGGAAAAAACTTATCATATTTTCTCTGAAAAAAAAAAATTAAACGTTTGGGATAACAAAAAGACTTTAGAAATTAAACGAGAATCAATTACCATTTGGATCCTAATTTATCAACCTTTTTTAGCAGTACACCTTATTTCGCATTCATAAAATCTAGAGTTAGGAGGAAAAAAATTTTTTTTCATTTGTCCCGTATAGAGGAGTAAAATCTGAAAAAAATTTTATTTTCAATCGGAACGTGTTGGCTAATCACTATGCAGCACACCCTAGTTATACATCATATCAACATCATGTACTCTGTAAAATACAATTATAGTCGAAAAAGCACTGTATTTGACAATTATTCTTTACATCAGGGGGTGGGAAACCTGGGGACCGCGAGATTTTTTAAGGTGGCCCGCGTGCTTTTGGGATGAAGCAAAGCCAGTATTTTTTGTGACAAAAATCAAGAAACCAGAGACAAATACAAAGCGATGACCTTTTTTTAGAGATCACTATTTTTTTGGCACAAAAACAGAGAAATCAAAAACAGATTTTTAGTTATGACCTTTTTCTTTGGTCTTCACCATAAATTTAGGATACAGTTTCTTCTCATGTATGTGAAGTGCTAGAAGGTCATGATTTAAGCAAACGTCTATAAAATTTTGGCAAAACTATATTGCTCCCCGAAATTTTATGCGGCTTGCATCAATTTTTTAATTTTCGCATACGGTCCACGATTGCAATAAGGTCCCCACCCCTGCTTTATATTAAGCGCAAAAATTCCCACAAATTGATTTCGATCACCATTTTAAAGAATACCTGCATCTAAAAAGTTATTTAGTATTTTTTCTAGGTATTTTAGTTATTTTTGCACTGCTTCAAATATAAAAATACCTTTCAATATTGGCTTGTCCACCCGTCATATTTGACTAATATATGACAGCATCTTAATAAATATTTACTACGCTAATTTTCTATCGCCTTTAAATTTTGTTGGTTTTGAATCAAATCTTTTTGTTATACCGAATATAGCAAAACCGATGCTATTGTTTTTGGATTGTTTTTATCTATTTTCTGTACATCAGACTATTTTGCAGCATGCTAAAGTTGTGGGTGGTCTAACGTCATAGAAAATATTATGACGTTTAGTGTAGTCATGGCGGCAACAAGTTTCCCCACTAACTGTTGTCATAGATTAGCAGTTATTTTATTACGTTTTTTTTCGTTATTGTTGTGCTTGAGTAATCAAAAAAATTGTTTTTTTGTTTAAATTAGACACATTATGCGAAAGAATTCTTTGTTCTAAACATGATTCGCAAAAAATAATGTGAAATCCAAGATTAAAATTGGCAAAACTTACGTAGTTTGTTTTTTTTCAAACACCAACTTAAATGTTATGAGTCTAGAGCTAGCTTAGAAAAAGAACGAAACCAAGAATTTGTTTTTTAAAAATCACTTTGTTTTTGCAAGAAATTTTTTAAGTTCTAAAGCAGAAATCTTCATCGATCTCGGTGTGTGGTATCGACGGTTAACCAACATCAGCTGCAAAAGTACAGATTCAATTGTTTCCCAAACACTTGCCCTATTTAAAAGAATCTTGAGTGTTTTACCATCTAGGCTCCATTAACATTTTCACTTGATAACGATTCGGCTCGCCATAATACCCGCGTAAAATAAAGAAGACACCAAGATCAGTGTCAATTTACGTTTCTCTCTGACTTTACTTGTACAGCAAATAGTCGGTTCGGCCAGGTCGCAAAGGTTCAACGTGGAATTGCTCGCTTCTTCACGTGATGCGCTCTCTTCAGTCTTTTGTCGCTGTTTACTTTTTACCTCTCATCGTTGGGTGGTCGCGTGGGGCCTGCCAAAACCGTTTTTGTCACCGCTTCTGAGAGTGACAGTGTGTTTTACGATTATTTTTATCGGCTGGTATTTTTAAAACAACCACAATCCATCAAACATACGATAAGGAATAAGTGACGGACGAAGTTGTCGCTTTGAGCGTTTCATATTCTCCGCTCGAGCGTGTCAGAATTTTCTGAAAAAACAAAAGAGATTTTAGTCAAAGCAGTGTAATTCCAATGGATTTGTCAATTACTCATCAGTCTACGTAAATGTGACGTTGTCAAAGCATGATCTCCAAGTCGTGCTGACAAAGTAAGACAGGAAAATATACTGTTGTCCCAAAAGAAAAGATCAAATTTTATAACATTAATTTTAACCTTATTTGTACATTTAAATAGAAAAAATTAATATCAATTTTTTTAAAGTAGCGCAGTCACTCGGGAGAGAAGAGCTGTTTAACTTTCTTCATTGTTTCATTGCAAAATGGCTGTGCTTTTTTAAACAGATCTATAAAAAAATATTCTCTCTGGTGATTTCGAGGAAATAAGTTGATTTACAAAAAGTTTTTTTGTTAAGTACTTAAGCTCTAAATATAATAAAATTAAACTCAAATACAAACTCAAAAATTGAATGAATTTATTTTAAAATTGCACTTCATTTACAGTTGACAAGTTTCATCAGACTAATAATTTCATAGCAGACAGACCATAGAATCCACTTTAATCAAAATTGAAAAAAGCATACGAGTTAGTAGCTAAATTTTTGCACTAAATTGAAATTTTGTGCTCTTCTCGATCGGTTGTGTATGTCAAGGCCAAAAACCAATATTGATATTGTTGCATTGTTGTACTGTGTTTTTGGATTGTCGCAGAGTGGATGAGTGGGTAACAGTCTGTATTGTTGGCGAACGTCATCAACACAGTCGCGGTTCTAAACCTGCTGCTACTCGTTTTATTCTATTATGTCCTCAGGAAAGACACTTTATGGCGCTTTCTTCTGCTTCTCGGACTTTGCAAGCAGCTCCAAATTTAAGTCATGTCTCTAAATAAAAACTAAAAAAAGATAAGTTAAAAATTTAAATCAGACTGCAATTCCTCGGCATCTCCGGAAACAGGTCAGGGTAATCGCTTGATAGTTGTCCTATGTTTGTTGCCCTTCGAAGCTTTCCTGCATATCGGAACAATAAATATAGAGGTAAAAATAAAAATTGAAAAAAGTTTTTAAACGCAACCTAATATTTCCAGCTCTTACTTTTAAATTAAAGATTATAGAAATTTACAAAAATTGATTTCTATTTTACCTGTTTATTTATGTAGGCTATTGTTCTGCAAGTTACATAAAATTTTTCACATTTGTGAAAATGCATAAGTTCAGTATTTTTACTTTGTTTTTTTTTATTACGACTAATCTATCTGATGTGCAAAAAATTCTGGAATCGCTTGTAACATGCAGCTTCAAGCAATCTGTCGGTTTTTCTGTAACCTCCCTATCTTAGTCAATACGTTTTGTTTAAGAGTTTTTCATGATTTTAATGTTGCTTAAAACATTGTCAAATCGTTATAATATTGAATTCAAGAGAGTAGAAAAACTAAATGAGGTTTTACGATTATCATACCACGACAATTGCGTCATCTGGATTGATATTGAAAATCTGGAAAATATTATGAACGATAAAGTAAAGACACACTTAACAAGTTTAAAGCATCACAAAATGGAACAGGTAGTTTGCAACAAAAAATAACTTTTGGCAATTTTTAGCAGAAGGTCTTAACAAATATATGTGTTGAAGAAGGTTTTTCTTATGTTTTAAAACTGGCATTATCCCGGGATCCCGAAAAAACCGAAAACCTTTAAGAAATATTTTGAATTTAGTAGATGTTCGCGTTACCAATAACTGATTATTGCCTTGGTCAAAAATTTCATTTTAAATAAGCTACCTGGCAATAGCTTTTCTTCTTAGCTAATAACGACAGCAAGACTTATACGTAATAAAATTGTTTAATGTAAACAAAGGAATAAAACTGTCACCTGCCTCAGAAATTTAAGTGAGAATTTTCGGTTCACTTATAAGCGTTTTTCATCAGACTGCAGGTGAACTTTCATCTGTTTTCTATTAAGCATTTTGCTAAATTAAAACTCTCATGGTGAAGTATTGTAATAAAAAAAAATTAATTCATTTTAAGCAATAAACTCGTCAGTTATTTCAAGTCACGTTGGTCAGTTTTGGTCGTCTGGCATTGTAATGATGGATTGGCTATTCACGCGAGATAGTGTGTTGCGACAAGATGTTGCTGGGTTATTGACTAAGAATGCAAACACAATCAATTGAGTTTAAAGTATCTATGAAAAATGACATGAGAGGTTTTTGGCATCGGTAAATGCGTTGTTTTAAGCAAATTTCTGTTTTTTCTTACTTACTCTCAGATAAAAAAGATTTCAACAAAATAAACCTACAAAAATCACATCACTATTTCACTTAGTTTCAACTTTTCCTTGGTTATTCCTAAAAAAATGTGTTCTAAGCTCAACAATTTTGAAAACTAATTTAAAAAATTTTTTTGTAAACCAATATACTGTAATTCTGATTTTATAATATTGATCTTCTGTCTCAACTTTTTCTAAAATCGAGATTCTAAAGCAGTGTTCTTTCATCTTTTGGTATCACGAATCTGTTGAGCTAATTTTGCGAGCTTTGCCAATATCATTTTACAAAAACAATGACGAAACTTCAAACTTTACAAAACTCAGTAAACCTTTTAAAAAATTCTATAGGATTCTATTGAACTAAGCAAGGTTGAGCAAACTTTTTAGCTTAAGGATTGGATTTAGAAGATGATTTTAATCGCGGGCCGTACTAGTTTTAACAACATGAATCCGTGCTTCAAACTTATTCGGAAACAAAAAAATCTTTACCCCGATTTGTTTTGCTATTCTTGGAGGTGATGTCCAAAAATGTCTTTATTTTACTTTTTTACACCGTTCTCGTTAAATGCTTCGCGGGCCAGATTTCGCCTGCGGGCCGTACTTTGCCCACCACTCGTCTAAAGAATTAAGAATTATATTTTATACAGTGCTTGGGTCCCACGAAAAAACTTGAAAAAAAAAAGATTAAAAGAATTTTTTTTGGTTTTTATTTAGAGTAAAAGCTCGACAAAGTTTTTTAACGGAAAGTTGAGAAAACAGAGAATAAGATTGGAGAAAATTTGTTTTTCTGTTTTTTCTACGTTAAAGAAACCTTAACTGCAAAAAACTGGTTCGTTTTTAAGTCCAACACTGTTAAAAAATTCCGTAAATTTTATTGAAAAAATCATGTAAATTTTGATCGTAAAACATTTTACGTAAGAATCTGTAAAATTATTTTAAGAACAATTTTGTATGGTTTACGTAAAAATTTATCAATAAAGTAAAATTAATCATCATCCTCTTTTCAGCTACGCCTTCCTTCGGTAATCGGTCAGACAAAGCGACCCAAAAATAGGGGCTGTGCCCAAAGGTGCCGAAATTAAAGAAGGGGTAGCAGGGGTCAATTACAATGTGATATTGGATACAAAAACATTTTTTCTGCCTTTCAATGTTGCTAAAACGCTGGGACACCGGAAAGGGGGCAGATAGTGCCCTTTGAAATTCGCAAAACAGTAGCATTTTGTCAGATCTATCTCTACGATTATGTAATCTCGACCAAATAAATTCAACAAAGCTTTTAAAATATTGATTTAGACAAGGTGTCACCAAACTTTTTCTGAAAAGAACCACTCAGCAAATGATAGTAATTTAACAAGGGGCAAAATTTAGAAAAAACTCAATGTTTTTTGTTGAAAAAACAGTCTCAACAAACATAAATTTCAGCCTACTATAAAAAATTCGGTGCTACTCTGACGCGCGATCTCACGCGCTCACGAGATTGCACGTCAGAATAGCACAAAAATTTATGCTAAAAACTTAAGTTCTTCACTTGAGTTTAAAAGTAAAAATCTCGTTTAGTGCGAAGTGTTAATAAAAAAAAGACTTGCATCAGGAGAGTTTAATCTTTTAGAACCAAAGACCAAAACTATTTCCTGGTCAAGAAAATAAAATCCCGCGACCGAATTTCGTAATCTAAGACCTTTTTTGCTCTTCACTAAGCTTTTACAAGAACTTTTCTGTAATATGCTATAATTTGCGTTTATTGGAGGTACCTTTTCCACAAAAATTGCCTTTTTTACAAAATTTCGCCCTTCCGCCAAAATTTTTTTCGGTACCCCTGGCAGCGCCAAACTTTCATACAATACAGGGCAAAGTGAAAGTGAACAAAAAAATCTTTTCTTTGAATCGAAGGCGAAAAATTAAATTTCTTGCTTTGTAAGAGAAAGGAAAACTAAAAAAAAGTTATTTTTTAAGTTGAAAACTTTATGAAAGCCCATTATACAAAAATAATTTTTAAGCACAATTGAAAGAAAAAAATACGTAGACTCTGTATTTTATGCATAATTTCATATTGAGCTTGTTACTGTCAATAAAATTTGAATACTGAAATTTTCAGTAAAACTTACGTAAATTTTTGTAGAAACAACATGTTATTTAATTCCATCTAATCAAAATCATTTAAGTAATTGTAGCTCTTTTCTTTACAAGTCTTTGAAAGGTCTTTGGCTAAAAGCGGTAAACAGTTAAACAGGCAAATTTGACCGACATAGTTCATTATGTTGAAAACTGAAAAATTTTACCTTTACTGTTATCGATATTATCAAGTCTTGTAAGCTTAATGTCATAGGTATGTTTTGGTCGTAGTTAGCTGACACATCCGCCTCCATTTTTCTGGAAATCCGGCTTGTCAGCAGCGTACAAATTTAGCTTGAAAAATTTTAAATTTGCAAAAGCGTCATAATAAATAAGTTAACGACATCATTGGATGTTGAGCAAAAGGCTTCCGGCTTGAATATGACCGCAGTTCAAAGAAAATCTGTGTATCAAGGTAGCAAGGTATCAAATAGTACAGGAACACTTATGCTCTGCGAGGTCATTTAAAGCTTTGATCAAGCTGTATCATACAGGTTCGTCATAAAATAAATTTTTTAAGTCTTTAAATTCAAAATATACCCCTAACTAATTCATTAGCATGATTCAATACATTATTTTCCTCTGTCATATTAAAATATGACAATTTTTTCAGCCAAATTCTATTGAAATTTTACACCATTTACTATTACCAAAAAATTTGTTGATTTTGATGTATTATGTGTATAGCATAAGTATGCAAGGTATTTCCTTGGTATTACATATAATCAGTGAATTTTAACTTGAAAGCATAACTTTTTTGTGTAAGAGTGCAACTGTACCAGTAAAAAACAACTAATCTACTTTGCTATTATTATAATTACTGTTGTTATTTTTTATTTTTTTGGTTTCTCATTTTTGTTAAATGCTTGTGACTTCAAATCTAGTTTTTGTTTTACTTTTATAAAAGGAGTAGTTGACTGGGCGGCTATTTATATGGCTTTTCCTGTTCTTTTTCAAGTAATACTGGCACATTCTCTGTATGCAAGGTGTTTCAAAAAATTTGACATCATTTTGCAATCTAATAACTTTGCCCGTTCCTGTTAAAATAACTTTAAATTTACACAGCATTTGTAGAAACAGGCCAAAATTTTGTGCTTAATATTTGATATGTTTATCTTTTCAGGTGTAGAAATTTTTAATTGATAAATTATTCGTACTGCGTTCAAACATGTGTGTTTAAATGGTATTCACTAACAGAGAAAAGGCGTTTGTGTGTTGGAGTATGCTCAAACAAACTCAAACAAGACTGTGCAGCGTGCGTTTGCGAGAAAGTTCTCTAAGAAGTCACCAACAGCAAAGCAAATTTGGAGCTGGAAAAAGAAATTCGAAGACGAAGGCTGTCTGTGCAGAGCAAAAGGATCTGGACGACCAGCAACAGCAGAAGGGAAGGTCGAGCGAATTCGTCAAACACTCTTGCGAAGCCTTAAAAAGTCCATAAGAAGAACAAGTATGGAGACCCTGATACCTTCAACGACAGTTTGGCGGGTAGTAAGGAAACGTTTAGTAATGAAACCCTACAAACTGCAGCTCGTTCAGCCCATAACTGCAGATGACAAGCGAAAGCGCAAACAATTCTGTGTTGATATGCAAGAGAAACTTGAAGAAGACGAGTTCAATGAACGTCTTGTGTTCAATGATGAGGCCACATTGCATACGAATGGCAAAGTCAATAGGCATAATGTTCGCATTTAGGGCGAAGAAAATTTCCATGCCACTATTGAGCATGAGAGTAAATCACCAAAAACGAAAGTGTTTTTTTGTGCCATCTCGAAAAACCATGTTCATGCCCGTTTTTTTTTTGAGTGAAATGTGACTGGCGATGTTTATTTGCAGATACTTCAAAACTGGCTAATAGATGAGCTTATTGCAAACGAACATAAAAATTTCATTTATCAACTGGACGGTGTTCCACCTCACCGGAAGCTCACTGTGCGGGCTTATCTCAATGACAATCTGCCAAGGAGATCGATCGGGAGTGCTGGTGGTGAAGACAATGTGATGTTGAAATGACCTCCACGTTTACCTGACCTGAACCCCAGCGATTTTTTTTCTGAGGATATGTGAAGAACTTGGTTTATGTTCCTCTCTTCCTGTAAATGTAAACAAGCTTAAACAAAGAATTACTATCGCACTGAAGACAGTTACCTAAGACATGCTGCATCGTGTTTGGGAGGAGCTAGACTACCGACTTGACGTGTGCCGGGTAACAGGCGGCGCACATATTGAACATTTGTGAAATCTTTTATGGTCATTGATTCTTGTTTTGGTCAACATTAAACCTGTTGAATTTTATTTGATTCGATTATGTAGTTTCTGTAATATTTACATGTCAAATGATGTCAAATTTTTTGAAACACCCTGTATTACTGCTTTGTTTTTTGTTCACGTAGTTCTACAAATATGTAATTGGTCATTGTTTATATTGCCATTTGTGAATTCTACATACAACTGCGTACTTTGGTGCTGGATAAGTTGGTTTCAATAAAAAAAGTTGTTAAATTGAAAAAAAAACTAAAAGTGTTCCGCTGAACAATAAACATGACGGTTTGCAAGTAAGTCATAATCAGCTTGCATAAACTTTAAATTCTTGTAATTTTTTTTAAATTTCATTGTCTTTTTTCATGTGTTACGTTGTAGTAGTAACTTGAACAACTTTATTTTTTTGACCTGCAAAATTGAAGACTGTTTATAGTTATATCAAATCTGTAATTAGAATTTTTTTGACTAAACGTTCTGAGCTAAAATTATAAGAAGCGTGGTCGAGTGTCGGCAGCATGGTCTAGTGGTTAAGGCGCCGTGCTTATGACCAACATGGTCTTCATTTAAAACTCACTTGTGCCATTCTTTTATGTCCTTGGGAAAGACACTTTACCGCACATTCCCTTGCTTGGGGTCTAAATTAAAGTCATATCTCTATTAATTTACAAGCGGGCAGCAATATCTTGGCATCTCCGAAAGCAGGTCGGGGTAATTGCTAACCCTAAGTATTAGCGCCTCCGTCGCTTTCCTGCGAGTCAGGAGGATAAATATAGAGATAAAATAAAAATAAAAATAAAATAAATTAGGTGTTTCGCGAGTTAAAATTTCAAAAACCCCGGATTGTTAATACGATAGTTCTTTTGCTTCCATAGTTATAGTTTTGATTTTGATATCAACCAACTTATAATTTGAAACACTGTTTTATATCAGCTTGTCAAAATTTTAACTGAAAGTTTATCAAAAAATTGCGTAGAAAGTTTTTCTGAAAAACTTTATGCAAATATTTCTGCCAGATATGTAAAATCGGTGGAAAATATCCGTGTGCTTAGATTAAATAAATCCTACGCAAAATAGTTAGATGTACTTTGAAACCTTTGCAATCAGGTAAAATGCAGTATATTGTTTAGTGGTAAGACACGTAAAATAGGCTACTTGAAATACCCATAAAATTTTCGGAAATGGTAGGTAAAAATATTTACGGTGTATCTGAACTTCTGCTGCCTGGTAATTTAACAGTGTAATTGTTTTTTATAAATGCATATGCTTCAAAAATGTTCTTCATCAGTGATATCGTCCAAAATTTGGCGGCTTGCATGGTAACTAAGACACAGACTTGTCTGAACTGGAAGAATGGCAACAAAAAAATAATTTACAATAAAGAAAAGAGTGAGATCATTAGGGTTACCACTGGGGTGAAGCAGGGGTTACCTTTATATCCATGCCCAGTATTTGTAAGTGAGCTAGGTTTTTTAAAGTAAAGATCTTTTTTAGTTTTTCTTAATTTAAGAATATAAACAACTGTTTGGCTTTCAATATAAAGAAAAAAATTTTTTAAATAACTTTTTCCTAAATTTAATGACGTGCAACTTCTAAATATGATTTTGTAAATTAATGATTTTGGTTTTTACTTGGTAGCGGCCCTGGATCTTGTGACAGCGGCTCTGATTGGTTTGGTGAATAGATTGAATTTGGTTTGTTTTCTGTCGAAAAGTGATAAAAATAGCTTCGCTTTATATTTTTTTTTGTTAAGTTTGTTTATATAGGGTTCACAAATATTTTATCAAAAATTTCGATGATATTTTATACTCTTTAAAAAGATTTGTAAACGAAATAAGAAAATAAAAAATGTAAATGAAATTTGATAATTGGTTGAAAAGGAAAACGGAATTGAAAAAATTTAAGCAATGATCTCTATCTTATTTTCCATCTTTTCGTAACAAAATAAATGAATCTAATGTGGAAGTATAAACATTATTTAATAACAAACAATTATTGCATTTGATGTCTTTGTGCATTTTGTACGTTGTGTCCAAATTTTTTCCAAAACGCAAAGAGTATGCACGCATCATTATTGTATTGTTCTAAAGGTTAAAAACAATGATAAACGTCTTTGCCTATTTTTTTATTTTATTTAATCTAAAAAGATGTTTTTTTGAAATTTTCCAAAAAATTTTTAGTCTAAATGTAACAGAGATATGAATTTAAAAGAACTTTAAACAACATGGCTTTATATTTGATTAGGATCAGGCTACGAACATATTTTACCTGTATTTTAATACCAACTAAATACTTTATGCCTATAACTGTTTGAATTTGCCTTTTCGCTTTCCAACGTCTTAATCTAGTAGCAGGACGAACGAAAGTAACAAATAGTTTATAAAGTAAACCAATACGACATTGAAATTTTATCCTTTAAACCACTAAGTTATATCATTAAATTCAGAATGAAACGGTCAGATCAAATGGTTGATAATTTTAAGCCTGAACTAAAGTATTTTTTAATATCAAATGACAAATAATTGATTCTTGTTTAATACAACAATATGACAGTACAAAATTAGTCAATAAAGCTCCTTTTATTTCTTTTTGTGTTCTTAAATTTCTTATTACAAAAGTCTAATAAATCTTCATATAGAATTTCGACGGGCTTACATGGTGGCAAATATTTTAATAAAATTTAATAAACTTGCCGGCGTTCAGTATATTTGTCCATAAATTCATTAATTTAAAAAAATCGTGAAACCGATGGTTAAATTCCCATTAAGTGAAAACGATTTTGCAGTTCTTGGTGTTTTACATTGTAAATGGCTCCGTGTCGTTAGTATGAGAGGACAAAAAATATTTCAGCTGTGGAGCTGAAATTTAAAAAATACAGATGATAAAAGAATTTCGATTAAATTATTTAATTTTTCCTGTGTAACTTTCCTTTTTTGTGCCCTAAAATGTGAAGTGCTAAAAGTCATTATTTTTAATCAGAGAAAGAAAAACGCATAAAACTACTATCTAGTATAGAGTTTTCCAAACTTTTTGGGTCATAAACCCCTATTTGCAAATCTTTTTTTCGCGACCAAAACAAGATGCTTTCCCCTAAAAAAAAAGAAGGTCTTTATTTTCCATAAGTCTCCGATTTCATGATTTTTTCCAGGAACAAGGTGTTTCTTAAAAAAAAGTCTTTACTTTGAATCAGTCTTCGATTTCGTAATTTTCGTCCCCAAACAATGTGTTCTCTAAAAAAAAGGTCTTCACTTTGGACCAGTTTTGGATTTCATGGTATGGATTATTTTCCAAGTATGTATGTTTGACAAATTTTGTTTTGTCGTCGCAGACTCCTTATGCAGTCATCGCGGACCCTCAGCAATGTTTCCTCTAAGCGCGGTTGCGCGGCCGCGCAGCTGGGCCAGAGCCTCCGCGCAGTGCTTTACTTCTCCTGCGCAATGTGTAGGAAAAAGCTGCGTAATTTGGTCCAGCGTGTAAATTTAAGTCGCCCCCTTTTATGCAAATAAAATTGTACTTAAATGCAGGTAAAACTAATGATTTACACCAGGGATGTGCAAACTGCGGCCCGCAACGATCTTTTGTGCGACCTGCGATGGGTTTAAGGAATAATAAAAAAATTTGAGGCCGATCAGAGACGAAGACCTTTTTCTTTACAGAACAACTTGGTTTCAGTTTGAAAAGTAGTAAATTAGAGAATTATTTCCAGCGATAACCTTTTTTTTTTTAGAGATCTGTCTCAGTACGAAAAGTAGTAAATTAGAAAATTATTTCCAGCGATGATGTTTTTTTTTAAAAGAAGACCTTGATTTTAGAAGGAAAGCTAAAAAATCCGAGACAAATCCATAATGAAGATCAATATTTTTAAAGATTACTATTATGCGGCCCGCAAATAAATTCAACTTTCGAGTTCGGCCCTCGAGCTAAAAGGTTTGCCCACCCCTGATTTAAATGCTTGATTTCCAGACAATGAACTAAAACTTTGGTCTGCTTTTGATCCTACTGTTTTAAAGTTGCTTTAACATTTTATTGTTCAAATAAACTTACAAATTCTAACTTACAATTACAAAGTTATTGTCGTACATACTAAGCATTTTTTTGCACACACGGGCCCAGTTAAAAAATACTTTGCACATAAGAATGTCTTGCTTAGAGGGAACGTTGATCCTCAGTGGTCCGCGGACTTCAGTGTGAAAAATTCTGGTCTAATATAATTCAGTCAAAGCCTAAAAATAAAGCAAAAGAAGTCGTTGCCATAACAATCCACTTGCACTTAGTTTTGCTGGAATTCTTTATATACAAATTACAATAATACTATAGTAGATTCATTAATTTTTAAAAAAGTGTTTTGAGCCTCTTAACCCCTTTATCTTAACCCGCTGTTCGTTCGTTGATAAATTTAAACTTACAACAAAATTTTTTTGTCGATAACTCCCTGTGTTTTATGAGCGACAACAATAATTTGATGCACGCAAACACAATTTAAGAAATCCAAAAGCTATAGCAGTTTTGGTAATGCTACAACCCGAAATCAACCGAATATCTTTAACATTTCAAATCATATTTACGTACTGCTTTATGTAGTTAAATAAGAATGAAGCAAAGTTATAGCCGATTAAAATAAAATATTTAAAATTCTCTCTGATATTTTATACCATTCTTTGCCATGCATTTTTCACTTAAACCCTATCTGAGGGTTTTAACTACTTTGAAAAATTTTAACTATTTTATGACTTTGTATATCATATTTATCCTACCTATTGAACGTTTATTTTGTTTTAAAAGCCGCGGCCTATGGAATGACAGCAACAACACAACCTGAGATTCTTCTTAAATCTCTGAATTCACTAAAAGCGTGATAAGTTTGGCCTTGTATTAAAAATTTTCTGCAAAATTTGTAAAATTGATTTCAAGCTATTTTTTGATAACGGATCATTGATTTAAATTGATATGTAGATACTTTGCTTGCAAACTTTTCTAAAACTGTTGATTTTATAACTTGCTCCAATACTTTTAGTTTATTTTAAAACAAAAATAGCAATCGCAAAAAAAATCAGAAATAAAAATAAAATAAATTTAAAAATAAAACTTTTTCATATGTCGCAAATAACCCTATAAACAGCAGGCGTCTTAAAATAGGTACAATTTATTGAGATTGTCCAATGATTAAGTTATTAACCTGTCTTTTTCTTTAAAAAAATCAATCACCTTGCTTTGTTTAAATGTTTTCTAAATTTTTTCCAACTTGTTTATGACTGTTTTTTGGAAAAGACAAATAAATAAATTAATTACTTAGGTTTTTAAAAGACTAATACCAATTTCTACTAGCTGAAAAAATTACGGTAGCAAAAAGGCTTAAATGCTTTTATAATGTTAGATTATAACTAAACAATCGAATAAAAACAACTTAATAACACTTATAAATACTTAATAAACAACTGTTCGTCTATTCAGATTGGTTGGTTTTAAAACAGACTTAAAAAAAATAAATTCATTAAAAAATATTTAAAAAGAAATTCAATATTATTTCAAAAACCAATAATTGTTAAAGCAAAAATATTTGTAAGCGATATTATTAACAAAGAAAAGGAAACAGTCGTTTGAGCGCTATTAAAAACGTGCTGACGATACGAAATTGATTTTTTAGTCCTTCTAACTGTTTTGTTTATCGCGCATAATACGTCGTGACGCGTCACCAAATGACCGCTTTGTGTGGGACGACGATTTATGGAACAGTTTTTTTTCGGACAAAAATTTTTAATGTTTTGACGAATTTCGCTGCAGACTCGTTTCTCTGCCCCGTCGCAAACGCAAGTGTTAAAGTGTTGTGACGATAGCGACAGTTTTTTTATTGCTTCTCTGCATCCTTTGGAGCAGGCTACTCCGCTGATTAGACGAGAGCATTTAAGGAGAAAGTTTGTTTGAGCCGAATTGCACTTCGGGTTATTTTGACACCGCAACCTGGATTCTGTGCATCCAATAACGGCCTTTCTCGGCTTGTATAACCGGGGACGGCAAACCAGTGCTTTAGCTTTTAGCTTTTTGCATTCCGCTTCATTCCATGCTAAATCCTTCGTGTTTGTTGTGTAGTTTATTTGCGGAGGTTGCCTCGAGCATTCACATGTTGCAAGTAAAGTTGAATAAATTGTCTGATTTAGCATCAAAAGTGCATTTAAGCATTTTGAAGAACATTCTCGTTTGATATAACTATTAACAAAGATATTTGACCAGTATCTACCCATCCAGTAATGCAACTTCTCTGTTGTTTTCAACCAAGTTGTTTTCGCAGTTTTGCTTCGAAAAACTCTTTTTAAATAAGCCGGTAAGTGACTTTTGTTTTTGTGTTTCTGTCTTCTTTTCCGTGCTTTTCTGTTTCTAAAGTTTTTTGACTTTGGTCTGGTTGCTCTAAGAAATGACGCGCTTCTTCGAATTTTAAGAGATTGAAATATGTTTGTTTTGTCCGAGCTGGCAGCCCAATCTTTGAGAGAAATTTTATGGGTCGAGCATGACGAAAGATAATTCCAGAATCTCCATCGACAACTTCTATCGGCCAGGCAAAGATGAAAAGCGTAAGAGCAGTGTAAGTTCCACCGCTTGTTGTCGCTAAACAACCGAAGAAACCTGGACACTGCTTCTTCTCGAGTTCCTTCTGGAAGCCGAACCCAGAAGTTCCACCACTCCGGATCTGATAAGGATTTTTTAATGTTTTTGAGAAAATCAACACTTGATTCTGCAAGCCAATTACTCCAGAAGTATGTTTCTTTTTTTAGGTCGGGAAAGCCGTTGTTCGAATTTTCTCGAATATTTCGAATTTGTTCCGTCATGAGAGAAACTTCGATGTTTGATCCTGACACGTATATGAAAAAAGCACAGAGCAGCAAATATTTCATGGTCAAAACCCTATTTTTATTCATTTGATAAAATTATTAAACCAATAGCTTTTTTAACTAGAAAAAACATTGAAGCAAATTTATTAAGTTTTGTAATAAAAATGCTTTGTTCCAGATTATCGTTGTTTACACTTGTCAAAGATTTTTCATTTCATTGTTGTTTCATATACCTATGTTGCCTGCCCAACTGCTTGTTTTCAATAGCATTACTTCAGCTTTAGCTGGGCTTTAAGTAGCATTGCGAAAAGGTGTTGGCGCTGTTTGCTTACGTAGTAATGCGATCTTTACAAAATCATGGTGGTCTTTTCAACTACAATGAGATAGTGATTTGCTTGCGTTTTTGCCTTTTTTCCAAGAAACGCTACTTTACGTAATCGGGTATTTTCCCTTAATTGTCGAGTCTAAAGATTCAATTATAATTTTTAAACGCCGGCGAGTTGTTTTGAGTTCGTGCGAAACCGAAAAGACCACGCTGCATCTCGCTGCTTTGTTAAGCATTTAATCTAATAGACAATAAAACTCTTATGTTGAATAAAAAATAGCTTTTTTTAAATTCAACCAACTCGTGCTTGCTGGGCTGTAATAGACGACATAAATACATAACTTTGTCGTTTGTTTTTTAAATGTCTTTATGGACCGCATTATTTTTCCTTTATGATAAAAAATTTTTAAAGCTATAAAAAGACAAACGTTTATTTATGAGCATTTTGTCTTTTTTATTTTGTGGTAGTCAAAGGCAGGGTTCTCAAAGGGGCCACGAGGCATTAACCGGGGGGGACCAACGACCAAAAGTCTTTTCTTAGCCTTCACTAGTCTGTTGAGACGAAAATGAAAGAATCAGATACAGTTTCAAAGTAATGACTTTTTTTTAGTCTTTACTTGACTTTTGGCCCGAAAATGAAAAAATCAGAAACAGTTACAAACTGATTAACTTTTTTTTTTAGTCTTGAGACAATATTTTAAGCAGGGGACCACGGTTGTTGAGAGTCTCTGAAAAAGGATCAAGAACCATGAAAGTTTGAGAACCACTGGCAAAGGTATGGCTTGACCAAACTGAAAAGTAACGACGTTGTTTTAAAATTCAAACAGATCCATGAAAATTTTATAAGAGTAGAAAGACTAACGGATTAGAATTAAAGCGTATGCATAGTTTTGCAAAGTATATACGAGAAGCCTGTATAAGATCATTCGTTTATTCATTAATCACCTTGATTGATCCTACTCATAGCTGTACGAAGCGAAGTCATGGTGGGCAATTGACTCCCAAAACGGATAAAATTTACGCAGAATTAGATTTTTTTGAGCCCTGAGCTTGTAGTTTTCAAAAAGAATAAAGCTAGTCCATGTCTATTTGTTGGGCAGAGCTTTTTTTTAACTTTAAACGGAGCAGAGACATAAACCTGAACATACAATAAAGGTCTTTACTTTACATCTTTGTTATATTTTCACCAACGAATGATTTGAAATCATAATTCAGGCAATCTTATATAAAAATTCGGGCAAAATTGTTTTGGTCTGGTGCGGTTTTGATCCCACTGATTCTCGCAGGTTAAGGTTGGAGGCGTTATAGTACACTTAAGGCAACCGTTAAGCGATTACTCCGACCTGCTTTTGGAGATCCCAAGATATTGCTATCCGGTTGAAAGCTTTTATTTTTTTTTTAGTTTTTATTTAGAGTATGACGGAAATTTAGAGCTGGTTGCTGAGACCGCCCAGCAGAGGAAAATGCCATAAACATAAAAAAAGAAAGAAAAAAGGGTATATACTGTAAAAAAATTCCTAACGGTTGTTACTTTTCGTTAAAGTCATTTTCATAATTATAAATTTAAAGAAGACATCGGGTCATTCGCTTGGAGGCAGTTTTGTCTTTGAAACATTTCTCGAATAACTAAAAAAATACGCTATTTGAAGATTTTACACTCGACTCGAACAAAATCGTTTTCGTTCCAGTTTAACAAAACAAAGAATAAAAACCGCAAAAATTTCTGATACACACTTTCAAAAGTGTAAAGAATTTATTGATGTTTCTATAGGTCATTAAAGCAATATCCGACTCATGATCAAAGTAAAAAACTTAACTTAGAAAATTAATCTCTGTAAAATGAGTAAGCGCTTATAACTGGCGGCAATTTTTTAACCTTGTTTTGTATATTTCGCATTGAAATAAAGATTAATCAAAAGGCTTCTTGAGCAGAATCCTTTAGGAGTTCTCTTTCGAACTGGTAACCCTTGATCACTCACATGCTGTTCTCACTTTTCCTCACCAAAATGAATTGTTGAAATTGCCTACGAAAGGGCTAATAATATAATCCATAGGAAATATAGGCTAATGCAATTGCAAATAAGATTTAAAACCGACTAAGAATAATCGGTTATTAACTGGTTAAAAAACTTGACAAGCTCAAACTATTCTTAAAATTGATTTCTCTTTATTTTTCTTAAAAATCTAGTAATTATACAAATGTCTTTTTTTTAAATCTAATAAATACCTATGAAGATAAAGAAACTCTCTATTTTCTTCAGCAGTTGACAGCTTTATAATTTGAGTATCGGTTAATAGGCCGAACCGATTTTGAAACTTTCAGACGATTGTTAATCAGTTATATATTTTTTGGTTATTTTTAAACCTTAATTGCAATGAATCAACTTTACTAATAAAATATGTTCGAAATATTTGGTACGTTATTATAATCCAGAATTTAGGAATCTAACTCATGTAGGCCTAATTCTTAACATTTTTTCGGGGACTGCCTATTTTATTGCTTCTTAGCAGTAACTGAAAAAACAAAACTCCAAGTATAAATTATGTAATAATTTATAAAAAAAATAATAATTTCTCACTAATGACTCTAATACTGACAAATTCGTTTCGTATAGAATTCTTTTAGATTAATGCTAAGAAACTTTACAAAATTATCAATGATTGAAAGACACCAATTCTAATTTTAAAAAACACTATTTTATTATCGACTATTAAATCGTTTTTTTAACTCAGTAAGTACAAGATATTAAAATGATTTCAACGTCTAGCATTCATATCAATTTATTTTCATTCTAGTGTAAAAAACATGTATCTGTCGGCTACAAATTTTTCAATACTAATACGTATTATTAAACAATAGTGCAATTTTCAACATTTTGTTATTTTGTTCATGTGGCGGAGCAGAAATAAAAGAAAACTGAACTAAACTGAACTGATATCATCGTCTTATTAAAATCTTCCATCTAAAAAAGCGTTAGAATATATGCGACTGCTCCCTTTCTATTTCTGATCGGTTGCACTTGAGATTAGGTTTTCTCTTGGTGCAAAGCATCACTAGACCACCCACTGATATTTTAGAAAATAGATTCAGTACGGATGCCTTTTTTCTGTAGCAATCATTTTTGTCAAAAGCTTGTGTCATTTTCTATTTATCAGAAAAAGATATGCAGAAAAGCCTTTTTCTTTGACGTATTTTGTATCTCTCGTTATTTTAAAATTTCCGTTTCTGATTTCTCTGCAAAAACGGTTATCTTTACAAGTAGGTTAATATGATTATAAAATGACCAGTTTGCCCAACCATACTTTAAATTTATTAGTGAATTCGTAGTGTCTGTTACATTGTCAGCATATAAGTCGTAATTGTCAGTCTTTAGCCACAATTTTTTTCGTACTCTTTGGTGCTGATCTAAATTCCGTTTGTCTTGTCTATTTACATGTAAAACAACATGAAATCAATTTTGGCGTGCATAATTTTTCAAAAAACTGTTACTAAAATGTCACCTTGCCTGTGTTAGAAACAGCCATTTCATATCTACTCATCACGCTAATAACAATTTTAACCTAAAAAATTGCATGAATTATCCTCAATTCTACGAAATTATTGCCTCCCAGGTGCCTAGTAATCAAAGACACGTATTTTAATTCGGTAATACTTCTGAAGACCACCAAAGAATAGCAATTATTAAAACATAACTTTGTATAGAAAGCAGAATAATGGAACCAGAACTTTAAATAAAAAACGAAACAATAATATTATTTAATCACGACTTTTCAATTTTAAAATTCTTTTGAGAGTTTTGTTGAAATTGAAATTTGCGTTGTATTCCAAAATGACCGTGCAGTTAATGAATTTTCCGATTAAATTGAAATTTTTTTCTTGTTTAGGTGCCAATTTTTGTTTTAAGTAAATAAATAAAATTGTTTACTCAGTTAAAACAAATTAAAAAAATTAACTACCAAAAAGTTACTTGAACTTCAATTGAAATTAAGCCAAGGTTTTGAAAAGCAAATAAAATTTACAAGCACAATGATTGGCTATTAAAGATAAACTGAATTTAGTGTGCAATATAATTGTTTTGCATATTTTCGTCCACAGTCCAATTGTTTACATATTAAGTCAAGGGTACACAGAAGAAGAGCTTACAATATTAGGGACTAGTAATATTTATTGGAGATCTAGCTGAAGCCTTTTATCAAAAGTTCGTTGCTTTTGTTGTTAATTTTTTTTATGTTTTGGAAACATCATCCCCTCTGACTGACTGCCTTCATGTAATTTGATCCGTTGGTCTGCTAGCTAGATAACGAATTTTTTCGAATGGAGTATTTTTAATTCATTGCCGAAAACGTTTTTCTTAGCCTAAGTTATTTTTGTTGTTCTTTACATGTTCTAAGTGCAAAAACTGTATCGGGATTTTTTAAAATCTACAGCGACTCCACGTCATTCGCCCTTGACAATTACTATAAGTTTGGATTTAAAATCTTTTACATTAGAATAATAATTACCTCATATTTGTGTTTGGAATGCAGCGGTAGAAGAATTTTAATTTTCTAATTTAATATTAATGGAGCGTCCAAGCTTCCCAACAATATTCTTGTTCCAATTGCCTGATATGCAGGCAAATAAGCTGTTGTCAAGACCAATCTTGGGTATAAAAAGAAGCTAACTTTTACGATGGGTTAATCGTTAATAGTACGTAATACAAAATGCTATGTTGAGACAGAACATCTGTAAAATTCAAAACTAGTAGAATCGATAAAGACTTAAAACGTTTATATTAATTCTATCTATCGTTTTTATGCTATGAATGGATTGGTTGTATTGAGAGCAATTGTGTTCTGGAAAAAAAATTACTTGTAAAATACTTGACCGAAGAGTAAGTGGAAAAGTGTGCCCAATTTTAAACAGCAAAAAAATGTTTAGGGGCCCATTGCGCTTAAGCCTAAACTTATAATGCAAATCATGTTTAAATTTGTTAAACAAAGCTTTCTTTTCTTTTTTTAAATTGAAGCAATCAATATCTGATTTCATCAAAAATGGTCCACAAACCTTTAGCTGTGTTTGAAATGAAAAGAAAAAATTAAGAGTTTGAATCAGGAAGCATCCAAAAGTTTCGTAGTAATTAAAATACTTTTTAGTTACTCATGAAAGCATTTATTTTTGTTTCGAATCTTTAAAACCAGATTGATAATGGCTTTGAAAACTACTTTTATTTTTATTACAAAACATTCGAGTTCTCAAAACAGAAAATTACATAATAAAAATAATGAAGTAACGTAGCGGTTCAAAGAGTGACACGATGTGCGATTGCTTGTTGGGCGTTTAGTGCGCTTTATCAATTGCAATTTTTTCTGCTGGATTGTTGCAAGATGCAGTTTTAAATCAAACTCAAATTAATAAAAACTATAAAGTAAAACCAAAAAATAGAAGGTTAAGATTGGAGTTTTAATCAGTATATCATTTCCTTTGCAAAAGCACACTGCTACTAGTCACTGGCAGTCAAAACTTTAGACAGAATGGATAAAACAAATCAAATTAAGATATAAAAATTTATTTTTTATGAGAAAAGAATAGTCATAAATAATATACTGTATTGGGAGTTCTAGTTTTATAAATAATATAAAAAATTTTTCAATATTTACTATAAAAATGTTGTTTAAATATTACTTACGTTTTGAAATCTCTAATTTTTATTTCTAATCAAAATGCTTTGTCAATTATAAATTGTTTATTTTTCCAGTAGTAAATATCAAAAAGATGGTTCTATACTAAAATGCTCGAATTAAAAAATTTTTGAATATACAGTACGTACAAATAAACATAATTAAAAAACAATAGATCAACTTTATTTTGCCTGAATACAGATTGCCATCTGGCGGCTAAAAAAAAGCACAAGAAAGTTGTTCTGAGGTAAATTAAGACAATAAAGAGCATAGATAAAATTCTTGTAATTCGTCAAAAAATACTATTTTTTAACTATGTAGATTTTTTGATACAATTTATAAAAATATTAAAACAATGTTGGATATATTGTATTTATACTGTACCAGTAAATTCAAAGATATTATTATAGCTTTTGAAAGCAGACAAAACAAAAAACTTTAAAAAATTGTTAAAATAAAATTGTGATCATGTTGTGAAGTAAAAAAATAAAACGATTTTAAAGACTTATGTAACAAATTTTATTATTTCCATTTTAATATAGCATTTAATTTTTTTTCCAAAGCTTAAAATAGTTTGCCAAAAATCTAAAAAAAAGTTTCTCTATGGGGGTAGCATCAAATGTGCCCTGAAGGTCGTGTTCGATACATGATAAATTGGATTTCTTCAAGAATATTTTTTGGGTGAAATTAACCGGGAATTCCCCTACTGCACCAGGAGGAAATAAAAAAGAAACCTAGAGAAAACGGATCTCTTTAAGAAGCGATAGTAACCACAAAAGATTCCGAGTTAGTTTTATCTACAAAAAACAAAATTGAAGAGTCGATCTGGGGTAAAAACTTTAAGATAGTTGAAAAAAAGTGTGTTCATTTCTTAATGACTTTTCATTTGACACTCATGAAGATAAATCACCCTGTGTCGAATAAAAACCCTTTTTGTACCAGCCAATGCAGTGACGCCAAATTCTCTATCCTTGCCCGAAGACGTACTTCTTTTCACCTGTTAGCTCTGAAAGCTACTTTTATCAAATCTTTTTAACCTAATCTATATTGATACAAGGAAATTCATTATAGTCTAAGATTCATTCACCAACTCTCTTCTCCTTTTGCTTATGATTGGTCGCTCTCTCGACCAAACAGACGCGCTCACGTTTTCTATATAACTACGATCAGATCGCTCTTAGTTCATTCTGACGATTCCTTCCAACAAGTGTCAGATGAAAAGTCTTCAAGGAATCAACGCGCGTTTTGAAGTTATCTAAAAAACAGTTGCTTACTGTCGCTTCTTGAAAAGACCCAATTTATCATGCATGGAATATGACTTTCACGGTGTATTGATGAAAAATGTCATCACGGTAAACTTTTTAAAACCAATCCCAACATAAAAAAAACCTAGTATTTTAACAATTTAGACGTGTACTAGATTTTTCATTACTATATATTTGGATAAGAAATAACTCGGTTTTTCCACTTTTTTGGTCAAATTAAAAAAAGGCTTGAAGAAAGAAAATAGTGAGAAAACCGTTATCAAAATTTATCAGTTTCCCACTTGAAAATATTCAACGTTTTAAAAATAAAATGCAAAATGACAAAAATAGGTGACACAAACTTGTAAATTTTGATGTTTGTTCGATGATTAGAGCTTACAGAAACACTGTCTAGTACAGGGGTGGGCAAAGTTTTCAATGAAAGAGCCACGTTTGAAAATTTAAAACTGCCGAAGAGCCACAAATTTTGTTTGAGGTGTTAATACAAATACAGTAAACAAAGTAAGTTTTAATCAAATAATAAAAACAAATACAACGTTACACGATTTACAATTTTTTCGAAATTTTACCAGCATTAGATCTACTATGGGTTTCCGTTTTATCAACTAGCTTTTAAAAATCCGGGCGATATCAAGTCAAAGCGGTGTGAATTAATTTTCTCAAATCTTCATTTGCTAGACTTGCACGATATTATGATTTTAGAAATTTCATTACAGAGAAGCAAATCTGAGAGAAGCAAGCACTTACTTATAGTGTGGAAATAAAGCATTTTTTTGTTTGTTGTTGAAGATCATTTACGCTACAGCAAAAATTTGAGCAAAGCCAGCGCTATCTTTCTTTCATTTATTTATCGCCCGCCGAGACGCGCTGGTAACATTAGAATAAAAGAAAGGAAGATAGTGCTTGCTTCTCTCAGATTTGCTTCTCTGTAATGAAATTTCTGAAATCATAATATCGTGCAAGTCTAACAAATAAAGATTTGAGAAAATTAATTCACACCGCTTTGACTTGATATTGCCGGGATTTTCAAAAGCTAGTTGATAAAATGGAAACCCATAGTAGATCTAATGCTGGTAAAATTTCGGAAAAATTGTAAATCGTGTAACGTTGTATTTGTTCTTATTATTTGATTAAAACCTGCTTTGTTTACTGTATTTGCATTAATACCTCAAAAAAAATTTGTGGCTCTTCGGCAGTTTTGAATTTTCAAACGTGGCTCTTTCATTGAAAACTTTGCCCACCCCTGGTCTAGTACCAGATGAACTACATATTTAATATTTAAGCTTGCGTATCCGTCTTTTCAAAGAGTAAAGCTAAATTGTGGCACTGCGGCAGTTTTGAATTTATTCCAAATTAATATTTTAAAATAAATATACTTGTCTATTAGTCATCGCTTGTTTGGTAATTTTGCTCTGTAGTCACATTTTAGTTGGTTTAGAAAAGTTTTTGCTTGCATTATAGTTTGTCTGTTTGGATTTCGCATTATTGGCCCATTCGCTCATTCAATCACCTCTTTTATCCCCCAAAAGACTTTTGTTAAACTTATTGTTTATTTGCAACTTTGATCCGCCCACCCAAGCAGAATCGGCAGCTTCGAATGCAGCAAGAATGAAATCAAGCAAAATAATTGTTAACTTCGACAGACGTGAGATCGCCACAAATGAAAAGGTCTTTATCAGATTAATTTTGTCTGTTGGATGTTGATCTTTTACGAGATAGATTTAATTTGCTTAGGTTTCGATAAATTAAATCTCCATTCATACAACTCGCGGCAACAACACAGGGTTTGTAATTCCTCTCCCGCTATTGCTTTCGTTTAATGTCAAGTTTCCAAACTCAGATTTCAAAATGAGCGTTAGTTCAACATGTGTGAAATTTTAAGGCAAACTTAAAGGATTAATCCCTATTACAACACGAAAACCCGTTTTAATTGCATAATAAGATAATTTGTTTTTATAAAGTAAAAATATTATGATGCTATGGGTTTACCCACACTTTATCACGCGATATTTTATCACGCGACTGTTAATTACGGACATTTAATCACTATATATTTAATCACGTAAACCTATTAACACATTTAACCACTAGACATTTTAGTGTATTTGCATGATATTGCGTATTTATCGCATAAATAAAAAATTACCCTAACCCTAACCTTAACTCTAACCTTAAATAAACAATTATATTATGACTTTTTTCAGGCCTTTTTACACGCTAATTGCTATACTTAACTTAACGACACTTGAGAGCGTGATTAAATGTTTATGTAATTAAATTTTTAAGTGATTAAATATATGTAATCAACAATTGAGTGATGAAATGTCTTGTGATAAAATGTCTGTACACCAATGCTATGATCTGTTTGGACATTTAGCTAATTTGTTAAAATAGCCCCCCTTTTTTTAAGGTGGCGGCCAACTAGGCAAATCCTTCTGTACTTCAATTAGAATTTTTACCAAGCCCATCATCATAATCTAATCATCTGCAATCTTAAGACTCGTTTTCACTACAAGCATTCTTTCTTCCTTTTATTGATCTTTCCGCGCTTAAAACCTAAGCGAGCGCTAAGCGAAGCAAAAAAAATCAACCAAACAAACAAAGAATACTCCATTCCACGCTCGTAGTGGAGACGAGCCCTTACAATTTACATTATAAATATTTGAATTAACAGAACCAATCAATTATGAAAGCAAAAAAAATGAAACCGAGAAAGAATTCATTTCCACAACTATTTTTTTTGCCTATTTAAAAACGCATGTGAAGTTTGTAAAAAATTAAACACCTTAAAAATTCCAGACACTGTTGTTTCAAAACTATGTTTTTGAAAAAACTAGGGAGAAAAAACAGTTTCTGTATAATCCCCGTTAAGTGTCCAAGATAATAGCTCGTCGTCATGGTCGTCGTCTGAAGGGTGTACACTCCAGATCAGACACAAACAGCTCTGGGATCGAGGGTTTATCCTTTTACTACCCCAGGCTGCTGTACTGCATGAATCAGATGCTGGCAGTGATGTTATTAAGCCAGTATCGAGTTTCGTCATTCAAAACCGTCAGATCTCGTGCTCCATGTGGTGCCCGATACATAGGGCACGCTATTAGAACATGGTCTGCGGTTTGTTCAAAGGCGCCAAACTCGCAATTCGGTGAAGGAGCGAGACCCCATTTATGCATGGACGAATGGAATCGCCCAACACCAGTCTGCAGGCGGTTGAGCTCAACCCAAGCTGCTAGGGGTAAGCCCATCCCAACAGGCCTGGCACCAGTCCCGGGCACAAAAGCACGGAGCCTGGAAGCATTTTTACAGTACTCCGTTTTCCATTTGTGATTTGCCATTCAGAAACGCGGATGCCAAGTCTGGCAAGGTTGTCCAAACGATTCCGTGCTGCTGGCACAAACGGGCGTCTGGATCTTCGTCTCACTTGGCGAGTATCTGAGGACCCACTTAAAAGACCATACAAGATATGATGGGGGTCCAGAGATCCACGATGAGCAAAGGAGAGGGTCGCTCCCATTCAGCGAAGCTCAGCTGGCTGGATGCCTGAGAGTACAGGTAGGTGGTCCGTTGGAGTGGAACGCAGGCATCCACTGACTATGCGCAAGGTGTCGTTCAAGGTACTGTCGATGAGGCGAGTGTGAGCACTGCGACACCAGACTGGTGCGCAGTGCTCAGCTGTTGAATAAACTAGAGATAAGGCGGCTATGTGTAGTGTTTTAGCACCAGCACCCCATCCCGAGCCCACGAGTCGCCTCAGCAGTGTGACGCGCGAAGATAGTTTTTTGTGCAATGCCACTAAATGGTGACGAAACGTGAGCGATCTGTTTAGTTTTATCCCAAGATAAGTAGGGATTGGACAGAACGCTAAAAGTCTACCGTTGTTGTAGACCTTTAGCTCACGTTTGGCCTCTCGGTTATTTAAGTGAAAGGCTAACATCATCGTCTTAGTGTGACTGAGCTTCAACCTCCAAGTCTGGAGATACGCTGAATGTGTAGACATGTCTTGGCTTAAAGTCCCCTCCAAGTCCTTACAGTTTTCAGAAGAGTGCAACAATGCTAAATCATCAACATAAGCAAACTTTCTGGAAATCATGGAAGGAAAATCGTACGTATAGATGTTAAATAGGAGGCGAGCCAAGACCGATCCCTGAGGAACGCCGTTTTTAAGACGGCGTAGCCTGCTTTGCTTGCTGTCACCGGTAGTAAGGGTGAAACTTCGATTTCGGACAAGCTCCATAATTATTCTGACCATGTGCCTATCCGGAAGGAGTGTCAGCAGCTTGCAGGTAAGGCCACGGTGCCAGACAGTGTCATAAGCAGCTATCAGATCGATAAATACGGCACCGGCCTTCTTTTTAGCCTTGAAAGAATCCTCGATGTTCTGGGTTAGCAGAACAACTTGATCTACGGTTGAGTTCCCGCGTCGGAACCCAGCCTGCTCTTTAGAGAGTAGTGGATCGATTAATGACTCAACGCGGGCGTAGATAAGTCTCTCGAGGATCTTGTAGGGGACACAGAGCAGAGATATCGGTCGATAACTTTTTGGGTCCCCCACGGGCTTCGTTGGTTTTGGGATCGCGACCACAAGTGCTCTTCTCCAGATCTTGGAAATTTTGAGTCGGTGCAAACAGGAAGAAAGGAAGTCACGTAACCAGGACTTCAAAGCAGCTCCAGCGTGGACTATAAGCTCCGGACAGATGGAATCAGGTCCCGGAGCTTTACCTGGTTTTAAATGTTGGAGGGCAGCAGTAAATGCTCTCTGTGAAAAATTGTCAGAGATATTTACTGGATCTAGTGTTGTGGCCCTCCAAAGGTCAGACACTTCTTGAGAAACAAGTCGAGATGACTTGCGGTCATCAGCCTTGTATTTTCCCATTTCTAACCAGCTGAGATGCAATAGCATCGGCTGAAACGGGACAGTGACGAGGAGAGTGTCGTGAGCTACAGTAAGATTGTTCAAAATACTCCATGCTTTTCGACTAGAGTGTGAGAAGTCAATGCTCCGAACTGCCTCGGACCATCGATTCTGTCAAGCTTGGCAAGCAGAGCTGTAGCAGCCAAACATGAGTCGTCTCCCTAAGGAGACTGCAGAAAGGTTTTATAGAGGGATTCACACTCTGCATCCCAACACAGAATATAGTTATTTCGATATCAGCGTGGGATAGTCTTTTTGGCTGCTTTCTTAATGATGTTACAGAAATCCTGGTAAGCCGCATCCACATCAAGTGAATCAGGCGGCAACAAAGTCTTTGCAAATTTATTTGTAACATTTGGCCTTGCGGAAGTTCCATCGCTTAACAGGCATGCTTGGCATTGCCATAGCAAACCTTGGTGATGTAATAAGCGAAGGTCGATGTTGTGACCTGGGGAACTTGTCAAGGACACGTCTATCCGGTAAGCAACTGTTTGGACTTACGCTGGCGAAAGCTAGATCCGGATTGGTGCCAGTGTTCCAGCGGCCAGAAAAAAACTGGCAGCGTCCTTGTCATTATATAGGAGGGCAAGACAATTAATACTTGCCCAGTCAGCCAAGCACTCACCGTCCGGACTGTTATCATCATAACCCCAGTCAGCATGACGACAGTTAAAATCGCCAGCGTAAAGGCAGGGGAGGGTAGCTAGCTTATGGCAGATGGTAGCTTATCACATAGCTTTGCTGTCACGATTATTTGCAATAGTAAATGTTTGCTTGTTGGACGGCAGATATTTTCTGCAGATCAAGTCACAACTGGAATCGAATTAACCCAATCTAAAGACTATCAAATCGTTGATTGTTGACATTGTCGAAGAAAAAAATTTTGCGCCTCAGTGAAGCATTTAGAGTTGTGAATTATGAACTCAATAAGTCTACAATTAGGAATAAAATGATGATTATCAGGTTTATTCAGATAAATCAATTAAATTATACTACTGAGTTTAATACAAAATCTATTGGCGTAGGCAACAATATACAAAAAGAAATATTCTAATTGTTGGCTATTATTTCTAATGGGACTCTCTTGCGCAAACATGCTGGTATATCACGTGGAAAATTATCAACATGTATGAGTTGGGGCGATTCAAGATACTTAATAAAAACTTTCTTTGAGTTATTAAGCAACGTAAAACAACTACGAAACTCTGTAGTGTAGATATAAGTAGATGTCTATACTGTATATTTCCATATTTTGTTTGCGTCTCTTATTCCTAGACGTAAGCTACGTATAAGACTGTAACAATGATATGGGACATTTTGATGCACAACCGGAAATGATAAAAAACTGATTAACATTACAATTACCAAGGTGCCTTAAAAAACCATGGGTTTTTCTTGATCTGTAATTATCGCTTTTGATTAAAAGCTTATGTTCTAAATTTCTTGACTTTTAATGAAATTTACCGTGATGTTACCGGGATGCACAAATTCCAAGGGTATTTGTTTCAAAAATTAGTGTGTGTTTTTGATTTTTCATCCTAGAATTACCACTGTATTCTATAGGACATCAGAAAACATTTTACAACGTATTGGCAAATCAACCTTAATTTTCTGTTTAAATTTCTTTTTTTAACAACAGCTGCCTGTTAAACTTATTTATTATGACGTTATTATGGTTTTTATAAGTTTTAAGACCGCTCCAATCTTTTCCGTGCCTGCAAGACAAACAGCATTTCTCAAACTATCCCCCATAACTCTGCTATTGGCAGAGGCGTAAGTATAGCCGGTGCAGCCGGTGTAATGCATCGGAATCCTGGCTCGAGGGGGTCCCGCATTGCTACATTTTATTGTAAAATATTTTCGTTAAAAGCTCAAGTAAACTTATTAAATGTCACACTTCATCAATAATTTTAATTTATATTTAACCATTTAATTTATTTGAAGTATTTCTTAACATATTTAAAGTTTCGATGTGACGTATTCACTTTTACTTGTAACGTAGTCATGACGTAATCGATACGCTACCTCCATTCAAGTCTGTTTAGTAAAATAAGTTTAAGATATAATGATTATATAGCATCATAATTATTCGCTTTATTTTATCTTGTAATTGTTTATAAGTTTTGTTTTATGATGTACGTAGCCATGCGTAATGTCATGTCATGGTTTCGAGATAATACTACAATTTTCCACCATAGTCCAGTAACTTAATGGTATCACATGTTACATAATTTGTTTACTAGCCTTTTAACTTGGTGCTTTGTGACATAACAGTAACTGTCTGGCTGGCTTGTATCATAAAATAAATAATTATGAACATATAGATCTTCTCGAAGTTGCGCATTTCTTCTGCTAAATTTTGCCCGCTTCATATACAGTAAATAAATAAATTTGTAATTTGTGCTGTGAAAGTCAGCGTTTTGTTGTGTTCCTGTTTTGCATGTGTGACAGGAGTTAGAGTTTTAAGGGTTAATGAGATCTAACGCCTTAATTTGTGAGAAGTGATTATTCTATTTGAATAAGCTGCGTAGATTTAGTTTAGCCATCTTGGTGCTAGACGTAATTCTATTAGTCAGTGATTAGACATGTGATTACTGCAATTACAGTGTTTACTGTTAATGAGTGTTAATAAACAGATTATTGTTTCTGTGATAAATATTAATAATTGTGATTACTATGTTACTGTTGTATTACTGTTAATAAACTTCTGTGATTACTGTTAATAAACTTCTTTCGTTGAAAGAAGTTGTGATTTGAGTGATTGAAAAGTCAGGTTTCAGCTTTCTATTTAAATCCTTTTTTGCTAGACATACCGTAGTCCTTACGATCGCAGAAGTACTATTTTGTGACCCAGAAAAACAATAACAACAAGAGTTTGTTAGATCTTTACTAACCGTTGCCTAAATTTTAATAAATTTTTAGGTTTTGCGTAACAACATTGTAAAACTCTGGTTGACTGCAATATAATGTGAAAAAAAATTATCAAAGCGGAACACAAAAGAGACAAACTAAGAGGAGAAAAATAGCTGAGGCAACCAGAAACTCTCAGCGACGAGTTTTTTTTTTTTTATCTCTATATTTATCCTCCTGACTCGCAGGAAAGCGACGGAGGCGCTATACATAGGGTAGGCAATTACCCCGACCTGCTTCCGGAGATGCCAAGATATTGCTGTCCGCTATTAATTTAGTAGAGGTATGACTGCAATTTAGAACTGCTTGTCAAGACCACCAAGCAGGGGAAAGTGCCGTAAAGTGTCTTTCCCAAGGACACAACAGAATGGCACAAGTGGGTTTTGAACCGAGACCATGCTGATCATCAGTCCGGTGCTTTAACCACTCGACCACGAGTTTGTGGCTAACTCGACCAGAAACATCCAAAGCGGATAAGTAAGACGTCAATATTCGTGAGACAGAATCTACTCCCCAACTTGTTAACGTTAATAGTTTCAACAGTAGTACCAATGAAGAAAATTCCTATACTACGAAAGATAGATCAGATGCAAGCAAGAATGACGACTTTCCCACCATTATTGTAAACTCAGACTCAGAGATTAAGAAAGCAATTATTGCAGCAGCTCCCATTAAACAATCTGAAGGACCTTTCCCTAAAGATCCGCTCTAAAGCGGTTGTTTTTTTCAACAAATTATTACCATTTGTGTAACACAATCAGATCTAAAACCACGAAGATATTGGTTATGTTATTCATCAAGCATGGACTGTGTTTACTGCCAGCCCTGCTGGTTATTTTCTCATGAAAATGTATCTCCAGAGACTTCTTACGCACTTCAAAACCCTTGCGGTACAACAGGTTTAAATGACTGTAGGCATTTATCGCAGCGAATTTGAAGCCATGAAAGCTCCACACATCATGCGAAGGCGTGTGTCATATATAGTATGAGCAATGGAGAAACAGGGGGACAATAGAAGAAGCGTTGCACGAGTCTTTGCTCGAAAAAAACAAACTTTTGGCAAAATGTTTTGGAAAGACTAGTGAATGTTATGTTGATGTTGGCAAAGTGCAACTTACCCTTTCGCGGATTCAGTAAAGAACTTTCGAAAGATAACAAGGGCAATTTTCTCTCTATCATACAGCTTCTTGCCAAATACGACATTGTTTTAGACAAACTTTTACAACTACCTAAAGGTTCTCCAAAGTATTTAAGTCGTTTGATACAAAATGAACTAATATCAGTACTAGCTGAAGAAGTTCTCCGTGATATAAAAAGCGAACTACAAAGCGCTCCTTGTTTTGCCATTATTCTTGATACTATTCAAGATGTCAGCAGAAAAGACCAGTTAAGTAAAGTATTTTGTTACGTCAAAATCGATTGCCACGATGATGGAACGCCATCAGAACTGAAAGTTGTTGAAACATTTACCTCATTAATCGAAGTTGAGGATTCATCTGCTATTGCATTGCACAAACTGATAACGAATTCCATTCAGCAGAAAGGGCTTGACATAGAAAACTGCCGTGGACAAGGATATGATGGCGCACAATGATGAGCGGAAAGTATTCCAGTTTGGATAAGAAGATCTAAGATGTGGCTCCACATGCTTACTACGTGCATTGGGCTTTGCACAATTTAAATTTGGTGTTAAAAGATGCCATGGAAGCTGTGACTGAGACCCATCAATTTTACGACACCATTGAATCGATATATAATTTTTTTCGGACATAATATTGTGCGGTGGCAAAAGCTTCAGAATGTCCATGATCGTTATTGCTCAAATCCTACATTAAAAGCGTTAAATCTAACTTGGTGATCTGGTCGATATGATGCTGTCTATGCTTTGAAGGAAAGATTTTGTGACTTTATGAAATGCTTGACTCACATAATACTTACCATCACGAAGCCAAAGGAAAGAAATGAAGCTATGGCAATAAAGAAACAGATAGAAAACTTTGACTTTGTATGCATGCTGGTTGTGCAATGCAAGATTTTGCAGATCGTCAGCATTCCTTCAAAAGCTATGCAGTGTACGAAACCTTCGAAAACAATTGACTTAATTTCTGCCCATATACTTCTGTAAACTGCTGCTAAAGACATTGCTCAACTCAGAAGGAGTTTTGACGCAGTACTAAACAAAGCTTCCACCATTGCTTCTACATGGGTTTGCCAAGACAGTTTTTAAACAAAAGAGCAAAGAAAACAAAAGCATACTTCAATGAAATATCCGAAGGAATAATGTTAAGCGATCCGAGAGAAGCGATTTTGGTAAATGTGTTTCTTCCGATAATGGACATACTTTCTTGCCAACTAGGCCTAATTATTCGCTTTGAAGAAATAAAATCAGTGGTGACGTCATATCAAGTTTTGGAACCAAGTTGTCTATCAAATGCTTCTCATCTGGATCTTGAGGGTGAAGCAAGAAAATTTTCAAACAACTTTTCTAATACCATCTCTCCGTTGTTTCCTAGCCAAATGCTCTCCATCAAAACGTCGTTTAGAGAAAAGATTGCCCATTTAAAATCTGCTAAAGAAATGGCTTCTTTTTTCATTGTTGAAAACGCATCACTTGCCATAACTTATCCTGACGTTTGTATGGCATATATGATGTGTATGACAGTACCTATAACAGCTGCTACAGCAGAGAGGTCTTTTTCTAAACTCAAACTGATCAAAAACTTTCTTCGAAGCTCCATGTCCCAAGAGAGGCTTAGCGGTTTGGCTCTGCTATTGATAGGAAATGAACGAGCTAAAAATTTAGATTTTAGAAAAGTTATTCAACAGTTCGCTAGAGCGAAAGCAAGACGGAAAAATTTTAAGTTTCCAACTACCCGCAAGTACTGTAAATTACGGTAGCATACTTAATTGGCCTCAACATGTTGTGTTTTATTAGTTTGTGTCTTTTGTGGTGATGTCAGTGTACTGTATGTTAATTCTTTTTTGGTTTAACAATTCATCTTAACAACATTAAACAATATTAAACAATTTGGTCGGCAGCGTAGTCGAGTGGTTAAAACGCCGGGATTGTGATCGACACGGTCTCGGTTTAAAACCTACTCGCGCTATTCTGTTGTGTCATTGGGAAAGACACTTTACGGCACTTTCCCCTGCTTGGTGGTCTTGGCAAGCAGATCTACATTAAAGTCATATCTCTATTAAAATTTCAATATCTTGGCATCTCCGGAAGCAGGTCGGGATAACTGCTTGCCTGTTTTTAGGGCCTCCGTCGCTTTCCTGCTAGTCAGGAGGATAAATATAGAGATAAAAATAAAATAAAAAAATATCCGCATTGCGTAGCACATTTCCATTTTGCTGAAATATCGTTAATAGTGTTCACAAAGCAGCTTGCCTCAAAAGGTTGCACATAATTTTTTTTTCATTATAAAAAGATTTTGGTTAGCGACGTTTATTTGCTTAAATCTTTATTGAACAATAAAAAAATTGTTGTTGCAGCCTGCCCCCCAAGAAATCCTAGCTATGCCATTATTTCGATTTAAATACACTGCAATCACAAAAATTATGTTAAACTGCAACCTTGGTGAAATTTTATTCCAATTATAGCCTTTCATTTGCAGGCACAATAAACGTAGCTTTAGCCCCTTTTACCTGTTCACCTCTTTTTGTCTCATTATTTCAACTGAAAAATTTTTGTATAACGCGGAGTCGTCAATGATTCCTGTGTTGAGAAAAGTAGCTCAATTGAATATTATGTACAGAAAAAAATGGGAGCCCCATAGTAGATGTTTGCACCGGGGCCTCACCTGACGAAGCTACGGCCCTGGCTATTGGACAGCATCATTTAGAAAACCCTCCTTGTGCCCGCTAATACAGCAGCAACAAATTCTCTATCCTTACTCGAGGACGTACTTCTTTCCACCTGTCCGCTATTGAAGCTATTTTTACCAATTCTTTTCTACCTAATCTATGTCGACACAAGAAATTTTATTACAGTCTAAAACTCATTCATTAACGCTCTTTTCTTTCGCTTCTGACTGGTCGCTTTTCTTGACAAACAGACGCGCTTTCAATTTTCTATAAAATCACAATCAGATCGCTTTTGTTCATTCTAAGAATTCTCTGGACGAAAGTCAGATGAAAAGTTTTTGAGGAATGAACATGCTTTTTAAAGCTATTTTAGACACTTTTTAGTAACCCAGCGTGGTGGCAATAATATTGCTGCTGTGTTTAATTATGGAAAACAAAATGTGCTTGATACGGGATTCGTTCAGACATAAGAGTATTTCTTAAAAATTCATGTTCTTAGTGATAGTAGGAACTATTGGCTTAGTTGTGCCAAGTAGAACTAAAAAGTTTTTATTCAGACATTTCTCTACAGCTTCTGGTAGCTCACAGCAAATTGTCATGAGATTTTGTATTCTATTTTGTACTACTGTGATTTGGAGTAGCGAAAGCCAATTGACACATTGGAGAATGATGTCTGACTAAGTTCCAGATCTAATGACTACTTGGAATACTGATAACGAGTTTTTGAGTTAAGAAATTGCACTTTTGCAGTTATTTATTTCCATTTTACCTGCTGCAAGCTCAGCAATCATTGGCAGGGAGAGTAAAGTGATGAGAATTAATCCGAGGTCGAAAGGCAACTGCAGGTGATATTGCTGGCAAAAACAGAAGAATTTGCACATCTTGCTAACCTGCACCTAGGTAAAACTCCTGAACACATCCTTACTGCAACTCCAGGGGTAGTTGGCTGTGTTTTATCCAGTATCAGCACATTATGAAAGGCTAAGAAAAAATTTATTCATGAGTCAATTCTTAAGTTCACCCACAGAAAAAACTGTACGTCATGGTCTCAAAACTTTTCTCAGAGTTTATATACACTAAACTTAAAAACTTAAATTTTTCATTGCCGAGCATTGCAAGAGGGTCTTATTTTTTTTAAAGCTTTTTTTATCCTTTTATATTTTTATCGCTGTATTTATGTTCGTAACTCGCATGAAAGCGTCGGAGGCGCTTTACGAAGAGTTACTTTTGAGGGTTTACCTCGACCTTCTCGGAGATGCCAAGATATTGCTCTCCGGTAAAAATTTTTATTTTGGTTTTTTATGTGGAGATTTGACCATAATTTAGGATTGCTTTCTAAGACCTCCAAGCAGAAGAAAGTGTCATAAAGTGTCTTTCAAAAGGACACAATAGAAAGGCGCGAGTAGCTCTTGAACCGCAACTGTGTCGATTACATTGCTGTTAGCCACCAGATTACGCTATCGATATTTAACTAGAAAATCACCTCATTGTGCTTTTGCAAAACAAAGTTTTGGAATTCTTTTTCATGTAACAAGGTTAAGGAAGTAATGTATAAAAATCTTGAAGCATTTGCGATTTGACAATAAGCCTACCGAAAAAGAATGTTATACATTCATAAAGCGCCTTTATTTAAAATGTATGAAAACAGATAAAGCACAGGGAGTCAGATAAAAAAATTGCTGCATTATTGATGGTATCCTGCAGAACACCGTGGTAATTTTAGATTTAAAAAATTCTGGTAGTTCTAGTGTTAACAAACTAAAACACACGACTTATCATTTCTAAAATTTTTTTTTTTAAAGTTTTTTTTAATTCACTTTACGAACAATAAATTACTATGTGGCATTTATATAATTATAGGCCTACTGATATTATAAAACATCGCAGAGACGTGGGAAAAATTGAATTTCCCAAAAGTTAGAAATTTCTATTTGGGCTTTGATAGAAATAATTCGAAAACTTTTTTGGGGTTAAAAAAAATATAGAATAAAAACTGCTGCACAAATTTTGTAATGTAGGCTTACAAACTACTAAAAATTGATTTCCGTAAAATAATACTAAGCTTGTCTTAAATCCGTAAACTTATAACTCTATCAAAAAGTTGTAGTAAACCTCGAAACAGACTTTTAAATGACGTTCTATTTAAGCCTGAAGCATTAGTTCTTTAAAAATATTTGCCAAGAATAACATTTTGTCCCAGTGCATCCAATGTAAAAACATCTCTACGCTTAATTCTATTATTCTAAACTCATAATTGGATCATTGCAAAAAAATAAAAGATTTAAATATTTATTGAACGTGTCACATGATTATTAAAATATAAAAATCACATCATTTCAAGGACAAATCAGCGTTTTGCGTCCAGCAATAACCTCGTAGCTAATTTGCTGACGGAAGGAGCGTAATGGCGTCGTAGAAGATGCATATCCCACAAAACAGCACAATTTCCTTTACTGTGAGTTGGTTCTTCTATCTCATCATCGTAATCACCTAAACAGCTCAAATACACGGTTGATCAACTTTATTGGATACAAAGATCAAATCCAAAATAGGTATACCACATAAAATCTAACAATAGCACTGCTAAGTTTCTGGTCAAGAAAAGTATCGTGGTATGAAAAATCACCAAAGACAATGCCGCCATGTTTAAACCAGAGCAAAATATTTAACAAACCACCTGGTCATATTTCTTTACAATTGGCCTTGACGAGCTAAATTTATCCCTGCTTTTAATTCAAAAATGAATTTTTTTGGCGATTAAATTTGATCGTATTTTCTTTATCTTCCCCTTTTTGCCTCCCTCAATTCTTCTAGTTTTTCTGCAGGTTGATTGCAACATGCAACGCACTAAAAGCGCATTTTCCACAGCTCAACTCTTATCCTTTTTCCTTCTTCATTACAGTTACTACCTGGAATTTCTTTTACTTATCTACCGCTAAAAACAGCATATCATTTATTGGGATTTCTGAAAACTTTAAAATTTACGGCTAGTGTACTGAATAACTAACCAAGAGCCTTTTTGTTGGTTATTTATTTCTCTCACATCTACATCTGGTTTAATTACGGTCCTCTCTGTACAATAATGGGAGATGCTTTGCTCTCATTTCAGCGAAAGAATTAACCCTCCCTCAACCTATATGCTGAGTCCAATTTGAACTTCGCTGCAACAGACACAGCAACTTACTTTTCCTATTCACAAAAGATAAGCTGTAAGGAATACCTTTTTTGTAGCCTCGCAGTTATCCTTTTCAGGATCTTCTCTATCTCCTTACGGACGTCCTCGCTACGATCAAATTCGACTGACTATCTTTCATCATTTTATCTCTCTACTTGATCTCTGGTCAAGACCTAGGGGTGTGACTCGAATGCTGGGGGACTCCATAAAGTTACTCTTCCACCCCCCCAAGAAAGGGATTGAATAATATTTTTAGACGAACAAAACGAGTATGTCAATATAAAGACGCCGGCTGTGCTAAGCCAACAACTCACCAAGTGTGGCCGATTCGATATCAAATAAGGCCCGACTTCGACTGTTGCTTTTAATCAGCTGATTAATTTGTTGGATCATTGCCGCTGCCTTCTTGGGATCAGTCAATTGCATGGCAACGCATGACAAACGTTTGATGAAGGCGCACAAGACAGAGAGAGAAATCTAAAAGTTTTATCGAAATATGCTGTTTAGTGTTTGAAAAAGATATAGAGAAAAATTGGGAAACATAACTGATCTTTTTGACTCGTAACTGACTTTAAGGGGTAAACAGTTATATAGTATGGCTATGGCAAAATTAGCTGAATAAATTCGCTTTTATTTAATAACTTGCTAAAAGATTTCACTACAGTGTATTAAACACCAAAGCAATACAGTGCTGTGACAATTTATTGAGGTGAAAATGTTAAGTTTTTGGGTCTGGAGTGATTCTAGAAATTTTTGAGTGTTTTGTTGTTTAGCTCAAGTGACAGAGTTGTGCCAAATTCAGCTAAGTCTATTGTGAAACACGTAGTTGTAGTTCTGTCTGCGTTTATATAAGAATTGTTATTGGTCGCTCATTTATGAATTTTATAAAGATATGGTCAAACGAGTCGTCGAGCAACACATGATGTTTATCGTGTGTTCGGTACATGTTGTGGCTTGCATGTCTTTTAGGGGAGTGATATGTTAGAGGTGTACATGTTGAAGAATGTATGAAAAATAACTGCTCGCACACCAGCAAATTTTCGAGTTGAGAGTGCGGTTGTATTGATTGCGGCCCATTTCGGTTGAATGCTTGCGGATATGCATGAGTAAGTGAATGTGATTTGTGCTGCTGTAATTGTTTTTAAAAATGAAGGGTCTCTCAGCATTTATTATCGCCTGACCATTGTTTGTTTTCCCCACGTACGTTTGTGGTGTGGTGGTTAGAAGTAATGAGATTTTCGTTATATTGACAGCGCAAACAATGCACAGTTGTCGTTTTGATAGTTTGTTATTGTTTTTAAAAAGAAGATGCTGGTTGGACCGGCAATGCAGTATGAGAGTGGTGAGTAAAAGCAGGTGATCTTATGTGAGTGAGTGGATGCTGGATAATCATGCAGGTTAGCTGAAGTTGCAGCAATGTCTGGTGAAGTAGACGCCTCGCTAAAAGTGTTGAGAGACTTCAAGTCAACTCACGTGTTTTCTTCGCTTGTTCAGCATTATGTCAATGCAGTCGAGAAAAATCGAAACTGTGTCGCTGTCTTTTTCTTGGTGCGTCACCAACTCAAACGGAACGTTATAAACCAATTTGTAAAAAGCCGCAGGATCGATGTTTATGACGTCACCTTCACCTGATATAATCTACATAAACAAAAAAAATTCTAAACATTAGAATTTGAAAAAAAAGTAAAAAGAAATAACTATTTCTAACTGCGAAGCATTGTCCGAATCAAACCATGAACATGTTTTCGCTTTACATACCCGAAAAGGCAAAAAGAGAACAACCCTAATAATAAAAGGTACGCGACATTTTGGCGGGAGAAAATTTGTCGGCGAACCAATTTGGCGGAAAATTAATAAAAATTATTTATCTTCACTAACGTTGAAGCGACAGCAAAAAAGTTTTGTTATGTCACAAAGGTAATTGAAAAGGCTATTGTAATTGTTCAGCTGATAAGAGTGAAAATTTTAATTTAAAGTTGTTAAATGCGTTAAATTTAGGGATGTTCCAAGCTTAAATATTTATCTATTTGAATTTACAATAGTTTAATTTCGAATATTTAAATTAAAAAAGGTACTTTAATACTTAAATTTTTGAATCACGGTCGTTTAACACATCTTTTACAAAAAAAGTAAAATAATGTAGCTTACTACAAAGACGAACAGGTTTGAAGTTTTACGGGCGTACGAAGTTAGACGTCATAATATGTATTTTACTATATCTAAACAAATCTATTTTGGTCGGCACGCGTAAACAGTTTTATTTTAACTATCTTTTTTTTCTAGTCCTAACAGTTCATTTCGTCTATAGGGCTCGTCAGAAAGCATTCAAAAATTTGAAAAACAAATACAAAAAGTAAAGCTTAACAAAGCGATAAAAAGTCGGCAAAAGAACTTAAAACAAAAAGAAAATTACGGCAATTACGGCAGTGATTAAAAAGTTAAACCGGTTACAATTTGTTTAAATTAAATTTCTATGTGCAAAGTTTTTTTTCCTTTGCTTACGCTGATGTTTCCAAATTTGAATTTATTATGGCTAATATCATGATTAATGATTCTAGCATTGTGGGTAAAGGTAAACGGCGAAATTCGGCGGGATAAATGTGTATTCAATCTTTTCATATATTAACTGAACAAAATTATTGTAGTGCGAATTTGAAGTCGCCATGCTTATTTGTTACCTACATGCTGACCATAAACGCCATCTTTGTGATGTCACAAAATTCACGCAATTGCGAAAACTTAGAACAATTTCGTTGCATTAATCGGAGCTGTGCAATTAACGACTTCTGAAAAACACTGATTACCGGTATGAGAAAATGTTTAAAAATGCAACGGAAACAAGTCGAAACAAAAGATACAAAAATTCAATCAAGTTTGTACAATAGAATAATAGAACGCACAAAAATCTTTAATTTTTTAAAAGCATTTTAGGGCGCTCTGTTTGTTCCAATAAATTTGTTCGTTATTTGGAAACTTTAGCGTAGCAAAGGAAAAAAACTTTACACATAGAAATTTAATCAAAAGCGATTTGTAACCACCTTATATACTCTTCTATAAGTTTTGCTACTTGGCTTGATCTAATCTTCTGTCTTGAGTCCTGACAATTTTAATCACTGCCGTAATTACCGTAATTTTCTTTTTGTTTTAAGTTCTTTTGCCAGCTTTTTATCGCTTTGTTAAGCTTTACTTTCTGTATTTGTTTTTCAAATTTTTGAATGCTTTCTGACGAGCCCTATAGACGAAATGAACTGTTGGAACTATAAAAAAAATAGTTAAAATAAACTGTTTACGCGTGCCGACCAAAATAGATTTGTTTAGATATAGTAAAATACATATTATGACGTCTAACTTCGTACGCCCGTAAAACTTCAAACCTGTTCGTCTTTGTAGTAAGCTACATTATTTTACTTTTTTGTAAAAGATGTATGTTAAACGACCGTGATTCAAAAATTTAAGTATTAAAGTACCTTTTTTAATTTAAATATTCGAAATTAAACTATTGTAAATTCAAATAGATAAATATTCCGCTAGGAACATCCCTAAATTTAACGCATTTAACAACTTTAAATTAAAATTTTCACCTTATCAGCTGAACAATTACAATAGCCTTTTCAATTACCTTTGTGACATAACAAAACTTTTTTGCTGTCGCTTCAACGCTAGTGAAGGTAAATAATTTTTTATTTATTTTTTCGCCAAATTGGCTCGCCGCCAAATTGGTTCGCCGACAAATTGGCTTGCCGACAAATTGGTCCCGCCAAATTGTCTTGCTTCGAATAATGAACTTAGTATAAAACAAGATAGCTTTCAATAGAATATTTCAACAAAACTAACGAAGATTAAACTGGAGCGGTTGAAAACCACTGTAGAAAACACATTTCAACAAACTGAAAGTTTTCTTATCAACCTTGAAAACCGAAGAAATGCAGTGAAGATTTTCTCGAACCGTAAGAGCACCAAATAAAACCAACTGCTGCAAGACTTTAACGAGATCGTCGAAAAAAGCAATGTTAATGAGGTGGGCGTACTTTGCTATTCCTTCCAGGACTGAAGGTAGGATGACGCGGCAGTCGGTTGACTGTCCGTTCTGAAAGACAAAAGCATGACAAGATATTTTTGTACTAACCTTCTTAATATGACGAGGAAACTATTATTTTACAAATTTATAAGATACTTAGTTTTCATGATAACAATGAGACTTCATGAACAGAAAATATACGAAACATTTTTATTGCCATCTCTAGCTACATTAAAAAAATTTTAGGGACAAGTTGTTGTGTTTAAAAGTTTAGAGTAGACTAAATACCTAAGCATTATTGGTCTTACTTTAAAAAAATTACAACTTTTAACAGAAAATAACCTTGAAAAAGAAAATAATAATTGGAAACCTTATGCTTGAGTATGCGAAAATATATCCAAAATATTTGTTGAACTATTTCGGTATTAATCTTTGTCTTTTCATCGATGTCTTCAGTCGCGGCCAGCTCTTTTAGTTCAATCTGAAGGTCTTTCTCCTTTTTTAATTGTCTACGCTGACTTTTCGAAAGTTTTTTTCTATCTTCCGCTTTCTTCTTTTTTTCGATTTTGTTACCTCGACCGGATATCATGGAATAGTCAACCACTTTGATTCTAAAAATAAAGATTTATCAAACAAAAAACTCTTGTTAATTCAATTGGTCGTTTTCTTCCAGCCTGTCACGTTTACGAAAACCAAAAGAAAAAATATACTTAGCGACATTTCAAAGACAAATATACGAATAAACGAAAATAACTCTAAAATGAAAGAAGAATAAATGGAACGACGTACAAATCAGAAACAAGAACTGAGAACGGTCTTACTTAATTAGTGCTTGAGCAGAGAATGATCTTGCTGCTAACTGATCAAAAGTGAAAGATTAAATGGTTTGAGATTCGTTTGCGCTGTGTCCATGTTGTTCGGCATGCGCCGATAAACTTTTTTGTCTCATAAAGGCTTGTTTCGACTGTTTCCACTTACGCGCTTAAGCGCTAAGCAAAGCAAAAAAACAATAACACAAACAAAGAATACTCCTGCCAACGCTCGTTCTGAAAACGGGTCCTTATTTTTCTGAATTTGCTTCGATCCTAGCTCGAGATTTTAAGCGCAAAACTGAGCAATAAAATATGCTCTTTGACGCAAGTCGAATCATTGTGGTTTTGAAAATGAGCTTGAGCTATAATGGTTTTCAAAAGGTTCGATAAATAAAAGTTAGGGTATATCCGAGCAATAAAGCAACGGTGCCAAAAAATGTAAAGAGTGTATAGTTGTCAAAGTGAATGCATTTTTTTTCTTTTATGTTTAGTCGTCACTTGCTTTCCCTCAAATCTAACGTGAAAAAAACATAATTGCGTGTAAGTGAAAACCAAAAAAAATCGTTATTTTAATTTACTAAGAGTGGGCAATCGATTAGGGGGTCGATAAAACATTTTTTACTTGTTTCGGGGTGGACGCGCAGAATAATTTATGACTAGAGAGCTAAACGCTTTTAGCATACAATCAAGAAGAATTTATTTTACGTATAAAAGTTTATCAATTATTCTTTAAAAAATTGTCGTGCTATTTCGTTGCTAAGGTTGTCGAAAGAAATACAAATCACAGTGCATAACTTTTTTTTGTAGAAAAATACTTGTTCAGTCATGTATGATAAAATGCTACATTTGAAACCAAATGTAAAGTCAGCTTCTTTAATTATCCTATTTTGATTAGCTTCTCGGTAAGAAAAAAATTTGGGTTAATCTTATATGTTCGTGGCATGGATCAATAGTTACGTCAAAACAAACACATGACCAATATTAAGTTGGTCTTATTTTTGAAAATCCAGATAGGTTAAATAGTTTTTTTATCGTTTTACTGTTTTATTGCAATTCATCCTTGAGATTTTTCTATTTTTAAATGTGATCAATAAAATCACGCAGCTGCCAAAGCAGCATCATATTTCTTCTTTAATTTTTCAAACCTAGTTTTCATATCAGCAAACAAACAATTCCTCGGTCAAATAGTTCAAACTAAATAGTCACGAAGTTGGAAATAAAAATACAAAATAATTAAAAAAGAAACTTTTTTAAACCGATAAAATTATTACGACGACAAAGATTTTAGCAACAATTAAACGAAAACAGCCAACAGGAGTAAACGCCAAGAGCCAAAAGAAATACATTCTACATACCTTAAACACATAAGAGTTTTAATAAATTCAACTCTCAGCTTTCGAGGTCCAACTTTTTTGGCCAAAGTAGCCATTGCTTTAACGGTATAAAGAGAGGCAGTTCCTTTTTTATCGGTGCTGAATAAAGTGCCAATTGCGTCGCAACAAACTTTCCGAACAGACGAGTCCTTATCATTATTTGCAATAGGAATAAAAAGATTGGTTATATTTTGGTGAAAATTAAAATGCGGAGTAGATGAAAAAAGATCCGCCATGGAACGAATCGCGATCTCTCCAAGACTGTAATTGCTTTCAGCTGATATATATTTTGAATCACCTGTGATTAAAACCAATTACTTTTAGATCGAACTAATAAAGAAATAATTTCTGTTTTTTTATTTTTTTGGTTTCTAATTTTTTTTACCCCACAGAAAAATATTTGCAGCACCTTAAAGCAAATCTTTAGCCAGTTTAACTTTCAAACATAAACAAAAATCTAAACAAAGAAACAAATACTATGATATTGTTTGCAGCACCCAAAGCAATTGAAAATGGCACATCAGTTGAAAATGAATGAGATATTATTAAATAGTTACAATATTGACAAAAAGCACATATACCTGGTTTAATTCTTTTCTGAATCATACTTTCTAAACTTTTTAAATAAAGTTTATATTGCGCAAGTAAGGTTTCTTCAAAACTGTAGCGTGCTCTGACTTCTTTGCTTAACTTTACACCTTTTTCTTTTTCAGTTCTTTCTCGAATTCGATACCCTAAAAAAAGTATTTACAAATGTATACAGCATCAGTCATATTAAGATAAAGTACTTATTTTGTAGTGTAAGCTATTTTGATGTTTTTTTAGCTATTTTCTGTGAACAAAGAGTGGCTAAACTAAATTTTAAAAGTAGACCTATGCATCTATAAAAATGCAAATAAATAATCTTTCTTGCACTTAAAAATTTATTAAATTATCTTTTTACAAGTTATTTTAAGTAAACATTGCTTTGATTCAAGCATAAAATTAAACAAAAATAATAAGTATTTGTATTTTCTGATTGATTTAATTTACCAAAGGTTACAGTCTCAATAGTCTTTATTTATTATTGAAAAGTCTTTCTATCAACATTTATTCACTTTAAAAGATTTCAAATGAACAGACAACACAAAATTTTTTTAAGCAAATAATAGATTGTGCAGTTCAAAATGTTTTATAAGACAGAAAATAATGGTTTTATTTTTCTTTGATTTTCTGTTCCATTTTATGGCAAAATTTGGAGGCATTATTTTTTTAATTTTGTTTTCAATAAATTCCATTTATTATAATTTTTTTACAAATTACATATTGTTTAAAGAAAAGTATTCAGAATATATACACAAAGCAAAAATATTAAAATCATCAATTTGTTTGTCTCTTTTGTTGATTTCTCTTTTTTTCCTTTTAAAGTTGCTATCAATATAATCCTAAAAAATAGGGTCTTACTTACTGTTTGCCAGTTACAAACCTTGCAAACTTTGGGGACTCCTTAAAATTAAAAAACTAACTAAACCTGGCAAATAATAAACAAGAACCAAAAAATATTCTAATTTTTACCTAAAATATAAGTCTTTAATTTAAATTAAAAAAAACAAAACAATAAGGTGCTTTAGACTTATATGATTTATTCATTAAATATTATCATTGTCGTTAAATACTATTATTTAAAACTTAAGAAAATAATTAACCAATACAAGAGTTAAATCAAAAATATATTAATCTATCCATAAATAACCATAACTAAACCCAGAATTGATTCAGATTAAAGTAGATTAAAGTAATATAACTGAGATAGTTTAGTTTATTAACCAACCTGGAATAATATCAACAAACAAATAACTTAATGAGGCAGTCACTAGCTTTCTAATAGTAACTAATGATTCTGGGGAGTCTTTACTTTCATACATATGTCTTAGTTTCCCAAGTAATCTGATATTTGTTTCAGGATTAGCAAGAATATCAGATACTATATTTGCAATAGAAGATTTTTTTTCATTAATATTTATTTTTCTATTTTCAAGCAGTTCCTTTGTTGATTGAAAATGACATTCTTCTTCTTGCTTAGAATCTAAAGTATTCTTGGGTTTTTCTATCTCTTCAATGGCAGGTACATCTTCTTCATAATACTGCTGTATAATTTTTCCAGAATGAGCTTTAATAGGAAGAAGATGAACTTTCTGTTTGGTTTCTTTCGCATTTTTTAATAATCTTGCTTGTTTTTCAAATTTTAGTTCTTCATTATCAGCATTTTTTTGCTTGCGCTTTCTCTTTTGTGTCATAATTAAACAACAATTGCAATTAGAACTAATTTACAGTTAGTTAAGTTAGCTATTGAAAACAAAACAGCTTTTGTAACTAGTAAGTCCTGTTCATTGTTTGCTGTAACTGACCTTGAAGGCTTTGGGGATTACCCCAAAATTTTTAAACACTGAAATCAGAACCGTGAACAAGATCATAGCTACTTAAGCACTTTTTAATAATGACTTAAATTTCGAAAACGTATTTTAAAATTAAACTAAATGTTTACATAAACACAAAGCTGAAAAAGTCCAAACAACGTATTTTATCAGCGCAAGTGCTGTGTCACAAATAGAAATAGTTCTTAAAAATTTCTTAATTAAATGCAGATGGTGAAGTCCAAGAATTGGAGGTTATGATGACTTCATTGCCATTGATTTTAAAGTAGACCTTATGCAAAAATATTTACCTTCAATAAATTTTTGTTTAGTGTTTATAAAAAAGTTTTAAAGTTTTTTCTGACATTGAAACAAGCACTAACCTTAATAAAATTTACTCAAGCTTTTTTGTAAATGTAATGACAAGTTATGAGGTTGTTTTACAATAATAGTGTATATTGATTGCTTAACATACTTTTTTTTCCAAATTTGGTCACAAATTCTTAACTACCAGTATTACAAAATAATTTCTTTATTCACTTTTGATAAAAAAATTAGCCAGTTGTTTGACAATTTAAAGGTTTAATGATCCTACTATTGTGCAGTCAATGTTTTTATTAAAAATGTTCAAATGTTTTTTTTTCTTATGAGGACATTAAAACACACTGGCATATATTGTTCAGGGTTTATACTATGGCATATATTATTCTATCTTTGAGCAAAATTGATTACTTGACTGTGTTTTGTGTAGTAGGTGCACTGATTAGAATTGACCTAATTGAGCTGTATTTAAATATAAAAAGTATTTTGAAAAAAATGTTGTTTTGATAAGATCCCAGAAATGCAATTGCTATACAATCAGCATATTACATGTGATCAGCAAAGATGTTTGATAGTTTCTTACCTACTTTAAAATTTGCTTGCCTGGAATGATCAATAAATTGTTTGCTAAAGGTTGAATTATACAGCAACATAAATCATTCAACAGTGATGCAATATAGGTTGTTCAATTTGGGAAACTTTGATAAAAACACTTCTGGGCTTGTAACCAAACACAGTTCAGAAAAAGTAGATTAAGTCCCAATTCTAATAATAAATTTGAATGAATCGAATGATGGATTTATATAATATGAATTAAATATTGGTGGGGAAAAGCTAATTACTTAGGGGGAGGGTCATGAAAAAGCCAAGTTGCTTGATTTAATAAAAGCCAAAAAAATCTAAAAATTATAACAAAACCAATCTGGATGTGCCAAAAATACATTTGTAGGAAACCTCATAAAATAAATTAAACAAAAATAAGCTTCACCCAAATAAGAAATTCAAATTAATGCAAACAGACTAACATTTAAACAGAGATTTGCAATATACAAATTATACAGTGGTCTATTCATTACACCATAGGTGGTAAATAATTTGTCAAACCAAATTGAAATTAATTAAACACAAAGCAAAAACTTATGTGGCATAATGTTAAATAGACCATTGTGATTCTAGCAGAATAACTCTCATATCTTACAGAAAAAAGAAAAAAAGCGAAAAAACCTTACGCAAATGACGCAAACCTTCATTCATTTCTATGCTACAAAAGAGAGCAACAATCTTCCACTATTCAGGATTAATTTAAAATATGTTCCCTATCGATTCGAATGACAAATTTGATATCACATTGATCATAATTTAACGTAGATTTCAGATATAAATTCAAGTTCCGGCGACACCATATTAGTTTTCGAACAAAATGCACTTGAATGGCCTCCGCTTTACGAGATAATAATTAGCATCAACAGCATTTTGAGTTAAAGTGATTTCGATTTACGCTATTTGAAAGTTCATTTTGACCATGTTTCCTATCGATTCGAATGACAAATTTGACATCACATTGATCAGAATTTAACGTAGATATCAGATATAAAATCAAGTTCCGGCGACACTATATTAGTTTCCTAACAGAATACAGTTGAATGACCCCCGCTTTACGAGATAATAATTAGCGTCGACAGCATTTTAAGTTAAAGTGATTTCGATTCACGCTATTTGAAAGTTCATTTTGACCATGTTCCCTATCGATTCGAATGACAAATTTGATATCACATTGATCAGAATTTCACGTAGACATCAGATATAAAATCAAGTTCCAGCGACACTATATTCACTTTTCAACAAAATGTACTTGAATGACCCCCGCTTTACAAGATAACAATTAGCGTCGACAGCATTTTGAGTTAAAGTGATTTCGAGTTACGCTAATTCAAGGTTTATTTTGACCATGTTCCCTATCGATTCGAATGACAAATTCAATATCACATTGATTAGAATTTCACGTAGATTTCAGATATAAATTCAAGTTCCGGCGACACTATATTCACTTTTCAACAAAATGCACTTGAATGACCCCCGCTTTACGAGATAATAATTAGCATCGACAGCATTTTGAGTTAAAGTGATTTCGATTTACGCTAATTCAAAGTTTATTTTGACCATGTTCCCTATCGATTCGAATGACAAATTCAACATCACATTGATCAGAATTTCACGTAGATTTCAGATATAAATTCAAGTTCCGGCGACACCATATTAGTTTCCTAACAGAATACAGTTGAATGACCCCCGCTTTACGAGATAATAATTAGCATCGACAGCATTTTGAGTTAAAGTGATTTCGATTTACGCTAATTCAAGGTTTATTTTGACCATGTTCCCTATCGATTCGAATGACAAATTCAACATCACATTGATCAGAGTTTCACGAAGATTTCAGATATAAAATCAAGTTCCGGCGACACTATATTAGTTTCCTAACAGAATACAGTTGAATGACCCCCGCTTTACGAGATAACAATTAGCATCGACAGCATTTTGAGTTAAAGTGATTGCGATTTACGCTATTTGAAGGTTTATTTTGACCATGTTCCCTATCGATTCGAATGACAAATTCAATATCACATTGATCAGAATTTCACGTAGATATCAGATATAAAATCAAGTTCCGGCGACACTATATTAACTTCCTAACAGAATACAGTTGAATGACCCCCGCTTTACGAGATAACAATTAGCATCGACAGCATTTTGAGTTAAAGTGATTTCGATTTACGCTAATTCAAGGTTTATTTTGACCATGTTCCCTATCGACTCGAATGACAAATTCAATATCACATTGATTAGAATTTCACGTAGATATTAGATATAAAATCAAGTTCCGGCGACACCATATTAACTTCCTAACAGAATACAGTTGAATGACCCCCGCTTTACGAGATAATAATTAGCGTCGACAGCATTTTGAGTTAAAGTGATTTCGATTTGCGCTATTTGAAGGTTTAATTTGACCATGTTCCCTATCGATTCGAATGACAAATTCAATATCACATTGATTAGAATTTCATGTAGATATCAGATATAAATTCAAGTTCCGGCGACACCATATTAGTTTTTGAACAAAATGCACTTGAATGACCCCCGCTTTACGAGATAATAATTAGCGTCGACAACATTTTGAGTTAAAGTGATTTCGATTTACGCTAATTCAAGGTTTATTTTGACCATGTTCCCTATTGATTCGAATGACAAATTCAATATCACATTGATCAGAATTTCACATAGACATCAGATATAAAATCAAGTTCCGGCGACATCATATTAGTTTCCTAACAAAATGCACTTGAATGACCCCCGCTTTACGAGATAACAATTAGCATCGACAGCATTTTGAGTTAAAGTGATTTCGATTTACGCTAATTCAAGGTTTATTTTGACCATGTTTCCTATTGATTCGAATGACAAATTTGATATCACATTAATCAGAGTTTCACGTAGATTTTAGATATAAATTCAAGTTCCGGCGACACTATATTAACTTCCTAACAGAATACAGTTGAATGACCCCCGCTTTACGAGATAACAATTAGCATCGACAACATTTTAAGTTAAAGTGATTTCGATTTACGCTATTCGAAGGTTTATTTTGACCATGTTCCCTATCGATTCGAATGACAAATTCAATATCACATTGATTAGAATTTCACGTAGATATCAGATATAAAATCAAGTTCCGGCGACACTATATTAACTTCCTAACAGAATACAGTTGAATGACCCCCGCTTTACGAGATAATAATTAGCATCGACAGCATTTTAAGTTAAAGTGATTTCGATTTACGCTAATTCAAGGTTTATTTTGACCATGTTCCCTATTGATTCGAATGACAAATTCAATATCACATTGATTAGAATTTCACGAAGATTTCAGATATAAATTCAAGTTCCGGCGACACCATATTAGTTTTTGAACAAAATGCACTTGAATGACCCCCGCTTTACGAGATAATAATTAGCATCGACAACATTTTGAGTTAAAGTGATTTCGATTTACGCTAATTCAAGGTTTATTTTGACCATGTTCCCTATTGATTCGAATGACAAATTCAACATCACATTGATCAGAATTTCACATAGACATCAGATATAAAATCAAGTTCCGGCGACACTATATTCACTTTTCAACAAAATGCACTTGAATGACCCCCGCTTTACGAGATAATAATTAGCATCGACAGCATTTTGAGTTAAAGTGATTTCGATTTACGCTAATTCAAGGTTTATTTTGACCATGTTCCCTATCGATTCGAATGACAAATTCAATATCACATTGATCAGAATTTCACGAAGATTTCAGATATAAAATCAAGTTCCGGCGACACTATATTAGTTTCCTAACAGAATACAGTTGAATGACCCCCGCTTTACGAGATAATAATTAGCATCGACAGCATTTTGAGTTAAAGTGATTTCGAGTTACGCTAATTCAAGGTTTATTTTGACCATGTTCCCTATCGATTCGAATGACCAATTCAACATCACATTGATCAGAATTTCACGAAGATTTCAGATATAAATTCAAGTTCCGGCGACACCATATTAGTTTCCTAACAGAATACAGTTGAATGACCCCCGCTTTACGAGATAATAATTAGCATCGACAGCATTTTGAGTTAAAGTGATTTCGATTTACGCTAATTCAAGGTTTAATTTGACCATGTTCCCTATTGATTCGAATGACAAATTCAATATCACATTGATCAGAATTTCACGTAGATTTTAGATATAAAATCAAGTTCCGGCGACACCATATTAGTTTCCTAACAGAATACAGTTGAATGACCCCCGCTTTATGAGATAATAATTAGCATCGACAGCATTTTGAGTTAAAGTGATTTCGATTTACGCTAATTCAAGGTTTATTTTGACCATGTTCCATATTGATTCGAATGACAAATTTGATATCACATTGATCAGAGTTTCACGTAGATATCAGATATAAAATCAAGTTCCGGCGACACCATATTAACTTCCTAACAGAATACAGTTAAATGACCCCCGCTTTACGAGATAACAATTAGCATCGACAACATTTTGAGTTAAAGTGATTTCGATTTACGCTATTTGAAGGTTTAATTTGACCATGTTCCCTATCGATTCGAATGACAAATTTGATATCACATTGATTAGAATTTCACATAGATATCAGATATAAAATCAAGTTTCGGCGACACTATATTAGTTTTTGAACAAAATGCACTTGAATGACCCCCGCTTTACGAGATAATAATTAGCATCGACAACATTTTGAGTTAAAGTGATTTCGATTTACGCTAATTCAAGGTTTATTTTGACCATGTTCCATATCGATTCGAATGACAAATTCAATATCACATTGATCAGAATTTTACGTAGATTTTAGATATAAAATCAAGTTCCGGCGACACCATATTAGTTTCCTAACAGAATACAGTTGAATGACCCCCGCTTTACGAGATAATAATTAGCATCGACAACATTTTAAGTTAAAGTGATTTCGATTTACGCTATTTGAAGGTTTAATTTGACCATGTTCCTTATTGATTCGAATGACAAATTCAATATCACATTGATCAGAATTTCACGTAGATATCAGATATAAAATCAAGTTCCGGCGACACTATATTAGTTTTTGAACAAAATGCACTTGAATGACCCCCGCTTTACGAGATAACAATTAGCGTCTATTACATTTTGAGTTAAAGTGATTTCGATTTACGCTATTTGAAGGTTTATTTTGACCATGTTCCATATTGATTCGAATGACAAATTCAATATCACATTGATCAGAATTTCACGAAGATTTCAGATATAAATTCAAGTTCCGGCGACACCATATTAGTTTTTGAACAAAATGCACTTGAATGACCCCCGCTTTACGAAATAATAATTAGCATCGACAGCATTTTGAGTTAAAGTGATTTCGATTTACGCTAATTCAAGGTTTAATTTGACCATGTTCCCTATTGATTCGAATGACAAATTTGATATCATATTGATCAGAATTTCACGTAGATATCAGATATGAAATCAAGTTCCGGCGACACTATATTAGTTTCCTAACAGAATACAGTTGAATGACCCCCGCTTTACGAGATAACAATTAGCGTCGACAGCATTTTGAGTTAAAGTGATTGCGATTTACGCTATTTGAAGGTTTATTTTGACCATGTTCCCTATCGATTCGAATGACAAATTTGATATCACATTGATCAGAATTTCACGTAGATATCAGATATAAATTCAAGTTCCGGCGACACCATATTAACTTCCTAACAGAATACAGTTAAATGACCCCCGCTTTACGAGATAACAATTAGCATCGACAACATTTTAAGTTAAAGTGATTTCGATTTGCGCTATTTGAAGGTTTAATTTGACCATGTTCCCTATTGATTCGAATGACAAATTTGATATCACATTGATCAGAATTTCACATAGATATCAGATATAAAATCAAGTTTCGGCGACACTATATTAGTTTTTGAACAAAATGCACTTGAATGACCCCCGCTTTACGAGATAATAATTAGCATCGACAGCATTTTGAGTTAAAGTGATTTCGATTTACGCTAATTCAAGGTTTATTTTGACCATGTTCCTTATTGATTCGAATGACAAATTCAATATCACATTGATCAGAATTTCACGTAGATATCAGATATAAAATCAGATTCCGGCGACACCATATTAGTTTCCTAACAGAATACAGTTAAATGACCCCCGCTTTACGAGATAACAATTAGCATCGACAACATTTTAAGTTAAAGTGATTTCGATTTACGCTATTTGAAGGTTTATTTTGACCATGTTCCCTATTGATTCGAATGACAAATTTGATATCACATTGATTAGAATTTCACGTCAATATCAGATATAAAATCAAGTTTCGGCGACACTATATTAGTTTTTGAACAAAATGCACTTGAATGACCCCCGCTTTACGAGATAAAAATTAGCATCGACAACATTTTGAGTTAAAGTGATTTCGATTTACGCTAATTCAAGGTTTATTTTGACCATGTTCCCTATTGATTCGAATGACAAATTTGATATCACATAGATCAGAATTTTACGTAGATATCAGATATAAAATCAAGTTCCGGCGACACTATATTAGTTTCCTAACAGAATACAGTTGAATGACCCCCGCTTTACGAGATAATAATTAGCATCGACAACATTTTGAGTTAAAGTGATTTCGATTTACGCTATTTGAAGGTTTATTTTGACCATGTTCCCTATTGATTCGAATGACAAATTCAACACCACATTGATCAGAATTTCACGTAGATATCAGATATAAAATCAAGTTCCGGCGACACTATATTAGTTTTTGAACAAAATGCACTTGAATGACTCCCGCTTTACGAGATAACAATTAGCGTCTATTACATTTTGAGTTAAAGTGATTTCGATTTACGCTAATTCAAGGTTTATTTTGACCATGTTCCCTATCGATTCGAATGACAAATTCAATATCACATTGATCAGAATTTCACAAAGATTTCAGATATAAATTCAAGTTCCGGCGACACTATATTAGTTTTTGAACAAAATGCACTTGAATGACCCCCGCTTTACGAGATAATAATTAGCATCGACAACATTTTGAGTTAAAGTGATTTCGATTTACGCTATTTGAAGGTTTAATTTGACCATGTTCCCTATTGATTCGAATGACAAATTTGATATCATATTGATCAGAATTTCACGTAGATATCAGATATAAAATCAAGTTCCGGCGACACTATATTAGTTTCCTAACAGAATACAGTTGAATGACCCCCGCTTTACGAGATAACAATTAGCATCACCAGCATTTTGAGTTAAAGTGATTTCGATTTACGCTATTTGAAGGTTTAATTTGACCATGTTCCCTATCGATTCAAATGACAAATTTGATATCACATTGATCAGAATTTCACATAGATATCAGATATAAATTCAAGTTCCGGCGACACCATATTAACTTCCTAACAGAATATAGTTGAATGACCCCCGCTTTACGAGATAATAATTAGCATCGACAACATTTTAAGTTAAAGTGATTTCGATTTACGCTAATTCAAGGTTTATTTTGACCATGTTTCCTATCGATTCGAATGACAAATTTGATATCACATTGATCAGAATTTCACGTAGATATCAGATATAAAATCAAGTTCCGGCGACACTATATTAGTTTTTGAACAAAATGCACTTGAATGACCCCCGCTTTACGAGATAACAATTAGCATCGACAACATTTTGAGTTAAAGTGATTTCGATTTACGCTAATTCAAGGTTTATTTTGACCATGTTCCCTATCGATTCGAATGACAAATTCAATATCACATTGATCAGAATTTCACGTAGATATCAGATATAAAATCAAGTTCCGGCGACACCATATTAGTTTCCTAACAGAATACAGTTGAATGATCCCCGCTTTACGAGATAATAATTAGCATCACTAGCATTTTGAGTTAAAGTGATTTCGATTTACGCTAATTCAAGGTTTATTTTGACCATGTTCCCTATCGATTCGAATGACAAATTTGATATCACATTGATTAGAATTTCACATAGATATCAGATATAAAATCAAGTTCCGGCGACACTATATTAGTTTCCTAACAGAATACAGTTGAATGACCCCCGCTTTACGAGATAACAATTAGCATCGACAACATTTTGAGTTAAAGTGATTGCGATTTACGCTATTTGAAGGTTTAATTTGACCATGTTCCCTATCGATTCAAATGACAAATTTGATATCACATTGATCAGAATTTCACATAGATATCAGATATAAATTCAAGTTCCGGCGACACCATATTAACTTCCTAACAGAATATAGTTGAATGACCCCCGCTTTACGAGATAATAATTAGCATCGACAACATTTTAAGTTAAAGTGATTTCGATTTACGCTAATTCAAGGTTTATTTTGACCATGTTTCCTATCGATTCGAATGACAAATTTGATATCACATTGATCAGAATTTCACGTAGATATCAGATATAAAATCAAGTTCCGGCGACACTATATTAGTTTTTGAACAAAATGCACTTGAATGACCCCCGCTTTACGAGATAACAATTAGCATCGACAACATTTTCAGTTAAAGTGATTTCGATTTACGCTAATTCAAGGTTTATTTTGACCATGTTCCCTATCGATTCGAATGACAAATTCAATATCACATTGATCAGAGTTTCACGTAGATATCAGATATAAAATCAAGTTCCGGCGACACCATATTAGTTTCCTAACAGAATACAGTTGAATGATCCCCGCTTTACGAGATAATAATTAGCATCACTAGCATTTTGAGTTAAAGTGATTTCGATTTACGCTAATTCAAGGTTTATTTTGACCATGTTCCCTATCGATTCGAATGACAAATTCAATATCACATTGATTAGAATTTCACATAGATATCAGATATAAAATCAAGTTCCGGCGACACTATATTAGTTTCCTAACAGAATACAGTTGAATGACCCCCGCTTTACGAGATAACAATTAGCATCGACAACATTTTGAGTTAAAGTGATTGCGATTTACGCTATTTGAAGGTTTAATTTGACCATGTTCCCTATCGATTCGAATGACAAATTTGATATCACATTGATCAGAATTTCACATAGATATCAGATATAAATTCAAGTTCCGGCGACACCATATTAACTTCCTAACAGAATATAGTTAAATGACCCCCGCTTTACGAGATAACAATTAGCATCGACAACATTTTGAGTTAAAGTGATTTCGATTTACGCTAATTCAAGGTTTATTTTGACCATGTTCCCTATCGATTCGAATGACAAATTTGATATCACATTGATCAGAATTTTACGTAGATATCAGATATAAAATCAAGTTCCGGCGACACCATATTAACTTCCTAACAGAATACAGTTAATTAACCCACGCTTTACGAGATAACAATTAGCATCGACAACATTTTAAGTTAAAGTGATTTCGATTTACGCTAATTCAAGGTTTATTTTGACCATGTTCCCTATCGATTCGAATGACAAATTCAATATCACATTGATCAGAATTTCACATAGACGTCAGATATAAATTCAAGTTCCGGCGACACTATATTAGTTTTTGAACAAAATGCACTTGAATGACCCCCGCTTTACGAGATAACAATTAGCATCGACAGCATTTTGAGTTAAAGTGATTTCGATTTACGCTAATTCAAGGTTTATTTTGACCATGTTCCCTATTGATTCGAATGACAAATTTGATATCACATTGATCAGAATTTCACGTAGATATCAGATATAAAATCAAGTTCCGGCGACACTATATTCACTTTTCAACAAAATGCACTTGAATGACCCCCGCTTTACGAGATAACAATTAGCGTCTATTACATTTTGAGTTAAAGTGATTTCGATTTACGCTATTTGAAGGTTTATTTTGACCATGTTCCCTATCGATTCGAATGACAAATTCAATATCACATTGATCAGAATTTCACGTAGATATCAGATATAAAATCAAGTTCCGGCGACACTATATTAGTTTTTGAACAAAATGCACTTGAATGACCCCCGCTTTACGAGATAACAATTAGCATCGACAACATTTTGAGTTAAAGTGATTTCGATTTACGCTAATTCAAGGTTTATTTTGACCATGTTCCCTATTGATTCGAATGACAAATTTGATATCACATTGATCAGAATTTTACGTAGATTTCAGATATAAAATCAAGTTCCGGCGACACCATATTAGTTTCCTAACAGAATACAGTTGAATGACCCCCGCTTTACGAGATAATAATTAGCATCACCAGCATTTTGAGTTAAAGTGATTTCGAGTTACGCTAATTCAAGGTTTATTTTGACCATGTTCCCTATCGATTCGAATGACAAATTCAATATCACATTGATCAGAATTTCACGTAGATATCAGATATAAATTCAAGTTCCGGCGACACTATATTAACTTCCTAACAGAATACAGTTAAATGACCCCCGCTTTACGAGATAATAATTAGCGTCTATTACATTTTGAGTTAAAGTGATTTCGATTCACGCTATTCGAAGGTTTATTTTGACCATGTTCCCTATCGATTCGAATGACAAATTCAATATCACATTGATCAGAATTTCACGTAGATATCAGATATAAAATCAAGTTCCGGCGACACTATATTAGTTTTTGAACAAAATGCACTTGAATGACCCCCGCTTTACGAGATAACAATTAGCATCGACAACATTTTGAGTTAAAGTGATTTCGATTTACGCTAATTCAAGGTTTATTTTGACCATGTTCCCTATTGATTCGAATGACAAATTTGATATCACATTGATCAGAATTTTACGTAGATTTCAGATATAAAATCAAGTTCCGGCGACACCATATTAGTTTCCTAACAGAATACAGTTGAATGACCCCCGCTTTACGAGATAATAATTAGCATCACCAGCATTTTGAGTTAAAGTGATTTCGAGTTACGCTAATTCAAGGTTTATTTTGACCATGTTCCCTATCGATTCGAATGACAAATTCAATATCACATTGATCAGAATTTCACGTAGATATCAGATATAAATTCAAGTTCCGGCGACACTATATTAACTTCCTAACAGAATACAGTTAAATGACCCCCGCTTTACGAGATAATAATTAGCGTCTATTACATTTTGAGTTAAAGTGATTTCGATTCACGCTATTCGAAGGTTTATTTTGACCATGTTCCCTATCGATTCGAATGACAAATTCAATATCACATTGATCAGAATTTCACGTAGATATCAGATATAAAATCAAGTTCCGGCGACACTATATTAGTTTTTGAACAAAATGCACTTGAATGACCCCCGCTTTACGAGATAATAATTAGCATCGACAGCATTTTGAGTTAAAGTGATTTCGATTTACGCTATTTGAAGGTTTATTTTGACCATGTTCCCTATCGATTCGAATGACAAATTCAACATCACATTGATCAGAATTTCACGTAGATATCAGATATAAAATCAAGTTCCGGCGACACTATATTAGTTTCCTAACAGAATACAGTTAAATGACCCCCGCTTTACGAGATAATAATTAGCATCGACAACATTTTGAGTTAAAGTGATTTCGATTTACGCTATTTGAAGGTTTAATTTGACCATGTTCCTTACCTGGATACCTGAAAAGCATCCAAAAAATTGGGGGCACGTATAGCTTGTATTGCCCCCATGGGGCGGGCTTGTTATATCACTAACGTGATAAAATATTATATATATATTGATGACATCTACCACAAAATTGTACTCTCTTTGGGTAAATAATAAATGATTTTTTATCATAAGTTAGAACCGATATTTCTTGCACAATACTTCTTAGTTAGAAAAAAAAGCGTTTTTTTCACGCTTTTTTCTATCAAAAAACAAAACCTCACATAATTTAATTTGATTAACGTGCATTCTTTTAAGTTAAAGGTGATGAGCATGTGGCCTGCGAGTCGCTTTGACAAACTCAACCCACTAGGTTTCAGGTTTTCAAAAGCAAACAGTTTGTGCTTGATGTCTTTTCTATCCCCTTCAATGTTACACCCACTTCCGCAACCCCTGAGCTTCGTCTGAAACTGATAAAAGTACAGAGTGATGACAAGCTGAAAGCGATGTATCTGAATAAGCCGTTGCTTAAATTTTTGTTTGTTGTTTAGTACTGTTGTTGAACAATTTCTTTTTTCGTTTATGAAAGGTATATAATTTTGTGTTACAAAGAGGTCATTAATCCTAGAAACAAAATGAATTTGTACATTGAACTTGTAATACAAATTGTAACACTGTACAACTTTAATGAGAAAATGAATATGTAACACAAAAGTTGAGAACCACTGTGCTATTTTTATTAAGATTGTCTTATTTTGTCTCTTGCCTTATTCAATTTAACCATTGTTGCAATCTAGGTGGAGTTTTATTCTAGTTCAAATTCGAGTTCGAGTTTTGTGCTGTAAAAACTGAAAGCTCAATCACGCCTATCTACGCAATAATTAAAACTTTAAAAAATGGAAAACCTACCATAATGCGATAAATAATATAAAAAATATAACGAAACTGATTGTTATTAATAAAATAAACAAATTTATTTAATGGGTTCAAGTTAAACAGAAAACAAATATTAATTGAAAAATAAGTTGTTCTACGTCAAATTTAGCAATATACTGTAGTATTAAAAGTAAAATCCAAATGCTTTTTATTCTCTTTTCACAATTCTTCAATTAATGAAGTCAAATTGGATCATATAATTTTTGAGTTTGAGCTAAAGTTTAATTTCGATTTTGAGTTTGCAGACCTGCTTTTAACATACCCTATAAGGGGACGTTTATGCTTTTTGAATTATAAAAAAAAATTTTATAGTAGGACTAAAAATTTGCGTGGCCCGCTTACTTATCAGAAACTGGAAAAGCGGCACGTAACAATCATTTATCACCTCTCTTTTAGCAAATAAAATGATGGTTGTTTTATATTTACATGAATAGGATATGAAGTAAGTACAATTTTTATTATTAAACTTTTTCTTTTTTGCCACATTCCAATCCACCCATGAGGTTGTGACAATGGATCGTTAGGTTTTTTTAGCAGGACCTTCACCCGTAGTCCTATTTTACCTGCATGGTAAACCTTAACTTAGTTTTATAAAAAAATATTTCCTTACACGTTTTCAAGAAGTGATCGTAACCAGGAAAGAATCCAGTTTGATATTACAATTTTTTATATTTCAAATTTGTAATCCAGTACAGCCGGTTTTATAACGTTACTTTATTAATAGTACAAATGGAAAGAAATTTTAAAAAAATATTTACCCTCTAACTAAAAAAAAGTACAGATAAGTCAATTGTTGGGTGTATGTTCTCGAAAACAATAATTGCAAAAATCTCTCAGGTAAACTGAGTATGAAATTTCAGTCTTTGTACTGAACTCTCAAATCAGTGTAGGCTATTATTAGCTGATTTGTCCTTCAGATCATTTGCGAAAAAGCAGTCGTACTTTTAACACATTTTAGTAAACGTTATTTTTATTGGACAAAATAAATTGTAATTACTTTATTTACAATTATGTAATTTTGCAAACGTGGAAAAGCGTGAAAAAGCAAATTTTAACACACTACACTATATTTTTATCATCATATAAAGTTTTTTGTATAATCATAAACTTTATTGTTTTTAAAGTGTGATTTGTAAGTAAAAGAAATAAACATTTCAGTAAACGTTTTCTTGGCATTTGCAAACAAACAATTTGGGATCATTCTTTGACCTTTTGTGGTTTTGCTTTTAAAAATTCACTGTACCTAATGTGTCCTACATCGCTGAGTTTAAGCTATACAATACATTTTTTTATTTATAGACTCAAGATATTAAAAAAATATATCAAGGTTGAGATATATGTTCATATCTACGACAACAAGTCGACATTTGATAGGAAGTTGCATCCAAAAGTTTTTTTCACTCTTTGTCTGTCACAAAAAAGCTTGTACTTCAAAAGAGGGAGCAAAACACTTCTTTTGCAATTCAATTTCTATAGGCTTTAAATATTCAATTTAAAGTACCCGTTTTTATTTGAGAGGGCAAAAGCAACAAAAAAATTTTTCTCTTAATTAGACATATTTTTGTAAAAAGTATGAAAATTTTTTGTCCTTAATTTTAACGAAATTGAAGCACTTTCATAATCCATGTCATGCTGCACCATTATATAGTATATCATTATTTCTATATCTAATACCTGACGCAAATACTCATTGCAAGATTCTGATTAGAAATAGATTCAACATCATTTTCATAAATATTGTTTTGTAAAGCATTCCATGTTTGAGTATTATCATGTTCTCCGATAAAACGAATACGTCTTTTTGCAAATTGTGATGAATAGTAACCAGTTTGTCTCCGTTTTCTTTTTTTAAATTTGGAGGCTAAAACTGTGTTACACTTCAATCTATTCGGTTTACGAGATTTATTACTTGACAAACAGCTGCGAAGAGCGTGATCCGAAAAAAGCTTTTGTGTGATTTTTAACTCTGAATAGTATTGCTCAACAAAAGTGTCTAATCGTCCGATTCTGTTTCCTTTCAAATAAACATTTTTTAAACTGCTGAACTGCTGAAAATATTAAGCACGAGGAATAAATAGAAAATAATGAAATGAAAGATTTACAAAATTTCTAACTAAAAGGTTTTTCACCAACTGCTTAAAAAACTCAAATAAACGTTCAAGTGATAGATTTCTGTTTCAAAATTGCCTGAAGTAAATGCAAAAATTATTTCATTCATTTACTTTTTTATTTATCTTTTTAACATAATACCTGGGGTTTCACGATGTTCCTGCCATTGCTATCACTAAGTAAAAGAACTTTTGGCTTTGAATCTTCATTATTTTTGTCCATTAAGTGTGCCACAGTTTTGCCGCAAACACCTTTGTTATACCTCAGTGCAGGAGTCCTCCAGCCCATCTTAACTCTTCCCGTAAATATTGCAAAATACTTATGTCCTTCAATAAAGTATAAGAACCTGAAAATAATTTTCTCTCACTAAAAATTTGAAAAACCTTCTCAAACCATTGTAAGCATCAATAAAAACAGTTTTCCCAATACAATCAGAAATATTGTTTTCTAACATGCTTAAGATTTTCTGAAAAGTTCAATGCTATATTGGTGACAATACCAAACCAAAAATCATAAACCCAATTTTATTTTAACTGAACTCTCGTTGGTCAAAAACCGACGGAAACTTTACAGAAAAAAATTTAACACTTACAAGCAACTGCTAAAAGCTTGTCATCATTAATCGTAAAAATGCACCCCCTACGTCGGACACCAGAAGCGTTTGTTTATTGATCGCTACGGGAATAAAATTGAGAATTGAAAAACATTGCAATTGGCGATAAGTGGAAAAACAAACCGAAAAGACAAACAAACCAATTGGCGATAAGTGGAAAAACAAACCGAAAAGAAAACAAACTGAAGTGATTGAAAAAACTGAAGAACTTCCAAAGCATGCCGCCCTCAAGAACAGCGAATAGAAAACCAGAAACCACTCTAATCAAAAAGACATAATAGTCAATCCTACAATCCCACTTTTAAAAAACTCAAATCAAAAAACCTAATTAAGAAAAATTGTAACTATTCACATTATAAAGTTGACAAGAACGCCAGCTAAAATATTCAGTTAAAATAAATAATATTTTATACTGTAGACCAAAATAAAACAATTATTGCCGTTCCGTTTATTACATTCAATCTTGAATTTATAAACCACATTTGTACAAACAATTCTTTATTATAATCAGTCTCAACTACTAAAACAATTTTGTTTTTTCAAACTAGAATTAATTTGAGTTAAAATCGCTTCAATTGTAATTTTGTGGCCTTTCTGTAATTTTGTGGGTTTTATAATTCCGTTCTTCCTACTTTCCTGTAAAGTGGGTGTCATTCAACTGTATTCTGTTGAAAAGTAAATATGGTGTCGCCGGAACTTGAATTTATATCTGATATCTACGTGAAATTCTGATCAATGTGATATTAAATTTGTCATTCGAATCAATAGGGAACATGGTCAAAATAAACCTTGAATTAGCGTAACTCGAAATCACTTTAACTCAAAATGCTGTCGATGCTAATTATTATCTCGTAAAGCGGGGGTCATTCAAGTGCATTTTGTTCAAAAACTAATATAGTGTCGCCGAAACTTGATTTTATATCTGATATTGACGTGAAATTCTAATCAATGTGATATCAAATTTGTCATTCGAATCAATAGGGAACATGGTCAAATTAAACCTTCAAATAGCGTAACTCGAAATCACTTTAACTTAAAATGTTGTCGATGCTAATTGTTATCTCGTAAAGCGGGGGTCATTTAACTGTATTCTGTTAGGAAGTTAATATAGTGTCGCCGGAACTTGATTTTATATCTGATATCTACGTGAAATTCTGATCAATGTGATATTGAATTTGTCATTCGAATCAATAGGGAACATGGTCAAATTAAACCTTGAATTAGCGTAAATCGAAATCACCTTAACTCAAAATGCTGTCGACGCTAATTATTATCTCGTAAAGCGGGGGTCATTCAACTGTATTCTGTTAGGAAACTAATATAGTGTCGCCGGAACTTGATTTTATATCTGATATCTACGTAAAATTCTGATCAATGTGATATTGAATTTGTCATTCGAATCAATAGGGAACATGGTCAAATTAAACCTTGAATTAGCGTAAATCGAAATCACTTTAACTCAAAATGCTGTCGATGCTAATTATTATCTCGTAAAGCGGGGGTCATTCAACTGTATTCTGTTAGGAAACTAATATAGTGTCGCCGGAACTTGATTTTATATCTGAAATCTTCGTGAAATTCTGATCAATGTGATGTTGAATTTGTCATTCGAATCGATAGGGAACATGGTCAAAATAAACCTTGAATTAGCGTAACTCGAAATCACTTTAACTCAAAATGCTGTCGATGCTAATTATTATCTCGTAAAGCGGTGGTCATTCAAGTGCATTTTGTTGAAAAGTGAATATAGTGTCGCCGGAACTTGATTTTATATCTGATGTCTATGTGAAATTCTAATCAATGTGATATCAAATTTGTCATTCGAATCAATATGGAACATGGTCAAAATAAACCTTGAATTAGCGTAAATCGAAATCACTTTAACTCAAAATGTTGTCGATGCTAATTATTATCTCGTAAAGCGGGGGTCATTCAACTGTATTCTGTTAGGAAACTAATATGGTGTCGCCGGAACTTGAATTTATATCTGATATCTACGTGAAATTCTGATCAATGTGATATTAAATTTGTCATTCGAATCGATAGGGAACATGGTCAAAATAAACCTTGAATTAGCGTAAATCGAAATCACTTTAACTCAAAATGCTGTCGACGCTAATTGTTATCTCGTAAAGCGGGGGTCATTTAACTGTATTCTGTTAGGAAACTAATATGGTGTCGCCGGAACTTGAATTTATATCTGATATCTACGTGAAATTCTGATCAATGTGATATTGAATTTGTCATTCGAATCGATAGGGAACATGGTCAAAATAAACCTTGAATTAGCGTAAATCGAAATCACTTTAACTCAAAATGTTGTCGATGCTAATTATTATCTCGTAAAGCGGGGGTCATTCAAGTGCATTTTGTTCAAAAACTAATATAGTGTCGCCGGAACTTGAATTTATATCTGATATCTACGTAAAATTCTGATCAATGTGATATTAAATTTGTTATTCGAATCGATAGGGAACATGGTCAAAATAAACCTTGAATTAGCGTAAATCGAAATCACTTTAACTTAAAATGTTGTCGATGCTAATTGTTATCTCGTAAAGCGGGGGTCATTCAACTGTATTCTGTTAGGAAGTTAATATAGTGTCGCCGGAACTTGATTTTATATCTGATATCTACGTGAAATTCTAATCAATGTGATATCAAATTTGTCATTCGATCCGATAGGGAACATGGTCAAAATAAACCTTCAAATAGCGTAACTCGAAATCACTTTAACTCAAAATGCTGTCGATGCTAATTGTTATCTCGTAAAGCGGGGGTCATTCAACTGTATTCTGTTAGGAAACTAATATAGTGTCGCCGGAACTTGATTTTATATCTGATATCTACGTGAAATTCTGATCAATGTGATATTGAATTTGTCATTCGAATCAATAGGGAACATGGTCAAATTAAACCTTGAATTAGCGTAAATCGAAATCACTTTAACTCAAAATGCTGTCGATGCTAATTATTATCTCGTAAAGCGGGGGTCATTCAACTGTATTCTGTTAGGAAACTAATATAGTGTCGCCGGAACTTGATTTTATATCTAAAATCTACGTAAAATTCTGATCAATGTGATATTGAATTTGTCATTCGAATCAATAGGGAACATGGTCAAAATAAACCTTGAATTAGCGTAAATCGAAATCACTTTAACTCAAAATGCTGTCGATGCTAATTGTTATCTCGTAAAGCGGGGGTCATTCAACTGTATTCTGTTAGGAAACTAATATAGTGTCGCCGGAACTTGATTTTATATCTGAAATCTTCGTGAAATTCTGATCAATGTGATGTTAAATTTGTCATTCGAATCGATAGGGAACATGGTCAAATTAAACCTTGAATTAGCGTAACTCGAAATCACTTTAACTCAAAATGCTGTCGATGCTAATTGTTATCTCGTAAAGCGGGGGTCATTCAAGTGCATTTTGTTGAAAAGTGAATATAGTGTCGCCGGAACTTGATTTTATATCTGATATCTATGTGAAATTCTGATCAATGTGATATCAAATTTGTCATTCGAATCAATAGGGAACATGGTCAAAATAAACCTTGAATTAGCGTAACTCGAAATCACTTTAACTCAAAATGCTGTCGATGCTAATTATTATCTCGTAAAGCGGGGGTCATTCAACTGTATTCTGTTAGGAAACTAATATGGTGTCGCCGGAACTTGATTTTATATCTGAAATCTTCGTAAAAGTCTGATCAATGTGATATTAAATTTGTCATTCGAATCGATAGGGAACATGGTCAAAATAAACCTTGAATTAGCGTAAATCGAAATCACTTTAACTTAAAATGTTGTCGATGCTAATTGTTATCTCGTAAAGCGGGGGTCATTCAAGTGCATTTTGTTGAAAAGTGAATATAGTGTCGCCGGAACTTGATTTTATATCTGATGTCTATGTGAAATTCTGATCAATGTGATATTGAATTTGTCATTCGAATCGATAGAGAACATGGTCAAAATAAACCTTGAATTAGCGTAAATCGAAATCACTTTAACTCAAAATGTTGTCGATGCTAATTGTTATCTCGTAAAGCGGGGGTCATTCAAGTGCATTTTGTTCAAAAACTAATATAGTGTCGCCGGAACTTGATTTTATATCTGAAATCTATGTGAAATTCTAATCAATGTAATATTGAATTTGTCATTCGAATCGATAGGGAACATGGTCAAAATAAACCTTGAATTAGCGTAAATCGAAATCACTTTAACTTAAAATGTTGTCGATGCTAATTATTATCTCGTAAAGCGGGGGTCATTCAACTGTATTCTGTTAGGAAGTTAATATAGTGTCGCCGGAACTTGATTTTATATCTGATATCTACGTGAAATTCTAATCAATGTGATATTGAATTTGTCATTCGAATCGATAGGGAACATGGTCAAAATAAACCTTCGAATAGCGTAAATCGAAATCACTTTAACTTAAAATGTTGTCGATGCTAATTGTTATCTCGTAAAGCGGGGGTCATTCAACTGTATTCTGTAAGGAAGTTAATATAGTGTCGCCGGAACTTGATTTTATATCTAAAATCTACGTGAAATTCTGATCAATGTGATATCAAATTTGTCATTCGAATCGATAGGGAACATGGTCAAAATAAACCTTGAATTAGCGTAAATCGAAATCACTTTAACTCAAAATGTTGTCGATGCTAATTGTTATCTCGTAAAGCGGGGGTCATTCAAGTGCATTTTGTTCAAAAACTAATATGGTGTCGCCGGAACTTGATTTTATATCTGATGTCTATGTGAAATTCTGATCAATGTGATATTGAATTTGTCATTCGAATCAATAGGGAACATGGTCAAAATAAACCTTGAATTAGCGTAAATCGAAATCACTTTAACTCAAAATGCTGTCGACGCTAATTATTATCTCGTAAAGCGGGGGTCATTCAAGTGCATTTTGTTCAAAAACTAATATAGTGTCGCCGGAACTTGATTTTATATCTGATATCTACATGAAACTCTGATCAATGTGATATTGAATTTGTCATTCGAATCAATAGGGAACATGGTCAAAATAAACCTTGAATTAGCGTAAATTGAAATCACTTTAACTCAAAATGTTGTCGATGCTAATTATTATCTCGTAAAGCGGGGGTCATTCAACTGTATTCTGTTAGGAAGTTAATATAGTGTCGCCGGAACTTGATTTTATATCTAAAATCTACGTGAAACTCTGATCAATGTGATATTGAATTTGTCATTCGAATCGATAGGGAACATGGTCAAAATAAACCTTGAATTAGCGTAAATCGAAATCACTTTAACTCAAAATGTTGTCGATGCTAATTATTATCTCGTAAAGCGGGGGTCATTCAAGTGCATTTTGTTAGGAAACTAATATAGTGTCGCCGGAACTTGATTTTATATCTGATATCTACATGAAACTCTGATCAATGTGATATTGAATTTGTCATTCGAATCGATAGGGAACATGGTCAAAATAAACCTTGAATTAGCGTAAATCGAAATCACTTTAACTCAAAATGTTGTCGATGCTAATTGTTATCTCGTAAAGCGGGGGTCATTCAACTGTATTCTGTTAGGAAGTTAATATGGTGTCGCCGGAACTTGAATTTATATCTGATATCTACGTGAAATTCTGATCAATGTGATATCAAATTTGTCATTCGAATCGATAGGGAACATGGTCAAATTAAACCTTGAATTAGCGTAAATCGAAATCACTTTAACTGAAAATGCTGTCGATGCTAATTGTTATCTCGTAAAGCGGGGGTCATTCAACTGTATTCTGTTAGGAAACTAATATAGTGTCGCCGGAACTTGATTTTATATCTGATATCTACATGAAATTCTAATCAATGTGATATTGAATTTGTCATTCGAATCGATAGGGAACATGGTCAAAATAAACCTTGAATTAGCGTAAATCGAAATCACTTTAACTCAAAATGTTGTCGATGCTAATTATTATCTCGTAAAGCGGGGGTCATTCAACTGTATTCTGTTAGGAAACTAATATGGTGTCGCCGGAACTTGAATTTATATCTGAAATCTTCGTGAAACTCTGATCAATGTGATATTGAATTTGTCATTCGAATCGATAGGGAACATGGTCAAAATAAACCTTGAATTAGCGTAAATCGAAATCACTTTAACTTAAAATGTTGTCGATGCTAATTATTATCTCGTAAAGCGGGGGTCATTCAAGTGCATTTTGTTCAAAAACTAATATGGTGTCGCCGGAACTTGATTTTATATCTGATATCTACGTTAAATTCTAATCAATGTGATATCAAATTTGTCATTCGAATCGATAGGGAACATGGTCAAATTAAACCTTCAAATAGCGTTACTTGAAATCACTTTAACTCAAAATGTAATAGACGCTAATTGTTATCTCGTAAAGCGGGGGTCATTCAAGTGCATTTTGTTGAAAAGTGAATATAGTGTCGCCGGAACTTGAATTTATATCTGAAATCTACGTGAAATTCTAATCAATGTGATATCAAATTTGTCATTCGAATCGATAGGGAACATGGTCAAAATAAACCTTGAATTAGCGTAACTCGAAATCACTTTAACTCAAAATGCTGTCGATGCTAATTGTTATCTCGTAAAGCGGGGGTCATTCAACTGTATTCTGTTAGGAAACTAATATGGTGTCGCCGGAACTTGATTTTATATCTGAAATCTTCGTGAAAGTCTGATCAATGTGATATTGAATTTGTCATTCGAATCGATATGGAACATGGTCAAATTAAACCTTGAATTAGCGTAAATCGAAATCACTTTAACTTAAAATGTTGTCGATGCTAATTATTATCTCGTAAAGCGGGGGTCATTCAAGTGCATTTTGTTGAAAAGTGAATATAGTGTCGCCGGAACTTGATTTTATATCTGATGTCTATGTGAAATTCTGATCAATGTGATATTGAATTTGTCATTCGAATCGATAGGGAACATGGTCAAAATAAACCTTGAATTAGCGTAAATCGAAATCACTTTAACTCAAAATGTTGTCGATGCTAATTATTATCTCGTAAAGCGGGGGTCATTCAAGTGCATTTTGTTCAAAAACTAATATAGTGTCGCCGGAACTTGATTTTATATCTGAAATCTATGTGAAATTCTAATCAATGTGATATTGAATTTGTCATTCGAATCGATAGGGAACATGGTCAAAATAAACCTTGAATTAGCGTAAATCGAAATCACTTTAACTTAAAATGTTGTCGATGCTAATTATTATCTCGTAAAGCGGGGGTCATTCAACTGTATTCTGTTAGGAAGTTAATATAGTGTCGCCGGAACTTGATTTTATATCTGATATCTACGTGAAACTCTAATCAATGTGATATTGAATTTGTCATTCGAATCGATAGGGAACATGGTCAAAATAAACCTTCGAAAAGCGTAAATCGAAATCACTTTAACTCAAAATGCTGTCGATGCTAATTATTATCTCGTAAAGCGGGGGTCATTTAACTGTATTCTGTTAGGAAACTAATATAGTGTCGCCGGAACTTGATTTTTTATCTAAAATCTACGTGAAACTCTGATCAATGTGATATTGAATTTGTCATTCGAATCAATAGGGAACATGGTCAAAATAAACCTTGAATTAGCGTAACTCGAAATCACTTTAACTCAAAATGTTGTCGATGCTAATTGTTATCTCGTAAAGCGGGGGTCATTCAAGTGCATTTTGTTCAAAAACTAATATGGTGTCGCCGGAACTTGATTTTATATCTGATGTCTATGTGAAATTCTGATCAATGTGATATTAAATTTGTCATTCGAATCAATAGGGAACATGGTCAAAATAAACCTTGAATTAGCGTAAATCGAAATCGCTTTAACTCAAAATGCTGTCGACGCTAATTATTATCTCGTAAAGCGGGGGTCATTCAAGTGCATTTTGTTCAAAAACTAATATAGTGTCGCCGGAACTTGATTTTATATCTGATATCTACATGAAATTCTGATCAATGTGATATTGAATTTGTCATTCGAATCGATAGGGAACATGGTCAAAATAAACCTTGAATTAGCGTAAATTGAAATCACTTTAACTCAAAATGTTGTCGATGCTAATTATTATCTCGTAAAGCGGGGGTCATTCAACTGTATTCTGTTAGGAAGTTAATATAGTGTCGCCGGAACTTGATTTTATATCTAAAATCTACGTGAAACTCTGATCAATGTGATATTGAATTTGTCATTCGAATCGATAGGGAACATGGTCAAAATAAACCTTGAATTAGCGTAAATCGAAATCACTTTAACTCAAAATGTTGTCGATGCTAATTGTTATCTCGTAAAGCGGGGGTCATTCAAGTGCATTTTGTTAGGAAACTAATATGGTGTCGCCGGAACTTGATTTTATATCTGATGTCTATGTGAAATTCTAATCAATGTGATATAAAATTTGTCATTCGAATCAATAGGGAACATGGTCAAAATAAACCTTGAATTAGCGTAAATCGAAATCACTTTAACTCAAAATGTTGTCGATGCTAATTATTATCTCGTAAAGCGGGGGTCATTCAAGTGCATTTTGTTAGGAAACTAATATAGTGTCGCCGGAACTTGATTTTATATCTGATATCTACATGAAACTCTGATCAATGTGATATTGAATTTGTCATTCGAATCGATAGGGAACATGGTCAAAATAAACCTTGAATTAGCGTAAATCGAAATCACTTTAACTCAAAATGTTGTCGATGCTAATTATTATCTCGTAAAGCGGGGGTCATTCAACTGTATTCTGTTAGGAAGTTAATATGGTGTCGCCGGAACTTGAATTTATATCTGATATCTACGTGAAACTCTGATCAATGTGATATTGAATTTGTCATTCGAATCGATAGGGAACATGGTCAAATTAAACCTTGAATTAGCGTAAATCGAAATCACTTTAACTCAAAATGCTGTCGATGCTAATTGTTATCTCGTAAAGCGGGGGTCATTCAACTGTATTCTGTTAGGAAACTAATATAGTGTCGCCGGAACTTGATTTTATATCTGATATCTACGTGAAATTCTAATCAATGTGATATTGAATTTGTCATTCGAATCAATAGGGAACATGGTCAAAATAAACCTTGAATTAGCGTAAATCGAAATCACTTTAACTCAAAATGTTGTCGATGCTAATTGTTATCTCGTAAAGCGGGGGTCATTCAACTGTATTCTGTTAGGAAACTAATATGGTGTCGCCGGAACTTGATTTTATATCTGAAATCTTCGTGAAACTCTGATCAATGTGATATTGAATTTGTCATTCGAATCGATAGGGAACATGGTCAAAATAAACCTTGAATTAGCGTAAATCGAAATCACTTTAACTGAAAATGTTGTCGATGCTAATTATTATCTCGTAAAGCGGGGGTCATTCAAGTGCATTTTGTTCAAAAACTAATATAGTGTCGCCGGAACTTGATTTTATATCTGAAATCTACGTTAAATTCTAATCAATGTGATATTGAATTTGTCATTCGAATCGATAGGGAACATGGTCAAATTAAACCTTCAAATAGCGTTACTTGAAATCACTTTAACTCAAAATGTAATAGACGCTAATTGTTATCTCGTAAAGCGGGGGTCATTCAAGTGCATTTTGTTGAAAAGTGAATATAGTGTCGCCGGAACTTGAATTTATATCTGAAATCTACGTGAAATTCTAATCAATGTGATATTGAATTTGTCATTCGAATCGATAGGGAACATGGTCAAAATAAACCTTGAATTAGCGTAACTCGAAATCACTTTAACTCAAAATGCTGTCGATGCTAATTATTATCTCGTAAAGCGGGGGTCATTCAACTGTATTCTGTTAGGAAACTAATATGGTGTCGCCGGAACTTGATTTTATATCTGAAATCTTCGTGAAAGTCTGATCAATGTGATATTAAATTTGTCATTCGAATCGATAGGGAACATGGTCAAATTAAACCTTGAATTAGCGTAAATCGAAATCACTTTAACTCAAAATGTTGTCGATGCTAATTATTATCTCGTAAAGCGGGGGTCATTCAACTGTATTCTGTTAGGAAACTAATATAGTGTCGCCGGAACTTGATTTTATATCTGATATCTACGTTAAATTCTGATCAATGTGATATCAAATTTGTCATTCGAATCGATAGGGAACATGGTCAAAATGAACTTTCAAATAGCGTAAATCGAAATCACTTTAACTCAAAATGCTGTTGATGCTAATTATTATCTCGTAAAGCGGAGGCCATTCAAGTGCATTTTGTTGAAAAGTGAATATAGTGTCGCCGGAACTTGAATTTATATCTGAAATCTACGTTAAATTCTGATCAATGTGATATCAAATTTGTTATTCGAATCGATAGGGAACATATTTTAAATTAATCCTGAATAGTGGAAGATTGTTGCTCTCTTTTGTAGCATAGAAATGAATGAAGGTTTGCGTCATTTGCGTAAGGTTTTTTCGCTTTTTTTTTTTTTTCTGTAAGATATGAGAGTTATTCTGCTAGAATCACAGTGGTGTTAAATAGTACAAAAATAATACATGCTTCGTTTCACTACTATCATTTTTTGGCAGAATTCTGCTAAAATAACGGACTAAAAATCGGAACAAAACCAAAACATAGTTTCCAAACAACAAAAAACCAAAAATTTAATTTTTTTACTTGTAAAATAAATTGCTTTTTAGCTTTAAGGACCAATTCAATCAACTTTTAAGATGCTGTAAGAAAAAAACTCATTAAAACAAACACGGCCAGCAACGAGTCCCACTCGGGGATTTCCCCGCAGAACGCTATGAATTACAATTATCTAGAGATTTTGTTGTATTTTATGAATCCTACCCTAATCAAACTGACTTCTTGCGTTGGGGACCAATCCAATCAACTTTTTAAATAATTTGTATCATCAGCTTATCAAAATAAACACGGTCGGCAACGACTCCCACTCGGGGATTTCCCAGCAGAACGCTTTGAATTACCATTTTTTATAGATTTTTGTTGTACTTTATGAATCCTACTTGAATTAAACTGATTTCTTGCGTTGGGAGCCAATTCAATCAACTTTTAAAATGATCTGAGTGATCAACTTATTAAGATAAACACGGCCGGCAACGAGTCCCACTTGGAGATTTCCCAGCAGAACGCTTTGAATTTCAATTTTTAAAAGATTTTTGAAGCTTTAGAGCAATTCCACTTTTTCCAAAAACTAGAAAGACAGAAACAATACCATTAACAATTCTACGAATTTATACTTCTGCACCAAAGGCATCATCTGCGGCATCAGCAAAAACATGCAATTGGCACATTACATCATCATCTAGCTTTGTCATACCAGATCCACCGAAATAATGCCCTGAAAGTAAAATATTTATAACGGCTTCAAGTTTGCAAACCAAGACTGCCAATCTTTTAAAACGGACTTTGAAACCTCCTCATCCCAGCAATAATTATTTATTGACAACCGCTGCAAAATTAACCGGGATTTTAAGAAAAAAACATGAGAAGATACCTAAATGATCAAAAGATTTGCCTAACTGACCAAGCATAGTCCTCCGCGTACATTTCTCAAGAGGTTCTAGAGAAGCAACAATTCGAAATGATTCAGTATCCGTGTCTCAGACACAACCTAAGGTCTTTGCAAAAGGAAGTTCTTTGGAAGTTTGACGTTTAAATCGATATCACGAATAACTAGACAGAGCTTTTCTTTGTCTATTTTCGACAACACAGCAAATGCGTCACAACTTGAGCTTCATTTTACAAGGCTAAACTTTCTACTCGATAACAATCAATGGACTATTCGACCACAGTCTCTGCAAATTTTAAATCATTTAAGCAACATCTAAGCTATAAATTAAATCGTCAATATAAATATTATCACGAACAGTATCCAGAGTAATATCAGAAGCCTTAGTGACCTTATGTTTTAGCATCTCACGTATAGCCCAACTCGGTTAATTAAAACAGTATTATTTTTCCTTGTTCAATATCATTATTTTCGAACCACAATAACCAAAACAGATCACGCTGATTTTTAAAAAGGTTGACTTGAAAGAATCATTGAGTTATGTCAGCCATAAAGGCGAACTTTTTGAGACAAAATCTGTCCAAAATATGTGAAAGTTGATTCAACATATCAGGACCAGTCGAGAAATAATCATTTATACATACTCGGCCAAACTTAGCACTACCGTCATAAACAATGCACTTTTTAACTTGACAAGTTAAAACTATGGTCAATACCAAACAGAATTGTCATACACTCCAGATTGGATTTTTGCTATATAAGCATTCTCTTGCATTTCAATAAAAAAGGCTTTAATAAATTCAAACAGATCATCATCTCCCATAGCTTTTTTTTGAAGGCTCATTAACCTTTTTTGCGCTGAAAACACATTATTAGGTAAGTCATTTGTTACCTTTGATAACGGGACAGGAACTACAAATCTACCATTGTATTCTTTATTGACTAATTCTAAACCCTTCTTATCGCTACGTGACATTTCAATTTTGCTTTATGATAAAGACATTTCTCTGAGAGCTTCTTCTAACTGACCGATTTTTTGACCTTTTGACACAATATAAGAGCGTCACAATTCAATTTTATCGGCAGCCAAAACATGAACACGTTTAGCCTTTAATAAAGCAGACATTCCATCTAATTTTGGTATCCAAGAGCAGAGAAAATCTTTTTCCGAATTCCTTTTCACTGTTCTTTTGCAAGCAGTTATTTTCAGTGGGCTGTTCCTGAACAGCTTGACAATTGCGCTGACTTTTGCAATAGGATCGCTAACTATATCAACAAAATATGCGTTGTAATCATCTGGCAAGGTAACTTGCCAGGGTTCGTGATCAATTTCATCATCAGAGCTCTCAACAATATCATACTCATGAGCTTCTGCGTCTTCATTAGTGTTCTCTATATTGTGAGCTTTCTTGTATAACTTTTTTCTTCTGTAAGTGATAGATTAAAGACGTAGCTTGCTTTGGATTGAACTTAGCTGAGCAATATTTGCATTTCATAACTAAAGCATCGCCTGACTTAACAAGAATATGTTTCCAAACTTTCGACTTCTTGCCAGTAGGGTCTTTCCAATCACTTGATTTCGATATGATGGATTGAATTTTTAATAATCTTTGAAGACAGACTAAAAATTAAAGACAAAAACTAAAAAGTTACAAGAACAGGAAAGTAGGAAAGTCATGTTGATGGCAAACACAATCAACAAGTTGCAGTTTAAAACCTCCTTCCACCATTCTGTTATCTCCTACGTTACGAAATGTATTTCTTGTAAATTATTTGCCCAACTGTCGCTATTTTCATCTTGTAAAGCATTCGCCCGGCTCTAGAATTCTATTTCTTGTAAAGAATTGGCCAATTTTTAACACGATCGAGAATGAAAGCTTAAAAGCGAGTTTATAACTTTCCTATAGATAAATTTTTATTTTTTTAAGAAAAAATAGTAATATTTAATTTAGCCCAATAATAGTTTTCAATTGTTTCTTGTAAAGTAGGCTAAGCGATAAACTTTTTTTTTCAAAAACAAATAATAACAATTTTGTTAGCATCATATTAATTTTTTATTATTTCTTGCACAGTATTCGCTTATTGATAAGTTTATATCGTTTGAAAAAAACAAATGTATTCCTTGTAAATTATTCGCATAACCGTCACTATATTTTCATTTTGTTTACTGTAAAGCATTCGCCCAGCTCTACAATTTCACTTCTTGTAAAGAGAGACAAAAAAAAAAAAAGAAGGAGAACACTGAAAGAGAACGAGAGAGGGAGAAGCTACTTTAAAACGAGAAAATTCAAAAATAAGATAAAAGAGTTTTAAACAATGAAGGCGATTCCTTTACTTGCTCCAAAAATTTAATAAAAAATCTTAATTGAAGAGCAATATCTTAGAATTTTGAATATTAGTTCTAACGGTAATCGCCAGATGGTTGCCTTAAGTTTATCACCTTGAACGTTGTCTTGCAAGTCAAAGCGTAAATAAATATGACAAATAAGTAAACGAATGAATAAAAGTTAGGGTCTCTTCGAAAAGTTACCTTATGTTGTTTATATAGTGACGTAATAATGTGCTTTGTGTAATCTGACGTTTTATTAATTTGCAAAATGTGGTCAGTTGTGTTTAGCTAGTTTAGGTTTACGAAGTGTTTTCTTATGTTTAAATGTGCTAGTTGCTTAGTTAGATTAGGATTAGGGATGTTTCGTTGCGTTAGTCATTAATCGGATTGTGTTAAGTAATGTGTATTGATTATTTTTTGCGATTCTATATGAATAAGGTTTGGTAGATTATATTTGAATAACCCAGCCATCGGAGGCACATTTTTGTGTCTCTTGATGCCGGTCCCAAGCCCGGATAAATGAGGAGGGTTGCGGCAGGAAGGGCATCCGGCGTAAAACTTTTTTGCCAAAACAGACAAATGCGTAATCATTATCAATCCATACCAAATCGGTCGAGGCCCGGGTTACCAACGACCGCCTTAGGTGTCACACAGCAGGGCACCTGTGGAAATTATGCTACTGCTAAACATAGTGAAAATAAGAGCAGAAAAGAGGAGGAAAGCGAGTGAGAAGCAGCGAGAAGCGTGGAAAGGAAGACGCTCACTCATAAGGGTGGGTACTTTAAATATTGGAACGATGACTGGAAGGGGAAGAGAGCTGGCAGATATGATGGAGCGAAGGAATGTAGACATATTGTGTCTACAGGAAACAAAATGAAAAGGTAGTAAAGCAAGGAACATTGGTGGGGGATGCAAAATATTCTACAACGGAGCTGATGGGAGAAAAAATGGGATAGAAATAGTGGTGAGGGAGGAGCTGGCTGAAAGTGTCCTGGAGGTGAAGAGGGTGTCAGACAGACTAATGGCCATGAAGCTGGAGGTAAAAGGGTCCATCCTAAATACGGTAAGCGCATATGCTCCACAGGTTAACAACAGCATGGAGGAGAAAAATGATTTTTGGGAAGACCTGGATGGGTTGATAGAAAGTATATCAAAAGAGAAGAGGATAGTCCTTGGTGCAGATCTTAATGGACATGTGAGCGAAGGAAACATAGGGGATGAGGAAATAATGGGGAGGTACGGGGCTGAAACAAGAAATAACGAAGGATCAATGGTTGTGGATTTTGGGAAAAGGATGGATTTGGCGATTGTCAATACTTATTTCAAGAAGAAAGATGAACACAGGATGACGTATAAGAGTGGAGGAAAAAGTACCCAAGTAGATTATGTGATGTGCAGAAGGAGGAACTTGAAGGAAATGTGTGATTGTAAGGTAATATTGAATGAGTGTGTCGCAAAGCAGCACTGTATGGTGGTATGCAAAATGGCTCTTATGGTGAAAAAGAAAAAAGCAGAGAAAGTAAAGCCAAAGATAAGATGGTGGAAAATGAAGGAGACAAGCTATCAAGAAGCGTTTGGACAAAAGGTAACCAGGATTTTGGGAGGCAAGGATAGATTACCTAATGAGTGGGACAAAACAGCAGAAATGCTAAGAAAAACAGCTGAAACTGTACTGGGAGTGACATTTGGGAAACAAAAAGGAGACAGGGAGACATGGTGGTGGAATGAGGAAGTTCAGGAGAGCATAAAAGAGAAAAAAAGAGGCAAAGAAAGCATGGGACAAAATAAGAAATGGAGCCTGGTCTCGGGCACAAAAGCACGGAGCCTGGAAGCATTTTCACAGTACTCCGTTTTCCATTTGTGATTTGTCCATTCAGAAACGCGGATGCCAAGTCTGGCAAGGTTGTCCAAACGATTCCGCGCACCTGGCACAAACGGGCGTCTGGATCTTAGTCTCACTTGGCGAGTATCTGAGGACCCACTTAAAAGACCATGCAAAATATGATCGGGGTCCAGAGATCCACGCTAAGCCAAGGAGAGTGTCGCTCCCATTCGGCGAAGCTCAGCTGGCTGGATGCCTGAGAGTACAGGTAGGTGGTTCGTTGGAGTGGGACGCAGGCATCCAGTAACTATGCGCAAGGCGTCATTCAAGATACTGTCAATGAGACGAGTGTGAGCACTGCGACACCAGACTGGCGCACAGTACTCAGCTGTTGAGTAGACTAGAGACAAGGTGGCTATGCGTAGTGTTTTAGCACCAGCACCCCATCCCGAACCCACGAGTCGCCTCAGCAGTGTGACGCGCGATGATAGTTTTTTGCGCAATGCCACTAAATGGTGACGAAACGTGAGCGATCTGTCCAGTTTTACCCCAAGATAAGTAGGGATTGGACAGAACGGTAAAAGTCTACCGTTGTTGTAGACCTTTAGCTCACGTTTTGCCTCTCGGTTATTTAAGTGAAAGGCTGCCATCACCGTCTTAGTGTGACTGAGCTTCAACCTCCAAGTCTGGAGATACGCTGAAAGTGTGGACATGTCTTGGCTTAAAGTCCCCTCCAAGTCCTTCCAGTTTCCAGAAGAATGCAACAATGCTAGATCATCAGCATAAGCAAACTTTCTGGAAATCATGGAAGGAAGATTGTATGTATAGATGTTAAATAGGAAGGGAGCCAAGACCGATCCCTGAGGAACGCCGTTTTTAAGACGGCGTAGCCTGCTTTGTTTGCTGTCACGGGTAGTAAGGGTGAAACTTCGATTTCGGACAAGCTCCATGATCATTTTGACCGAGTGTTTATCCCGCAGAAGCCTCAGCAGCTTGCAGGTAAGACCACGGTGCTAGACAGTGTCATAAGCAGCTGTCAGATTGATAAATATGGTGCCGGCCTTCTTTTTAGCCTTGAAAGAATCCTCGATGTTCTGGGTCAGTAGAACAACTTGATCTACGGTTGACTACTCGCGTCGAAACCTAGCCTGCTCTTTAGGGAGTAGTGGATCCATTGATGGCTCAACACGGGCGTAGATAAGCCTCTCAAGGATCTTGTAGGGGACACAGAGCAGAGATATCGGTCGATAACATTTTGGGTCCCCCACGGGCTTTACTGGTTTTGGGATCGCGACCACAAGTGCTCTTTTCCAGATCTTGGGAATAAGAGAAGTCGTTGCAAACAGGAAGAAAGGAAGTCACGTAACCAGGACTTCAAAGCAGCTCCAGCATGGAGTATAAGCTCGGGGCAGATGGAATCAGGTCCCGGAGCTTTACCTGGTTTTAAATGTTGGAGGGCAGCAGTAAATTCTCTCTGTGAAAAATTGTCAGAGATATTTACTGCGTCTGGTGTTGTGGCCCTCCAAAGGTCAGACACTTCTTTACAGACAAGTCGAGATGACTTGCAGTCAACAGCCTCGTATTTCCCATTTTTAACCAGCTGAGATGTAATAGCATTCGCTGAAACGGGACATTGTCGAGAAGAGTGTCGTGACCTACCAGTAAGATTGTTCAAAATACTCCACGCTTTTCGACTAGAGTGTGAGAAGTCAATGCTCCGAACTGCTTCGGACCATCGATCCCTTCGCTTTCTGTCAAGCTTGGCAAGCAGTGCTGTAGCAGCCAAACTTGAGTCGTCTCCTAAAGCAGACTGCAAAAAGGTTTTATAGAGGGATTCACACTCTGCATCCCAACACGGAATATAGTTATTTCGATATCAGCGTGGAATAGTCTTTTTGGCTGCTTTCTTAATGGTGTTACAGAAGTCCTGATAAGCCGCATCCACATCAAGTGAATCAGGCGGCAACAAAGTCTTTGCGAATTTATTCGTCAAAGCAATGTAGTGACTCCATTTGGCCTTGCGGAAGTTCCATCGCTTAACAGGCATGCTTGGCACTGCCATAGCAAACCTTGGTGGTGTAATAAGCGAAGGTCAATGTTGTGACCTGGGGAACTTGTCAAGGACACGTCTATCCGGTAAGCGACTGTTTGGACCTACGCTAGCAAAAGCTAGATCTGGATTGGTACCAGTGTTCCAGCGGCCGGAATAAAAACTGGCAGCGTCCTTGGCATTATATAGCAGGGCAAGACAATTAATACTTGCCCAGTCAGCCAAGCACTCACCGTCCCGACTGTTGTCATCGTAACCCCAGTCAGCATGACGACAGTTAAAATCGCCAGCGTACAGACAGGGGTGAGGATAAACTGGGAGATCCAGGGTTCGCAATCGCGTTCGCGGTGGTTTGTAGACGTTGACTATTTTATACCCATCAACGTCCACACGCAACCACTCGATCTCCGATGTCGGTGGAGATTGGTCCAAAAGCATGTATCTCAGTCGCTCGTGGGCAAACGTGGCAAGGCCATGCTTTCTGCTTAAAGAAGACCCAGCTAGTTGGTAGTTTGGAAGTACCAACTTCTCTGCATCAGTGCAGTGGGCCTCCTGCAGTAGGATGACGAGTGCCTCAGACTGAGGCACTAATAAGGACGAGTGCCTCAGACTGAGACACTAAGATGCAAATAAGAAATGAAAATACTACAAAGATATACAAAGAAAAGAAGAGTAAGGCAAAGAAGACAGTTGCGATGGCGAAGGGACGTGCGTATGACAATTTGTATGCTAGATTGGAAACAAAAGAAGATGAAAAGGAGTTGTACAGATTGGCTAGGTAGAGAGACAGAGCAGGGAAAGATGTACAGCACGTGAGGGTTATAAAGGATGAAAATGGTAATATGATGGTAAATTCGGAAGCAGTGTTAAAGAGATGGAAGGAGTACTTTGAGAAACTGATGAACGAGGAAAATAACAGAGAGCCTAGGACAGAGGAAGCAGAAGTGGTTAATGAAGAGGTAAATTGTATCAGTAAAGAAGTAAAGAACGCACTAAGAAGGATGAAAAAAGGTAAAGCAATTGGCCAGATGAGTTGCCAGTAGAAGTTTGGAAGTGCATGGGAAAGATGGGCATAGAGTTTTTGACCAGACTGTTCAACAGACTATTAATGAGTGAACGGATGCCAAAAGAATGGAGGAGTGTGCTTATCCCAATCTATAAAAACAAAGGGGACGCACAGTGCTGTGGAAACTACATAGGAATAAAGCTAATGAGCCACACAATGAAGGTATGGGAAAGAATTATTGAAGCCAGGTTAAGAGATAGCGTGCAGATCAGCAAACGGCAATATGGATTTATGCCAGGAAAGGGAACCACCGATGCCGTGTTTGCTCTAAGAATGTAGATGGAAAATTTATTTATTTATTTTTATTTTTGTCTGTATATGTATCCTCCTGACTCGCAGGAAAACGACGGAGGCGCTATACATAGAGTAAGCAATTACCCCGACCTGCTTCCGGAGATGCTAAGATATTGCTGTCCGCTAGTAGTTTAGTAGAAATATTACTGTAATTTATAACTGCTTGTCAAGACCACCAAGCAGGGGAAAGCGCCGTAAAGTGTCTTTCCCAAGAACACAACAGAATGGCACAAGTGGGTTTTGAACCGAGACCATGTTGATCATCAGTCCGGTGCTTTGACCACTCGACCACGCTGCCGACGGTACAGGGAAGGTCAAAGAGAGCTACATTGTGTATTCGTGGACCTAGAGAAGGCTTACGATAGGGTTCCACGGGAAGAGCTGTGGTACTGTATGAGAAAATCCGGAATAGTGGAAAAGTATGTACAACTAGTACAGAATATGTATGAGGGAAGCGAAACAGTGGTGAGGTGTGCAGTAGGAACTACAGAAAGTTTCAAGGTTAAGGTTGGACTGCACCAGGGATCAGCATTAAGTCCATTCCTGTTTGCAGTGATAATGGACAGGCTAACGGATGAAGTAAGGAGAGGACCACCATGGACGATGCTGTTTGCTGATAATATTATGATTTGTGAAGAGACCAGGGAAGAAGTGGAGCGGAGATTAGAATCTTGGAAGTATGCATTGGAAAGAAGAGGAATGAAAGTAAGTAGGTCAAAGACCGAATATCTGTGCATAAATGGAGGAAATGACGACGAAACAGTGAAGATGGAAGATACAAAAGTACCAAGAGTAAAGGAATTCAAGTATTTGGGATCGACGGTGCAAGAAAGTGGTGGTTGTGAGAGGGAGGTAAAGAAGAGAGTACAGGCAGGATGGAACGGATGGAGAAAAGTATCGGGAGTAATCTGCGACAGGAGGTTACCAGCTAGAGTAAAAGGAAAAGTGTACAGTTCAGTGGTAAGACCAGCAATGGTGTATGGACTTGAGACGGTGGCAGTCACAAAAAAACAAGTGGAAGAGATGGAAGTCGCAGAGATGAAAATGTTGAGGTTTGCTATGGGAGTGACAAGAAAAGACAAGATTAGAAACGAGTACATCAGGAGTACCGTTAAGGTAGAACGGTTAGGAATGAAGATGAGGGAGGGCAGGCTGAGGTGGTATGGACATGTCATAAGGAGAGACCAAGAGTATGTTAGGGTTGCCAACTTTGTGTTTAACCATTCCGGGACACCTTAACCCTTTAAAGGACATAAAATTTTTAGCAAAAATATGAAAAATTTTTTTAAATATATTTGACGTTTAGATGATAGACAACACATTTATGCATTTTTTTTTAAATATTTATTTTTATTTTTGTTTATTTTATTATGGTACATATGTGTACCATTGTCCCTCAAAGGTAATTTTAATAAAAATTTTTTTTGAAACTTTTTATGGGATTTAGCGATAGTTGCGACTAATACTAATCTACTGCAGATAAAATAACGTGCTGTAAGATAGTTGAGCTTTATTCTGCGTGATAAGCAGAAAAACAATTGCGATTATTTACGTAACAGAGATAAATTTTACATTGTAAGCACATATTATTTGTTCTATTTTGAAGTTTTTTGCTGGTACAAAGCTTGCATCTTTGCCTTTTTTCGACTTTAATCATCGTGTGTGGCCCAGCACTTTTGCAAGCTTTAAGATATTTTGGGGGCTTTGGTCCGTGCTTGATGGTACTTTGTGGTGCTTGCCGCTTGCGGTTAGTATAGTTCCCGATGAGTGACCTTGCAATGATGCGGCGATAGGTCTTTGAGTCAAGTTGTTCTTCTTTATTGCTTATCTTATTGTAAACAATTTCAGCATTGTTTATGGAAATATCCAGCAGATCATTGACAATTCGAAGATAGTATTTATATTTTGATCGATGATCAAACTGGTAGGTAACTTTTTTTTGATCCATAAGATCAACACCACCCATAAATTTATTGTATTGCTTTACTACAGCAGGGCAATCAATTTCAGCTTTTTTATCTGTTCCCTTTGATTTTCGTTGAATAGAAGTCACAGGATAAGTTGCCACATAATTTGATAACATGTTGACAGCCTTGTTATCTATCCATTTAGTGAAGAATACTCTTTCACTTTCAAAACAAAGCATTTCTCCTCTTTTCATGTTTTTTTCTTCAGGAAGCTGATTACTCTTGGGTAGTTTTTTTCTGTTGGAGCGTACCGTACCAGCACACAATATACCTTTTTCAAGAAGGTTGTATTGTAACTGTGGAGAATTAAAAAAATTGTCTATAAAAATATGACAGTTTTTGTGTGCAAGTTGCTCAGTGAGCAGCAAAACAACTCCTTCTCCTAGACCATGTTCAGTATAGCCAACTTTTTTTCCAGTGTATAGATCAAACTGAAACAGATATCCAGTGACAGCATCACAACGACACCACAATTTAAACCCCCATTGCACTGGTTTTCCTTTTACATATTGTCTAAGTATATTATGTCCTTTGAATTTAATCATATGTTCATCAATTGATTGGTACATTGTTGGTGACATGGCCTTCAAAAAACATTCATTGAAATGATGAAGTACAGGTCTCACTTTATAAGCTCTGTCATACTCTGGGTCACTTTTGGGCTTTACTGTAGAATTATCATTAAAATGAACATAAGCATGAAGCTCCTCAAATCTTTTCAACGGCATTATGTTGGCAATATACGAGACATTTAGATCTGGATCTGAAGACCAATAATCTCGAATGCATGGCAATTTGTGGTAACCCATCACAATCTGCATTCCAAAAAATGCTTTCATTTCATTCACAGTTGTGTTAAACACATGACCTTTTTGTTGACTATATAACATAGTTTGAGGTATTACAATTTTTGTTAAAAAGTCCTCAAACTTGGTTAGCACCTCAAAAACTAAATATGGAGTTATTTCTTTGCCATCAAAATTTAATAAAATATTACCAAACTGAGCAGAGTTATATTCTTTTAATTTATATTTTGCAGCAATAGATTTTTGTTTTGAAACTGAAATTTTCTTCCAATGGAAAACTGTTTCATTGTGTGTAGAATTACAACTTTCTTCAACAGAACATTCTTTTGTGTCAGCTGCAAAGTTTTCTGGAGGCTCAATTGTCACTTCAATTTGTTCAAGAGGGCTTTCTTCCAACACTTCTATATCATTTTTCAAGAATGATAAATCTTCTTGATCAAGAATAAGGGCATCCTCAGTATCACTCTCATCACAAAATAAGATTTGACTGACTTTTTCATCTGACAGTTGGAAAAAACGTTTCTGTTTATTAGACATTTAGAATGTACGTATATCTAGTTCTATAAAGCTAAAATAAATTTAATAAATTTGAAATGCAAAACTATAACATAAAATTCAATGTACAACTTAAATAAAATTACTCCAACTTAAAAAAAACAAAACTAAATAGCAAAATAAACAAAATTTGTTTGAAAAAAGTTATCCACAGAATAAGCTTGTGTGTACTAATTCTGCTACTGTATTTTTTTATAAATAGGTCTCAACTAAAAGCTTTAATAAATAAGATACTAAGAAAATAACACCTGCATTTAAAATAAACGCCTTAAAAAATATTAAATTATACTATAAAAAAACTTGAGACGACAAAATGCTAAATGCTTTTGTTTCAATATTTTACCTTTGAGGGACAATGGTACATATATGTACCATAGCAAAAATTTTATTATTTTCCTACAAATTCAAGAGTAAATTTTGTAAAAAGTTGTAAAATATCTAAAATATGAAAAACCTATCTAAACATAACAAAAAAACAGTGAAAAACAATCTGCCAAAAAAATTTCAGGGACGTTTAGTGACATCCAAATTTTCAGTTAATACTACAAACTTTTACCAACTATTTTTTTTGAAAAACGAGTTCAGAGTTTCCATTTTTTTATTTAAAATGAAAAAATAATTCTTTAAAAGGTACCAAACTAAATCTCAGCCAAAAAGTTGACTTACAAAAGTAGCTATGCCAAAATAACTTTATGGTACACATATGTACCAATGTCCCTCAAAGGGTTAATGCTTAGAATTTGAAAACTGATGCAACAAAAGCTTACGACACACAAATGACATCAAAAGCAACAGTGCGTGCTGCGCGTAATAGAGTGATAATCGAGCAGCGTTATTAACCAACTCCCAGCCTCTAAATAATTTTATCATAATCAAAGAAACGTGTGAAATAGTGAATCTTTGAAGCATAAATGCAAAAACACTTTCTAAATAGCTGCCTGCCTTAGTGCGGCCACATGATAACTTGGAAGCTACCGCAGAGTCAGGACACAGTTTTTTGAGTAGTTTATTGCCACAGTCTTGACTGGCATAGCTATGATGATGAATAACGCCATGATAAGTAGAAACCAGTTCGGCCAAAATCACAAGCTGTTCTTCGTTACTGTTTGTCTTAACAAAAAACGCAGACAATGTCGTGTTTTCTTTCTGCAAAGTTATATTCCTTTTGTGTTTTTGTGATTTAGCATGGCTAGAAACTGCGAATTTACCGTCATACTTAACAGAAAAGGACTGTCGGCAGAGAGTGCAGTTTCCAGTAAAATCATCAACTTTAGATAGCCATGACATGCCTTCTTCTTTTAACCATTCTGAACGGAAAACACAATATCGTTTGGCAAGTTTCACTTTCTTTTTTGGCGGAGTTTGTGCCAATGTGTCCTCATCATTACTTTCTGCACTAGGATCACTTAGTTCAACTAACTCGGTTTGTGAAGATGACATGGGCTTATAAATTTTATAAAAAATAATGAAGAACTTCCAGAACACCTGTAAAGCAAAAAAAAACATAAATCTTTGGTATCGTTCACTGCAACAGTGAGTTAAGGGTGATTTCCATTAGTAAATTTTTATTTAAATTTTCTGCCAAAAGTTTATGTTAAAATTCGTAGCCTAATCTTCTTTACGGAAATATAATAATCAATGAACTCTGGTTAAGACTAAGACAAATAGTTGTCAGCAAGGCGTCCTATTAGAAGGCCATATAAGCCTGAAAACTGAATGAACAATGAAAACCTGCTTATAAAAAAGCCTCACACTAACAGTGCAATATAGGCCTATAAACTAAATAGGCCAATTAACTAACTTTATACAAACTAATCAATCTAGTCATATCTTCACCTTTACTTTTAAACTGCCCTCTTTACTTGCCTTTGACGCTTACAGCTACAAAACCGTTTTAAAATGTACCTGCGTTTTTTTCAATCGATAAACGAAGTCGAATGATCGTCTCAAATTAAGGTGACTAGTGATTTATCCTCCATTTGCAATTGTTTAACTTATTTGATTGTTATGTCATCAGGACGTCACAGTTGACGAAACGTCTTGTCCACAACATTACTTTCAACTCATTCTTATTTGATTGACGCATACAGAATGATGTGAACTGCTTTTATTTAAAAAAATATTCGCGTGAATTACATCCGTTTTCAGTTTTGAACGAAGCCGACATGCTTGCGGGGCCTTTTATGTTAGAACGCTTTGGTTGTCAGTAAATTCCGGGACAGACGTGGCCCGGTCCGGGACACGGGACGCCAGACGTCAATTCCGGGACTGTCCCGGGCATTCCGGGACGGTTGGCAACCCTAGAGTATGTAGGAAGAAAGATGATGGAAATGGAGTTACCGGGAAAGAGGAAAAGAGGGAGACCAAAGAGACGATTTTTAGATGTAGTGAAGGAAGATATGAAAGAAGTCGGTGCGAAGGAGACGGATGTTGAAGACAGAAAGATGTGGAAAATGATGATATGCTGTGGGCACCCCTGACTAAAAGGAAAGGCCGAAAGGAGAAGAAGAAGAAGAAGAAGAAAATTATATTTGAATAAGATAAGAGTTTTCAGAATTAATGTTGTATGTTTTGTGGATATTGAAGACTAAACCCGGACCCTGGACACGGGACAACCTTAAGCGATTTTTGTTCGTGAAACTAACCCAAATGCCCCAGCAAGTACTGTCGCTTCTTGAGAGGTCCTTTTTCTCTTGGTTTCTTTATTTTACCCTGGTACTGAAAGGAGGATTCCGAATCAGTTTCACTAAAAAAAAAAAAAAAAAAAAAAAAAAATGGGGAAGGGTCTGGTGCAGAATCGGCCGTAATCGCCTTTTTATCTCAAGTTGGATTTTTCTCGTTTTCCGCTTCTCTTTTTGTTTCTTTATTATAATTCACTTTTTACCAACACAACAACAAACAACGGCATTTATTAAGTTATACACCTAATAAAACAGTGTCATAAAGAGTATAACATTTCCTCAAGTTAAAAGAGCATTTGCTTCTACACCGTTTATTAAGACTTCAATGTTATGTTAACTTTAGAGTGATTTATAGTTGAAAGTCCCATTAGCGAAATAGTTGTACTGGTTTCGTTTTCCTTAAAAACTTGTTTAGACCGACACATTCTTAAAAAATGTCCACGTTTAGAGCATTCAAAACAAATTTTGCTCTTAGCTGGATGTTGACTTCACTGCCAACGTATGTCAATTTGATCGGCTTACTCAAGATTACCGCTATTAATGACCTGACGTCAAAAATAATAATGCTTTCTTCACGAAGATACTGCATCACTTTAGAAAGTCCATCTTCTGGTTGGTGAATGTCTTTAAGAAAGTTCGTTGGAGGAATCTCTCCAATCCTACCTCTTCCTTATGACTTACTAAATTCACGACTTGAATTAAACACAACCTTTATTCAAGCGAAATTAGTTAACGTATAGATCCACAGAGCGAAGAATTTTCAATAAAAATTTTTCCCAATTTAAGCAACTATGAAATTCAAAATATCGACAGCAAACAACTTTACCGGGCAATTCAAACGATCATAAATGCCCACTACAAACAACGTAATAGTGTCTTACGCGAAAGTCCTCAACCGAATGAATTCCTTTATGTCAGCTCCCTAATTTATAGAGAGAAGCGTAAGAAGTTAAACTCCCAATTTATGGCGAGCGATCAAAGCATTTGTGACGTAACACGTGGTTCTATCATAGATGGGTTCTATCGATTAACAATAACAAAAAGAATAATAGAGCCTTGCGTCATTGCATTTAGTAATCTTAAACAGTGTTTTTTTTAAGGCAATTTATGGTGACAAAACGGCCTCATAAATTTTCACTGCGTCACCATAAAATTTCACTTTTTCAATCAATGGCTTCCTTAAAATATTGGTATGCATGTTCTACAAAGAAATTATTTTGATGATCTGAAAATTATCGTTTTTGGAAATTGCCATTTTTTGACGCGACTACTTGTGGTTAGGGAATCCCTCCTTTACATTTGGGGAAAGCCCCAACTTCACGATAGTGACAGTTAATGAAAGTTGGATAACTTCCTGTTAATGAAATGTTAGCAGTTAGTTGCCACATTCACGGTGGCAGTTGACATCACTACTCACTAATTTTAAGAAGTGCTGTTCGGAATGGAGCAGTTGGTAAATAATTTCTAAGCAGTACAAGTGTGATGTCACAATAGAAATTTTGTAATACTAAATGACCATTTAATGAGTTTGGCTGTTGCTTAAATAAATTCAAGTGCAAAATTACGAGGATTTACGTAAACCATTCGTCTTAGTTTTTTCCGTAGCATTGCACTAAATTTTATAACACTTTTCTAAATTTCAGAATATGTCTTCACAAAAACGTAAAGCTAGCCATCCAGATATAAAACAATACTTTTGTAGTAAGGTTAAAGGAGATGTAAGTGTTGTTAGCCAGCCAAAAAAAGCAAACATCTGTAGCAGTAGCTGTAAAAATAATTTTTCAGCAGTGCAGGAAGAACAGCATTCAGCAGTTTCAGAAGTCAATGATTCAAAGAAAAGCATTCAGTTGTCTGTTTCAGCTAGCGGTCGGTCAAAAAAAGCATTTAGCAATGTTACTTTTCAATCATGAATTAAGCTAAAAGGGTTCGATGAATCACTAAACATGAACGTGTTCACTCTGCATGCTGATGGAGGCATAATATGTTTGTTATGCTCTAAACATCCAGTAGTTAACACAGGCCGAGGTAAGAATTGTAATGTTTTCACTACAGAGCCTGCAAGGCCTCAACGGCCAAGCAAGTTGGATAACCATATCAGCTCTGATCAACACCAAAATGCAATTAGCATGGAAAAAAATCAACGTGCCTCGCTGTTTCATTGTATGCATCAGGATCGCATTACAAATAAAGTTAGCGCAGTTGCTGAGTTAGTGCACTTAATTTATTGGGTTATGAAAGAAGAAATAGCAAATCGAAAAATAGCTTCTTTGCGAACATTGGTGGACCGCATTGGCCATAACGACCGACTTCGCGATTTACGCCATATCAGTTCAACTGCAGTAACTGAGTTTATTTTGCTTATCTCAGAGCATCTGAGTAATCACATTGTTTCTGCTGTCAAGGAGAGTCCATGCTGGGCTACTATGGTCGATGAAACCACCGATATTGCTACATTTCAGCAATACATAACTTTTGTTCAGTACATCAACACAAAGGGATGCCAGGCAACAGCATTTTTAGATATACGACACATTGATGCTTGTGGAGCAACTGCTGCTAACCTGTTTCGACTTTGGAATGAAGTTGCTTGCGATTACGATCTTGATGTCAGTAAACACGTTGCATTTGCATGTGATGGAGCAGCTGCTATGATAGGCCGCTGCAATTCTCTCTCTCAGAAATTGACGAAACAATGCCCAGCTACTTACACAGTGCATTGCCATGCGCATCGTTTGGCCTTGGCCTGTACAGACACAATAAAAGAGCTACAGCACATCCAACATTGTGAACGCGGTTTAGTCCAGACATGGAAGTACTTTTCCAGATCACCTCTGAATACAGCTAAACTGCATGAAATACAACCCGTTGATGTTGATTCTTCTAAGCGAAAATTAGTCAAAGCCTGCCGTGCCCGTTGGTTATCTCATAGTGAGGCTATAAAATCAATGAAAGCAGAACTATCAGCTGTGTATACTACTCTTAATTATTTTGCTTCTACAAAAAAAGATTGCACAGCAGTGGGTATTCTTCACTTAATTTGTACAAAGCACTTTTTGTTTTCCCTTTACTTGCTGCATACTGCTTTAGAGCGTCTAAACAAATTATCATTACTTTTTCAAAAAGGAAGCTTCCATTTTTCTTACTTGAAGTCAGCTCTTGCATTTTGCAAAAAAGAAATTAGGAACATTGCCGATTCGGATCACGTTATAAATAGCCTGAAACTAGATTGGGAAAAGATTTCAAAAATTTTGCCTGCAACACAAAAGGACCTTTATGAAGATGATGTTAAGCAAATCCGATGCACTACCAAAACATACTGTGAAGCCTTGCTACGAAATCTTGAAGACCGCTTTCCGGAGCCTCAAATTCTGTTTGCTTTTCGCATTTTTGATGCGAAAGAAATTCCTCTTGATGCCAATCAGCGACAGCTTTATGGAAATCAGGATCTGAAACTGCTGATCAAAAGGTTCGTCAATGAAAAAATCTTGAAAGTAATAAATGATTACCAAACGCTGAAGGATAGAATGATTATGCCAGAGTTTGAGTTTTGCCTGGATGCCATTGCTGTTTGCAGCAAAATTATTCTAGATAAAATTTTTCAGAAAATATTTCCCGAATTGCACCTACTTTGTTGCATCGCCTTGTCCATTCCACTTGCAACAGCCTGGCCAGAGAGAGGATTTTCCACTATGTGCCGTGTTAAAACTAAACAGCGTAACAGGCTGCTTGATGTAACTCTAAACGCGCTGATAGATGTTTCGATAAATGGCCCAAACCATCTAGACGTTGAAAGCGCTGTGGAGGTTGTTCAGAATTGGATAACAGCAAAGAATAGACGAAAAGTGACAAAGCGAGCGTTACAAACAATGATGTCTGCAGATGACATACAAGAAACTGATGCTTTTGCTGATGAGCAGAAGCTATGTGATGAAGTTGAAATTGACAAATTTGTGTTGTGATTTTGTAAATGCACTGTGTTTACAGCATAGCCTGCTTTGCCAGATAATACTTCAATAAGCAGTTGTTCATGTTAAATGTTTTGAAAAAAGCGTCCTCATAAACTTTCTTGGTGTTCCCTTAAATCAAACCTTAAAAAAAACACTGATCTTAAATACAATGCAAACTAATTTTGCGCTACTGAATACAAATAAGAATGTGAATTGAATACAATGAGACTTCGATAAAATTCAGGACAATTCTTAATTAATTTCAATGCTCTGAAGCCAAACAACGCTGATCAAATTTTCAGAAACAATAACTAACTACTGAATTGAATTTTTACCAAAAAAGGACCGATTACGAAACAATCAACCTTAACAAATTAACTAAACTTTAAAGACAAGAAAAAAGGAATTATTATCATAAAAAATTAGTAAACACAGAAACAAATTAATCCTGCAATGGAAGCTAATTAATGAAATTATTGGTCAAAAGAAAAATAGTAGCAACAACATTAATATACTTAATGACCTCCTAAAAGGTAAAATTACTGATAAGTAACACTTTAAACCAACCAGTGGTTCTCAACCTTTTTGTTACCACGTACCATCTAAGTGTCTTTTTGTTACACTAAGTACCACAAATGTTACGTCGTTCGCGTAAATTATTTGAGAAGATTTGTACAGAAATATTTATTTGTACAGAAAAAAACAAAAAACATTTGCTCTTAAGCATTCGCAACATCATTGCACTTTCAAAACACCAACAATAGAAACAAAGCAATTTTATGGCAAAGATTTTTTAGAAGTTTTTTTTATGTGCCACATTGAACTTGCACTTGCGCTTTGAAAAAAACTAAAATAATTGCGGCGCCAGCGTTTTCGCAATTAAAAAAAAATTCTGCTAGTAGATCAATTCTTGCGTGCAAATTATTTGCTAAAAGTACCCATACATACCCATTTGCTGAATCTGATTATTGTATTGATTACGCAATGAATTTAGTTCGTTGCATAAATTAGTTAAAAACGTAGCTTAAATGCATTTATCACCATACTACAATAAATATCTAGCAAATATAATTTTTCGAGTATTGGATTTTATTGATATTCAAAAATTGTTCGCGTACCATTTAAAAAGCTCTCGTATATCACAGGTTGAGAATTACTGGAGTATTGGATTTTATTGAAATTCAAAAATTGCTCGTGTACTAGGGGAAGTAAGGGACCAATCGGACAAAATCTATTAAAGTTGATTTTCTGCTTGACTGGTTGGGCAATTTTTAGTGTTTTTAAGTTTTTTTTATACTTTGGTCTATGATAAACTTACACTGCTTTGGAAGAAGAAATTCAAGCAGTTGAAAGTAAATTTATTTACAATACAAAATTCACAAAAAAGCGTCCGAATGGTCCCCACCCGTGGGGACCTTTCGTCCACACGTAGGGGCCCTCTCGGACGTTTAAAATTGTATGTTTAATCTTCTTCTTCTCCTTTCAGCCTTTCCCTTCAGTCAGGGGTGGCCACAGCGTATCATCATTCTCCACATCTTTCTGTCTTCATTCTCCATATCTTTCTGTCTTTCTGTCTAAAATTGTATGTTTAATATACACAGAAAATAAGAAATAACAAAGCAAAAATTACAGAAATGGACATTACTTTTGTCCTACAGTAACAACGTTGCTAAACAGCATTAATGTATGTGAAAAACTGTCACCAATATTCAAACGCAGCTACAATGCATAAAAAGAGAGGTCACAAGCAAACTTGAAAACGCCACAAAGTCGTTTGGTCGTAGCAACGGACGTTGGTTTTGGTAGTAGCTTAACAATATCATTCAGTTGAATAGATGCAATATCGACTTTTTCAGGAAATTGAAAACCATGTTTGATTTTTTCCGATTGCTTCATAAAATTTATCTCATAGTCACCATCCTCATCCGGCCCATTACATATTTTTCCAATAAAATTTTTATGTTTTCCCTCCGCTGAAAAAACTTTTACCACAGCAAAATCTCCAATTTTTATACGGCATTCCACAGAGCCTCGACTACTGGTAGTGGCGCTAATTGTACTCGTGCTGGATTTATTGTCACTTGTACTATCGGATAATAGATGAATGGATATATTACCTTCGCTACTGGAGGAGACTGTTTTTTCTGGGCGTTTTTGCTGAACTTTTTTGCAGCGAGAAACTAATTTTTTTTTTCAGATGTATCAGTAATTATCGCAGACTTGCATCTTCTTTTGTTGGGGCGTTTTGGTGAAACATTAGGTTTAGGATATGGGTTGATTTCTGCAAGAAGTTCTTCATCATTCAGTGTCTCACGCTCAGCAACGTTTGTGAATGCAGACTCACTTGTCGATGGAGCAGTGGATGAATCAGCCTCATCAAGCTGAAGGGGAATATCTGTAACAAGAGCCGGTAAAAATGCATCATTGGGGAAAACGTCTGGATTAAAAGGGTGAATTCCGCTGGACCTGAAAGAAGAAGTTATATTTTCAATAGTAAATGCTTTATGAAACGCATGGCCTGACAATTCTGCAACTTCATATATTGAGAGGGGTTTTCCAGGATTTGATGTCATCCATGAATCGCAAAAAGAAGAATAGTAGCGTTTAAATGGCCCATACACTCCAATATCAAGTGGTTGTAGCTTGTGGCTACAATGCGGTGGGAAGGTAAGTGAGCACAGCCCATTCTCTTTGGCCATATCGATTGCTTCAATTGAGAGGTGGCTGATGTGATTATCCATTAGAAGTAGACCAGGATTGCTCTTATTTATTTTCATAAATTTAATAAAATGGCCCAATGTTTCTGCAAAAAGATCACCAGTCATCCACCCAGATGGATATGCCAAGCCTAAGCTACCTGCCGGAGCATCCTTCAACATATAATTTTTAAAGTGGACTCGTGGGAAAATGTAAACTGGTGGAAGTGCATTGCCAATTGCATTGATGCAACAACACATTGTCACTGACACTCCCCGCTCAGCTGACGAAATTCGTCCAATTTGTTTAACTCCTTTTTTTGCCAAAATTTTGCTTGGCTTGACAACCGTAGATATTCCTGTCTTGTCTAAGTTCCAAATATTTTGGGGAGAAATAGTACCATCTCTAAGAAGAGCTTCTTTTAATTTACAAAAAAAGGTTGTAGACAGCAGGGCGATTAAATCCTACTGATCGAGCCAAACTTGTTGATTCTGGATTGCGAAGTGATAATTTTCCGGATCTCTTGCGAAATCCACGAAGCCAGTCTTCTCCTGCAGCTTCTTTCTCGGTCCAGCTTTTAGGCATAGGAATCTTTTTTGTTTCAGCAAATTTATACGCTAGTTGCCGCACCTGGAGTTTAGTTAGACCATAAAACATCTTCGAAACATGAAGAATATAATGTTCTAAGGCCTTTTCTTCATCAGAGTCGAATACCTGTAAATAAAGCAATGTAATAAGTACAAAGTTAATAAAGACAAATTAACTTTTGTGATACGCACTTACAGTCATTGAAAAAAGCGAGCAGCTTTCAACTTAAACGATAGAACATGAAAAAAATTATTGTTGATATTGCAAAAGCTGATTTAACATCAATCTACCTGCATCGTTGTCATGGACATCTTTGGCACAGACTTTTTCCCACTCATCTTAGCTCGCCTAATATAATCTGCTAGAGTGGACTTAGGGACATGGAATTCTTTGGCCGCCTTTCTAATGCTTATTCCATCTTCAAGTGTGCTCTTTAAAGCAAGTTGAAGTTGATCATCAGTGAATTAACCAGATTTCTTTTTTAGTTTTTTAAATGTAAGCATTGTGAAATTAATAGCCTATTCTTAACGTATTTCTGCCGAAAAAGTAGACATCAATTACGTTTTACAGAAACGGGGACCATTCGGACAGTGTTAAAAAAGCATGTCCGAAAGGTCCCCTGTCAGCCATACTGAACACAATTACAAATTTCATCAGTATACTGATTTACAATAAGTTTACACTTGATTTACTTCTGTGACTATAGCTCAGTTCTACATTTTAACATAGAATGAACTAACTAGTATATCTGGGTTATCTTAAAAATTAAAATATTTCTGACTGCTTTTTTTTTACTTTGAAGCATTTAAAACACTTTTTCTATTAAAAAACACACGATTCACGCTCAATCCTAAAACAAACATGTGCACTAGCATCAAATGAAATCTCGGTTCAAGAGAAGCAATAGTTAAATAAATAAACCATGTGATGGCAAAAATACGTCACTGTCCGATTGGTCCCCGTGTCCGATTGGTGCCACATCTCCCCTACTTAAAAAGCTCTCGCGTACCACAGGTGGAGAACCACTGCTTTAAACAATTTCTTTACAAATATTGGGCCTTTTGTGGATCCAAAAATTCCTAGAAGTATACACAACAAGTTTGAAGTTTCAAGCAATGAAAAATGATTCCAATTTGACCCAATAACTCCTGGGGAAGTTTTTCAGGAATTACTTCAACCTAAGTCATTTAAAGCTTGTGGACCTGAAAACATACCCATTAAATCATATTAATCAATAGCCCCATTAATAGCACCTCTTCTCAGTGACAACTTTAACAAATGTTTTGAAGCTGGTATCTTTCCCACAATATTAAAAAAAGCCAAGTTTATTCCTACTTTTAAATCAGGTCAAAAAGATCTTACTTTCGCCCAAAATCAATTTAATTTTTCGTTGAACATCAAACTGTAAGCCAGTCAAAGGCCTTCTTTGAACGTGCGGTTGAATTAGGGCTGGCGAGAGCTTGCAAGTGTCGTTTTGATAGGAACGGATAAAGATCGTAGATGTTCGTTTCTTGTTATATTTTGCTGTTCGATTAGAAAAAACATGTTATGCCATTTTTCCTACTAGAAAGTCTTTATCAGCAACTCTAAATTACAGTTTGTAAAAACTAAAGTGCCCAATAAAAAATTTCTTGAACAGCAATATTCTAACATTTGTGAAAATTTGAGATTCACATTTGTTTATTTTGTCGCTAAACATTTGCAAATATTCGCATAACATATAATTGAGATGAGATGTAGGAAAACGTGACTTGGAAATAATCATAAGGTATCGTAGTCAATCAGTTACTTTTATTTTGTGATTCAAAATGACAAAAAAATTATAATAAAACAATCGTTTGAAAAACAGGCAGCGAAAAGGCAAAAAAGTAATTAACAAGTGAAAACCTAAAGAAAAACTAGAAAATAAGCTAATCTCGGTAACAAAGGTAGATAGATATATTTTTTTATTTTGCAATATGAAAAATATTGCATGAAATATGTGATAAAATAACACATTTTGGCTCCAATGTGTATAACAACTAATTAAAAAGTGCCTTTTTTTGTTTTACCCTGTGGAAGATTAGATTAATCACTTTCAGAAAATATTAATCACCACGAGGCTTCTCCAAGATAATTTCGGGAAAGAGATTTTAAGCTGTAAAGGCCCTTTTTTATCATTACGTAAAACAGGGAGATTCTATGCCGAAATTGTTGTAGCATGTAAAAGTATCCACTTCAAGTAAAACACATAAATAGGACTGGCCCCGTGCTTTATTTTTTTACTGCAAATTGTTATTGTATTGCCTAGATTAAATGTTGTTGGCAATGTACCAAGCCACAACTGTTTATTTTTTATCCAAAACTGTCCGACCTCGTGCTCCTTGATACAACTTTATCTCTGGTTTGTGCAAGGCGCCGCATTTGCAATGAGAGAAAGGAAAGAGACCCCATTTTTCTATGCACAAATGAAAACGCGCAACTACTGTACAGTCCGCAGGCGGAATGGGCCAACTGGCCGCAACCAACTAGGTGCAACCAGACGAGTTAAGGACAACTAGAGGCAGTCGACTGGTTCGTTAAGCTGCCCCCAGTCGGCTGCGTCCAGTTGTCTTTAACCTGTCTGAAGGCGTTTAAGCATAACTCAAACTGTTCTGGGCACGCTATTCTAAGGCAAGGCGCTGGTAATGAAAGCACGAAGCCGGATGTACTCTCATATTACTCAGTGTTCGATCTATGATTCATTTAATGGGCAAATCGGATGCGCTTAATTTAGTAAAATTGTTCAAGTTTTTGCACAGCAGGCACAAGCAAGTGTTTAGACCTTTGTGTTTATCGACAGGCATTTGATAACAGATAAATAAACCATAGTCAGGATCTAGAGCAGTGCTTTGCAACTCATATGCTGCGGAAAAACGAAAAACAATCTTTGAAATAGAGATAAAGTTATATTTCTCTAAAGGAGCAACCGAAAAACTTAAAAAATTCATTATACAATACATCTCATTGTGTCATGTCAAGACCTTTTTTGGTTTTTACTAAATTTTGAACTCTTTTTTTATATGAAGCTTTATTTAGTGATCATAAAAACTCTGCTAATAAATTGATAATTTTTTTTGATCAATTTCCAATCAGGCTCGATTGTGCACGATATGCGCAAATTGGTAACTTCAAATGAAAAAAAGTCATCATTTTATTTTTTGAGTTTAGATTGAGTTTTTAGGTTTTTTATAACAGCCAAATGAAACTTCAAATAACGGAAAGCGTTCAAAATTTAGTTCTTAACCTGGTCCAGGTGTTCTGCTAATTTTTGAAATTTTTCAAAGTGTGCCGCATGTTCGAAAACGTAGCGGAGCACAGGTCTAGAGTACCACCTTTAGCCAAAAAAAGTGTCGCTACTAGTTTTCAAAGCTCAGATGGCTGGATGTTTGCAAAAACTGTTAAGTGGTCTGTTGGAGAGGGACGGAGGCATCAGTGATTACGCGCAAAGCCTCATTCAAGACACTAAATATAAACCAAGTACTACGAGAACAAACAAGGCTCCAATACTCGGCTGTTGAATAGACTAAAAATAAGAGAGCTGTATCTGATATTTTGGCACCAGTACCCGCTCTGAGACCCCACGTTACCTCAGCAGTGGGACAGGCGAAGTTTTTTTGCGCAATGCCAAACGGTGGTGACAAACCTTGAGTGATTAGTATTGTTTTACTTCAAGATAAATCGGAACCAAACACAATGGTGAATGTTGATCATTGTAAACTTTTAGCTCACATTTTTTCTTAATCTGGATATTGTGGAAAGCAGATTATGCATCTAGATGTTTTAAAAGTCGTGATTGATTTTGGAGGAACACCGTTTCTCGGACACCCGAGATTATTTTGCTTACTGTCGCGTTAGAGTCAAACCTTCGTTGCAAACTAGTTTTATAATCATTCAAACCATGCATTTATCCAGCAAAAACCTCAGCAACTTGCAGTTAAAGTCAAGTTTGCATAAAATAACAGAGTCATATGCAGCTGTCAGATTGACAAATAGCATTGGCATTCTTCTTAGTCTCGAAAAAACTGTCGATTATTAACAGAACGACTTGATCCACGGTTGACTTTTTGCGTCAAAAACATCAATTGGCTCGTTGCGGATGTAGGCAGTGGTGGATATTCCAATTTAGGGGCCCGAGGCAAGAATTTTCAAAAAATGATGTTGTCTGAGAAAAAAAAGAGGTCTAATCTGGGCTTGCATATTTTTCTCCCAAAATCAAAGTGTTCTCTAAAAAAAAAAAAAAAGGTCTTTACTTCGATTTCATCTCTGATTTCCCTATTTTTCTCCCAAAATCAAGGTGTTCTCCAAAAAAAAAAAAAGGTCTTCACTCCGAATCGTCCTCTGAGCAAACATCTGCAGCGAATCCAAAACTGTATATGCAGTTTTCGAGGGGGGGCCCCCAAAAAAAGGGGGAGCCTGAGGCGACTGCCTCATTCGCCTCACCCAATATCCACCACTGGATGTAGGTAAGCATATCAAATTTTTCTTAGGGGATGTAAAGTTGAAAAATTTGCCAATAACATATTAGGTCTTCTACAACCTTTTTAGCCTTTTGTATTGCAACTACAAGCGCTCTTCCGTAGATTTTCGAAATTGGAGTTGACGCAATTAGGAAAAGATAAAAGTTATGTGATCAAAAATTCAAAGCTGCTCTAACATGGATTATAAGCTCTATGCAGATAAAATTAGGGCCCGGAGCTTGATCTGGTTTTACGAAGAAAAACCCTTGCAAATAGCCCAGGTCATCCATAGCTAAGATATCTAAGTTGATTTTATTCAGAGGTTTCCAGATAGTGGGTCATTTTAAAACTAAAAAAATGTCGGAATATAATACGATAATCAGATTAAACCAGAAGTCATATCAAATTTTTTTCTTAATGACATTTTGAGTTCAAACATAAAATTTATTGCGAAAGGAAAATAAAGATCATAAATGATTTTTACGTTTACATAAAAAGTTCTTTTCGAATTTCAAGAATGAAGTTTTTTGATCTTTATTTAATAAAAATTAAAAATTATTTAAATGATTAATTTTTTAAGCGTTGCTGATAATGTTTAAAATTGTTGCACAGATATTTGGGGGTGCTGCACCTCTGCAGCTCGTATGGGCAAGCCGTCATTCTCTACAGCAGGGGTCTCAAACTCGAGGCAAGAAAGGGGCCAATATGTGATAAGTAGGCGATCCAGGGGCCACACAAAATTCGGTCCTCTTTAGAAGAGTAAAATTTAAGAAAATAAAATATATTAATTATAACTTTATTAAAATTCTCCTGTTTTTAAGTTTATTTCAGTTGTAAGTTGATAGGCAATTTATAATGAAAGTCTTTATGAGGTTTCTTTGAACTTTGAGTGTCAGATGGAAGACTTCTGGATACGCTTAGAATTTACTAATGAGTCTATATCTGGCTTCAGGCTTGCATCTTTGATAGTAGCAAGTCTTAATACAGATTGCAAGTGTTCATCAGTCAGCCTTGATCTGATGGCAGACTTGTTCACCTTCATGGTGGAAAAGAACTGTTCACACACATATGTACTGCCAAACATTGCCAGAATTCGCAAAGCAAAGGCACACAATTTGGGAAACTTGTCGAATGGTAGGAACTTGTAGAATTCCGGAATACCAACCTCCGCATACTTCTGCCTGAGCAGGGTGTCACACTGAAGCTCCATTAACTCCATCTGAAGGTCCTCTCTCACAGTTTCAACATCCACTACTAGTGGTGTAGCAAAGAGCACAAATTGTTTTTCTAAAGCCTGAAAGTCTTGAAATCGGCGCTCAAATTCTGTATGTAAATTTGCAATCATTTCCACATACTCAGTCAGACATTCAGCATCAACCTTTCCCAGTGACTGCAAAGTCTTGAAGTGTGCAAAGTTTCCATTTTCAAGCTGCTTTCTCCACAATAAAAGCTTGCACTTGAAAGCTTTCACACAGTCATACATGATAGTTATAACTTGTTTTGGACCCTGTAGACTCCGGTTCAGCATATTTAAGTGGTCTGTCAAATCTGTGAGAAATGCAAGGTTGGATATGAAAGTGGGATTGCAGAGTTCAGAAATATCATTTTTTTTCATTGCCATAAATAATCCAATTTCTTCTCTCAAAGCAAAGAACCTCCTCAGGACATTTCCACGAGTGAGCCACCTCACTTCTGTATGATAGAGCAACTCTCCATATTCACTCTCCATGCTAGACAAAAAAGAAGTAAACTGCCTGTGATTCAGAGACCTTGCACGTATGAAGTTCACAGTCTTCACAACTACATCCATAACATTTTTCATCTGGATCTTTTTTCCACAAAGTGCCTCCTGATGAATAATACAATGTATAGCGGAGATATATTCTCCAAGTTTTTTTACTTTGTCTTTTAGAAGGCCAACTAAGCCCACCCTTTCAGAACACATTGCAGGGGCCCCATCTGTAGCTACTGCCACAAGCTTTGACCAATCTAACCCTGCACGTTCAATGCACATTTCCAGTTCATTAAACACGTTTTGTCCAGTACAACTTCCCTTCAATGGTAGCAAGTCCAACAATTCCTCAGTGATATTAAAATCTTTGTCAACACCTCGGATAAATACAGCACAGTAAGAAACGTCTGTAACACCTGTACTTTCATCAAGGGCAAGTGAAAATGTTTCAAAATTTTTAGCAGCAGCAGTAAGTTTTTGATATGAATTACTTGCTAACTCTGTGATTCGACTGGCAACAGTATTTGCTGACAAGCTAATACTCTCAAAAAGTTTCTTTTTCTCAGGACAAAGAATATCACTGGCTGTTAGAAGACACTCCTTTATAAAAGTACCTTCAGTAAATGGTCGTGAGGATTGTGCAATCTTTTCACTCAAAGCAAAACTAGCTCGTACAGCATTTTTACTTGTTTCGTTCAATTTAGAAAAAACATTTTGTTGCTTTGACAGGGCCGACTTCAGTTGTGTAATTTTTTCCTCTCGCATTTTCCCACTAAAAACGTCATATTGTTTTTCATGTTTCGTCTCGTAATGCCTTTTAATGTTATACTCCTTTCGTACTGCCACAGTTTCCAGGCAAATCAAGCATTGTACTTTGTCTCTCGCTTCTATTACAAAATACTTATTTTGCCACTTTTCTTGAAAATTTCTGTTCTCTTTTTCAACTTTTCTTTTCTTTAGCTTTGACAACGACATTTTCAATGTTACACAGCCCTACAAAAAATTAAAATTTGGCCTGAAGCAAAAGCTTAAACAATATTATTTTCTAACGTGCAATACTGTATGGTAAAATGGCGGTTGCGCACGTCCAAAATGGACATGCGGCTGCGTCCGCGTCATTCTTATAATAAACAAACAAAAAAAATTTTAATAAAAAGTTTATACAGCCGTACTGTTTGTTTGGTCCTACATATCTACATCAAAAATTTTTAAATATTATCTTTTAAAACAGTTAAATAAGCTAGCAGCAATTAACCTATTAAAAATGTCCTAAAAAACTTTCAGTCAAATGCCGTAACTTTGTTGGCAAATCGCTTACGTAATTAAATTCGAAACTGATTTTTTGCTTAGTAATAACCTCACATGACTGCCTCTTAGTCTCATAAAAAAGAAACCAATACTTATTCTCTTTTAAACTGGTTTGGGTTACCGGACGCATTCGGCTGTTAAATACAATAGTACAAAACACGCTTGCGCACCACAAGGTTGTTTGTTACGCGTGAGTGATTGAATTGCTCGAAAGAGAAAATATAAAGAAAACAGACAAGATTTTTTGTGGCGCGAAATGAGAAAAGAAAGAAAAAAAGGATTATTGCACATGGTATTTTTTTAAGCTATGGCCATGTAGTGTTTTTCAACTCGGTATGTACTATTAACACGAAGGTATTATATTTGTAGGACAATTTAGTATATATGTGTCAGGTTGCTTGAGGGCCATAAATTTTTGGTCGGCGGGCCGCATGTTTGAGACCACTGCTCTACAGATATAATTGAATTATGATCGATGTAATACGCCTCGAGCTATTTTGCTGTTGGCACTAGCGCGTGATAAACTTTCCAAACAGAAGGCTAGGATTTATCAGCTTTTAAAAACGATTATTGATTACTGTATGTTTTAACTTTAGTTTAAGCAGTGAAAGTTTTTTTAAATGCTAGGCTAGCTCTTTTTCTCAAGAATAAAAAACGGGTTGGTGTTATATTAATTGCCCCTATTACCTAACTAACAGTTGTGTGTTTAAAGAAATAAAAATCTCAATGTTTTGTTGTGAATGTGCACTACCACGCCACGTGGCACTCGCACAGAATTATTAAAACTGGAATGGCCTTAATTGTTGAGGATTAGAACGCGTTATTCACCACAAATCGTAAGCCACCAAATATTTATTCAAGAATTTTCTTAATGCAACAACGAACAATTGACAAATAACGGTTTTCTAAAAAATTAACTGATTAATACGTAAGTAGTGATGCGTTAAGCGGGACCAACGTTAAAAACTTAATACACAAATTTAAAATTTATTATTAAACTGGGAAACAGTTAATATATGCATTTTAAGCTGCTAATTATTAAGTTGTGCACTGATCTATCATTTAATTTTACAATTATATATAAAACAACAAAATTATACAAATTTTTCATAAAAAATCAAATTTATCAAATTTTTGCGGCCCATTTACGAAACAATATTTCAAAATTTCAGTAAACCAGTTTTTTGCTTCTACTATTGATTCTTCAGAACCAATGTATTCAAGGCGCAGATGACAAAGAGTTTTAGTTAAATATTTTTTCCCGAAGAAGCGAAAATGTCAAAACAGTCAAGCCATTTATCATTATTTTCCGCCCGAATAAGCGCGGATGACGACGCGGCCAAGCCAATTATCAATACAAATGACGTCGCGCCCAAATTCTATGTAAGTAAACAAGGCACGAAAATCCACAGTGAAAACATTTAAAGTGTAATCATAGCCGTACCTTCTGGGGGGCAGGGAGGCAATTGCCCCCAAGTTTCGAAGATTTGGGCAAAATTGAAATTTTTCGGGCAGTGACAAGAAAATATTTGGGCGAAGTCAAAAATTTTAAGGCAGTGACAATGATCAACTGCAAAAAATAGTTACCAAATTTAGGTGAAGACCTTTGTTTTTAGAAAACACCTTGCTTTTGGGACGAAAATTGAAAAATATGAGACTGAATTCAAGTAAAGACCTTTTTTCTTTTTTTTGGAGATCACCATGATTTTACGACAAAACTTGTTCTTGGTTTGAGAATCTCGGACAATTTTTTGTCCTACTCTACTGTGCTAGAAAATCATGATTTGGGCAAACGTCACAAAATTGGGGCAAAACGTCATTGCCCCCCAAATTTTTTTTGGCTGGTACGCCTATGAGTGTAATAATAATAACAATATTTTTTAAGCTTTTTATAAAATGTCAGCTTAAAAATAAGAAAATGTGGCATGGTGTAAAACAACGCCAGTTTTATTTGTTTATTTTACTTTGTGCAATATCAAGCGTTTCATGGATTTTACTTCGATATGATAATAACGATGCATTTGAAAATTTAAACAAAGAAAAAAAAATTATTTACTTTAAATCTGAAGTTGGTGGATCTACAAATAACCATTCGTCGTTACATTCAAAAGCAAAAAAAAATAGAAATGCTTTTGATTGTTTCACTTGGAAATATTCGAAATTACAAAATAAAAAGAAAACTCCAGCAGTAAAATTAGACCCAAAACGAATATTGTATCCTGGAATCGTTTGGGGACCAAACAACCAGCTAAAAGGTTTGAAAGAATCAATTTACCTAGCTGTCAGAACTAATAGGTGAGAAAATGTTTTTATTTTATGTAAATTGAATGTTATATGTTTATTGAAAAAATTATGGTGAATGAGACATTTTTAATAATAGTTGATGTAACCGTAAATGTGTAAAGGCTGGGAAATTGCGCAGCCGCTCCCATAAAATTTTCATTTTTTTCCGAATTTTTTCAGTTCCTTTAGCTTTTCGTGTAAAGTCTTCGTCATTTGATTTTCAGGGTCAAGACTGATTTTTCAGTCTTTACTTAAATTTTAAGAGAAAAATTGCCTTCAAATTAAGCAAAGACTTTTTAAAAGTTTTATTTGAGTTTTTGAAAAAAAACGTGGTTGCTGCTAAAACATTCTCAAAACAAAGTCTTACGCCTTTGATTGTAAGACTTTGGTGTGATGTACATTGCACAATATAGCAGGCTCTAGCCTGGCCCATTTTTATCAAATCTTTTGCAGAAAACAACAGAGTCGTTATAAACCAATAACACCAACCTGCTGAGGAAATACCAAGACATAAACTTTATACATTCTTTTTCAATTTTTTAGGACTGATATGTAAATGGCTCGTTTCAACATTGTTTTTGCTATATATAACTTTTATGACTTTACTTCAAACTAGAACTTGAAACACTGCGCTACCACGTTGCTTAATTCTAAACAACTGTCGTAAATGATTTTAAGCAGAGCTCTTCAATCTTTTTTTTATGCAGTGCACCTTTTACAATATTGCAAAAACTTTATATAAGCTACCTTGCGAATAGAAATCTTTCATTGTGCACAAAAAGAAAAAGAAATTAGGTACCCCTCATTGAACAAAAGTGGCCCTCCTGGCTTTATTTTTGGTTCGATTTCAAAGATGTTAATATCATTGAAAAGCTCTTTTCAGCAGCTTTCCAATGATATTTATATCTTAAATGTATCTACATAAATAAAAAGTTATCTTTTGTCGTGACCTTGTGACCTCGCATGACCCCAAACCCCACTCTAGACAAAAAAAATTTTTTCAGTATTTTTGTTCCTCACATAGAGGACTATCAGCATGCCAAAAATCAAAGTGGGATCTCTATGATACTAGTTGTTTTACAAAAAAAAAATTGAAATCAGGTGTGCCTGAGATAAACACTTTATATCCTTTATAGTTTCACATATTTACTACGTCAATCATATTTTCAAAATATTTGTGTCATTTATTTTAATAACATGTAAATATAGTATTTGAAAAGAATTATTGCAGCAAATTATTAATGATAAAATCATTCAAAAATAGTTTCTAGACAATGTCAATACTTTTCAAAATTAAAATCGGATTCGTTAATATGGTCGATATTGCCAGCCAAAAAGCGGTTTTAATTCTATGGGATCGATTTTGATAAAGTTTGAAATTAGGAGGTTGCTGAGGTTTACAAAGAAGGTATATCTATATAAGTATATATGAAACAAAAATAACGTCAGTTACAATAAAAATCTTTTTTTAATCAATTCAAACAAACCGGACCGAAAAAAAGCCGTTACACACTTTTAATTGATATGTGTGTGTACATCATTATATGGTAGGTCAACATGGCATTTCAGTGTTTTTCTGAGTTTTCATGAGCTTGGATAAGATAAAAGTTGTGCAAGTCATCAAAACCATCAGAAGCTAAAGCCGGAGAAGATGCATGGTTTGGAAAAAGTTCACGAACAAAGCAATATATTCGTCCTTTTGGGGGGGAATGAACAAGCCACTCTCTGCTATATGTTTCACCATTGACTTTCGTTGAATAAAACAGAGCTTTTGTGCAAAACCTGGATTGCTTCTTTTACACTCGCTTGGAACTAGAAAATGGTCTACAACTGTGCTGAATTGAAAAAGGGCCAGTAGGCTATTTTCTCATTTGATAAATTTTTTCAGAAACCAACGTTCTTTAAACTTAGTGTATATGTAGATCTATGTTCGGCATACTCTGCATAAGTACCTGTAATACCTTAGGATTGATTTACTTTACCAGTTGTGAACTGAAAATTTTGACTATCTCCACTACTTTCATGTGTTTCTTTTTTCCCTCCCTTTGAACCTTTAGTTCTGAAAGATATATGTATTTTCATTTTCGCTGGGCATGGCTCCTTCCTGATTACCAGGTTGCTGTTCAACATCCTGCATTGCTTCTTCAATAAGATTTTCTTCTAGTTAAATACTAGCAGTTGGCTGATTATCTTGATCATCACACAGATTTTCTTGTGCTAAGGTCAATGCACCTACTTCAGTGCCAGCACCTGTTGCTTCTGTCAGAGGTTGATGCAAGAAAGCAGTGATTGGTTTTATCTTCTTTACCATATCATTTTCAATTTTCTTTCTCTTGCGCTTGCTCGCTCCACTTTCAAATCTTTTACTCATAATAAAATTAGGGTTAGAAAAAGTAAGAAATAAGATTATTGCTTGGTCTAAACGCAGGTAAGCAATACCAATACTTCTAATAATAAGATAAATCGATAACATTGGTAAATTTCTAGTGATAAAACGTATATTTTACAACAAAAGTAAGCAACACACTGTCTATAAGTTATTTTAGCAACATGTCAACTACTGGTACTGTTTTTTGCAGAGTAGACTACTTAGTAACCTTTATAACTACGTTTATTTATAACCTATGTAGAAGATATTTAGCAGTACAAATATAGGTTCTGCTTTAGGTGGGGTTTAAACTTGTCAAGTTTTTAATAAAATTACAAACTTTGAAATTGAATTTCAAGGCCCCTGACGTTGAGGTCCTAAGCTTCAGCCTGCCTAGCCTATTGGTAAATCCGGCCCTGGTTACAAGAATGTTCAATAAAAGATGCTCATTATAAGAATTGAATTTTGCCCGCTCAATTGATATTCAAGCTACTTTGTTGTAGTCAAACAACAATTGTTTTGTCTAACAAAAAGTAAATGTGTAAGCTGTTTCCAAGCAATCGCCAAAGAAAATTTAATTTTACATAAAATAAGTTCTTCATCGTCTCAGGCATGTCGTGAAATTGAAATTTCACGCTTTGCTGCGATAGGAAGCAAAAATATAAACATTTGTTGAAAAACGTCTATTTTACCCGTTAATTCCTAAAATTAGTACCGTCTTATTCAGCAATTCAAATTAGGAAAAGTCAAGAAATTCTAGAATATTATCTAAAAAATGAATTACAAACGTTTTTACAAAGGCTGGGGTTCAAAAGCCCGGCCGTTGAAGAGAATAGGGTTAACACAATGATGAAGAAATTTATCACACTGTTTTGATATATTGATTGTTCAAGTTTGTTTATTTTTGCGCTTTTTTTTCTATTTTGTTTCGATTTGTATTTCGCTTGAAATCAAAATCACTTCGTCGCATTTTTATTTTGCGATTTGTATATTTTAATATAAGTAATTTTTTCCAAAGAGCTGTAATAAAAAAAAACGCAGCAAATTGATTCGACATCCGGGACTTTCCCGCGTAGCTCGAAACAGCAATTTAGATAATCGATCGAGACGAGAAAAAAGCGAGACGCGAAATTAAATACGCACTTTAACTCAAATAGAGAAAATTTAATTTCGCACTTACCTGGTTAAGCACTTATGAAAGCAACTTGCCCAAATTACATTCATATTTGTTGCTATGCACACAATGATGGCTTTAGTAGGAGTTACTAAAAAACATCAAAAATTGACCCCTCTTACGCAAGATATTGCTCTATTTCTTCATAGTAGCACCAGGATGGCGGCATCCCTAAATTAAAGATTTTTTTTTTAGAAATCACTTTATTTGATACACTGAAAAGTGGCCCCCTTAAAACAATAACCTTTTTTTTAAAAGATTCCTTTGCCGCTTTGCTTTGGAACACTAAAAAGTGACCCCCTACTTTTCTCACACCGGGTCTCCCTTCTCGTAAAGCCATCATTGTATGCACATGTTCTGAATCTGGTGATCAGTCATGCAAGCAGTGTATGTGTTGCAGCAGTTAGTCTTTTTGGTCTGCTTACTGAGCTATCTACATTTTTCAATGGTTTCTGCAAAAGAATGAAGGTCTGGAAAGAGCATATGCAGACTAAAACAAGGAAAGAAGAAACGCCTAAGACTAGAGCGCATTGGTCAAACTAGGTGGTCAAGTAGAGGTGGAGCACTTTCAAAATTGTTTGGCAGCTACACAAATCAGTCATCAGAATTTCATTCGGTCCTTTTGATCATCCTTCAGCAAGTAAGTGAAACACTTGATTTCAAAGGATCAGTTTGCTCTGTAGCACAGAAATTGAGTGAAAACTTGCGAAAATTTGTATGTATGTATGTTTTTATATTTCTCGGCCAAAACAGCACAAATAAAACACAAAAAAGCATTAAAAGTTGACAAAAAGGAAGCAGTAAAAAACGATATACGTTATAGGACATGTAAACAATATATTATACAGATATAACAAACAACATTATTATCTGCATGCTCACTGCACCTTAAATTTGAATTTGAAACTATCTTAGTGGTATTTACATTCATCCGAATTTTTGATATTACCATCCAGTGTCAGATTATTTGCATAAATCAGGCCTGAATATCATGCAAGCTTAGCATATGATTAACAAAGCCATTGAAAATGTTGAAAAAATCTCAAGAGATTTCAGTGACATTTTTTGAAACAACATCTAATTTTGTTGTTCATGCAAATTTTAAATTAAAAGAGGAAAACATTTCTGTCCTTTAGAGCTTCTCAATTATCAGATCCAGTCGCTCAACACCAGAAGGTATCACAGAGCAGAAGAAAAATTTTGAGTTTTCATACCATAATGCAGTAACTGATGCTGTGCTCTCCAGCATGCGAGCTAGATTTTTGTCTCATGAGAAACTCTATAAGCAGATATCCTGCTTTAATCGAAACAGGCTTTCTAAAATCTTGGCATCTCCACAAAACGTCGAGATAAGTTTGATTGCTAATGCAGTACCAGAAATTGAAAGAGTGGTATTACAGGATGAACTGGTTTCATTTACATCGAGCTACAAAGACCTGAAGAAGGGACTGCAAAAGAATATGAATGACAATGAAAATGATTCAGACAGATTGGAGTCAGAGAAGAAGGGTACAGAAGTTGATGAATCATCTGAGCAGACAACATGTAAGAATTATTTCTCATGTGCTTTCACATTGTTATCAGAGTAACTGCATATGAAAATTAATATGCAGCATATAAATTTATAAAACATTAAGCGTCACACAGTGCACATGTGAAAGATCTTTTTTTATACCAAGGTTGTTAAAACGCAAGGCTGGAGTTTTCACTCACCCAGAATAACTTGGAGTTACTTATGTTAATTGCTATTGAAAAAGATATTGCAATAAAAATCAAATCAAACAAAAACCAAATCATTGATAAAATTGCAGAATGCTCTGCTGAAATGATTACAATATTGTTACTGCAATCTTTGAACTATAATATTTGAAGCTTTTTGCTCAGTATTATTGTAAAGCATAATAATATATATATAAGGTGATGCTGATTGTTTTCTTTGATGTTCATGGAATTGTTCATCTAGAATTCTTGCCACAGGGCCAAACCATTAACCAGAATGTTTACAAAGACATCTTGCCACGTTTGATGCGTTCGGTAAGGGAGAAAAGAAGAGAATTGTGGGAGACAAAGTCATGGCTGCTTCATCATGACAATGCTCCTGCTCACAATGCCTTAAGCATACGACAATTTCTTGCAGAAAATAACATTGCCGTGCTGGAGCAACCACCCTACTCGCCAGATCTGGCTCCCTGTGATTTTTTCTTGTTTCCTAAGCTCAAGGGAGTCATTAAAGGAACCCGTTTTCAAGACTCAAAAGCCATAACAACAGCCGTAACGAAGGAACTACGAGCGATCCCAATGGAATCTTTCCAGAAGTGCATAGAAGCATGGCAACAGAGATTAGAAAAGTGCATTCAAGCTCAAGGAGATTACTTTGAAGGGGACAAGTTGTAATTTTTACGTGGCATTTCAAATAAAATAATTATTTACACAGTCCCGTTACTTTTCAAACAGCCCTCGTATATTAGGGTATGTTAAAATGTAAAAATTGATTTCAAAAAATGAATGTTAACTCATTTTAATATCTGTTAAGAGCAGGAAAGGAGGTCCATTGTATTTTCTGTACAAGGACCTATAACACTCTCAGTCCGCACCTATTCCAATGTGCCAGATATTGGCTCTTGAAATGAAGTCAAGGAGCTTAAATATACTCTCACAATTTTTTGGTGTCCTATATATAATTTTTTATGAATAGCGCAGAGGCTAGATTGGCAAAATCATTTAATAGTTTTTGCACAGCTAAAACAAACGAGATTTTACAGACTTCAGTCTGTTTTAATTGGTAGGTATTTAAAGACCAGCCTAATATACCGTGCTATAGCTTATGTAGTAAGGGTTTAAAGTGTCACTCTCACAGTACTCAGTGTTTCATCTATGAGTCGTTCACTAGGCAGGGCGGACGCCTAGTTTGGCAAAGTTGTTCAGTGGTTTTTGAGAAGCTGCCAAAAACGGACATCTGGATCAAAGTCTCTTTTAAAATGCATTTGAGAACCAACTTAAAAAACCTTGCAGTATATGATAAGGGTCGAAAGTGTTATGGTTAGCCAAAGAGAGTGTCACTTCTCATGAGCAAAGCTTAACTGACTGGATGCCTTGGAATGGGACGTAGGCAATCAATAACAATGAACAAGAATTTTTTTAAAGATTTTTTTTATTTTTGTTTGCATTATTTGTTAAAGTTGTTGTGCAATATGCAATACGAAAACAAAGAAATTTAGAAAATGTTTTTTCCGAACATTTTGGACGCTATTAAAATTGAAGGAGGAGGCCAAAACCAAAACTTAAATCAGAACAATTAGTTTTTTACTTATTTCAGCAAACGCAAAAAGCAACAAAAAGCAAAGTTTACAGCTGTTTATTTATTTCGATTTAAATGAATAGCTGACTAACTATGTTTACTCAATGTTTACCAGGTAATAAAAGGTTTTCAATCTCATTTACCGAAGCAGATTGTTTATGTTAACAAAAGAAAGTAACTGTTTAAGTTTAGATTTGTTTTTGGCCTATTTAAACGTCAAAAGTCAAATCGGCGAAAACTCAATAGGGTTGCAATAGTAAAAAATCCCTGTAAATGAAGAGTTTGGTCGTTAACAATACTTTCCCGAAAAGTAATAAGAATTTAAATTTAAAACTAGTAATGTTTTAAGTAGAATTTCTTCTATGCTCGATTTAAAAAAATGCCATATTTAAATACGATGCTAGCATTCGAATGTTCAAAATAGAAATATCTGCTTTGATTAACAAACATTCAAAGTTTATTGAAATAGAGTGGAAAAATTGTGTTTACCGTTCACGTATAAAGCTTTGAAAGAGAGGTTACTTTCTTATACCATAAAATTGCTACGGAAAGCAGCTGTATTGAATTTAGCATTTCTTTATTTATTATTTTCACCTATGTATCTACATTATTACAATGAGAAAAAAAAAGACAAAAGAAAACAAGCGTTTATGGCTAACTTAAGCCCTCATCAGGTTTCCAAATGAATGATTTTTCATGATGTTTTTAAATATATTTAGTAAAAAGATTAAACCACTAGCATACAATAGACAATTTAAATTAGGATTGAATTTTCTGATCACTAGCGTATTTAGGGGGGGGGATTGTGCATGGCTCCTCCCTGAAGATTATCAATACTTTTTGACAGAAACTCCGCCAGAAATCGAAAACAGATTCCATATGCAGGCTCCCATCGTTTCGTTTTTTTCAGAAATCATTAGTCTACAGAGACAAAAACTATAAAATCCGGGACTGATTCAAAGTGAAGACCTTTTTTTTAGCTGCCACTTAAATAAATTTTTCCACTAAGTATATTTGATTATGGTCGTATGCCCCCCTTTCAAAAATTCTCGGTACGCCTCTGTTTCTAATTGATAAAGCTTCGTGTATTTTAGTGTGAGATTTTGATTTACATTTGCGCACGCAAAAATTTGTTTAAATCAAATTTAACGTTCGAACAAAAATCACATCATAAAATATGATTCATATATTCTCGTTTTTCATTTATGTTTCATGTAATTTAATTTACCATCGTTGTGTGTAGTTATGATAGTTTGTTATATTGTTTTCTGCCTTCGTTTTGTGCGGCTTACTTTCAAGGGCGATTTACAATTTTTTTATCGCAGCATTTCAGTGAAAATAAGTATCACACAAAGCCACAATTGGGCGCCAGTTTGACTGAAAACAACGAACACGAATAAAATAAAAGAAGAAACAAAAAACAAAGGGATTAGCGACATTGAAAATACATAGCATAAATTTAAAAGGAGATCGCAAATTATGTATAATAGATGAAATCGTCAACGTCAAAAACCTGAGTGTTTGGAAATTTTATGAAAATTTAAGGAACTTAATTAGAAAAAAGGCCAATTAAAGGTGAAGCAAAGAAAGAGATTTTCGCAGCAATAGTATGCATTTGGCATGGCAGCACTAAAGGTTGCTTACACCTAGTTTACTTCAATAATAGTTTTCATAAAAAGCATTTCTTTAGAAGAACTTTTTTGTATTTGTATTTGTACAATTACTTGCTGTGGTCTATATAACTCGTGGTTTTCGACTTTAAACATTTCGCGATCTATAGGTGGTAAAGACAAGCTTTTAAACAGTGATATTAGCGGAAGAGCATTTATACTGATTAAGCAGAGAAATGCTAGGCCTACATAAATAAATATACTGTAGTATGAACAAGGTTGTAGTAATAAAGTCAGCTTGGTTCTGGTGTAATGAGAAATGCTTTTCCAAAATATGGATTGATTTTATCTTAAAAACACTCTTTATTTAAGTTAAAAAATAGGCAGTTGTTAGAGGTCCGGTACCGAACTTCAAATTTAAAAAATTTAAGATATGGCAAATTTGAAAATAAAAATTTTACTGTTATAATTTTTTGACATTAGGTGAAGAAAATTTTTATTGTTTTTATTAGACAGTATGAAGGACGATCGTCTTCGCAGCAAATGTTGCTATGATTGTTCGAATGTATAGTGCACGAAAGTACATATCATTAAAATGTAATAGAACTTGCATATTGGAAAGCAGCAGAATTCATCTTTAACTATGTTGTATGTTGGATTTTGTCATCTTAAACAGCAAGAAAAAATTTTTTTATAACAATATGCTAATTTCATTACGTTTGCTTCTTCTATGAGACTTTTAATTTTCACTAAAACTCTTGTCGTTAATATATTTGTTTGTTCCTACCTTCTTCAAAATATTTCCGGTGATCCTTTAATTTTATAAGGTAAAATTTTTATGTCGTTTAGTAATCACAGTAGAATAAATTTAGTTGATTATTTCAAATTATTTGGCTCAGTAGACAATGTTACTTGCTTTTTTTTTTAATGTTACCTTGGATTAGTCACACATGGATTGCTTTAGACCTAAATCTTGATTGATGGAAGGTGCGCCATAATTTTATGCTTGTAATAATACTAGAGTTTGCTCTCTTTTTCGTATTGTTTACTTTTATTCTGGTTGCTAAATCAACATTCATAGCAATGCTGATTCAATAGTTTTTGTTAACAATTTATTGCCAAAGTAGTTAATGCCAAGTTTTATAATTGAGATAAGCATTTACAAATTAAAAAATACCTTTTCTTTTTCTTTCGGCTTCTCCCTACTCGGGGTCGCCACAGCGCGACAATATTCTCCATTTCACTCGACCTACTTCATCTCCCTCCCTAGCTCCAACCCTTTCCATGTCTTCTCTCATCACATTCATCCACCTTCTCCTTGGCCTTCCTCTTTTCCTTCTGCCTGGCACCGCCATCTCCATCATCCTTTTCCCCACGTAGTCTTCTTCTCTCCTTTTTACGTGTCCATACCAACAACCAACATAGCCTTGCATTCCGAAGTTTGTATCCCAGCTTTGCCATTTTTGCCGTTTCTCTCATGTATTCGCTTCTTATCTTGTCCTTTCTTGTCACTCCTAATGCCCATCTCACCATTTTCAACTCTGTAACTTTCATTTTTCCCATCTGTCTTTCCGTCTCTGCCACCGTTTTCATTCCATAAAGCATGGTTGGTCTAACAACACTCTTGTACATTTTACTCTTAATCTTTGTTAATAACTTCCTGTCGCACAGAACCCAGACATCTTCTTCCAACTCATCCATTTTGCTTGTATCCTTCTCCTTACTTCTTCTTCACATCTTCCATTGCTACTACCTGTTGAACCCAGGTATTTGAAGTTTTTTGCTCTCTTTACCCTTTATCTTTGTAGCTTCAACTCTTCTCCATCATTCACACCCCCAACCCTCAAATATTCTATCCTGCTCCGACTCACTTTCAGGCCTCTTTTCTCCAGTGCATTTCTCCAAATCTCCAGATCCTCCTCTAGCTCCCTATGATTTTATCTAGACAGGACTATGTCATTTGCAAACAGCATATCCCATGGTGCGTCCTTCCTGATGTCCTCCGTCAGCCAGTCTATGATGATGGCAAAAAGAAATGGGATAAGTGCTGAGCCTTTGTGAAGTCCAACACCTACCTTGAATTCTTCAGTCAACCCTGCTGCACTTCTCACAGTTGCTGTCTCTCCGTCATACATATCCTTGATAATCTTTATGCAGCACTCTGATGTTTCAGCTAACAGACGTTTCAGCTCTGATGTTTCAGCTAACAAATTAAAAAATACCAAATTGTAAAAAACTTTTTTATAAAGCCTTTCCTTTAATTTGAAACAAGTCAAAGTTTGTTAAATGTCTAATTTCAGTGACGATTACAATATAATTTTATTTTTCGCTTCGCTGATGGTTCGAGTTTGTCAAATCAACATATTTATTTTTTTTAGTTTTCTTATTCATGTTTTAGTTATTTTATGGTACCTCTATGTTTATCTTCCTGAATCATAGGAAAACAATGGAGGCGCTAATAGGTAGGGCATGCAATTAACCCGACCTGCTTTCGGAGATGTCAAGATATTGCTGTCCGTTTGAAATTTTTTATTTTAATTTTTTCGTTTTATAGAGATACCACTGAAATTTAGAACTGCTTATCAAAATCACCAAGCAAGAGAAAGTATCGTAAAGTATCTTTCCTAAGGACATAACGGAATGGTGCGAGTAGGTTTTGAACCGAGACCGTATGGATCACAAACCTCGCGGTCTAACTACTCAACCACGCTGCCAACCACGCGACGATTATAAATGAATTTTTGTCTATCATCTTCTGCATGGTCGTTCATTAAACAATATGCAAATATTTGCAACGCACACTTTTTAAAGAACAAAAAAACACTAGTCAAGTCAGAATACATAGTTATTAAGCTTTTCTAACAGGCAGTCATCAAGTTAGACTTATTGGCAAATATTGCAGCACAGGACGAAAATTTACGCTTATTCACATTCTCAAGGTCGCGAAAACTTTTGTGACATGATGCTGTTGATCAAACTTATAAATAAGTTTTACCTTCCAGTGTGGCTTCGATTGAAGCTTCGAGTTTGGCAAAGCTCTGACTTTGATACATCTCTGTTGCCGAAAGTGTTAAAAAAGCCACTAGTACTCTGAGAACCGCCATTAATTATGTTTGATTTGATTTTTAAAAATTGATAAAATAAAGTAATTTTTAATTTCTTATTTTAGAATTATTTTTAAAATTAAAAATTTCTGCCAATTATAAAGCACAAAAAGTTTAATGTGTAAAAAAATTGATATTGACAATTCAACTGCTACCGTGCATAAAAGACGAATGATCAATTCAACTATGTGGTCTCAGTCTGGAAGCGACATCCAAAATTTAGCTAAAAATGCCACTCATCTCTCTTGTGGGTAGAAATTTAATTGCACTATAGAGCAAGTAAGTTATGTAACATTAAATATTTTTTACTATTGTTAAACATATCTCTATCTGTATTAATGTATAAAAAAATCAGAATTTTAAAGTTGTTTTCAATTTTAATATTAGCTTTAACAGGGCTCAGCAATTGCTGGACCGTGGACTGAAGCCTACATAAAGAATGTTTTATTCAACTAGACACAATTTTATTCCCAGCGTGTAAAGATAAAGACCTTTTTTTAACTAATTTAATTTTTTTAATTAACTAACTTCAACGAAAAAATCCTACTTAATCTTGGTTCATTATTTTCAGAAATGAAAAAATTTTCATGGCTCATTATAAAATTAAAAACGTCCATTTAATTGCAGTCAATTTTTAAACAGTTCTAGAACAAAAATTAACGTGTTTATACTTTCTACGTAATTATGGTAATTCTATAATTAGAAAGAATAATTTTTGTCTTCGTGGTTTTTTAAATAATTTTAAATTAATTTTCCTAATTTATATTGTAATATTATGAAACCAACTCATTATTTTTTTGTTTAGAAGTTCTGGCACGTTAGGAAATCAAAGTGCACCAGCCCTAGATTTGTCGCAATGTGCAGCAATTGTGCTTTCCAGACGGAAAACTTGGAAGCTTAGCAAAGCAAGAAAATGAGAAACGAAGAAACATGCTAATTTGACCAATGACTTTTAAAAACTTTGAATTGTGACCTCATTTTGAATCGTATAGAATATTTCATTGAATCTAGTTTTTATGTCAACAATTGCCAAAAGCTATTGGGCTGGGAAACAAACTTTTAAAAACCATGGTTCAAAGCGTGCGTTTTACGTATTGCTGTTTTTTTATTATCTTTTACTTCGATTTTATGTTTTAAATCAAAGGAACTGCGGCATTGGCTGTTGTCTATTCTACAATGTATTAATTTTTTTTTGTTTAGTTTATATTTCCGCAAATAAACATGTATTGATTGATGGTTTGTAACAAAAAATATATAGCATTCTAAAAGCGTATAACACTCAATTTATAAAAAAGAATTAAAAAAACTAAAATTTTGTACTATATAACCAATTAAAAAAGTTCAATTGATAGCAGATTAAATTTTGTTAAATTTATTTAAGAAGAGTTAGATAAGAAAATGTTTGCGTCATTTTTACCAGCACCTACGACAACTTTTTGTGGCTGAGGACTTTATACGAAGAATGTCCAATCTGACAGATATCAAAGGTGCTTACCAGTCCATTTGCAAAACCGGCTTTTTGCTTAACACTTAGGAACACTACAGTAGCTACATTCAATAGTAAAACTTTAAAATATAAAGTATTGTTGAGTTTTTGTTTTGCAATTTTAATCAAATTAAAATACTAAATTGATATTAGTTTTGAGTTTTTCTCTAACATTCTAGTAAAAAATTTTTTTCACGAAATCGCTTTTAAAACGGATATTAATTCACAATAACCATACATAAACAAAAACAGACAATCATATTTAAATGAACCCTTAAATTCCTTTGATTTCTGGTAAGAAACATACATGATTTTTTTTCGAAATAGCTTTGAAATCAAAGATTTATCTTTGATAATCATGTTTAAGTCAATGATGACAATCATGTTTAAATCAAGTGTTTAAACTCGTTAATTTCTGGTAAGAAACATACATGATTTTTCTTTAAAATAACTTTGAAATCAAAGATTTATCTTCGATAATCAATGATGACAATCATGTTTAAATCAAGCTTAAAAGTGTTCACTTTCGGTGTATATTTTAAGGATATATCTCTGTCTTTAACTATCATGCAAAGTTAAAACGAAGAAAAATCTCAATGATATATCTTTGATTATCCTTGAGATTCTACGACTAGGGTAGGATACGCGGCTAAACATTAAAAAAAGCTTGTTTTCATCAATAGTGTTATAATTGAAACAATTTACACAAACTTTGTAATAACTTTGAATGCGCTGTGGACTCGTGTATTTTTCCGATGGTAACGAATACACTTGTGAAAGATTTGGATCATTGTGCTTTTACTTCCTTCGCTTCACCGCCTCGCATTTGGATTCCTTATGTTCATGATACCTTTTGCACCTTAACTTTAATTTATTCTAACATTTTTTGAACATTTAACATTAATTTGAACACTATATCAATTTGACCAAAAAAAACTTAATTGCCTCTTTTTTTTCACAGTCTTTCGAAACCCATAAAATACTCGCGCTACTTGTACGTATTTATAACAAACCTACAGAACCATTGCAGATTTCAAAAACTTACGATTCGAGTGAACACTCATATTTCAAAAAAATCAAAAAAAAGTATTTTAAATAAATATTTAACAAATTTGATTGCTTTATTATTTTCCTCGAATATATCTCGTATTTACTTGAGGAAAATTAACATTCAAATAGGTCTGATAAGCCTAAGAAAAATTTTTCGGCGTCACAGTTTTACCGTATTTTCATGGAATAATTTTTTGCAAAGTTTATTATAAAAGCTTATTGAATGAATTTGATATAAAATTGCTCTAAAACAATTCAACATAAAACATAACTGTTAGAAGTTATGTTATCTCCCCTAAAGACTTGATGAAAAAAGATGAACTTTTTGGTTTAATTTATCAAGTTCTTTGTACAGATTGCAATCTTAATCTTAATTTATGAAATAATGCTTTTTTTTAGAACTTTAGTTGTCCCTTCCTTTACTTCTCATTATACGCATAGTAACAAACAGTTGAAACCTCAAAACTTTATTGACGTTGACCGACTTTGCTCTTTCGTTTCGTGCATTTCAGAAGAAGAAATGAAAAAGTTTTGTGACAATGCTTTTGATGTTGCTTTTCAAGTAGGTAAAGTATCAATTCTTATTTGTTGTTTAGAGCAGTGTTTTTCAAGCTTTTTTTCAACTACGAAACACTTTTTGTATTTAAAAATCTTGCGGAACATCAAAAAAAATTCAACAAAATTAAAGTTACGTTGATTTACTTGTTTTCACTTGTTTTAGAGTGATATTTGGGCCTGCTTTGAAGAGCATAAATTTGGTATAACGGCAAGAGCTGAAGAAAGACAAAAGCGCATTTTCTCCTCAACAGCTCAAAACTTTTCCTGTTTTATAACTTTTAGGGCTGTCATCGTTGAAAAGCTTGTTTCCCCAAGATAAGTTGTGGAAAATGGGAGCAAGATCAAAATAGCTCTCTTTGCCAGATTAGCTAACTCATTGAAGGTCATCTCGCAAAACGTTCTAAAAATAGATCGAAAAATCGTCATCTTAATTCACCGTCTTTCTTAGTTGAGTCAATTCTTCTTGCTTCTATGAAGTCAGAGTAATGTAAAATTCTGCTACATTTATTTCATCTCTATATTTATTCTCCGGACTCGCAGGAAAGCGACGGAGGCGCTAATGCACAGGGTTAGCAATTACCCCGACCTGCTTCCGGAGATGCCAAGATATTGCTGTCCGCTTGTAATTTAATAGAGATATGGCTATAATTTAAAACTGCTTGCCAAGACCACCAAGCAGGGGAAAGTGCCGTAAAGTGTCTTTCCCAAAAACACAACAGAATGGCGCGAGTGGGTTTTGAACCGAGACCATGTTGATCATAAACAAGGCGTTTAAACCACTCGACCACGCTGCCGACATTTTACATGCTACAGTATTGAGCTGTAAGAATTCTTGACTGACCCAATCAGAGCAATTGATGGCAGCAGAAAAACATTAAAAGATAATTTTTTAAGAATATAATCAAACTGATTCTTTTGTTCTTCCCTCGTAATTAAAATAAACATGAAGCTACAAAAATAAGAACATAAGCACTAAAACAATAAACCGAGTTATGCAAATTTAAAACTATTACTTGCGAAAGTTGGGAGCAGCACATTTGCAATAGAATGAAACAAACTTTAGACCCTAGGTTCTTAAACTTTTTCAGACGCTCCCCTTTTTTTCACGCTAACAAAACTCCGCGGCCCCTCATCTTCATGAAAATAAAACTCTATCTTTTTTCATGCAAGCAAACGTTGCACCCCCACTTCCTCACGCAAGTAGAATTCGCACCCTCCTTTGATCACACTAATCAAAACCCAAGCGATTTCATCTAATTCTCCAATTTCAGCCAAAATTTAAGGTAAAGACCATAAAAAAAGTTCTTCACTTTGAATCTGTCTCTGATTTTTCAATTTTTGTCCCAAAAACATTTGGTGATCTTTAAAAAAAAAGTCTTCACTTATCAGCAGCGTCCAATCCGTTCTAAATAATAGACTAAAAAATTTATCGTTTCAGCTATCAACTCAATTACCACCAGTTGCTCGCGCCAGCCTGAAAAACCTTCCATGCCCCCCAGTTCAAGAACATAGGTTGTTAGTTACTTCGACTGGATGGCCTTGAACACCCAAGTAAAGAACATAAGGAGATAGGTCGTGGTTGATAATTGTCAGATTTTCTTTCGACAACGCGCGATTTACACAGTTTACACCTTTCTTTTCATTAGAACCGATGTAATTCAGGTGTTAATGCGGTTTATCTGCAACAAATTACGTGCATTCAAGTACTAATAGAATCGAAATAAAATACTCTTTTTAAAATGAACACGACAATCATTCAAATTTTGTAAATAACAACAAACCAAATCAATTAACCAATTAAAACACTAATTATTTACTGCCAATTAAAAAACGTCTATAAAAACATTCTACATACCGATATATTTTTTCAAGGCCACTTTCTTCAAGTTATCAATTTATCGACTACTGTAAAAATCACGAAATATCAACTTTCAGTTTTACTCAAAACAACTTTCAAAGTAGCTTAATCCATCAACGCGTTCTCTCTGTTTTTACTTCGGTTTCGACAAGACGAGTTTAATGCGAAGACGTCACGCAGAGAACCTCAATCTCTTTCACTACGGAACAACGGCGGCTATCACTATTAACAAAATTTACAATCTAAGAAACCAAAGCAGCGCTTGCTTGAAGCGAAAATAATGAATAACTTTATTCACTTCCAACTTTAATTGGGTTTATTCTAAGAATTAATTTAAGAAAGATTGTTAAGAATTATATAGCGGCAAAAAAAGATTACAACTTGAACTTTTTTCTAAAAGCGTAGCAAATGCGTTGTGTAGTCAAGCACAACAAAAAAATTTTAGAAGTTAAATCAGTAGTTATAAAGCAGGGCGTCGAAGCGAACCCGAACTGGATAGGTAAACCCGTATCAACCGTTATTATTTCTTGAACCTGAACCGGAACTAAACGCGAAAAAATAAAATTTGTTAAACCTGAACCGGAACTAAGCCCGTTAAAATTAAATTTGCAAAACCTGAACCTGAACCGTAACTTTATTTTGTACAGTTCCAGTTCGAAATTAGATTTTTATTTTCGATTTATTTATTGATGAATAACGATTTTGTATTTGAAGTTGTCGCAATTTGTTTGGTCGCTATTTGTTGTGTGGCAACACAGAGAAGTTAAAGCAAAAATTGATCATGTGGGCCTAATAAAGAAAGTCCGATTTTGAATAAATACAGTAGAACGCCGATTATCCAAACACTACTAAGATGGTTGCAACGCCATAGCATGGTGTGAACGACAGAGTGTGTGTGGTTCAACACAGCTCTGCTTCTAAAAAGGATGAGAAACTTGGCAGCAACCAAAAGAGTAACAAACTTAAAACAAAAAAGTGAGTGATTACTGTACTGCTCAATTTACCATAAATGACCATGATGCTTCTTATTACAAGATTGTATTTTGTTCGATTATCCGAAAAATTCAGTTTCCGAAACTGGTCTAAATTAGTTTGATAATCGGCGATCTAACTGTAGTATGCTAAAGCAGTAAAGTGAAAGATTTATTGAAATGAAGACGCACCAAAGATATTAAAACGAGCTCATAGACAAAAATCAGATTGTAATAAATAAATTAATTAATAAAATCAGTCGAAGTGAAATGGGTCAAATATTTAATGAAGAAATTAAAAACTAAAACCAAGTAACACGTAATGAAAAATTGGTTTCAGTTTTTCATCATGAGTTAGTTGGTCTTAGTTTTCAATTTCTTCATTGATATTTGGCCTATTAAATTTTGAGTGATTTTATTAATTAATTAATTTAATTATTGCAATTTGACCAGTTGAATAAAATCGTCAATTTTACTTTGCTAAAAAGGGCAATGGATTTATATTAAAAGACTTCTAACAAAAATCAGAGTTTAAGACTGTTATGGTTATTTTTACTTTGTTTAATAACTTAATGCAGGGATACACATCTTTTATTTCAAATAATTAAATAGTATTTGACTAATTAATTAACAATAAAATTAACTGTTTAAAAAAGTTTATAAGGAAATAATCTCCTGCCATTAGATGGCGTTTTAATCGCCCTCTCGTATATGCCCTCACATCCGCACAGCCTGCATTTGGGCACAATACACCGGGCGCATTAAATAGTTAGTTTTAACTAAGGGCCACTATTAAGTTATGGTAAGTAGATGAAATAATCTATTAGGCATATAAAATAATAACTAACATTGACAATCTGCTTTTGCCCGATTGTAATGGAACGAAATGTCACTAATTTTTAACGATCCAATTTATTCAAACACAATTTGTAAAACAGTCAAGATCTATTAATGATTACTTTAATTCTTACATGCTTGTAAATGCTTGCAAAATCAATCAACCTTAGTTCATTTCAAAGCTGCTAACAAAATTGTATAGCCAACAATTTGTATTAAAGATGAACCAAGGCTGCATGATTAGCCTATAATTGTTTTGAAAAAGAGAGAAATTTTAGCTAAATTTGTAAAGGATTGACGCGAACAGATTTTGAACACGACCGTGTCAAACACGCTCGCCGCCAATGCGGTGCTTTTTAACTACTCAACCACGGTGCCGACTTTTTATATCAATTATGTGGCGCATATTCTTTTCACTTATACGAGAATAATAGTCTACTTTATTTTTTACCGAATTTTGACTGTATAGATCAGTGGTTCCCATCCTTTTTTATATGGCGGCACATCCATTATATTGGTAAATAATAGAAAGATCTTCACTGAAAATCTGTTAATGATTTCTCAATTTCGTCCCAAAATCATGGTGATTTCTTTAAAAAAAAGGTCTCCGCCAAAACTTACGCTCTTCCATTCCCTCCGAATCTCACTTATCTCACGTACAAAACCGCAAAATTCGACGTCCCTAAATAATTTTTTTCCAAAATTTTTCGCCGCACACCAGTTGGGAAACACTGGTATATATCAAAAATTTTCAAACAAAAAATTGTGCACTTTGGGGTAGAGAGAGCTAAACATTTTTACGCAAGTTTGAAGTTGGTGGTACTTATAAAAGATGTACAGGGTGTCCATAAATTATCGCTATAGTTTTCAAAGTTTGTCAAAATTTTATTTTTTGAGATATTTTCATTTGATTTGTTTTATAGTCAAGGAAAATGTTTCAAGTTTTTACTTTCTTCACAGGTACTTGTGGAAATAATTAGGTTTAAAATTACAATTTATTTAGTGATTAAGCAGATTTTAAATTTAGTAGCGAAAGTAGAGTTCATGAAAATGAGCACTCAACAGAAAAAAGCTCAGTGCGTTTCCTGGTTTATAGAGACAAAGTCAGACATCCAAGCACAGTGAAACTTTAGACGCAAGTATGGAAGAAAGCCACCTGCGCGACCTACCATTCAAGCATGGTATAAAAAGTTTATGGAGACTGGTAGTGTGCTACAGAGAAAGGGAGTTGGCCGACCTCAAATATCAGAAAAAGAAATTGAATCTGTGCGAGTGGCATATACCAGAAACCGTAGAAAGTCCATTCGCGGAGTTTCTACGCAGTTAAAGATCCCACCCTTCACTATTCACAAAGTTTTGCACAGAAACTTGCGACTTTATGCTTATAAAGTGCAGTTACCGCAAGCCTTTAAGCCAGAAGATAAGCCCCGACAAAAAGAATTTGCAGTTACGATGCTGGACAGATTAGATTCAGACCCAGGGTTTTTGAAATGTGTTTGCTTCAGTGGCGAGTCAATGTTCCATGTTTCTGGATTACTAAACAGACAAAATTTGAGAATATGGGACTCGGAGAATCCGCATGATACTTGTGAGCTCGAACGGGACTCCCGTAAACTAAACGTGTGGTGTGGAATCATGCATGATAAAATTATCGGTCCGTTTTTCTTCGCTGAGAAATCCATCACAGTTCAAATTTATCTCGACGTTTTGACAGAATACTGTGTCATCACAGCTTGAACAGTATCAACGACAAGTTATTTTCCAGAAGGATGGTGCACCACTTCATTGGGGCCTTGAAGTTTTTCAATTTTTGAATGAAACATTTTCAGATAAATGGATTGGATGTGATGGTTCCATTCCATGACCGCCACGTTCCCCTGATATTACACTGTTGGATTTTTTCCTGTGGAGCTATGTAAAAGATATCGTTTACCAAACCAAAGTCAGAGACATTAATGATTTGCAACATCGAATAATTGAAGCAATTGATACAGTTACTGTAGATATGTTAGCAAGAACATGGCAAGAAATTGAATATCGGTTGGATATTGTACGTGCGACTGATGATGTTCACGTAGAGGTGTAATAAAGCATCTAATGTAAACTTAAAGCATTTCCCTTTACCATAAAACAAACCGATTGAAAATATCTTAATAAATAAGACTATGGTGAATTTTTGAAATTGTAACGATAATTTATAAACACCCTTTACTACTGATTCAGTAATTACAGTATACAGTAAAACAAGACTGGCAGCGAAACAAAATTATTTTCAACCTAGAAAGAAAGCAGAATTAGATAAAAAGATATTCTTACATTGGACGTAAAATATGGCAAGAAATACCCTTCGAATTAAAGTCACTTTCTTATAATCAATTTAAGAAGAAATTTAAGCTTTTTTTAATTAGTCAATATTAGATAAGAGGCCACAACAATTTGATGAAGTCAGCTGGCACGTGCAAAAGTTATTTAATAACAACTAATATTGCTATTAATTCTTTCTTGTTTTTCTAAATGTACTGTGTTTTTGTAAGTGTACTGTTGTATTTTTCTGATAAAAAAAAATTTTTTTTTGTCCCAGTATTTAGAGGAAGGCAGTTGACTAGAAGACTATATGGTCATTTCGCTGCCTTCCTATGCTTTCGAAAGCTTTTTTTTTCACATATATTTGTGTATTTTTCGCTTTGAAGCACAAAACAAATAAATTGAAAACAACAGATTAAATATGCATAGGCGTACACATACTTGGGATGCCTTTGTTTCCGCAAAAGCTGAATGTTTGAGAAATGAAAAGCACAAACAAAAAGCACTTTTTTCGATTTTATATATTTCAATGAGCTGATAGCTTTTGTAATTGTCATAGTCAGGCATGCTTCACATGGTAGTAAGATGGCTTACTGAACTAGACCAAAATTGATGAAAACAATTTAAAGTGATGAAACAATGGGGTTATAAAGGAAGTTTGTTATGCACAGTGGGGTTGTGTTACATTAGTAAGGATTGTAGACAGATAGGCGAAACAGCTGTAGTGTAGTGGTAGCAGACTAAAAGTTTGGAATACAATAACGCTGGCAAAGTTTTTAAAGGCCTGACAACTTCGGCAAATTTTTTTGGTTATGGTAAACAAAAGCGTGAGTTAGACGAATTGACCAATTAGGCCAATGGCTCTCAATCGGTCTGCCGCAAGAGATTTCCAAGTGTGCCGAAAAACTTTTTAAAAAACATTAGTCCATTGCTCTGTTACCGTTTTTTTTGATGGACACCACTTCTTAGGGATGAAAATTTAAAAATCCTTGACAGATTCAAAGTGAAGACTTTTTTTTAGAGAGCACAACTTTTTGGGACGAAAATCTAGATCTGTACTCTGGTCCAAATGTGCCGCGAATTTTGAAAAGGTTCCGTAGTGTGCCGCCGGCGCGAAAAGGTTGAGAATCTTAATTAGGCAAAGACAACTTAGCCAAACTTGATCGCACAGAAAACAATAGGCTCTCATCCGGGACTAAGCAATATGTGGCGACTTAGCAAGTTCTACTGTACTTGTTATAAAGACTTTTACGGTTGCTAATGCTACACTTTATTTGCAAATACGAGTATATTTGCGTGTAAATTGTCATCAGTTCAAAAGGAATCTAATAAATGCATAGACAAACCAGTAGAAAGAAGTTTCAAGACCTTGTGACTAGTATAAATAGCCCAAAAAATTTAATATCAAAATTAAAGTTTAAAAGAATTTTTGCTTGCAGTTTTGGAGCTTGCAAAATCATTATTATACATTCATTTACCATTATCAAAATATACAAAGTTGGTTTTACTGAATTCACGCTTTAGTGAGTAGTGTTTAACTTTATAAAGCTTATAGACTCACCTGAAATACCTGCAGTTTAAAAATTTTTAGGTAGAACTGTCTGCTATGGTCTCCGATAAACATGCCGCTTGACGCCCATGAGATAACATTTGGCTAGAAACCTAGCCTAAAAAAATGGGTGCCTATAGGGAAATTGTCGCTATTTCAACCTGTTCACCAGCAAAAAGATTCAAAAACAATCTAATTTTTCGGGCATAAAATGCACCTGAAAATATTTTTTTGGAAGAAAGGGGTTATTTTACGTCTAAATACTTTATTGCAATATGCTGTAGGCCAACAGCAGATTCAATTATAAAATTGACTTTTTTGGAGTAAAATTGATTATTTCAACGCATAAAACTTTTTAATTGATTTTTTGAGCGTCAAAAAGATTTCGGGTACATAACAAAGCTAATATAATTTGACATCATTTGACATGTAAATATTATAAAAACTACAAAGTCGAATCAAATAAAATTCAACAGGGTTAATGTTGAGCTGAACAAGACTTATTCCTGTAAATTTGAATACGAAATTCAAAGGCACGTGAATTTCATGAAAGGGATTAGAAAAGTTCAACATGCGTACCGCCTGTGACACGGCACACGTGAAGTCAGTACTCCGGCTCCTCCTAAACATGCCGCAGCATATCTTGGGTAACAGTCTCCAGTGCGGTGTTGTTTCTTTGTTAACTACCTGTCTCTCACGAAAGTTAAACTGCTATAAAAGCTCTTTCAACTACAAGCGTTAGCAAGATTATTCTTTGTTTTTTATTGATTTTTTACACTTCAGCGTTGAGAGAAGTAAAAAAAATCAATAAACCAAAAAACTATAATCCCGCCAACGCTTGTAGTAGAAACCGATCTTAAAACAACAAACTACTGACCTACTAATTGTAACCTCATATACAATTACCGCGTTTAAAACAGAAAACATGCAGAATCAGTACGGTACAGAATTTTTTCCGTACCGTACTAATACGTACGTTATTTCGGTGAAGTACGAAGTTCCGGTGGGATATTTTTGGAAGTACAGAGTATGGAAAATCATTCCGCAGCGCATCTAACCCCTTGGTTGCCATAAATAACTTATAGCTTGAAACTTAAAACTTTGTTTCGCTAGCTGGGAATCCAGTAATTCAGTGGTCCGTAACCTTTTTTAAATCGCGGCACATTTGTAAAACTTGCTAAATTCGGCGGCACACCGCAACAAAAAATGTAACTACACACACAAGAAAATCAAAAAAAACAATATGATTTATGCTCGTAGATCAATGAAATATTTGTGCTTGTTTTAATGAGCACGTTCGGCTAAATACTTGAAAGAGCAACTCGAAGTTCGTCGTCAATATTTTTATGCAGGATCGTGTATCGTTTTTGATTAGTAATAAAAATGAAAAGCTTTGTTTGCAGATATAAGTTGTGCAAAATTGGAGCAAAATTTCAATAGTCGCTTAGGAAATTTGCTTATATACATGTACTTCTTTGATTGAAATCCAAAACATATTAAGTTGAACTTCGCTGAATTTCAGTTTTAGTGTTCTGTCGTTTCTTACTTCAAAGAAATTTTCTCGAATACACAGGGGCAATTCTTTCGTTGACATTACAGCATTAGCTAGGAAAGCATTTCGGATCCAGTCATATTGTTCAGTGTTAATTGCGAAAAAGTACTTGTCATATTTTTGCTGTATTAAAGTTAAGTGTTGTTTGGCTAAATTTAACGCGAAACATTTTTCAACATTTTTTTGATTTTTGTAACTTCTTGGAAACATTTCCAGAGATCCTATTTTTAACTCATTTTTCCAGAGTAGTAATTTTTGTTGAAACCCATGTAACTAGTCGAACATGTCAATATGTTTTCACTTAGGCCTTGCTCGTTAATCTTGTTTATGTGTTTAAATAGCTCGGTGGTTCTCAACCGCCGGTCCGCATTAATTTTTTTGCCGGTCCGCAACAATTTATTTCAATTTTACTCTTTAAGGAGGCCCTACGAGTTCAAAAGTAGAACAATGTCAGAAGAATATCAACAGTAATTATTAATTTTCCTTAATAACTAAATGCAAGATCAAGGCTTAGATTGGGGAAAATGTGTATAATTGTGTACTGACCAAGCTGCCAGTATGGCATTCGGGTGCAACCTTAAAAATAATAAAGTTGCAAAGAAAAATCTGCTGTTTACACATTGCATGCATCGCTGTAAACATATAGCTTCCCAGAAACTGTCACCTGAATTAAATGACATTATGATCCTATCAGTTAAGATTATCAATTATATTTGTGACCGAGTATTGCATTTAAGGCTTTTTGAGGCACTGTGTGTGAGTATGGCTGCGCAAAATTGCCATCTCATCTTTCATGCAGAAGTGATATGGCTTTCGAGAGGACGCGTTCTTGCAGATCGTTTTGAGTTGAGGGAAGAAGCAAATAAATTTTTACGTGAATAGCATTCTTCATTAAAATAATTTTTATTTGATAAAATGTGGATAAGCAAACTTGCATATTTAGCGGATATATTTAGCCGCTTGAATGACCTTAATAGCTCTCTTCAAGGTTATTGCATCAATATATTTACAGTGTGCAACAAAACTAATGGTTTCAAAAAAAGTGGTGAAGAAAAAGTATAAAAGTGAATTAAGAAATCAGTCTCTGGTTATTTGAGAGAAATGGTGCCAGACTATCCTTCAACTAAGTTAGACAGTCATCTGAAAAGAATAAGCAGGAAAAGAAAAGAATTTCACGAAGTAACTTTTTTGAAATTTGGAATTGTAACCAAAAATCTACAATTTCAAACTTAAATAGGAGTAGTAAAGATGGAAAATGCTGGTATTGTCATAAAAGAATCAATCAGAAATCAGTACTAATCAGGAAAGAAAATTTCGAAAGCTTGGTTTTGAAGAAATTATATCAAAAAGTACCTTGTACCTTCTTGTAAATTTTTTACTTCACTGTGTCCCCCCCGCTTCTGGCTCCCCTGACTTTGCCATTCAAAACTTCAATAGAGCCACGTCTACTTGTATGAACAAGACAGCATCAAATTTCACATTAAATAGAATTTGTTTGGTGCTAAATGCTTACTTTTGTTTTAATAAAAATTTTTTTTTATCGATTTGTTGCGTTTATTACAATTTTTTCAGACCTAAAAAGATTACCGGTCCGCCAATTTTTTTTTGATATATTACCCGGTCCGCACGCTTAAAAAGATTGAGAACCACTGAAATAGATTACGCTAGCCATGTAAGCAAGTTTAGCAATCCAATGATCGTCTTCAAGATGTTTTTACAATTTGTGCTTGTTCTGTTTTAATAAGAACTGCTTTACTTCGCTCTGAAGCTCAAATAGTTTTGCGAGAACTTTTCCTCGTGAAAGCCAACGCACAGAAGTGTAAAATAGCAATGATTGATGTTCTGATTCCATTTCGTCGCATAGTATTAAAAAAATTAGTAAATTTAAGGCTTTGCTTTGATGAGGTTAACAATTTCGATGCAATCGCTTATCGTTTCCTAAAGTCCCTGCATTAAAAGTTTGATCATCAGAGTTTCCCTATGTACTGTATATAGCAATGCGTAATTTGTATTGGTGGATTTTGACGTTTTACCCATGCCGCAAAGCCTTTATCTGCGCTCATATCGCTGAAGCACCATCAACACAAACGTTGATGCAGTTTCTCCAATGGATTCCATGGGTTGTAAAAAACTGGTTGATTATGCAAAAAATTTCCTCATCAGTAGTTCGCTTTGGAAGTTCTTTGCAAAATAAATATTCTTTGGTTATGAAATCATCATCTACAATCCGTACTACACTTAACAGCTGTGCTTTCTTGCTAATGTCTTTTGTTTCGTTAATCTGAATGGAAAATTTTGGGTTTGCTTTTATTTTTTTTTATTAAAGTTTCAAATATCTCATTTGACATGTCGTCAATTTGTCTTTTAATAGTATACGCAGACAATGGCACTTTTCTGACCTCCTTAACTTCCTTCGGTCCAAGCATTAATCGAATATTTTTCGGGCATGCTGGTTTTAATAAACTTTCGCCAATAATATGTGGTTTTTTCGACGTGCAATCAATTTAGCGAGATAATAACTAGCTTCTAATGCTTTTTCGGAGACTGTAAAAGATAATTTCCAATAACACTCTTCCTTCTTATTTCGACTTAACATTCGCTGGAAATAATTTTTATTCTTCTGTGCATGAATGGCATGTTTCGTATTTAAGTGGCAAATAAGTTTACTAGGAATTATTGCTTTATTTGCAAGATTCTCCCTACAAATAACGCAGAGTAGCTTTGAAGCGTCTTTGTTACCACACCAAGAAAATCTATACTGAATGTAATCTTCCCTGTATTGCCTTTTGACAAGTTTTTGTTCTCTACAAGGTTGCTTGTGCTAGGTACATTATCTCGCTCATTATCACAAGTTTTGAATGTTCTTTTCAGGAATTTATCCATTTTGCTAAACTTTTAACCAAAGACCACTGAGCCCTGTTTGCTGTTTGCAATCAAACTTTTTAAAAAACCATCATTTTTCGTTCTATAAGAAAATTCTTAAAATATTGCTGTAGAAAACGTAACTTACAAAAAGCGGCATCTTCATGTAATTTTTTTATTGTTGATTTATTATGTCTGTAGCCTACTTAATGACATATTTGGTTAACTTCTTTGTCATTGGTTATAGCTGTACTAGCCCAAAAAATTTGGAGAGCAATACAGTTTGCCCAAATTTTGTAACATTTGCCTGAATCTTGATTTTCCTGTACTTCACAAATATGAAAAGAAATTTTGTGAAAAATTCAACGTGAAGGGCAAAGATAAAGGTCTTCACTTCGGTTCTGTTCCTCATTTCTCAATTTTCATCCCTAAAACATAGTGATCTCTAAAAAAAAATCTTCATTTTAAATTTTAAACTTTTTTGTGCATTCAGTGTTGATTTTCGATGACCAAAAATTTTAATAATTTCTTGTCGCTGCTCAAAAAATTCTGGTTTTGCCCAAATTTTTGAGACGTGGGGGCAATTACTCCCCTTCTCCCCCGGCAGGTACGGCTATGTCGTTTGATTACATTGAAATTAATAAAGTTTTTCAAGAACTATATGTAGGATTAAAACCTAAAGTAAGGAATCATATAAAATAAATAATTAAGAAAACAAATAATCAAAATTATTATTTATTTTTCAATACAGACTGAATACGCAAGCTTGAAAATCATTAAAAACCATGAAGAAAAATTATTGATGAAAATAATTCGAGATGACAAGGAAAAATTGCATTTGAAAGACTTTCCCCACGTCTCTGTCGTGGATTTAAAAGACAAGTTGTTGCATCAAAATTTAAAGGCAGTGGAAAAAAGATGGAAATATCGAAAAATTAAATTTAAGTTTGATATGAACGCAGTGAAAAAGACATACTACAGTGAAGCACCATGTGCAATATTAACTTACGCATTCAAATTTTTTCCAGCAATGAATTTAGAACTATTTCCTATTAATAAGACAGACACCATAAACTATAATTCTTCTTTAACAAATGCATCAGATCAAATACTGGCCTACGCTATAACTCAAGCTTTACGCCGTCCTCCCAGAATTGTAAATGCGGTTTTACGCTACGTTGAAGAAGTCTTAGATAGACAGAAATTCATTGGGGTTCATTGGAGGTACAACCATGAAGATTGGGCTCAATTCTGCAAAACAAGAAAGGATGAAATTGTTTTGAAAAATATCTGCAAATATTCGGAGTTAATTCAACCAGCCGATGTTGCAAACAGTATAAATAAAAACTTTAAAACCGAAATATTGAATAATAGAAATCTAACATATACTGTTCCGGTGTATATAGCATCACCCTCAGACATGGTTGGTTTTATAGAAGAAGTTTACGATGAGCTAGCAAAATTAAATGCGAATTTTATAAAACCCGAAATGAGTTTTGAATTATTTTTAAACAACAACTACAAAGATTGTTGGACAAACGAAGAAGAAAGTAAAAACGCTGAAATAGTTTCGCTTGCTGAAATGGAGTTAATGGCACAAAGCTTTTGGTTTTATTTTTCAGCCTCCAGCACCTGGTCATCTAATGTTAGGCCGTTGCGTATAAAAACGGAAAATAATACAATTATTAACAAATTTGAAACCGAAATATTTGAACTTGCTCAAGCAGAAATGGAACTTCGTCTAAACGAAAGTCTTCGAAGTGGCAACTAGAATAACATTTTTTAAAAAACGCTTTCTAGTCCCAAAGTTTTAAACTTTTTTTACAGCGCTCTGACAAAACTTTTCGAGTATCTAAATTCCTAAGAAACTTTTACTTTAATAAGCTTATAACTCTTTAAGATTTTTTTTGTGATTTATTTGTTGGCGTCGTATTTATTATTCTTTATAATTTTACAACATGCAAAAGTTTTTCGACTGATGTTTATTAATTACTTTACCTTTGAAATACTTCACAAAGGTTCAGTCATTTTATTTCTTTTTTATGAACATAGTAGCCAAGCGATTGCTTGGTCAATCTTCATAGTCTAACTCAGTCAGTGATGGCTTTAGTACGGAGCGAACGCAGTGGGCGCACCGCCACCCTACATAACGTCAAAAAGTAGTCCCTTGGCAAAACAGTGCTCATTTCTTATTAGTAGCATCATGACGGTGATCCCTAAAGTGATAACTTTTTTTGTTTTTTTTAGAGATCACTTTGTTTTGGAACACTAAAAAGTTGCCCCCCTAAAGTGATAACTTTTTTTAGAGATCACTTTATTTTGAAACACAAAAAAGTGGCCCCCCTAAGGTGATGACCTTTTTTAGAGATCACTTTTTTTGTGACCAAAAAAAATTTGAAACGTGAAAAAGTAGCTCCCTATTTTTCTTACACCGGGCCTCCCCTTTGTAAGGCCATCACTGAACTCAGTGATTTGCAAAGTTTTTGCCGCATTCTTCTCTTTTAAAACTCAGGTATCATCATTCTTTCTCCCCACAAAAAATACTAATACAATCAGAGCGAGGACTTTTTTGCTTTTGACCAAATTTGTAATCTGAATTCCGGTTATCCCAGGAAGTTTACAGTAAAGTAACGTTCAAATTTAAGTGAAGATTAAAGAAAAAATAAAAAGTCTTCACTTTGAACCTGCTTTAGATTTCTCGATTTTCTTTCCTAAAAAGTAGTGATCTCTTCACCTCAAACTTTAATCTTTTTCTGAATTTAGAAACAGCCCTCCCCCCCGCCGGGTTGATACGGCTGCGATCACAAAGGACGTATCAATTTTATTGTGTCAACTTGCATTGTACCAAGATTCTCAAGTTGCTCCCAAATTCTTCTAGTGATTTTTCCTCTCTTGAAATTTTGAAATCCTTTTTAAGAAGCCAGTGACTCACTTTAAAAAAGACTGGTCTAACTTAAGTTTAACCTACCTTTAACTTTAAAATCTGCTTCTTCATCTTAATCTGTACAGTCTTTTTTTTGTTCACAATAAAAATATTAATCGTGAACAAAAGTAAAGACTGTACAGATTAAGATGAAAAAGACACAATACCTTCGCAATCTTGATGTTCCTGTCAACACATTGTACCGACCCTATTTTTAAAATTTTTGTGAGATTGCTAAGAAATTATTAATCCAAAAAATTCTTTGTTCAAAAATATGGTTTACAACAGTGATTCTTAACCAGCAGACATGCCTGGTTCATTCGTTCATTAATTTATTTCATTTTATTCTCGATCATTATTAAACAGTTTAACGAAAAAAATTATAAATATTAAAGAGATCAAGAAAAGAAAGAATTAAGCAGCACAACGTCAGACGTTAAAACATGCGTAAAAGCCGCAACACCTTAATCTGCTAAAAATATAAGAAATGAGAAAGAAAAAAAAATATATAATAATAATATTATTATCAAACAAATTGAAAGAGTGAATAACCAGTGCATGACTAGTCTGCGTAATGATGATGGGTGGCACAGCTTGCCAAGATGAGAATTTAGCTCAACTGAGCCAGGTGAGTAAAGAAAAACCACCAATAAACAGAAACCTCACCAGGTCCGGAAACATTTTCCGAATGCATCTGGTGATTATACATTAATGGAATTGTGAATTATGCAAAGAGTATATACAAAAAAATTACGAAATTATGAATCAAATAATAAGCAAAGATTAACGAGATAAAAGATAAGATAACATAAATAAACAACTATTATGCTAGTCGACGTTGATGGAGTTGAAAAAAATATATATGTATCAGTGGCGTGCGGTCAGGGCATGCAAGTCGTGCGTTGCATGACCAAATTTTTAGGAATTGCATGACGAACTTTTGTGCGATGAGGTAGATATCGATGAATTCGATGAAAAATATTACTTGTTTCCGATGAAATCTGAGGCCGATCCGAGACGAAGACCTATTTTTTTGTGTTATTTTAGAGAATATCGTGAATTTAGAACGAAAAGTAAGAAATCGGAAACTGGTTACAAGTGATGACTATTTTTTTTTTTTGGAGATCACTGCATTTGAGGAAGACAAGTGCATTACCGGTACTTGGAACAATTTCAGGTAATGACCTCTTTTTTTAGAGATCACTGCATTTTGAGGACAAAAAGTGCATTATCCAAAACGATTTCAACGATTTCAAGGGATGACCTACTTTTTTTTAGAGATCACTGCATTTGAGGAAGAAAAGTGCATTACCTGCAACGATTTCAAGCGACGATCTTTTTGTTTGCTTAGAGATCACTGGATTTTAAGGACGAAAACTGCATTACCTAGGAAGGATTTCAAGTGATGACCTTTTTTTTAGAGATCACTGCATTTTGAGGACAAAAAGTGCATTATCCAATACGATTTCAACGATTTCAAGGGATGACCTACTTTTTTTTAGAGATCACTGCATTTGAGGAAGAAAAGTGCATTACCTGCAACGATTTCAAGCGACGATCTTTTTGTTTGCTTAGAGATCACTGGATTTTAAGGACGAAAACTGCATTACCAAGGAATGACTTCAAGAAATGACCTTTTTTTTAAAGATCACCTTGAATCTAGGAAGAAAATTGGTCTTGAATAAACCCAATTCTATGACCAGGTTTTGGCATGCCAATTGCATGACTAGTCTCAAAGGTCACCGTACGCCACTGTAATATGATTAAAAAAAGTATACGTTCTCCTTAAATTGAAACAGTAGACCATTGCCAAAAAAGAAATTTTAATTAAAGAGCAAAGATAAGAGTGAAAAAAAATCAATTTGATTGAGTAATTGATTTGAAATTATGCAGGCAAACAAAATTTAAGAAAAGAGTTCTTTATATCTTTGTGAGCAAACTGAATATCTTGATCGTTTGAGCTTTTCTCCCAAAGATTGAATTCGAAAGTTTTAATACCATTTCCGTTGCCTTTTTTCCAGAAACCTGTAATCAAAAATATATGGGGCAGTATCGTGTTTAAGTAGGCTTTCGCTTTCATGAAGTAAATGTGCCGCAGGCAAACTCAGAATTTATTAGTGTGCCGTAGTAAAAAAAAAGTTTGAAAAGCACTGTTCTAGAACAGGGTTTTTCAAACTTTTTTGTTTTGCGACGCTATTTTAAACCGGCGACAAATTTTGGGACCCCATTTGGGGTCGCGACCCACAGTTTAAAAAGCCCAGTTCTAGAAAATATTATAATCAGTAATTTAATATAAATTTATTATCAGGTTATTTAAAAGTTTTTTTTTATGTTTCTATGCAACGATAAGCGAGTCGTATTCAACGTTTTGCACGTGCTGTCCGCGACATTACTGTAGATAAGTTTTGTGAGCATCGAAATATACTTTAAAAAATTGATTTTTATATAGCAATTTAATTAGGCTTATGTAGAGCTATTGCATTTATAAGTAAAAAGAAACGTAAATTGCTCCTACAGAAAACAATTGAATCTGATTGTACAGTAGAGAAAAGGCTTGTAAGAAATATTATTAAGAGAAAATAACTAATGTGATTTAATACCTATATGTAATATGACACTGTAGGAAAATCAGTTCTTCTAAAGTGCTCGATAACAAAGTTAGAGCTTGAATTAAAATTAACAATAGCGAAATCACGAAAATAAAAACAAAGCTAAAACCCAACAGACTGTTTCATCCATAAAAGGGATCATCAGGGGTATCTTATTCAAATATATGTAATGTGATATAGTAATGTGATTTAATATAAGTAATGTGATTTAAAATAAGAGCTAAAGATAAACTTGAATTATGTGAAATTTTCCCATTTGATATTACATTGTTTTCTATCTTTTAGCCAATTAGTAGATATCAAAACAAAGTTTTTTATCATTTTTATTATCATTTATTAAGGTTGGGTTCACTGTTCGCCGTTATTAACTTTGCAGGCTTTGGGGATTTTCCAAAATGTAAAAGGTAATCAACTAAACTCGGTGAGTAGTAAACAAGAACCATTAGGCTACTTAGCCTGATAAACTTTGTTCACAAATTAGCCTACTTTGTTACTTAGTGAAAAAGCGCCCAAGACTTTAAACACCATTGTTTTTTATGCAGGAAATTCTAATTTAAGCAAAATAAAAAAAGCAGGTATTAAAGTTATACATAGAATAAGTTTTATAAAACTTTTTGAATGTAGAATTAAAGTTGCTGGTGCAGTGAATTCACTGCGATTGATTCTACTTGAGGTGATTCTCACTAACCAATTTGTCTTCTTATTCAAACAGAAAACCAAAATATTTGTTTACCAAATTTTAACAAATTATTTCTTTAATTTTAAGTTAAATTTAAAACACCTTATTCAAATAGAATAACAAATTAAAACTGTCGAACTGAAAACAAACTAAAAACTCACGAAATTTAAAACAAATTAAACTATACAATTGCTCACGCTTAAGCAAAAAGGCAGAGAAAAAATCAAAGCGACCCAAATTAAAACGCACGTTACATGATTAAGTCACAATGCTAATTGTCTTAACTTTTAACCTTTTTCTTTCGCCAACGAGTTAAGCACAGCAAAATAACAATAAATCACGTTACCATGGCCGGCCCAAAATTGAGAAAGCGAGAAGCGAGCAAAGCAATTTTCACACTAGTCAGTGATTTATAAAAGTTAGGGGAAAGGGATTGAAAGATCTAAATTTAGTCAAAAATTCAACGTATTCGAGAATGGAAACAACAACAACCAAAATACACAACGAATATGTACACACAATTACACAAATATCGCTAAGCATAGGACGCAAATTTACACATCACACTCCAAAACGCAAAGTTTTCGAATGTCGCGAGTGAGCTCTTTACCGTCGGCAGTACGGACCACTGCCCGTCGACAAATGTTGTCGCGGTCGTAAATTACCGATGTTACTATTCCCCTGGGCCAGGTGCAGCGTGGCGCCTTGTCATCTTTAATCAAAACCAAACTGTTCAGCTTAAGATTTTCTTGTGGAACAATCCACTTACGGCGTTTTTGCAGCAATGTCAAATATTCGGAGCGCCACCGCTTCCAAAATAGGTCGGCCTGCAACTGAGTCGCCCGGTACGAACCGCGCAAACCATCTGCGTCGATGAATACGTCGGAAGGGGTCTCTGGTTCGATGCATCCATTCAACAAAGTCATGGGCGACAACGCCCTGAAATCATTGGGGTCAGCGCTAACCCTAGTCAATGGTCTACAGTTCAGTATGCATTCTATCTCTTTGAAGAGAGTAAGCAGTTCTTCGTCCCTTAAGGTGCGATAATACTTGTCTGCAGTTAGAGCAGTCATGGCTTTACGTACAAGTCTCACGATTGCCTCCCAAGCTCCTCCCTGGTGGCTTGCAAGTGGAGGGGAGTGACAAAACTGAATACCACGAGGAGACAGCTCATTTACAATCTCTCTTGCTCTTAAGCGTTTCAAACCTCGTTTCAATTCTGCTTGAGCACCTATAAAGTTCGTCGCATTATCGCAATAAATTGTTTTGGTAGATGCGCCTCTGACAGCTAAGAATCGGCGTAGGGCCATCAAGAATGAAGCAGTTGTCAAATCGTAAGCCATTTCAAGGTGGGAAGCCCGTGACGCCAAACACGTAAAGATGCAACAGTACCTTTTCAACGTGTTGCGTTGACACTTGACAGCGATCGGTCCCATGAAATCAACGCCGGTTGCAAAAAACAAGCGGTTTCCGGGTTCGACTCTAGCACGTGGTAAAGGGCTCATTATCTGGGATCCAGGGCCGGCCCGTCGATTCCGACAAGCCATGCAGTGGGTCTTAATGATGCGCTTCACTGTCCTTTCTTGCCCGACTACATAGAATCTTTCACGAAGTGCGGTTATGACGTAGGGGGCTCCATTATGACCACTCTTCTGATGCAAGTGGTTGACAATAATTGAGGTTAAATGACTCTTCCTTGGTAGCACAATGGGATGCTTGATGTCGTAGGTTTCTCCAGATCGCTGAAGACGACCTCCAATGCGCATGACACGATCTTTGACGAATGGGCAAAACTTGACAAGTGGCTGCAATTCTTCTTTTAGTGCGACCCCAAGCTTACCGCTAGCGATATCATCATACGGATGCGACTCGAGTGCCTCAATCAGTCCCGGATATTCCTGCCGCTGAGCTAAAGAAATCAGGGCAAGGAGAGCTGCGTCGTACTCTTGCGCATCAATGAAGTCAGTATTCCGATTGATTTTCCCAGTAACACGATCATGTAAGCGACCTTTCAGTTTCAAGAGCCAAGCGGCTGTTCGTACAGCACGCGTTAGGTCGCTAAATCGAGTGATGATTCTGCCAAGAGGACCTTCTTTCAGCCCAGAATATTCGCTCTCTACTGTACCCAAACACGTAGTGATTGGGTCGGCAGCATTTGCATTGTCACATGCTACATCCTCGATTGGCGGTTCTCGTGAAGGCCAAGCTTCTTCTTCCTCAAGTAAAAAGGGAACGCCTTTGAGCCATTTCTCGGCTTTACACGGTTGTGATGGTGAAACTCCGCGAGAGAACGGATCTGCGGGATTGAGATCCGTGCTCACCCAGTGCCATTGTTCAACAGCAGAAATTTCGCGAATTAATTTGATGCGGTTTGTTTCGAATACAGGCCGACGTCTTGAAGTGTTTTTTAAGTAACTCAATACGACCGTCGAGTCAGTCCATAGCACAGTTTTTTCAATGTCTAAATCAATTTCGCGGTTTACAAACCTAGCGAGGCGCGCTGCAATCACCGCCGCCGAGAGCTCGAGCCGTGGAATTGACATCGGTTTTAACGGCGACACACGTGATTTTCCCATAACAAATGACACAACACAGCGATTTCCATTAAATATTTGCAAATAGCACACCGCGCCTATGCCATCGACGGACGCATCAGCGAAAACATGCAATTGAGCACCCTTTATAACTTCAACATTTTGAGTGGGTATAAAACAACGAGGTATCACGATATTATTTAAATTCAACAAGGTATTAATTAACTTATTACAAACCGTTTTATCTGGTTCAGGTATCTCGGCGTCCCATGCCAAGCCCATCTTAGTGAGGCGTTGAATCAGCAATTTCAATGGCAGGAGGAATGGCGCCACTATTCCCAAAGGGTCAAATATGCTCATTGCGAGTGACAGCAACCCTCTACGTGTAAGTGGATGAGCAAAGGGTTTAACCTTAACCATAAATTCGTCTGTTTGAGGATTCCATACAATACCTAACGTTTTGTGACCAGGTAGCTCATCATTATGCAAGTCAACTTCACTTAAATGTGGTGCCAATAAATCAGATGGCAACGCCTCAAGTACCTTAGCACAGTTGCTCGAGAATTTTCTTAATTCGAACCCCCCACCCTTTAACAAGGACACTACATCATTTATGTGTGTGATCGCGCTATCACTATTGGGAACTGACTTGAGCAAGTCGTCCACATACATATTTCGTTTAGCTGTTTGAACAGCTTCGGGCGTTGAATTTGAGCGATTTTCTTCGGCAGTTTTGCGCAGCGCGAACCCGGCTACAGAAGGGGAGCTGGTTAAACCAAACCAATGCTCAGTTAATTGGTACGCAGTAGGTGGCCTCGACATATCATCGTCTTCCCACCAGAAAAATCTCAACGCGGACCGGTCACAAGGGTCAACCATAACCGAGTGAAACATGGCACGGATGTCTCCAACCACTGCCACCGAATGTTTGCGGAAACGCGTTAAAACACCAGTCAAATTATTAGCGTTATCAGGCCCTTGGAGTATTTGCTTATTTAGAGATGTGCCTCCGAACTGAGCAGCACAATCGAATACAATGCGAAACTTCCCCTTGGTGCAATGATGGGGAATGTACCAGGTTTTATTCTGGTCCCCATCGCGTTCGTCACTGACCGGCACGGCGTGGCCAAGTGAAATGAGCTCTCGAATTTTATCACGGTATTTGACAAACAACTCATTATCCCTTACCAAACGTCGACCCAAGGATCTTAATCGAGAGAGCGCCATCGTTCGATTGTTCGGAAGATTGGGACAACCTTCTTTCCACGGGACCCTCATCTGATAGTGACCATCGACGAATTTACACGAATCCTTCATTACATTTTCAGCCTTCACGTCATCTAACGACGGAAGCAATACTTCCGGGTCGCACGACCGATCACCATAGTCAAATTGACACGGACAAAGAGCCTCAAAGGCAGGCATTACTTGAGAGTCCATCAACAGGTTAACATTACACAAACTACCGATATTGCAGGCTGTAGTGAGCAGGTTAGACACAACACCGTTTCGCCCGTGGAGCACCCAACCAAGTGGAGATCTACCCGCCCAAAGTCTAGCGTGGCCATCCTGTCGTATTTCGGAAAAGACATGCAGTGAGGGAGAGTCAATTCCTATTATCAGCTCTACGTTTCTCGCACCTTGTATCGTGGGTATTTTAATGCCGTCAAGATGTGGATTCTGGTCAATGTCCTTCTGCGAAGGAATGCTGCTGCTGAGATCTGGAAGTCGTGGAACAACACGGACGTTTTCTAACGTAAACACTTCCTCTTCGAGAATGCCCCTTACCGAACACTCAGCGGAAAGAGTGTTTAAGTCCTCGACCCGTCCGTCAGCTAATTGGATCTTAGCCTGGAGGGGCTTCCCAGTCAATCCGAGCTCGGATGACAAGCCTTTACACATTAAATGACAGTCTGCCCCACTATCTAGAAGTGCTAAAGTGTCTTTACAATCCCCAGTTATGTTTTTATGACACAGACTGGTATTACCTGCAGGCGAGTTGCTGCATCTTTCCGAACCAATGCACTTTGAACCGACGAAGTCGTCGCGTTGACCGAAGGTGACAAGTCATCTCTCACAGAAGCAGTAGATTCAGAAGATTTTGATGTAGTTCCACCATCATCTCGGTGTATCAGCGTATGGTGTCTTCCATTGCATTTGCGACACCTGGATTTACTTGGGCAGTCCTTTACACCATGCCCCTTTCTTAAGCAGTTATAGCATAGACACTTTTGTTGAACAAACTGTTTACGAGCCGCGCAGGATTGCTTCTGAAAATTTTCGCATCTCGCTACCGAGTGACCTACTGCGTTGCAATAATTACACTTGGGCAAAAAACTTTCGTTAGAGGGCGTCCGGGGTACAGCGTTACGATCATTATCTGCAGGGGTTTGAATCAAATTCGCCCTTGCCTTATAGATTTAGATTTAGATTTAGATTTATTTATTTTTTTTGTCTACGACCAAGACACGAAAAGTCAAACAAAACAAAATATATAAATGCATTACAAAAACATTTGGTCGCCATGACTAGATGCCAGCGAAAGACCAACAAGGTCACCAAAGTCAGCCAGCACCTCAAAATAATTAAAGTGATAACATGTACATGTTCAAATAGGCTACAATTCAGTAGAAACAAATAATAGTACACACCATTATGCAATGACATACAACAGATATCATAATAATTTACAGCTGGTACAAAAAACACCGAGAAATTTACAAAGAGAAAAACAACAATAAACAAAAATACAACACATAAGTCTAAAAACAAGTAATATTATACATTAAAATAAACTGATTAAAGTTACAGTATTGGTAGCCTACATAAAGGTGAAAAATTCCACAAAAAATTAAAGGTTAAAAAAAAATACACAATAAATATGATTTCAAGAAATTTATATATGAATACACAATAAAAGTTGTAGATATGAAATACACAATAAATATGATTTCAAGCACATAAAGGTGAAAAATTCCACAAAAAATTAAAGGTTAAAAAAAATACACAATAAATATGATTTCAAGAAATTTATATATGAATACACAATAAAAGTTGTAGATATGAAATACACAATAAATATGATTTCAAGCACATAAAGGTGAAAATTCCACAAAAAATTAAAGGTTAAAAAAAAATACACAATAAATATGATTTCAAGAAATTTATATATGAATACACAATAAAAGTTGTAGATATGAAATACACAATAAATATGATTTCAAGCAAACGATGTAAAAAAAAAAGAAACATATATTTCCTTTTTTACATTATATCAAGTTAATCGAAAATAACAAAAACAACTATATTAATGATAAAGAGGGCATGCAATACAAGTAATTAATGCAATACAATTGATATAGGAAATATACAGTATACATAAGTTATTGAAATATATATAATTGGTGAAAGTTGAAGAAACAGCATAGCACAAATATGTCAAAGAAAAAAAACAATATATGACATTAAGAAAACTGATATATATGTATTATTCGTAATACTATTTTTTTTAAATAATTACTTTGCTTATTATTATTTTTCATAGGCTTTTGAAAGAATTACTTTGTAATTTTTAATGAAAGAAATAAGAGATAATTTTTTTATATCACTGGGTACAGTAGACCACAATTTTGCTCCAATGTATTGCAGTCTTTGTTTACCAGATTGTTTTGTAACAGAATGCAGAAAAAAATTTCCATCAGTGCTATATCTTGTTGAATGTTGATGCACACTGTTTATTTTATCATAATAGTTATAAAAACAATAAGGTAACATATGATTTTCAAATTTATACATAAATTTAACAACTTCTAGTTGAAAAAGATCAAATAGTTTTAGCACATTAAATTCTTTGTATAGCATGTTAATTGGGGTCGTAATGTTCTTAAATAAAGAAGCCCTTATAATTCTGTTTTGCAATGTTTCTATGGTCATCAAGAGTGTTTTGTTAGCCCGTCCCCAGTTTAAAATAGAATATTGTAAGTGCGATTGAATTAACGAAAAATATAATATTCTTAAAGTACTGAATGGCACATAATGCCTTAGTTTATAAAAAATGCCACTTGTTTTTGACAATTTGCTGCATATGTTAGATACATGATGTTCCCAATTTAATTTGTCATCCAAAAAAAATACCTAAATATCTTACATGATCTGTTTGTTTAATTTCATTTTTTCCTATGGTTAATTTAAAAGAAGATGTAGTAATGCTTTTTTTACATATAACCATATATTTAGTTTTGTTAAAATTAAGAGATAGTTTGTTTGATTTAAACCATGAGTCAATTTTCTTCAGTTCTATATTCATATTTTGTTCAAGTATGAGTAAATTTGGATCAGCTAAATGTAGATTTGTATCATCTGCAAATATTGTAGTAATACATTTAGTTGCATTTGGCAAATCGTTAATATAGAGTAAAAATAATAATGGTCCCAATACAGACCCTTGTGGAACACCACAACACATGTATTTAAATTCTGAAAAGTTATTTCCTATTTTGGTACACTGTTTTCTATCTTTTAAGTATGACATCAATAATTTCCAAATTTTACCTCGAAAACCATATATATTTAATTTTTTTAAAAGGATGTCATGATTTATTGAATCAAAGGCTTTACTAATATCAAGGAAAACTGAACATGTAATTTTATTACTTTCTAAGTTAAGAAGAAGGTCATCATACATTGATGTAATTGCAAGACTAGTTGAATCATTTGTTCTAAATCCATGTTGTTGGTTTGTTAATATTTTGTTTTTGTCAAGAAATTTGATCATTTTTTTATATAAAATTTTTTCCAAAATTTTAGCTAAAGCAGGAAGAAGAGAAATTGGTCTGAAGTCAGCTAGTTCTTGCGGATTAGATACTTTTGGTATTGGAATTACTTGGGATTGTTTAAAGATTTTTGGAAATGTTTCTTGTTCAATACATTTAGTAAAAATTTGGGCAAGAAGCAAACTTATAACGTTTTTACTCATTTTTATAAATTTAGTGCTGATTTGCAACAAGCCACAAGCTGATTTCGTTTTTAAATTGTTTATTTCTTCAGCTACTTCATCTTCATTAATTTCTCTTAAAACCATTGATGAGACACACGAATTTTTAATATAGCTTGTGTAAGAAATATCAGAGGGTGGTATCTGGTTGGCCATTTTGGACCCTATACTTGAAAAATGATTGTTTAATAGATTAGCAAAGTCTTCTGAGTAAGCATTATATTCTTTGCCATTTATTTTAAAGGAGTTGGATAATATATTGCCTTTACAAGGTGTTTTTTTTAAATTGACAAGATCATTAATTGTTTTCCACGTTTTTGCACTGTTATTATGATACTTTTTAAATAAATTACTATAATATTCTTGTTTTGCTAATTTCATTAAATGAGTTAACATGTTTCTGTATTTTTTATAGAATTCTATCTTTGGTTTATCATTGCATTTGTAACATGCTTTGAACAGTCTGTTTTTCTTTTTTATTGAAATAAGTAAGCCTTTACTAATCCATGGTTTTTGTGATAATTTGTTTTTTTTTCTGGATAATTTTATAAAAGGAGCATGTTTATTTAGTATAGATTGAAAAGTAGTGACAAACTCAACTATATTATCATCAACTTTAGTATTACTTAGGCTTGTCTTAAGACGAACATCTTGAAGATTGTTGTCTAGATCTTCAACAAAATTCAGTGGATCAAAAGATTTCATGCACCTAACATATGCAGCATTTTCTGAGTTAGTTGGTTGATTGAAATTTTTTTTAACTAAAAAGATGGGTAAATGGTCACTAATGTCATACAAACAAATACCACTATTACAAATATTATTGCTGTTAGAATAGATGTGATCTAATATTGAAGAATTTTTATTTTCAGCAAATCTTGTTGGGGTATTTATATGCATATTGCACCCAACAGATTCTAAACTTCTAATATAATGACAAATTTTAGGATTGCTATCAGACATCATTAAATTTATATTTATATCCCTTAGCATCTACCTTATGCCTTGATTGCTTCAGCAACCTACCGAAGCGGGAGCACAGCAGTTTATGCTCTTGGTCAACATATTCGATAAACAATTCGAACGGCACTACATCTATATCAAATCCCCGCTCCAAGGCAAGTCTGGCAAAGCCCATTTGTAAATTGTGCGGTAACCGCATAAAGATCCATTCGGCAGTGGAAGCTGCATTTAATAAACGACCAGCCCCCGCAGCTTCCAACACAATCTTACAGTTTATCAGGCACGAATAAAAATCCTCTAGCCCAACTTCGCTATGGCTTATCACCCCTCCCTCACAAACTGAATTTATGAAGGCGCGAACGGCAACTTGGGGTGAACCAAACGCCTTGTGTAACAATTGTAGAGCTTCATTTAAGGCCCGATCTGGCGATAGCATAACGCAGCTAGCGATCAACTTATGAGCACGCCCCTTTGTGGCGTCAAGAAGCAAATGTAGTGCATGACCCGGGTCCGTCCCGCTGTAAACATTTAAGATACGATCCTCGACTTGTCGTATGAACTGGTAATATTTAAGCGGATTACCATCAAACTTGTCAGAGTCCAAAGTGGACTCTGAACCACAGCACCGAACCAACATTCTAGCTAGCTCATTCATATTACAGCCCAACTCACCTTGCGACCCCGTTCCTCGGCCGCGATCTTCGGTGTACGAAGGATTGCTCTGAGTAGGCTTGGAAGGACCATCATCACGAACGGCCGGCCCATGGGTAACAACAGAAGCCTTCTTGGCTGGCGGAAAATGCAACTTGTTGGGGATTGGACCCAAAGAGAATTCTGAAAGGCGACACTGATCGACCTCTGAACTGGGTTTGTTCTGCACTTGCACTAAAGGTGCTGATTCCCGAGAATGATCTGTTTCTCGGTTTGAAAGCTTAAGTTCCTGGCGCTCACTATTTCGAGCGCTGCAGAGAAATTCAACTACTTTGTCGTGTGCAGACAAAGGGGGAGCAATATTCTCTGGCACCGACAGATCACTGCAACCTGAAGAAGCGTCGGCAATAATATTGGCCTCTTCGACAGCAGCTTCGGCTTGAAGGACAGCTCGTTCCGACTGCAACTGCAAGTGTTTCAATCGCAACTCCTCATCGCGGCGTACGCGCTCGAGACGGGCTTCAGCCAACTTGACCTCTAAACGTCGCTTAGCTCTAAACGACAACGACTTCGAACTGGCAGCAGCTTCGGAAACATGTTTTTGACTAACATTCGCTGACTCTAATTTACGAGCTTGATATGCTGCTGGTGCTGAAAAGCTCCGGGCTGACACATCCGGAATATTTAACTTTGAACTTGAGCTACTGTCCATCTTTGCATAAAACTCAACCCGGATAAGCGAACTAATGAACGTTCTTCGACTTCCAACTATGTATCCGGACAAGCAAACCAGTTAGAGCTTTATTTAACTTAAAAACTATGGTGCAGTGAATTCACTGCGATTGATTCTACTTGAGGTGATTCTCACTAACCAATTTGTCTTCTTATTCAAACAGAAAACCAAAATATTTGTTTACCAAATTTTAACAAATTATTTCTTTAATTTTAAGTTAAATTTAAAACACCTTATTCAAATAGAATAACAAATTAAAACTGTCGAACTGAAAACAAACTAAAAACTCACGAAATTTAAAACAAATTAAACTATACAATTGCTCACGCTTAAGCAAAAAGGCAGAGAAAAAATCAAAGCGACCCAAATTAAAACGCACGTTACATGATTAAGTCACAATGCTAATTGTCTTAACTTTTAACCTTTTTCTTTCGCCAACGAGTTAAGCACAGCAAAATAACAATAAATCACGTTACCAGTTGCCAACGATTAATAGTTAATTAAATTTCCATAATTAATTAAAAAGTTACAGATATTGCTTAATTTTTTGTTTTTTTTAAAAATTAGCTAAAAATATTCTCTAGTATCTTTTTAAACAGTTAAATGAGATTTTCAAAGTCTATCTGATGGTATCTTAATATCTTTAAATTTTTAAAAGCTACATCTAGGCTACTATACAAATTATGGTTTTAATAGAGCATTATGTAGTTCTAGAGTATTATGTTATGACTAAGTTTGATGCAATTTTAACGCTTTGTCGGCAGCGTGGTCGAGTGGTTAGAGCGCCGGGCTCGTGAACAACTCGGTCTCGGTTCAAAACCCACTCGCGCCATTCTGTTGTGTCCTTGGAAAAGACACTTTACGGCACTTTCCCCTGCTTGGTGGTCTTGGCAAGCAGTTCTAAATCATAGTCATATCTCTATTAATTTACAAGCGAACAGCAATATCTTGGTATCTCCGGAAGCAGGTCGGGGTAATTGCTTACCCTATGTATTAGCGCCTTCGTCGCTTTCCTGCGAGTCAGGAGGATAAGTATAGAGATAAAATAAAATAAATAAAAAAATAGAAGGACCAAGCGCGTCAACTGACGCATTTAAATTTTTGCATGCCAATAAATCGCGCTTTCTGAAGTATTATCGCTTGGCACTTTTTAACTTTTATTTTTTTTATTGGTAGACACTCTCAGACCCAATTTTGTGACTTGGGGGGCAAAAATTAGCGAAAAAATTGCAATACTACCTAGAAGGACCAAGCGTGTCAATTGACGCAAGGCGGTTAACACGTCAAAATACCCATACTAACCTGTTCATCGACAATTTCTCCGTAGATATCATTGTATTATCTTTTTTATAATGCAGTTTTTCCATGACAACAAAGAACGTAGGCAGCGTACCTTGCTTATAACGTAATAATTGTATTTTAAGTTTATATTTTTTCGTATTAAGTTAGTCTTATCATTTGCTTGTTGTGCTGCTACTGTCCTGATCTATGAAGAAATATTTTCAATTCTTTGTCACTCTTTTTCTAGTGATTCTCGGCGTCAACGGCTAAGCTAATATGCTGAGGTACCAGGCGGACAAAACGTAGTAGTTTTCTATTTTACGTTAACTACTAAAAGATCAGTTATAGTCTAGCCTAGTGTAGTGAATATTGGTGCTATAGAAGTTAGTATTGTGAGCAATAAGATGCAGAAGAGAATAAGCTGTATTTAAGGGCCATCGTTATTACCTCGACTAGGTTATATCTCAGTCAAGAAAGCTCTAGTTAGATTGTTCCTAACAATAATATGCTTATTCTTCGCACCACAGGAGCGGCAAGTTTAAAATAATTTGTGCAACGAGCATTCTACATAGTGTCTAACGATGGGTTGTGTTTTCATAGGTCAGAAGCCAAGTAAATTACTGATATAGTATTTTCTTTGCGAGTAAAATATCTTAAAGGTTTGCTGCTGATCAAGCATCGCAAGTGTTGCAAAGTATCGCTTTAGAGCTTTCTGATGGTTAGTACTCAGATTCCGAATTTGATGAAGTCAACAATGTGATTGCGGATAATCAAAATGAGGAGTATCTTCTGATTTGGATTACGAATATACAGACAAGGAAGCATCGGCCAATACAGATGATGGTGCGCGTGCTCAAAGCAGTAGTGATAATGATGAACAAATTTTGGGCTTTTTGGGCAAGACAGATCCAACTGGCGGCGCTCAGTTCCCTCTCAAGTCACTGCAGGACGACTACAGCAGCGCAATATTCTTAGAATTCGTGCAGGACCTTATTCCACATCCCGCATTGTACGCGGCAGTTCTCTTTCTTCGTTCTACCTCCTTTTCAACGAGCCCATGCTGAGGAATATTCGAAACATTAATAACTGCACCACTGCAGAGGCACATTGTGTCCAGGGACCTATTTTAAGGGGGGACAGAGGGACATGTCCCCCCAATATCTGGAAAGGGGGGATAAAATACCTTTTGTCCTCCCCAAATTTATGGCAAACTCAAGGACATTGTCCTTATTGTTTGAGTTTGCTGCAGATATTTTTTCAGAAATTATCATGTGGTTGGGACCAAAAGTGGTAAATAGAAGATCGATTTAAGGTGAATACCTTGTTTTTTAGAGATCATCATGATTTTGAGAGAAAAATGGTGAAATCGGAGACAAATTGAAGCAAAGACCTTTTTTTTTCAGCATGATTTTGGGAGAAAAAATGAAGAAATCGGAAACAAATTGAACCGAAGACTTTTTTTTTAGAGATTACCATGATTTTGGAAGAAAATGATGAAATCGGAGACAAATTGAAGCAAAGATCTTTTTTTCTTTTAGAGATCACCATGATTTTGGGAGAAAAATAGAGAAAAATGCACGGGGCCCCAAAAGTTTGACTGCCTATAGGCTCCAGGGTGCTTAATCCCGCACTGAATCTATTAGTAATCAAATATTAAACATGTCGTAGTCACACAAAATTGTCCCCCCAAAATTTTCTAGCAAACTAGGTCCTTGATTGTGTCACTAAAAACAACAGCTGGATGGTTATGTAAGATGAACTGGAAAAATTTGCGACACTTATTGTGGCACGTGGTGTAATTGGTGGAATGACTTTACCTTTAGAAAGTATGTCGGATAAATCTTGGGGATGCCCTTCGTCCAACGCTACTATGCCACGTTGGAGATTCTTGGAAATCATAAATTACCTCAGGTTTTATTTGAAAACTGAAAGGAGGAAGAATTTGGAAGAAAACAAGTTCTGCTTGGCATCTTGTCTATGGAATCCGTTTATAGAGAATTGCCAGAAGGCCTACAATCCCAATGTGAATATAAACCATCGATGAGCAACTGCTTCCTTGCAGGGCCAGGTGTAAGTTCATTCAGTACATGCCGAACAAGCCAATAAGCTCGGCATAATTTTTTGGATGGCCGTCGATGTAGAGAGCAAGTAGGCTATTTATACAACGTATTTTCTTATCTTGAAAAGGACTTGATGAGAAGTGGAGATGCCAGCTTGCCAACGGATGTGGTGATGAAGCTAATGAGTCCTTTATTCAGGCAAGGTTTCAATGTCATGTGTGACAATTATTTCACTTCCTTGGAGCTTTTATTGAGACTCGCAAAGCGCAGTGCAGTTTGGTAAGTACCATTCGAGCAAACCGAAGGGAAAGGAAATAAGATACTTATTGAAGAAGAAGCGTAGGCTATGTTGCATAATACCATGGTTGTAAATAGGGTTGCCAACTGTGACAAGTTTCAATAAAGGACATATGGAAAATAGATATAACCATAATTTTCAATTCCATCTATATCACTATATATATGCATCAGTGGCGTGCGGTGACCTCTGAGTCTGGCCATGTAATTTGCATGCCAAAATCTAATCATGAAAATAGCTATGTTATGGGTGTTAGATTGTAACTTTTAGTCGTAATGTCATGATGATCAAGAACAATTTTCGCCCTAAATTTTTGATGATCTCTCTAAAAAAAAGGTCATCACTTAAAATTGTTGCCTGGTAATGCACTTTTTCTTCTGAAAATGCAGTGATCTCCAAAAAAAAAGTCATCACTTCAAACCAGTCTCCGATTTCTTACTTTTCGTCCTAAATTCACGGTATTGTCTAAAATAACGCAAAAAACGGGTCTTCGTCTCAGATCTGCCTCAGATTTTATCCCGAACAAGTAATATTTCTCATCGAATTGAACGATATCTACCTCATCGCGCAAAAGTTCGTCATGCAATTTCTAAAAATTTGGTCTTGCAACGCATGACTTGCATGCCCTGATCGCACGCCTCTGATATGCATCATAAAAAAATAAAAATGAAAAATAGTGTAAATCTTCTTATTTTTTAAAATTGTATTTGGTTTGACTTTTTGCAGCTTTCAACAATTGAAGGTCATCTTTTGTTTTTTCAACAAATTCTAAACAGCTGTCTTTGAAGTTAAAGTACAGGAATATGAAAAGCTTATTTTTTGTTATTTCTGCAGAGCATCTGTTTCTTTCATTTTGCCATTTTGAAGAGATAACACTAAAAATCCTTTTACAGTATGCTGATAAACCATTTCTTTTAATGATTTAGGGGGAGGGGGCAAATAATTTTTTTTGAAAACAACTTGGAAAGTTGCTGGAGAACGTTTAGAAATATAAAAATGTTGATTCAGTGTTTGCAAAAATTAAATCAACTTTAAAATACACGTTCTAATTGCAAAATTGGCAGTAAGTAAAATGATATTTAAAATAAAAGACATTTCTGTACTTCATAAAGGCAAGGACGGAAAGGGTTAAATAAAGGATTGTCCTTTCCAATAAAGGACGGTTGGCAACCCTAGTTGTAAACTCCACAGGGGACACTACAGCAACTATTACTTCATATCAGTGCAAAAATTCGAAGTCTGTAAACATTCTGAGCACCCTACATAAAGACGTTATTATTCCAGAGCACAATAATCCAAAGTGTAAGCCTGAAACTGTAGCCTACTCTTTTATAAACAGAAAAAGTTTGGTGTGAATGATATTGCATTTAAATACCCTTATAACATTTAACAGAAACAACTGGTTATGTCTTTGAATAAAAAATTTTGGCCAACTTCTTACCGGCGTATCACCAACTTAGTCACAGGGGAGACAGCCAATGCTGCCTTCAACGTTGGCCCAACACATTACCAGCAGCTGTGAACACAAATTTTTCTAAGTAAAGAAACAGTGACAAAAAAGCTTTTTTGAGCGTAAATTTAATTTTTTTCCACTTTAGTACTTAACGCAACAAATAGAACAAACCAGAAATCAAAAATAAATCATCGGCAGAAAGTTGGCATTAAACATTTGGTGGTACAGAATTTGAAGATTGTGTGAAGTAAAAGATTTTTCTTCCCAAAGCTTTTCATCTGACACTCTTCAGGGGAAATCGTCAGAATGAAGCAGAATTGAAACCGAACTAATTTATAAAGGAAGAAAGTAGAGTTCTTATTGGCTGAAAGAAGTCAACCAATGAGAGAAAAGATTAAGAAATTTTCAAAGAGTATACGAATTCTTTTTGCTTACACAGAAGGGGATTGAGAGATTTAATGAAAGTCGCTTGAAGAGCAGAAAGGTGAAAGGAAGAGCGACCTCGAGCGAGAATAGAAAATTTTTCGTTGCTGTAATGAAGGGCACATTGGGCGTTGTCAAGAAGATGTTGACCAATGGCAGATTCGTGAAATTGTTGTGGGCGTATGTTGTTCTTGCAAGAGCAGGAAAGACTTTGGCGGTTGGCCGAGGTACGAGGATTGGTGATGGATCTAGGAACGTGTTGTTTAATTCGCTCTTCTAGCCGTTGAGACGTGCGACCAACGTACCGACTATCACAGTGGCACAAAAACTGGTAAATAACATTGCTGTGATGATGGGAAGGTAACACGTCTTTCTTAATCGCTGGAAGGAGCTGTCGGGTGTTGAAAATAACACGTGGTTCGACGGAGAAAAAGCAGCGTTTCGCAGCAGACGTAATTTGCTTTTCGAACTTCATCGAGACGTTTCCAATCCATGGGATGTGTAGGTAGACAGGGCACTTTTTTATTGTGTGGACCGGGTTAGAATTTATTTGTTGAAGTTTTCGCTTGAAAGCCGAATTGATTACACGTTCCGGGTAGCCATTTTCCAAAAGAATTGAACGAATTTTGCCAAGCTCTTGGTCCAGTTTGCTTTTAGAACAAATCATAAAAGCTCTGTGAACGAGAGTACCAATTAGATTGATTGATTGTTGGCATTGCTGGTTAAATGTTGGCAATTTTGCCAACTTTCTCCCAACCCAGCCGCGCTAAAGCCAACGTTGGTCCGATGATGAATGTCTACTGGGAAGAAATCATAGACAGTTTGTCAGCAGCGTGGTCGAGCGGTTAAAGCGCCGTGCTCATGGTCAACATGTTCTCCGTTCAAAACCCACTGGCGTCATTCTGTTGTGTCCTTGGGAAAGACACTTTACAGCACTTTCCCAGCTTGGTGGTCATGGCAAGCAGTTTTAAATTAGTCATATCTCTATTAAATTTTAAGCGAATAGCAATATCTTGGCATTTCCGTAAGCAAGTTAGGGTAATTGCTTACCCTATGTATTAACGCTTCCGTCGCTTTCCTGCGAGTCAGGAAGATAAATATAGAGATATTAATAAATAATAAAAAATAATAATAATCCTTTTTTGAGTCTTCACTAGTCTATTGCAATGTTGCCAGGATTGGCTAATTTCAGAGGTAAGCTGATGTTGCTGGCTAAAAAACAAATATTCTTTCTAGCCATTGCATTTTTTGGCTAATTCTGGCTAATTATGACTTTACTAAGTAACTAGATATTTAAATATTTATCCATACTTGCCGGAAATGTAAGTCTAAGGTCAAAATACAACATTATTTCTTGTCTTGAACTGATTTTGTTCAAACAAGCATGATTTGAGACAAACCGTAGAAGTTCAATATCTGTTCATAACCAGTTCAAGACAAGACACTTCGTCCTTTTGAAGGGTAGGTCGTTTTACCGAAACTCACCAAAACTCACCGGAACTCACCAAAACTCACTGAAACTCACCGAAACTCACCGGAACCAACATTAATTTAATAATTAAAACAAAAACTTTTGTTTTTTAAATTTAGCAGGACCTATGCAAAATTAATTCATGCAAAAAAATATCTCTTAATTAATGCCGATTTTGAAAAATAAGTGAGTTTCGGTAAAACGACTCTTCAAAAAGTCGTTTTACCGAAACTCACTTGTATCTTTCCAACAAAGACTGAAATTCAATTTATTTTTGTTTGTATATAATCTATGCAATCGGTTGTTTGTTTGAAATAAAATTGAAATTGTATTTGAGTGAAACAAGTTGTTTTTTTCGTGAGTTTCGGTAAAACGACTATATATCAGCAACTATATATTTTAGCAGAACTCACCTAAAACTTTTAAAATAAAAACATTGAAACAAAAGTTTTGTTTTTAAATTTTAGCAGGACCTATGCAAAATTAATTCATGCAAAAGATATCTCTTAATTAATGCCGACTTTGAAAAATAAGTGAGTTTCGGTAAAACGACTCTTCAAAAAGTCGTTTTACCGAAACTCACCTGTATCTTTCCTACAAAGACTGAAATTCAATTTATTTTTGTTTGTATATAATCTATGCAATCGGTTGTTTGTTTGAAATAAAATTGAAATTGTATTTGAGTGAATCATGCTGTTTTTTCGTGAGTTTCGGTAAAACGACTGTACTTTTAGCAGGACCTATGCAAAATTAATTCATGCAAAAAAATATCTCTTAATTAATGCCGATTTTGAAAAATAAATGAGTTTCGGTAAAACGACTCTTTAAAAAGTCGTTTTACCGAAACTCACCTGTATCTTTCCAACAAAGACTAAAAAACAAAAACTTTTGTTAACAAAAAATTTTGTTTTTCCTTTTTAGCAGCCTACACAAAATCAATTCATGCAAAAAAAAAATCTCTTAAATAATGCAGACTTTGAAAAAAAAGTGAGTTTCGTTAAAACGACTTTTCAAAGAGCAGAGGTAGGCATATTTTCTTTCTTTAAGAAAGCGCAGCGCAACTTGCGCAATATATTTTTTAGATCATATAAAGCACAGAGCAAAAAGCGCAATGTGTTTTGGAAATCATGTAAAACGCAGTGCAACTTGAACAATTTGATTTTGATATCACGTAAAGTGCAGCACAACTTATGCAATAGGATTTTGAAATTATATGCAGCTAAATACGCTTTTGAAAAAGTAAAACGACCTACCGCTTTTTTGAACGGGCTACACTACCATGCATCAACTAAGCAGAATTCAATTCATTTAATCTTTATCAACCATCGTTAGTGAATGAAGGTGCTGTCGAGCTTATTGCGTTTGAATTCATGAAAGGCATATTTTTTAGGGTTTTAAGTGCAGTGTTGCATTAACATGAGCTATATTTTTGGTTTCTTTACTATTCAAAAACAATTTCAGTTTTTACAAGTTTTTTTATTGTTGAGTATTTACTTTGCAGATAAAAGCATATTACATTCTTACTTATAATGAGTACATATGTAAAAAAATTTAAAAAGTAAACAAAGAAACAAGTTGAGAGCATTGGTACATTAAACTCTGTTTTAGGAATAAAATCATATTTATTATCAAGGAAAATATGTTGCAAAGATTTCCAAGTTACAAAAAAATGCTAAGTCTGTTCACTGCTAATATGTATTCATCAACTGTTGAAATTGGAGAGAAAGATCAACCTGGAAGTAGTAAAGTTAGTTCTGAAAAAGAAGTTGAAGGTGAATTTGAAAAGGTTATAAAATAAGCTTTTTAATTAACTAAAAAGTCAAGTTTTTTTCAATTAATAATGTTTTTGTCATATAATAATACCTTTAATCAATTCAATAGACAGGGTTAAAATTTTAGCAATTATGTAGCATGTTTTACCACAAAATTGGCTAATTTGGGCTGATTTTTTACTGAGGCATGGCTAAAAGTGCTTTAAACTGTCTGGCAGCTCTGGTCTATTGGGCCAACTGTGTTGCTCTTAAGTATTTTTTCAGCTGTTACAGCTATGTATTACCAAATGGAGGTAATCAGAATTTTAGAAGTGATTAGGTGGGGCATGGCCCAAAGAAGGTTGAGAAACACTCAAATAAAAACTTTTGCAAGAAATGAAATGTATAAATGCATTTAAATTACATTATTCAGTTTTACTTGTAAATTTTCTTTCACATTGCAATTGCATATTAAGCTGTTATGCCATATAACAAAACTTTACCAGATTTAATTTTGAAAAGACTCTTAAGCTACAATGGCTAGTTTGGTAGCACAATTTAAAATGAAATAAATTGAATAAAAATTGATCATAACTGAACTGATTATTAACTTAATTTACTATTTAATTTTCTGTGATTTCTTTAATAATTGTAATTTTTAATAATAGTTGATTACGCCTTAAATTGAATAAACTTATTGAATAAATTTTGATAAAGGTTAATTGAAAGTTCTAGCTATGCCAATTAGCTTGGCATGACAACAACTATTGCTTTATCCATAAATACATACTAAGGTTTTGGTAAGATTTTATGATCAAAAAAACTAAGTAATTCATATCAACATGCTTTAGTGGTTACTTTTTCAAATTCTAAGCAAAAGACTTTTTGAAAAAACTTAATAGTGAGCAAGATTTGTGTTTGTCAAAAAAGATATAAGATTTTCTTCTCTATTTATCTTTTTAACTTCCAGGAAAACATTGGGAGGCATTAGACTAAAAGCAACTAATTTGCAATTATCTTAACCTGATTTTGAAGATGCTTGGCATTTACTATTTTAATTTTGAAGATATTATTAAAATTTAAGGCTGTTTGCTTGGATGCCAAGTGGAGTGAAGTGCTTAAAGTGTTTTCCCACAATATAACAAAATAATGTGAGTGGGTTTTAAATTGCTGAATCTTAAACATAAAGGGCTTACCTTGAATCCTTAAGTATAATCTGCATTTTTTCCCAAAAATCTAAAGGCAAAAGGTTAAAAATAGAAAATATTTTCTAAGCTATATCAATCTCCAATGTTGAGTGCAAAAATTAAAATACTTATGTGTGGAAATGTTTGTTTGACTACTGGTAGTAGCTGTTTGCTTAATTGCAGTGACCCTGCACTACTTTGCGATTCATAACTTAGCAGGTCTTTTATGATATATATGGAGGCTGTATTGCAGATTTTCTGGAAAAATCTTGGATTTGAATAAATGTTTTTTCTTTAACTTTTTATGACTGATAGTAAAAAATTTACTTAATATTTATTTTTTACTCCTGATGCTGCCTTTATTTCTTTATTTTCTACAAACAAAATGCTAAAAAAACTATACATTTATATTATGTAGTATATACAATAATAATAAAGGATGTTACCTTACACCTGTTTACAGGACAAGGAAGCCTCATTGACTCAATTTAGAAAAGAGGTGTACATTATATGCAGGTTTAGGTTTTTCAGAGACACAAGCCTTCAAAAATCTCTTGCATATTATACTTAAGGGAAGATTATACTCAAGAATTTATGGTACTTTATTGACTACAACAGTGAGTATGCTTAATCAAAACCTTTTTAAAAAAAGGGAAAAAGTCTAAAAATTTTCTATTTAAATTTATGATGTTGCAGTGCAGTGTGGTGTAAATTTTTGAAAACAATTTTGCAGTGCAGTGTCACAAACAAGCAAAACTTGCAGGCTGCAGACACAAAATTTTGTATCTGTGACATCACTATTCCACTCTTTCAAAAACATAAAAAATTGTTTAAAACTGAGCTGATAACTTTAGGGTTGGACAGTTGGTTTTGGTGGGAGGTCATGGGCATTTAATAAAGCATGGTGAATACCATCTAGGATAAATTTTAGAAGTCCTTTTCCTGTTTTGGAAAGGTAGAGCACTGGAAAGGCAATTGTAGTTGCAGTGACTACCACTAATCAAACTTACAAACTTGAACTCACCTTTATTGAATGCAATATTTCAAAACTCGCACCTCTTTAGCTAACAGAATAAAGATAATTTGATCCATTCTGTTTTCATAGCTTATTTGTGTTTTGTTGCATTTTGAGACTTCAAAGTTAAAATGCGTAAAGAAAAGTGTTGTGATCATTTAGTTTCAGATAATGCTTGGTCATGTTGTGTTTGGACTTTTACTTTCATTTATATTTCAAATCCAATAGAGAAAAATTACTTAAACTTAAGATGAATTCTTATTCTGGTCAAATCAATAAATTTAATTTTAATTGTAATTTACAGAATTAGTTTATTGTACAATTAAATTGTTCTTATTCAAAACATTTTCTGGCATACTATATCCAACTGAGATAATTTCAAAAAAGTGAAGTTTCTTAATCTTTATCCATATATTAGATTCTCACTTGTTAGCACTAAGCAGATTGTATAAAAATTAGTATGAGGTAGTTATCTTTTCTATTTTTGTAAAATTCACATGCAACTACATGCACTTGTCTTAGATAAGCTGGTTTCTATAATTTATTTATATTTTTTATAAGATGTTTGGTTGTTTAGTTAATTACTATTTCTATCACTTAGTGCTTGCTTTTAATTAAATTCAAGTAAACTTGTATTTAGTAAACTAAAAATGAAGCTAAACTGTCGACGTTGCCGAATTTTTTTATTAGATTCCACCACATTGGTTGATTCACATGGTAATTCATTGTCAAGTTCTGGTAAGTCTATACTTTTTATTGTTGAACTGTTACATTCTTAATTTTAAAAGGTTTAAATTGTTTTACAGTCTATTCTGATATTTATTTTAAAAGTTAAAAACAAAGCTTTTATTGCAATGGCTTTGTAGCTAGTAATGTGCTTATTACCATTTTTCCAGTATTATTTGCAAAACTATTTTTGGAATTTATTTTGGAATTTTTTAAAAGCAATTAATGATTTAATAAAATATTTGAATCATATCAAATAATGCTGATGTAGTGTAACTTTTATATTTGAATAGTAGCAACCTTAAAAAAATACATTGACTGCATAAAATTATTTAAAAGTGCAAAATCCAATAACATTTTTATAGTTTTTTCACTCATATGCATTCTTTAAAAACGCCCAATTTGCACATGCATTTTGATACAAATCATTTTCAACTGTAATACAGTAGAATTTGTTTAAGTTGCCACTTCATTAGACAAACAACAGATTAAATATACGTGAGCCTACACAAACTTAAGATCTCTTTGTTTCTGCAAAAGCTGAAAATGTGAGAAATGAAGAACACAAACAAAATGCACTTTTTGGATTTATTTTAATCTTATATTAATCTTATATTTCAATGAGCTGATAGCTTTTGTAACTGTCATAGTTAGGCTGCTTCACATAGCAGTAAACATAGCAGTAAGATGGTTTACTAAACTGAACTAAAACTGATGAAAACAATTTAAAGTGATGAAATAATGGGGTTATAAAGAAAGTTTGTTATGCACAGTGGGGTTGTGTTACATCAGTAAGGATTGTAGACAGATAGGCAAAACAACTGTAGTGTAGTTGTAACAGACTAAATGTTTGAAATATAATCACACTGGCAAAATTTTTGTAGGCCTGACAGCTTAGGCAAATTTTTCTGCTCACAGTGAGCAAAAACGGTGGTGAGTGAGGTGAATTGATGAGTTAGGCAAAGACAACTTAGCCGAATTTGATAAATTGGAGAACAATACTGGTAGGCTCTCAGTCAGGACCAAGCAATATGTGGTGACTTAGCCAAAGGCAACTTGGGCAAGTTCTACTGTTATTGCTCACTAAGTGCATTTAATATTCTTACCAATGATCAAATTTTTATGGTTGTTTTTATGTGTTGGAGAGTTCAATTGTGGTTTTTAAATATTATTCCAAAGTTTTTCTAAAATTCTACAACATTGAAAGTAAGAACTTAAGAATTTTTTTTGTTTTTAACTGAAGTATTTTTTAATCATTCATTATTATACCATTCATTTAACCCGTTCCCTGCGGAAGACGAGAATTCTCGTCTTCGGCAATTGCTATCTCCCTGCGGAAAACGAGAATTCTCTCTTTGCAGTCGCATTTTTTCATTGCGCAAGTTTTTTTATTGTATTCTATGTAGAAAGCACTTTAACAGCTTAACAGACACAATTTGAAAGTTTCCCGTGTTGCTTTGTTTTTAAAGCTGTAAAGTAACTTGGAACGGTTTGTGAAAATTTAATTCCGCAGTTAACGGGTTAATGTTACCTGTGACCTTAATTTAATTCTTAAAATTTAAATAAGTAATTCTGTCTAAATTTATTTAACTTATATTACTAAGCTGTATGCATGTACAGTATATTTAGAGGTGGCAGCAAGCAGGTTGGTAATGAGCAATAAAATATTTCAAAGCAGCAATTACATTCAGCAATGCAATTCAATTCAAAAATATATTCTACAACCTATTTTCACTTTAGTTTTACACATTTTCACATTGATACACTGGAGGTCACTTTTTTTCATAAAATAATTTTTTGGATGAGCTGTAAAATATTTGTTTATACTCAGGGTTACCATCTAAACTGACCAAAAAATAAGCATGGCTAATGAAAATAAACAAGTTGTGCATTTTTTGAGTTATAAAAAACTTTATTTTAATTTTTGCTTTATTTCAACTGTATTTTTGTATCCCACTAAAAACAAAAAAATTTCTTTAAATCACCATTTGTGGTCCAAAAAGATTGACAACAATTGTTGTGGCCCAATGTGTCATCTAGTCTTCACTTTCATTCCACACCCAATTTCACAAAACTGTTTGCAAAATTATGGGTGAGGACCAAAAAAAGGTCTTCAATTTCATTCCACACCCAATTTTACAAAATCATTTCTTGGCAACAAAAAAAAGCCCTCGTACATATAATTTCAATGCTTTTTCACACCATCTCTGTGTGGCCCATCAGTTAAAAATCCCTAATTTATATAAATAATCTTCAGCAAAAAACAACCTTTTTTCTATGGAAAAAAGTGAAAGCTTTGTAATAAGCATGTCTTCTAGACATTTTATTGAACACTAAAACATTAATAATGAAATACCAAGCACTTAACCTTAAAATAAGCCCAAAATGTTAACCCTATTTATACTGTACATATGTTACACTTAACATGATTAAATTGCTGCATTGAACTTTTTCATTTTGATGGGTTTTATTAAAATGGATTTATAGGTTTTATTAGTTTTATTAGATGGGTTTTATTGGTAGGTTTTATTAATTTTATATATGTGTAATTACTGTTTTGCCTGCCAAGGCTCATCAGATGAAACAGTCTGTTGGGGAAATAAAAGTAATGTTAAATTAAATTTTATAGTTTAAAATTTAATTAATTTTAACTGCTCTAATTTGATGTAATCAAGCACTTTTCTGATAAATACTGACCAAAAAAATTTTATTGAAAACTTAAAAAAACTTTATGTATATATATACTTTATATTTAATGACTTTTTTTATTTTCTAAACATTTATTAAATTTGGGTAATATCTGTTGAAAATTTTTTCAATATCAAATTTTTTTGTTGAACGAATCATTAAATGTATTTTTAGCATGCTTATAAATTTCAACCATTAACTTTGCTTTTACAAATGTTAATTCCCTAGAAATGAGTTGCGTTGATGGATATAATGATCCAGTTTGGAATGTTAACTATGATGTAGTACCAGATTGGATGAAAAATTGCTTTGATAAGGTTAAATTTTTGTTTTTGTTTTCAGATAGTATATAATGAATTATAATTCCAAATTAATTTTTAAGCTAGTTTCCATTAAATTTAATTTTTTGTGATGTATGTTACATGAAAACAATTATAAACAATCCACTTTTAATCATTCCCTTAAGGTCATGACGTTACTACATTACTTTATCAAAATAATCAAAAGTATTGCTATCAATTTGCAAATAATGAATGGTAGGCTGAAAATGTGTTTAATCTTTTTAAAACAATTTCATGAATGTTGTTCAATAGCAGTTCTAATTGATCTCTCCTGAAAAGTTTTTAAAAATTTTAATAGAGCAGCAATGGCTCTCTTGATATGTTTTAAAAAAGGCATGAACAAACTTTTTAGCTCCTGGGCTGCATTTGAAAGTTGAATTTGTTTGTGAGCTGCACTATAGTGATCTCTAAAAAAAGTCTTCACTTAGAATCTGCCTCAGTTTTTTCAATTTTCGTACCTAAAAGTCAGTGATTGGTAACAGCAATCACCAAGAATTTGGTTGAAGGCAAAAAAAATTAATGATTTTTAAAATTAGTTGTTTGAAGCCTTTGTAGAACGCACAGAAGGTTGTCACCGACCATAGTTTGCCCACCCCTGTTTTAAAACTAGTTATAGACATTTTGCAGTTGCTCTAAGATTGTGGTGTTTTTCTTCAAGTCAACAGAATCTATCAACATATTACACATAATATTGATTAGCTTTTAAAAAGTGATAAGCTACTTTGTTTAAAGCATGGTTTTCTCATCCTTTTTTAACCTGTACCCATTTTGCTCTAAATACTATTATGTGACCCTTATACAAAAACAAGTGGGATTGTTTTAAGATCCAACCAGCATTTTTGATCAAAACTGTTTTACAAATCAAAGTGATAAAACTTTTTTTGTCTTCAAGTAAATTTGAAGTTCTCAGAAGGTGAATTTAAAAATCTTTTACTGACTGTGTTGTCCTGTGGACCTAAGAGATGAACTTTCATTAGAATAGTTTTTATGTGTTAGACTCCTTAAAATATGGTCCACAAGATTTTGGCATGTGATTTTGTGCTCGATCTTTTATTTACTCATTTATTTAGGCAGGTATTCTATTTTCCATTATACCAGACAGAAAAAGTTAATCCAATAATAGCCCTTTTCGTATTGGGGGTATAAAAAAAAACTGTGGGGTGTTAAAAATTAACATGCAAGCACCTTTATTGAGATGCTCACAGCTTTTTGCACAGAATATTATTTTGTGCTCATGCATAATGTTGGCTACTGGCCAGGGTTGGCAAAATTCTGGGGTTTTTTTGGGTTTAATTGATTTTCATATTTTATGGTTACTTAAATTGTTTTTGAGACATTTTACTATTAAAAAGAAGCCATAAAAGTCATTAATAAAGTGAAAAGTGGTAAGTAAATTTATACAAATATTAATACAAATTACAAATAGACTGATATGTTTACTTTTTGACATACTGACATAGCCATTAGCTATAGCATATGTAACAAACAACTATTACCAGTAAATTCATCAAACTTGCATTTAGATTTGTCCCATCAAATTGTATTGAACATATATTTATAATTTTCCTTGTACTGTATATTGAGAAATGGGCATGGTGCACACCAGTTTTTGCCACATCCAATTAAGAATGATTATAATCAAAGAGCATAGGTAGCTCAATGCCTTTGGATGAGCGTCAAGTTAGGGGAGCAGAGTGGATTTACTAGTGTTATGTGAGAGCAGTCAAAACGGCAACATACAATATTGGTCATTGCTGTTCAGTATAGCACCAGACACTATAGGCATTGGATGTTTGTTTACTGCATGTGTCTGCAGAGCAAGCAAGAGATATCTTGGTCACTACTCACTAGGCATACTTTATTTAGTGATTCATATTTCTATTTAGTGGTAGGAATGAAAAATATAATATCAATATAGTTATTGGAAAAAATTCAAATAGCTTCTACTTAAATTTTATTTGAAGAAATTAATTGCAGAAGGCCTACTTAAATTTTATATGAAGAAATTAATTGCAGAAGGCAGCCATTAGACGCTTTAATTAAAACAAAATGTTTTTTTAGCATGACAGGGTTAGATCAAGAGTAATGTGGTTGTATATTTTTTTTTAAGTTGTTGGATATGCAATCCTTACTAATTGTTAACACGCCACAAAAATATAAAGTATATTTTTATTATATCTATAATAAAAATAAGTATGTCAAAAATATTAGTATATACTACAAAAAAATATATATATTTTAGCTGTCTCTCATTATCAACAAAAACAAACAGAAAATTAGTAAATTATTTATGCTGCCAGTTATCTTGCAACATCAGTAATTGTGGTTAACAAGTTAAGTGAGTTCACTTCAGCAGGGGCATCTGCTTTGATGATGAACTATGTTTCAAGTGCGTTTGTACAGTATAATATTCTATTATGTTTTTGCCATTTGTATATTATGATTTTTTATTTATGTTTTTAGAAGATAGTTTAAAGTTACTTAATAAATATAAATTTAATCAGTGACTGGATAAAGTATTTCACTATTGTTCAATTTATATTTTGTTTAAATCTTCAAATATTTAAAATTAATTAGGATGCCCATGGGAAATGGAAGAAAGAAAGGACTAGAATGGGAGAATGTATCCGAAATTGAAGACAGCATTAGAGTATCATGTGATTATTGCCATAAATCAATTAGTAAGAAAATAGAAAGAATAAGAGCCCATTTGAAAGATTGCCAAAAGAAAAAAGAAGATCTAAAAAAAAAGTAAAAAGGATGTTTTAGACATGTCAAAACTGTCAAGCAGAAATAGTGACATCAGTGTCCTTAGTAATCTAAATATCAGTGATGTCTCTGTCCCCATGATTTCACCTAAATCAATTATAGGTTAAATAAGAACATTTATTATACCTACTTATCTAACTAGTGGTAAATACAATAAAAGGCTTGTTTGATTTTTGTGTAAAATGGAAATAAATTAAAGAATGTAATTAAGGCTGTAGTTTTATTTCCACTCTCATGACTGACATTATTAATGAAGGCCATATGTATCAATTGATAGCATGTTATTCACAGGATATGTAAATGTATACCAGTACATATATTTTTCTACTATTGCAAGGTAATATGTTCAGTAATACTATAACTATTAATATAATTGCTTTAAAATAGTTTTAAATACCTTAAAAAATAAAAAATTAAAAAAGCACTAAAGGCCAGGTTTTTTTAGTTGTTTTTTTTTTGGGGGCGGGTTTTTTTAATACCAACCCTGCTACTGGCGAAATCTACTGAACCAAAGCAGGCAAAAACGCTTGCATTTGCTGCCAGAGTTGAAACGATTCGAGTTTGACTCGAACTTTTCGAAATCGGACTTAGTAGCTTTTAATTTTGGTAAACTTGATACTCGCACTTTGCCGCGTGACGCAAAAACTCGCACTTGCACCAACGTTTATTGATGTTATTTTTAAAAGATCTTATAACAAGTTTACAGTGTTTTTCGATCTACTTTAATCCTCTACCGATCAATTTTAGTCACTACCGATCAAATTTAGTTCTGTGTCGACCAATTTTAGTCATGTGCCGATCAAATTTAATCTTGTGTCGATCAATTTTAATCGTGTACCGACCAAAAATAGTTATGTCAACAAACTTTATTTTTATTGGTAAATACATGTAAGCAATTTTGAGATATAATTTTTACTATAAGTTTTTTTTTAATTAAAGTTTTAGAACTACTGCATTTTCAAAAACAAATACTGTAAGAATATCATAATTTTGTAGAATACCTCAAAGAATTTATAGGGTTTTTCGATCTAATTCTTTGTTTTTGCAATCAATTTCGTTTTGCAAAAACTTTTATGTATATACAGTATCTTTGTATAGGGTCTTCCGATAGGCTCTAAATACATATATAAATAATATGGGGTCTCTGTATTAGGTCTCCATAATCTATAGTCTCTATAAATATGTTTCTATAATATAGTTTCCATAATGTATATATAGATAGGTATTTATACCTATCAGAGATTCTATATGGAGACCCAATATTATGGGGACTATATTATGAAGACCTAATTTTGGAAACAATATTATGGAAACTATATTATAGAAACCTAATTGTGGAGACTATATACATTGTGTAGACCTAATTATGAAGACCTAATATTGTGGTGACTTAATGCAAAGACCCTATATTATATATCTATAAATTTGATAATATAGAGCCAATATATTTGATAATATAGGGTTTATGTATTAGGTCACCACAATATTAGGTTTTCATATTAGGTCTCCACGATCTATATAGTCTCCATAATTAGGTTTCTATAATATAGTTTCCATAATATTATGTTTCCAAAATTAGGTCTCCATAATGTAGTCTGTATAATAGATACAGCATTAGGTCTCCATAATATGGTCTCCATAATATAGTCCCCATAATATTGGGTCTCCATTAAGGATCTCTGATAGGTATATATACCTATCTATATATACATTATGGAAACTATATTATAGAAACATATTTATAGAGACTATAGATTATGGAGACCTAATACAGAGACCCCATGTTATTTATATATGTATATAGACCCTATCGGAAGACCCTATACAAAGATGCTGTATATACATAAAAGTTTTTGCAAAACGAAATTGATTGCAAAAACAAAGAAGTAGATCGAAAAACCCTATAAATTCTTTGAGGTATTCTACAAAATTATGATATTCTTACAGTATTTGTTTTTGAAAATGCAGTAGTTGTAAAACTTTAATTAAAAAATATCTCAAAATTGCTTACATGTATTTACCAATAAAAATAAAGTTTGTTGACATAACTATTTTTGGTCGGTACACGATTAAAATTGATCGAAACAAGATTAAATTTGATCGGCACATGACTAAAATTGGTCGACACAGAACTAAATTTGATCGGTAGTGACTAAAATTGATCAACACATGATTAAAATTGATCGGCAGAGAACTAAAGTAGATCGAAAAACACTGTATTTGTCTATCATCGGATACGCCTCGTTCTAGTATGTTACTTGTTCAATTGGAAATTATAAAATTAATTCAAATACGCTAATAGCACAAATATGATAAATGAAATGTTAACCAAAAAAAAAGAAGTTTCGGATCTTGCCCAACAGCACAGCAAAATTTTAAAAATTAAAATTTATTAAAAATTTAAAACACTGTATTTATGCAGCAAGGAAGCAGAGTGATTGATGAATAGACGAGGGTGAGATCCTGACAAACAGAACGGTTTTTATCGGATTAGCTTTGTCAAATCTTAGAAAATAAAACATTTGCATGAGCAAATGAGTAAATAAATAAAGATCGAGCGCTGAAATCTGTACATCGCCGAATTTAGTGCGCCCCAAAACGTCGCGAATTCGTCCTGAAATTTTTCGTGGATCTCGTTTGAGAACCTTAAAGCAATATATTATTCAATTATTTTTTAATCAATTTTATGGTTTGGCTTTAATAGATTTTTGAGAAATAATTGGTACTGTGCAATGAATTAACCTTTTAACTATAAGTTTTTTTAGGAAAATTGGTTGAAAGGTAAAATAACCTGCCCTAAATGTGGTGGAAGACTTGGTTCTTTTAACTTTACACAACCTCGAAAGTGTGCTGGCACTAACAGCGTTGCCCAACCAGTCTGGTTGATGAAGTCTCGAGTCGACCTAGGAATCCAAGCAAAGCTGCATAAGCCAAAACCGATATCTTTAGATGAAACTTGGACAATTATCTCGCATCCAGTTCCAGATAAATTAAGTCCCGAGTGTTCTCGTCTCGTCCTCGATAGCTCAGAAGAAGCAAGACAAAATGTTAACTGTGTCTCCGCTTCCGAATTAAAACTTTTAAAGGAAAATATTGAACATCCTATTTCATGCGCACATTTTGATGAAACGCCGTTGGCTTCGCAAAGGTAGCGCTGATGTTGTTGCGCTTAAATTTTGTTGAAATACAATACATAAATATAAAAAAACGTTTATGATGTAAATTCTGGTGATAGCTATTTTTAATACATAATAAGATATTAGAAAAATCTGTAGAATTATTATCCTGTTAAATTTAAAACCAGAATACCTTCTCTGCGTAGATATTTATTCTAAGTAGGAAAACTCTTTGACGTGTAATTCTAATAAAGCTCAATTTTTCATCTTGTATTCGTTCGGGTGTTTATGTTTTATGTTATAATATATGTTATTGACCATTGTTTTGTTCACTTACCATTCCTAAATTGAGTCACATTGGGACCCCTCGCTTTCGTATTTTTTTAAGCGAGTAGCAATGTTTAGTTTACTTGGTTTTTTAAATTTGCTTAAATGTAGAAGTAAGTGGCGTACGTTGGGTTTTAGATGCGAACAGCAACATTTGGCCTTGATTCACGCTCGTAAGATGAAACTTAAGAAAAATACAAAATCGATCGATGGAAGTTTGATTGAAGTAAGTTTGTTAGGATTAGCAGTTTGTTTGGGAGCTAACGCTAACACAGTATAAGCAAACCAAGTGTGTTGCTTTTTATAAATTTAAAAGTAAAAAACTAAACTTAATCAAATAGAAGCAATCAAATTAACCGAATTGATACTCAATTTATCAGTCATAATTTATGAAGGGCTCTCCGATACAGAACAGCGCACGCCACCCGTATTACCGTAAAAATGTTTAAAGTCTTCGTAGAACAGCACAGTTACGTCACTACCTGTATATATAATGAACACGACCGAATGCACACTTAGCTCCCTAAATTTCTGACCATGGGACCCGAGTCCCGTAGTAAGAAATTAAAATCAGAACGTCGTCAAACAAAGTCGGGAAGTCAAAGTGTGATGTAGAATTTTAAATGATAATTGTTATGAAAAATGTCGTGCGATTGACAAAACAATTATCATAAAGTGAGCATGCTAGAATCACGCGTTTGACATGCACGGATCACGACAAGTTCAATCGCGTATTGTTAATTAGCTAATAATTACGATCGACGAAAGGAGCCTGGTGGAAAAATCTTCTTGAAGATTTGTGATTTAATTCCAAATTCGAAGGTACACGTTAAATTTCTGTAGTGCTGAAGAATCAGTTTTTTAAATCATTAGGACAAATTTTAATCGCATTAAAGTCGTGAAAAACCTGCTTTTCAACTAAATTGCATTTATGCACAATCAGTTTAAACGATTGTAATTTGCTCAAGCGATTTTTTATATTTTTATGTATAATTCTAATTATTTCCGAACATCTGAAAGAAATGGCAATTCTTTTGCCAACAGCTTGAGTAATATGCTAAAACTTTGCTCTAAAGTGCATAAAGTTGCTCGACAATTCAACAATTTGGCATGCAGTTTTTGACTGATATTTTGCTGGGTCATTTCTACAATTGCTGTAAAGTCACTTTTCAATTAGAATTCTTGATCAAAATATAATTATATTCAGCTGTATCGCTGCCAAAGTCGAATGGGTAACCTCTTTTTTTGGCTTGAGCAACTGTATATTTTGGGGCTCTTTGATAGCATCGGGATGCCACTAATCTGTCACATAGTTCTTTGCTAAGCAAATCAAATAGAATAGAGCTATTCTAAATTAATTTTATAACATATTTTTTAATCACGTTTTTACATTTTGCGTAACACTTAATAAAAGTTACATGTAAAACAAAGAAGAAAAATTGCTATATAAAATTCCTGGAAAGAGCTTAAAACATAATAGTACATAAATTCTTGAGTATTTAAAAAGCGATCGGAAGCTGTTAAAAGAAAGTTGCAAAAACCTGCCCTAATATTGATTGAATTGGTGTGACGTTGCCCAATAATTGTACATGTAGTGAATCTTTTACTAAAAGTCTGCAAAATTAGATTAACTACCCGAATAAGTTTTAACATTTTTCGCTTTTATATTCAAGACCAATAGGATATTCTTCGACAATAATTCAGTATAGGATAAGCGTTCAACCTAATAGTAAAGACGACAAACTTCTCGGCAACCCTCGTATAGCAAATTAATTGAGTGTTCTGATCTCTTTACGACGTTTCTGCTGATTAGTTATAAAATATGTTAAAATTTTTGTAGTTTACTATTTGCATCCCATACGGTACAATTCGTAAAGGAAGCTAAAAAATTATGAGTCACCAAATTTCGAGTCGGTTCGCAAACAAAATTTAGACTTAAAAAAATTACATGTAGCTGATATTATTTTTAGCTTCAATTTTGGGGTCTTGAACAACATAGTAAGTCAATGCCCGTGCGCAAGAATTTGATGGGTGAATATTAGCCTATAATTTATGAATAGCAGATCAATCCAGTAATTAGATTATATAGCCGACTATTCAACTACATGTAATATACCGCAAATACATTTGATAGAAACATATATTTCCTCCTCAGAGTATCCAAATCTTAAATTTAGCCCATGGTCCAATGCACAATGTAATTCTCTTTGCTACTTTTCACAAGGTGCACACCCTTTCCAACAATTACTTTTTCTTATCTTAATTTTTTCGCAGTCTAGCAACACTTCTCACATCAGCTTGAAAACTGTCAACCATAATTTATAGTAAGAAATCATAATAAACCTCCAGTTCATCTAAATCCGTGAGGGGTTGTCCAACTTTTGGGACTCATAAAGCTATTCTTCACCCCACCTTTAGAAACGGATCCGGTGAACTCAACAGTACCGTCACTATATGCGGCCACTCCAAAAGCATTAAAAGTTATAAAAAATTTTACTTTTTCTACATGCAAAACATTTTTTTTATATATCTGTTAACTAAAAAAAAACCTACGCTGTATTCCGTATAGTTGAGGTGCACTTTGGGGTTAGGCCAACAAGTTTTGGCAAAAATTTTGATGTTTAAGAAACAAAACTTTCAGAGGGGATTCTTACACCATGCTTTCAAAACAATAACATGTGACCTGATTCAATTCAAAAGCGTGGCCGAGTAGGTAGTATAGCGACGTATAGATGGCAGCGCTATCGGTTCAGTACTTACTGTCGTCATAGCCGTACAAGCCGGGAGAAGGCCCATCCCTAAGACTAAAAAATTTGGGCAAAATCAAAAATTTTCAGGCTGCGACAAGGAATTGTTTGGGAAAGATAAAGTTACCCAATTCAAAACAATCTAGTTTTAGTTCATTAAGCAAATACAACAAAGATTTGATATGAAGACTTTTTTTAGTTTTCACTAGTTTTTTAAGACAAAAATGGAGAAATTGGACATAAAATTAAAGTGAAGACCTTTTTAGTCTTCATTAGTTTTTTTACACGAAAATGTGTAACATTTTTCATCTCCATGAAATGCTACAGAATCATGATTTGGGCAGTTGTGGATAAAGTTTGGAAAAAACTCTATTCCCCCAAAATTTTTTCCACTCATACTGCTATGACTCTCGTCATTTTGTTTTTTTTTTTGGAAAGACATTTTACGCAGGCACTTTTCTGTGCTTTAAAGTGTTGTTCTATATTTAGTTCTTGTTTTTTTGACAAAAAAATGTTTTTGAGATAAAAAATAATTTTTGCAAAATCAATAGAGAGACAAATAGTGACAAAAAAATTTGGCATTAATGGTTTTAACTGATTGAAAGAAACAAATTTTAATACATTTAGGCCCGTCAAAATATTCTTATAAAATTGAAAAAACAACTTTTTGAGGAGTACAAGTGTCCTATTTGCTTGGAATTGTGTTTTCCTCCTTCACAATGCTTTCCTTGCAAACACATGTTTTGTAATCCTTGCCTCGAACGAGCACGAATATTTTCCTCTCAATCGATGATCTGCCCGCTTTGCCGAGAACACATTTCATCCTATTGTGTTGTTTCAGGTAGTTAAATTTAAGATTTGTGGTTCCTGCCAAGTGCAAGACTGCACTGGTAGGAACGGCATTGTGCATCATGCACGCCGTATGACCAGATGCTGTAATATATCGAGTTTGGGACAGATGGCACTAGAGAGTACCACCTGTGGCATTGTGCATCATGCACGCCGAACCCGAGCTCACTGCCCGACCATGGTTTCGAGTTTTAAACTCTCATCAGGGACAGTCTGCTTACTCGGGATTAGTTGCAGAGCTCTGCTCGGGTTCGGCGTGCGTGATGCACAATGCCACAGGTGGTACTCTCTAGTGCCATCTGTCCCAAACTCGATGTAGTTAAATTTGTTAATTTACAGTAGGCCTACACTTGATGTTATAATTAAAAACATATTTTAAAAAAATTTTGTTGTTTGTTCAACGAATAATTAAAAATAGTTATTGTTACATAAGTAGTTTTGTATCATCGTGTATCTTAAGACTATTAGACTCTTTGTTTTCATAGTCAATGTGTAATATTTCATTTGATCTCTATATTTATCTTCCTGACTCGCAGGAAAGCGACGGAGGCGCTATACGTAGGGCAAGCTATTACCCAACCTGCTTTTGGAGATGCCAAGATGTTGCTGTCCGCTTGAAATTTTTTTATTTTGTGTTTTAGTTTTATATAGAGGTATAACTGAAATTTAGAACTGCTTGCTAAGGCCGCTTAGCAAGGGGAAGTGCCGAAAAAGTCTTTCCTAAGGACACAACAGAATACCGCGAATAGGTTTTTGAACTGAACCATGTCGATCGCAATCACGGCGCTCTTTACCACTAGACCACGCTACCAACGAGTAAACTATAGTTATTTTAGAAAAAAGATAGCTTAGGTATCTACAGTACATCTTAGAGTGAATGATGTTTATGCTAATGGATTAAAACTAATTCGAATTGTTGGAACCAGTTTTTAAGATAATTAAAAAAATAATAATAATAATACAGGTATTAGATGACGTAAAAAAATTATACATTTCGCGATTAATAAAGAAATTTTGAATGAGGTCAAACCGTTCCTGCCCTAAAGTGTTATTAATCAAAACTTTGAAGAATGATTGAGAATTAGTGACATTGCTGGTGAATGATGTTAAATTACATACACTATAGACCCGATATAACACGGAAGCTGGTTTCCCATAAATTCATCCGCGTTATAACAAAATTCTACGTTTTTAGTTATAACAAAATTTTTTAATTTGTTTTTTTTTTACGTCGCTGGTGCAGCTTCCGATTAAGCGTGTTGAAGATTAAACAGATGAGGGGTAATAAATGCTATAAATACGAGCAAGCGCATTTTACCGCAAAATGATATGTAGTTAGGAAATGCGAAAATAACAAAGTAAAAATTTAACGTTTCTCAATTTTATTTAATAAACAACAGTATTGTACATGTAGATCTAATGTTAATATACTCAGGAGCACTTTATTTATCTTTACAAAAACGCCGGTAGTATATAAGCCCCTAATAACGTTGTGCAAATAATTTTCATTAATTAATTGTGTTTTTAATTGGTACAAATAATAATTTGAAAATTTTTTAAGTGTTCGTTGTAAAAAATACTAGTCTAGGGTTTCCTTGTTTCATTACTTCTATTTTCTTCTTGGCGATTTCTACTATTGATTTTAATAGTAAAATTTGTATTCTGTCCACATTCTCGGACTCTAGCACTATAGCACTCTTAGCTAAATAAAATGAAAAAAATAAAAAAACTTTCATTTTGTTTTGAACTAAGCCACCTTTTATTATTATTGCAAAATAAATTAAAAAAAACGCCCCTCCCCCTTTTTCTTCTTGCACCAGACCCTCCTTTTGTAAACCCATTACTGATTATGGTTTGCACGTGTGTAATGCTTTTCCTTTTTATAGATCTGAGCGCACTCATTGAACACATTAACGCTTGGTCTACACTAGGCGTTTAAAATTTAAATAAGCGCTATTACGCTGAGAAACTACGCCAAGTGTAAACAAGGCCTAAAAGGACTGTAAGCGCAACTTACAAAAGTTGTGTGGGGGAGGTGTGCAGGCAGACGTGATTTAAGTGAAGGGGAAATATCGGAGTCCATATTCTAACCGCGTTATATTTGAATTCGCATGATATCGAATCTACGGTGTATTTGTAGGGTATACTTTTCTCAGAAAAATTATTTAGGCCCGTTTCCATTATGGGCGTGGAATAGAGCATTCTTTGGTCGTTTTATTATGTTTTTTGTTTCTTTCCGCGCTTAAACGCTAAGCAAAGCAAAAGAACAAAAAAATATTTTATTTTATGCTCCTAGTGGAAACAAGCCTTAAATCTATTTTATTGCACTAATTTCATTGAGACTACTGTATTTCATTTATTAGGTTGAATTAATTCTAGATTTAAGAAAGTTTTTGGAGGAAGCTTTTCCATCGGAGCTATCAGAACGATTGAAGATAATGAAAAAAAACGAACAACTTTACATTAGCTCAATCAATGAACAAAGGTTTGTTTCAAATTTTTAAAAAGTTTAGAATAAATTGGAAATTGCTTTTTTTCATTTTGTTTTTAATTGATGTGTTTTTGAATATCATTATAAGGCCTAAATTTTATGTTAATTAAATTTTTTTCAGATTAATTTTCTAGAATACCAAGTGACACAAAAATAGTATCTTACAACAAAATCTTACGTCTTTTTTTACCAATATAAGATATTAGCTTAAGTTGTCTTTTTGAACTATTTTTTTAAAAGAGCACTTTAATTTTTTGACGGAATGCTTTTTCCCATTGGCGGAAACAAACTTTAGTTTCTTGATTTTCTTTGTAACTTTTTATATAAACTGATTATGCTTTTAACTTTTCATTTGTATTAAGTTTGATACGAATGAAAACCTTCTTGGTTTTTCTATTAACCGTAAACCTTGTGTTTCTTTCTAATCAAGTTTGGTTTTTTATCCACTTTATGTTTTTATGCGTTTTGTTATGATCTCTTTAAATTTTTTAGTAGCTCAATCCACTTTCGTTGCTTGAAATGAAGAAACAAAAGTTTTTTTTAATAATCTCTAAACACGGGAAGATATAAGCGGAGATGTAAGATTCCACTTGCTTTTGTACATATTTTGTTTAATTCCAGCAAAGCTGTGCTTCAAAAAGTTCTCGATACAATGTTAGAACTAGATATCTTAAATCACAATTCACAAAATAAAAGCAGAAAATATTAATCCGAAGTCCAACAGACTGCTTCACCCATAAATAGCATTATCAGGGGTAATCTAAACCTTTGATGATTCTATTTATGAATAAAACAGTCTGTTCGAGCTTTCCATGAAAAATGTTTGCTTTATTTTGTGACTCGCAATTCAAGCAGTTTCATTTAATGATTAAATTTTTTTGACACCACTGCAGTAAAGTTTATCTGACAACAAAAGCAAAAAAATTTTGTCTGTTTGATAATTAGGCTACAGGTAACTAGAAATTCCAAAAATAATAATGTGCATGTTGTCCTTGCAAGGAACGCTCAGCAAAATTTTCAGAAAACAACTGGCTTCCAATTTGTTATATCTAAGTACCTGTATATAACTTGAATTGTTGTTTAATGATGGTTGAGTTAAAAATGCCCAAGGGTATCTTTTGAACTTTTAAATATATAACTTTTAGAGCATTCTACTAACTGACTTGTAGTAAGTTTAAATTTTTTTAAAGGCAAAAATATTAATTATTACTTCAAATCACTTACCGGCAGATTTAATAAAATTAGGAAGTTAAAAAACTGCTTCGTCCAATAGAAGCCGTCGCATGGGCGCCATTTTGGTTCAGAGCGTTGTATTTAGTAAAGAGTAAAGATTGGCCTCTGAGTCATACCAGAGAGCTGATAGATTTAAAACTAAGAATTATTCCTCGTAACAGTGTTGACATTAGTTTATATAGACATCAAAGAACGCCATAGTTCCGGGATGTTAAAATTGTAAGTAAGTATTAGCAATCAGAAAAAAACAATTAACTGAGTCTTTTAACATGCTGTAATATATGTTTTTAGAGATGTTCTCGACGAAAACAATGAATATTTTAGATTCTCTCAATCCAGACCATTTTATTTTAATCGTGTCAGTTTAACGTGTTTATTGTTTTGTGCTTTGCTTCTATATTACCAGTTTCATGTTTGACCCTGGTTTGACATAGCAGTTTTTATTTAATAAAATTGTATTTAACTTGCACTTATTGATACTATGTAAATTCTTTTTCTTGTTTCATTTAAACCAACGGAATATTATGACAACAATAACCATAATAAAAACTAAACGTTATTAAAAAATTTTTTGATGTTTTTTGCTCTGAAGCTATAAAAAATTTGAACGTCGCCAATTTTTTTGTTTTTATGCCAAGGTAAAGCGTTAAATAAGCTGCTTTAAAAAAAGAGACTTAGTTTTGTCGCTCTACTGGTGTTTGTTTGTAAATTGTGTTTATTTGCGACAAAGCGCGTCGTTGCTTGAATAACTTTGCGGGTAATATCGCGGGAGATTTGCCGGTTCTAATTTGTGCCAATTTTTTGTACGCATGTAGCTTGGTAATGTTTGCTTTGAGGGATGTCTGTCAAGGTAATTTACTGTACCAATTTTACAAATAATTTATGGTGGCAAAAGTCGTCAGAATTTGCTCGGCAGCGTCATCGAGAGAAGTGCATCGTAGACTCTATATAACGCGACCCGATTTAACGCGGATTCGGATATAACGTGATTAAAGCATGGACACCGATATTCCCCCCCCACTTAAATCACGTCTGCACACCTCTTCCACACAGCTTTTATCAGTTGCGCTTGTAAGGCTTTTGATGTGTTCAGTAAGTGCGCTCAGATCCAGAAAAAGGAAAAGCATTACACACTTGTAAACAATAATCAGTGATGGCTTTACATAAGGCGGGTCCTGGTGCAAAAAACAAAGGGGGGGCACTTTTTAAAATTTATTTTGCCATAATAATAATAAAAAAAGGTAGCCTAGTTCAAAACAAAATAAAAAGTTTTTTTTACTTCATTTTTTTCGAGCTTTTTCTTTCGATTGGGATAAGCCGTATATGTAGCCTACATATACAATACTGCTATTTATTAAATAAAATTTGGAAAAGTTCAATATTGTCATTTTCGCAACTCCTAACTACATATAACTTTGTGGTAAAATGCGCTTGCTTGTATTAAGCATTTATTATCACTCACCCATGGGCGTACGCACGGGGGAAGTGGGTTTCGAGGGTCAACCTTTCCCTTGAAGAAAGGTAATCAGAAATATGCACTTATACGTAAATAACATATTAGCGACAAGTAGACTACTATATTAAGGTATAAGCCAACTGTGGCCCAAAAAACTTGAAAGGTAATTGTTGTGGTCCAATGTGTCTAGTCTTCACTTTCATTCCACACCCAATTTCATAGAATCGTTTCCAAATTATAAGTAGGGTTATCATATTTTCAAAGGGGCAAACCGGGACGCTCATTAACATAAAAACTTCGTCCCCAAAAAGCAGTGTTTTCCAAAAAAAAGTTTTCACTTCGAATCACTGTCCGGTTTTTTGCTTTTTGCCCCCGAAGAGGTGTTCTCTGAAAAAAAAAGTTTTCACTTTGCAACTCGCTGTGGCCCACCAGTGGGCCATGGCCTGCCGGTTGAGCACCCCTGGTACAAGCTTTTATCGTTTTCGCGCTTTGTTTTGTTTTTTAAAATTTATTAGAAATTTTATTAAAAATTTTTTCTATGCTTTAAAGTTAAATAATTTGAATAAAACTTTCAAAACCGGAAAATATTTTAGCGTAATGTCAGGTCTTTTTTGCTTCACTTTTGGCGTATTGTTTTAATGCAATGTTTGCGCTTGAGATGCGAGCCTATGTTTGCCCTTCGCTTGAGATTCTACTCTGCTATAGGATAGGCTACATTGCTATGAAAAACAAAACAAATGCTAAGCATCTAAGAAGGATCTCCAAAAGAAACTTGATTACACTCTGGAAAACACAATAAAAAAATTAAAAAGTATATGCAAATTGAACGAAAATGATTCTTCATTTTTACAAAAATTATTTCAATATGCTAGTAGATCGATGGTTCTCATAGTTTAAGTTTTATTTTTCTCTTTCAAGACTTAGCTACAGCCATTTCCCAAAAGTAGCTTATAAGACAAAATTTTTTTGAAAAATCTCTTTTTGTTATTTTAAGTAAAAGTTTTCTGGTTTTTCTAATAAAGTGAAGCACCGTGGTCTTACCTGCAAGCTGCTGAAACTTCTGTCGAATAAGAACATAATTAAAATGATCATGAAGCTTGTCCGGAGCAGAAGTTTTACTCCTACTATTTGACAGCAAACAAAGGGCATTCCGCGGGAATCGGTATTGGCTTCTCTTCTTTTTAATATCTATATGTGTAATCTGCCTTCCACAATCTTCAGAAAGTTTGAATTTGCTGCCGATCTAGTATTGTTACACTCTTTTGGAGACTGAAGGGACTTGAAGTTCAAGACATGACTACAGTTTTTGGTATATCTTTTGACCTAGAAGTTGAAACTCGTCTTTCAAAAGACTATGAGCAGCCTTTCATTTAAAAACCGAGAGGCCAAATGTGAGCTAAACGTTTATAACAGCAATAAAAGTTTACCCTTCTGTCCGGTCCCGACTTATTCTGGGGTAAAACTAGACAGATCCCTGTCATTCCATCACCATTTGGTGGCACTGCGTAAAAAAACTATCTTCAAGTGCCACACGTCTGAGGTGACTTGCGAAGATGGGTGCTGGGTCAAAACATTGTTTGCAGCTGCCCTATCTTTGGCCTACTCCACAGCTAAATACTGCGCACCAGTCTGGTGTCGCCAAGTGGGCGAATTATAGTTGAAACATGGAGTATCGTGAGAATATATCCAGGCCCTGTGCTTTCATACACATGACTAATATCAGGCTTGTTGGAATGGGCTTGCATCGAACAGCTTGGATTAAGGTCAATCGCCTACAGATTGGTGTTTAGCGATTCTATTCTTCCATGCACAATGAGGTCTTGGTCCGTAACCGAATTGCCAGTGCGGCGCCATTGAATAACCGCAGACCACGTCTTAACAGGGTGCCCCATACATCGGCATTAAGCACTGTATATTGGTACCCTGCATTGGGCAACATGAATTAAAATTGCGAATTGAATGTCTAATTAGAAATTCTTTTGCAGGCGCGGGTTGGACAAGCCTGTTCTAAAGGCTAAAAAAGCACTTTTCATGGTATTATGAAAGATCAGCATTTCAATTTATTTATCAATAGAATTTCCACATAAATCTTTTTTAATTTTATTGTTTAGCAATCATGCAATTCTATGCACGTTTTTAAATTTGAAAGTCCAATCATTACTTCTAGTTGTTCTAAAGTGGATCTACATTGTGTTCTTGTAATTATCTATTTTCAACTAGTTTTCGTTCGACCAAAAATGTATGCTGAGCCGCAATTTTTTAATCACACACTTAGCCAACTTGACAAAAATATCAAAACCAAGATGAGCGCTGAGGAATGTTCGGTTATGCCATTAAAAACTGCAGTATCAAAACTTTTGACAATCACCAAAATAAAAAATCTAATGCCGGTATAAAAACGCGTTATACACATTTAGAAACAATAAAATAACAACCAAGAACAAAGTTTTAATTTGAAAACAATAACTTCAAGCTGCTCTTATTCCAATTTTGGCCATACTACAATTTTCGACAAAAGTAAGAAAACTTATATATAATTGTTTGTTGAATATTGCTATGGGTAAAACGTTGTATGTTTGCTTCATGAAACGACACTGTTAAGGAACGTTAAAATATGGTAGTCTACATCAAACGAACTGAGTGAGACTCGCTGAAATAAGCCAAAGTTTGTTCGTTTTTCAAAACTCCGTATTAGGATTGATTTTTTTATAAGATAATCTTGTGGAGACAAACAAATGATGTAAGTCTTTGTTGCGTCATTGACTTTGAACAAGAACACCAGTAAGTTATCAATAGATATAAAAAAGTTGATTTTGCTCAAAGTGCCATTTCAGTTCATTCCTCCTGACTGACAAGTACTCCTGCTGTAAACTTCTGGTTCTGAAAAGCAGAATGTAACTGATCAAAACAAATCAACCACCTAGCGCTTATAAGGATGATAACTTCTTGAATCACTCGAAGATTTTGATGATTTTGAAGTTGTAGATGCAGATTGCATTTGAGGATAATTATTCATATCAGGATAAAAAGCTGCTGGAGATTCATTATAACCAAGATAACTGGTCGCTTGTGGATAATAACTACTACTATAAGATGGATCTGCCATGTATCCACCAGATGGCCCTACCATCCCACCATCCATGCCATAAGACCCTCCCCATGACATGGGACCCCATGGCCCAGCAGGATATCCGTACTGGTTGAACATAGATGAATCATAAGAGTTTTTTTTTGCAGAGTTATTCAATTGGATTCGAGGTTGAGCACGTTTCACTTCAACTCTTCTTCCATCTATATTATGAAAATGAACTTCTACAGCTTTAGTGGCAGCATCCTCTCTATCAAAAGTCACAAAGCAAAATCCTTTGTTCTTATTATCTTCTTTGTTTATGGCAAATAATACATCAGAAACACTTCCATACTTTTCAAAATATTGGCGTATTTTTTCTTCGGTGGTAGTTTGTGCTACGCCACCAACAAATATTTTAAACTTTGCAACTTGCACCAACTCGGCTCTTTGCTTTTCTTTTTGAACCTCTTTAGTTGTACATGGCTTGGGATCAATTTGCTTGTCATCTAAAATGTGGGGACGTGATTTAATCACATTATTTACAGATTCAGGATCTCTAAATTTAATAAAACCAAATCCTTTTGAATTTTCAGTAACTTTATCATATATAACAGAGCAATCCATTATTTCTCCAAATTTGCTAAAATAGTCTTTTAATTTTGAGGTTGTTGTGGACCAAGCCAAACCACCAACAAACATTTTGCCCGGTTCTTCTTTCATTTTCAACAGAAAAACTATTATAAAAAATCTAAAAAATAAACAAACAATTATTCCTTTATTTCATTTTATGTCTATATTTATCCTTCTGACTTGTAGAAAAGCAATGGAGGTGCTATCCAAAGGGCAAGCAATTACCCCGACCTGCTCCCAGAGATACCAAGATATTGCTGTCTGGTTGAAATTTTTTATTTTGTTTTTTAGTTTTATAGAGGTATGACTAAAATTTGAAAGTACTTTCCAAGACCACCAAGCAGGGAAAGTGCCGTAAAGCATCTTTCTGAAGGACACAACAAAATGGCTCAAGTAGGTTTTGAATCAAGACCGTGTTGATCACAATCATCATGCTTTAACGACTCATTCACGCTGCTGAATATTGAAACACAAATAAACCATTGGTTTATATTAAATGCCGAAAGAAGTTTTTAAGTTAAAAAGATGATATTTTGTTATTGTTCTGATGCCACTGCATAGAACGGAGACAAAAATTTTTGTTTATATAATAGTTTGATGTACTACAAATGATTCAGTTGATCTATAGTTAATCTAAGAAAGCTGAAACAAAAGTGAATTAGTAAAAAGTGTTGGAGTATGAAATCATAAAATGTAAGTTGACCTTATCAAGCATACCACCAATGCACAAAAAGCAACTTATTCTTCAGTTTAAGTTGAAAAATATCTCTAAGTCAGCATTAATAAACCATTTTTTTAAAATTTATTAGGCCACATAAGAAGATTTTGAGATAAGTGTTGTCTGACTTTTATGGCATAGCATGGAAACTAAATAAAAACAAATTCTTTTAATTGTATTTATTTGGTTTCCATTCTATTTAAAAAACAAAAGAATTTTAATTAAAGTGCTAAAAATTTTAAATTTTGTTTCTATTTTTAATTACTTTGACAATTAGTTAATCAGCATTAAAATAAAAACATTTACAACAATGTAAGCTCAATTGCTTATTAATTTATTTAAAACTTCATAAAATTTTGCTTGTAAAAAAATACCTTACTAGTACCCACAATTGCTTGCAACAACTACAAAAAGATTGAGGAATAAACAAAATTTTACTATGAATATGACTGGTTTTTTACCTGAGGGTCACAGCCCCTGATAGATTGGTTTTCTGGGGATTCCAAGAACTTTTAATTAGCAATAATAAAAATTAAATATTTAAGCAAAATAAAATTTATAAGTGTTATTTTATAAATCACACAAATTATTTATTGATATTTGATTCATAGCCACAATAAAAAGACTACCACACAAATATCTCGTTTTAATCTTGTTTTAAGGGGAAATGAAAGTAACAATTTTGTATACCCTAAATTCTTGAAACGTGATTATACAGGAGAGAATAGGTTCAACACAATTGTCACTAAGAAATATAGGCAGCTAAATTATGGTGTGGACACAAGCAAAAATAAGGAAAGAGAAAATTACAGGACAAAGCAGTTCTTCAGCACCTTAGTGCTGGAATTGAAGACAGGAAAATTAAATTCATTGTTACCACATTGTTAAGGAATGGCTGGACAATTAAAAAATGCTTGCTAGATCATGCATATTACTGTGGTGTTCCAGATCAACAGATTGGTATAAAAACTGAAAAACTGGTATCAAGCTTAAACCCTTCCCTTTTGCTAAATATCAGACTCTAAAGTGCAATGATGGGTAAAGTACTGACCTAAGTTGGAGGAATGCTTGGCTGCATGCAAAGGGTAAAGCTTAATTATCAGATTATGTACTACAAAGGAGATGACAAAAAATTTGTGTAAAAGTGCAATCAGTAGTAAAATGGTGGTGATAAAATTGTCAACTATCTTTTTGGATTGCAACTTACATGCAAATACATGACAAATACACAGAGGTGGGCAGAATGCAACTTTTGCAATTGCAGAAGTTGGGTTGTGCTTTTATACTTTTTCTAACAAGCCTTGCACACTTTGCACTGCACTCTTGGTTAGAAAATTATAAGTTGTGCTTAATTGCACTGCACACCAAGAAATAAAAAAAGTACTTGCACTTTATTGGGCTGCAAATTAAAGATTAAATCAATTGCGCTGCACTTAATACAGTCTTATTTTGCAAAAGCACAATATACTTTGGTTGTTTTTTAATTGAGGTGATTGAAAAACTGATTGAGCTGCACTTTTGATTTGAAAAAGTACATTATGTTTTAACTGATTTAAAATAGTCTACATTGCGCTTTACATGATTTTGAAAATCACATTGCATAGGTTGCGCTTTTCATGAAATCAAAAATACATTGTGTTTATTGCACTGGCTTGATATGATTTCAAAATTACATTGCACTAGTTGTGTTGCACTACAAATGATCTCCAAATTGCAATGCGCTGCATTTTACATGATCTAAAACCACATTGTGCAAGTTATGTTGTGCTTTCTTGAAGTAAAAAAATGCCACCTCTGCCAATAAGGTATAGCACTAGCAAATTTATAGAAAGATTGGTTGAAGAGCCATTAAAAACTTATATAATGATAATGCCAATGATGTTTTTAAAAAATATATAGCTAATAACCCAAGAGCAGGACCTAAACATAGGAGAAAATAAGTTGTACATGCACAAGCAACGATCCCCAGAAAAGCTGGTAGCTCTGTGGAAGGACCAACAAAGCAATGTCATGTTTGTTGCCCAAAATGAAAGGAGACAAGAACTCATTGCATTGGATGCCCAGAACCTGGATTATGCTTTATTGAACATTTTAGGGCATTCCATTCAAGAAATGATAAATAAATAAAATACAACTGTAAATTATATGATAAATAAAGGTAATTTTAATTCTAGCTTTCCTTCAACCTTAAATCTTTAATAAATTTAATACAGGTTATAACTTCAGGAGAAAGGTTACTTTCTTTTACCATAAATTTGCTATGAAAAGCAGCCATATTGGATTAAGCGAGTAAAACAATTGTTTTTGGATAACTTATGACCTCATCAGGTTTTATAGTAAATAGTTTTTCTTTGTCCCTTATAAATATTAGTCAATCATATATATTAATAAGAAAGTCAAATTCTATTTAAATCGTCAGTTATATGCTAATGGAATATTAATTTTATTTAACATTTTTCAAATATCTGCTCGTTTTTTTGTTTATGTTTCATGCAATTAAATTTACTGCCATTGTTTTACAGTGTTTAGAGAAAATCTATTCTTGTCCCTTATAAAATTACTTAGTCAGCATTTAAAATAATTAATTCTCTGTTTAAATTGAACTTAAGTCATCAAAGACTATTCTATGAAACCTGATGAGGGCTTAAGTTAGCCAAAAGTTTCCGGACTACTTTTCATTGATTTAATAAATAAATAATTTTTTTTTAAATCATGAAATTAATTTTTTTGGCAATTGTTTGTATTTTATGCATTAAAATTCACAAATTTCTAAAAATTAATCATTAAAAATAGAGAAAAGAAATGCAATCATTGAATTACACCTCATGGGAATATCAGCCCCTCTTATTATTGTATAAAGCAACTGAAAGTTGCTAAATCGACAGACTATGATAGAATTAAAAGATACAAAGAAGTGGGAAATAACAAAGACTGTCCCAGAACTGGTCAACCAAGAATGGCACATACTCCAAAGAAAATTAAAGCTGTATAGGAGAGGATCAGGAGAAACCCACAAAGAACAATGAGGATGATGGCAGAAAGCCTAGGAATACTGTATCTCCAAATTCTATGCTTTCTATAGTAAAAAAAAGACCCTATAAATATCTTAGAAATTCTGTCTCTGACACTGATCAAAATGAAAAAGCACTTCAAAAATGAAGTGTTTACCTTTCAACAAGATGGTGCACCATCATATACCTTGAAAAAAACTCAATCATAGTGTAGAGAAAACTTTCCCTCATTTTGGGATAGAGAAATGTGGCCTCCTTCCTCTCCTGACCTAAGCCCACTTGACTTTAGCATCTGGTCAATGCTTGAAAAAGACACATCCCACTCAGAAAAATGTTCTTTCAACCACTTGAAGAAATCCTTACAAAAAGCATGGGCTGATATTTCCCAGAAAAAGATATGTGCTGCAGTAAAAGCATTCAAATCAAGACTGGAGAAAGTAATTGATGCAAATGGTGGCCAAATGGAGTAAAAATAGATTCCCTGATTAAACTTATATCTTATCTTTGCTCACACAAAAAATCATTCAAAAAGTGCATTTAATATTATATTTTATTTTAAACTTGTCTGGAAACTTTTTGCACACCCTGTATTATTTTTTTCTTGCTCTTCAAAAATGCTTAATCCAATATGGTTGCTTTTCATAGCAATTTTAATATGCGTGTTTCAAAAAGAATGTGCCAAAATCTTTACATGATATGTCAAAAACAAAAAACAATAAAAAACTCTAGCTTAGACACATGTGTTGTACATACCTTCAAATTTTATTTCATGTTCTACAATTGCTCAATGTGGCCACCACCAGCAGCATGAACAACATCAAACTAATATCAGAATTCATCCCAAATGTACCTCAGCATGCCACAGTCCACCATGTTGATTGCAGCTGTTATTCAATCTTTCATCTTTGTGCTTGGCCTGCCAGATCCCCGGACCTCACTGTTAATGACTTTTTCTTGTATGAGTATGTTAAAGACAAAGTTTATACTCTACCGCTTCCAGTAAATATAGACAACATGAAAGATTGAATTACAGCTGCAATCAACATGGTGGACCTCAACATTCTGAGGCGCGTTTGGAATGAATTCCCATATTGGCTTGATGTTGTCCATGCTGCTGGTAGTGGCCACAGTGAGCAATTGTAAAACATGAAGTAAAACTTGAAGGTATGAATAAAACATGTGTCCAAGCTAGAGTTTTCTATTGTTTTTCGTTTTTGATATATTATATGATGATTAGCCATAACCTTTTTTTGAGACACCCTGTATAATCATCATCATAATTTTTATGCCTCTTTCATATAACAAAGTTGCAAGCACATGTATTTCATTTCTAATTTCTTTTCTGTTGACTAAGTTGTGTGAAACTGGTAACACTTTTTAGAAATAAAGAGCAAGACCAAAAATAAACCAATATTAGAGCCAGATCTACTAACAAGATCAGTGATACATATAAACAAACTTGTTACCACAATGCAACACCAGTCATGTCACTGATGTCAATTTCGCTAAAGAATTTGGTAAGTTTAATCAATCAGTGATAATTTGTGATCATCATTTTGTTAATGTACATGGGTCATTCAATAAATAAGGTGAATTTTTTGGCATAAGGATTTCTAATACAGATAGAAGCTTAGTTTTTTTTTTATTTGTTTTGTTTTAGTTCTTTTTCACAAAGATTTAATTTGTTTTGCAGATTAAAAAAAAACTTTGAGAGTTTTGGCAATTAACAAAGATGGCCAACCAAGAAGCATGCTGCAGGATTGAACAGTGGTCAGTTATCAAGTTTTTGGTTGCTGAAGGGTGCAAATTAGTTGAAATTCATAGGAGAATATCAACTTTGTATGATGCCACATGTTTCAGCTGAAAAAATGGTGTATAAGTGGGCTAAATTGTTCAAAGAAGGACAGAACAGTGTCGAGGATGAAGACAGGCCTGGAAGGCCTACAGAAGTGAGGTCTCCTGAGGTGATCAAATCAGTCAATGACCTCATTCAGTCTGACAGAAGGGTGACAGTGGAAGACATTGCAAGGACTTATCTGTTGGGACAGCATGCAAAATTGTCCATGATGACCTTGGCTACTCAAAGATCAGCTGCCAGTGGGTGATAAAGATGCTTACTCCAAAGCACAAGCTGAGGGTCAAGTTATCCCAGCAGTGACTGTGCCACTATAAGTAGGATGGTGATGAGTTTCTGAAGAAGGTGGTCACATGTGATGAGACATGGGTTTGGTACTAAGAGCCTGAGTCCAAACAGCAGTCCATGGAGTGGAAGCATGTAGACTCTCCAATGAAAAAGTTCAAGTCCCAGCAGTCCATGAGGAAGGTGATGCTCACCATTTTTTGAGATATGCAAGGCCCAATCACCATTTTATTCCTTGAGAAAGGAAGCACTGTGAACAGTGCCAATTACTGTGAACTGCTGAGGCAGGTCAAGCAGGGGTCATCAATTAGAAGCAGTCATCTTGCATCATGACAATGCAAGGCCTCACATAGCAGCCTGAACAGTACAGACCATCAACGAGCTGGGCTGGAAACTGCTCCCTCATCCCCTTTACAGACCAGACCTTGCCCTTCAGATTTTCACCTGTTTGGTCCCTTGAAAGTGTTCAAAGAGCATGAAGTTTGAAAGTGACCATGAAGTCAAAAGTGTTGTAAGTGACTAGCTGAGACATCAGTCTAAAGATTTTTACCCTGAGGGAATACAAAGCTTGTGCACAGATGGGAAAAGTGTGTGACAGCGCTGGGAGACTACATTGAAAAAAAAAGTAAGCTTTTATCTGTATTAAAAGTCCTTATACCAAAAAATTCACCTTATTTATTGAATGACCCTCATACATTCACAAAAGTATGATGGCTTAAAAATTTCTAATTTTGAAAAAGGGTCTTCAATTTACCTAGTTGCCAAAATGGGTCATGACAAAATGTTTCTCAAAACTTTTTTACTCATGGAACTCTTAGCCTTATCATTTTAGCACAGAAAAACACTTAGTCAAAAATTTTTTTAATCATAAATTTGTCAAGCATATAAAGGACATTAAGTTTTGCACGTTAAAAACTGAAGTTACTTAAGTTACTGCAAAACAGAACATAATATATGAAATAGGAATGAGAAATTTTTTGAAAAACATATACAATTCATTATGACATACTTGCAAACATCATGCTTATTGTTCAGCAGCACACTTTAAGTTTGCAAAGCACAAGTATTACGCAAATCACAATTTGAGAAATGCTGGGTCACAATATAAAAAAGATTGAAAATTAAATAATTCTATTTCCAATGTACATCAAATATTTCTGTGATTTGTTATCAAAACTAAATATAGACTAGGGATTAAATTTTAATGTTTTTTGTTGTCAAGCACCAATTTTACATAAATTAAAGTTGTGATATAAAGTTAAAAGTTTTTATAAAAGTTCAAATTACTTAATTGAAAAAAGAAATCAGCTTTTAAAAAACTCAAAACCAAGTCTAAAGTATTGGAATAATCTAAGTTTTCAGTTTTTTAACTTAATAGTTATAAATTTTATTGTTTGTTTTAATGCAATTTTGATACAATTATAAATTTAACAAAGCATAAATTATAAATTTTATTGCTTATTTTGATGAAGTTATTTTAACCAATCACTGGTCTGCAAGCAATTTCATATTTTTTACCAGCTTGTAAAAAAATAAGTTTATTCCATTGGTCTGCCACTCCCAGCATCAAACTTAAGTCAGTTTTCAACAGAAACTTTGTTGATACATTTAAATAATGTTATTGTTGCTAATTTGTTCATTATGGCAACCATAAAACTTTTTATTTTTAAATTTGTAACTCTAATTGTTTTAGTATATCTTTTTCAAACTTGTTTTCTTTATTCAAACATTTTTGTCAGTAGGGTAGCTCAGTGCAATAATGCTCTGACCTGCAAGCACCAGGATGGGAGTTCAATGCTTACTTAGCTAAGCCTTCCTTAATAATTTCTGCTGTATCCTTTGAAAAGGCACTTTACAACAAATTCCTCAATGTCATCACCTTACTTACCTGCACTAGTGATTTTGCTCATCAGACAGCAGCAACTAGCCCAATATGGCCGTATAAAAAAAAATTCTTTAATGATCAAAATAACTATTCATTTGTCTTTCTTGTAAGGAAATGTTAGTTTGCTTAATCCATTTTATAAATTTTTAAAATGAAGAAGCACCAAAAAATACATTTAATTCTATACTCAGTATATACATTTATTAAAGATTAATAAAAGTAATGCCGATTTTACCTTTACAAACTTTGTCTAAACCAGGAGTTTTTTTAACTGGGGTCCATGGAAACATTTTAAAGCATCCATGAAGGCCCAATATTAATGTAAGAAAATATTAAATTAGGTTTTAAAATGCAATGATTTAAAAAAGAAATTACATAAATTAAAACAACTTTGAAGTTTGCTTGCTTACCTAAAAAATATAAAAACAGTCTTGAATTTGAAGCATTATATTGTTATATGCAAGTTTTTATGGCCTAAAAAATTTTTTGATGAAGACCACTGGGACAAAAAGGGTATGTGAAAATCAAAAATATTTTCAGGGGTCTGCGGTAAAAAAAGTTTAAGAACCCTTGGTCTAATTTAAGAAGTTCAAACTCCAAGGGGATCTGATTTTTTGCAGCTAATAAATATAACGTTAAAGATTTTAAAATTTTTATATTTAACTTTGAAAATTTTAGCATTCTGGAAAGTGGCCACTAAGCAGAAAAATTGAACCAACTTGAGATATATTATATACAAAATATTTTATTTGAATAGTTTAACAATACAAACTTTCAATACTTTATAAATTATAAGCTTAATACTTTCAAAATTTTTTATATTATGCAAAACATAAAATAAAACGAATAAAAATAAAATTGTCTCAAATTGGAAAATTATTTTATATAACTAACCTAATATAACAAAATATTTTTTTTATGTGAAAACAGTTGGAAAGTCTAACGAAGTTATTAATAGTTTTCAAATACAAGACTTTTAACCACAAAAAACTTTATGATTGAGTTGATCTAAAATAATAATCACCTTCAAGGCAGCTCAACTTGCTGATCAAATGATCTTTCACTGCCTCAATTGTTTGACACTTACGTGACTCTTTGTTTTGTTTTTTGCTCTTGTTTTTTTATCAAATCAACAAATGTGACATGTGTTTATTGAACTTTTTTAAAGGATAAACTTGAATTTGCACAATAGCTATTTAAAAAATGATATAGAACTTTTACATGGTATCTTTTAAATTTACAGGTCAACGAGGTTGGCTGGGTTGGCAAGGTTGACTTGGTTAGTAATGTAAAATATTTGGGTCTCTTCAAGTAGTCATTGTAAGCAATTTTTGTTCAAAGAACTAACTTGGATCCCCCTGCAGTTACTATCACTTTTTGAGAGATCCTTTTTCTCTTGTTTTCTTCTTTATTCTGTTCTAATGCCATAAGAGGAATCTGGGTTAGTTTCACAAAAATGCTTCCAGTGACTTCTTGAAAAGACCCAAATATTCTTTATTTATTGAAATTGGTTGTATTTGCAACATAAAAGTTAAGCATCAATAATCATTCAGATGGAAAAGTTGACAAGATTGAAAAAAAAACATATACAAGATTGGCGGATCTCCCGTACTATCGGCCGTCATCTTCATTTTTAAAACTTTTTCTTCTCTCGTTTAAAAACCTTCTCTCGTTTTCGCTACTCTCACTCACTTTTCTCTTTTCTTTCTCCTTTTAAGTAAATAGCGAGCTATACATTTAAACCAATTCGGGCAAGCTAAGCTTTGCGAAATAAAATACTTAAAACATCTATTTCATATATTTACCACTATATTTTCAATTAGTGAACACTAACAACTTCATTTTATACCAAACTATTTACTTTAAATGCTGTTTTAGTTTTGATTTGTACGACGGCTTACAATAAATGAGATGATAATCGGTCATACGACCAAGCTAAGCTTTGTTGATAAAAATACGAAAACGAGAGAAGGTTTTTAAACGAGAGAAGAAAAAGTTTTAAAAATGAAGATGACGGCCGATAGTACGGGAGATCCAGATTGGCTATATAATGTATTTAAATTTTGTTGAAACCAACTGTACTTATAATGTAAATGCAAAACTAAAAAAATGATTATTTAAGCTATGAATATTTATTTACATTACAGATACAACCGGCTTCGACATTAAAAACTTTTTTTTTCTGTAACTAACCAAGTCAACCTTGCCAACCTAGCCAACCACACCAAACTTTACATTTTAAGGAATCTCTTTTACATTTTATTTTAACATGCAGGCAGCATCACCTTTTACTACATTAATTACTTCACTAATATATACAGGGTGTTCCAAAAAGATGTAAACGCATTTTAAATATTTGTAAACCGAATGTTTATTATTGTTTGTTTAATTTTCAAAATGTTAAAGAATTTACAAACATTATTTTATCGCTTTGTGACTGCCAGTTTTCAAAGTGATGTCCATTTTGTCCTATGTACTAGCGACTGCTTGTTAGGAAAGCGACGGAAGCGCAAATACAAAAAGCAAAAAAAAATTATCTAACTTACAAACTTTAATATCTGAATCTTCAGATAAATTTAGTAAAGAGCGATGAATAGCTTGATTATTCTGTGTTGCACATACTTGTTTGGAACGGTTCATAAATTTCTGAAAGTAGTATTTAAAAATTATTTAGAGATATGAATGAAATTATTTAGAGATACGAAAAAATTATTTAGAGATATGAATGAAATTTAAAAGAGTTGCTCGCTAAAACAGCCAACAGAGAAAAATACTTTCTTTAGGACACAAAAAAATGATAAGACTATAGTTTTCGACTCGGACCGATTCGATCGCCTTCGCTATCAAACGCCGCTCTTAACTACTCGGTTATGCAGCCGAACTCATCTTTATCTTCCTCATATAGCAATTCAGAAGGACGTCGTGCCAACGGCGTCGAATGGTCGGACCGACTTCGCTTTTCCGACGTTTGCTTTTCGATCCTACGTCGGGCCAAGGGCGAATCCCGGTTGGCCGACTGACATCCACTCGACGTCAAATCAGCGACGGGCATACCAACGTCGGATAGACAACCGTTTGCCAAACAGATTGGAACTGATTCGAACAGTTGCGTATACATTAAATAAAATATTACATTTAGACCTATTTTTAAAATGTTATTATTGGGATGATACTCTCTAAGTACGCTTTGGAGTTTAGAAGTGGAGCGTAATGCATTAGATTGGTTAGTTGATAAATCAGTTCGAAAATGCGACACCTAATATATTGTATATTATAGTGCCAAATGACTTTTATGGTTGAATCATAGACTCTACAACAGGGATATCTAGAACTACGGGATGACTCACTTGCTTTTTAAGGTTGACAACAGTAGGCCGGTTTTTGACAGCGTAAAATCACTTCTGTCTTTAGTTTTAGGCGTATTAGAACTAAAATATTGACTTTTAGGGGAACTTTATATACATATGGTTTAATATATTAGGACTGTTTCCACAAATTGAGGGGGCAATAGGGGATCATGTTTACCCAATTTTTTCAGAAACTAGCAGAGGTGGCGTAAGCTTAACTGAGGTCTCTTTCAAATACTGGAGGCACAAAGCCAGGTAAAGACAAAAAAATTTTTATTTTTATTATTTATTTATTTTATCTCTATATTTATCCTCCGGACTCGCAGGAAAGCGACGGAGGCGCTAATACATACAGTAAGCAATTACCCCGACCTGCTTCCGGAGATACCAAGATATTGCTGTCCGCTTGTAATTCAATAGAGATATGACTGTAATTTAGAACTGCTTGCCAGGACCACCAAGCAGGGGAATGTGCCAAAAAGTGTCTTTCCCAAGGACACAACAGAATGGCGCGAGTGAGTTTTGAACCGAAACCGTTTTGGTCACGAGCCCGGCGCTTTAAACACTCGACCACGCTGCCGACTTGATAAGAAACATGTTAAAAAAGACTTGTTAAGAAACATCATTCAAGCTCTAAGGACCTTTTTTGGTTTTAACCAACTTTTTGGCTCTAAACAGTTCTATTCGGGGTTCTATATTATACGGAAAGACTACGGCTTATTCGTGATTCTTCAATAGTTTGCTTTATTTAAAAATATACATATATATTGACCACAACCGCGAATGACAGATACCGAAAACAGCCGAGTTTAATACGAAAAGTTTTAGGGGTTACAGACTTACTATTTTCAAAAAAGAATTAAACATGTATATACGCTTTATTTATCGGCGAAAAGCGGAAAAGATTCCACGTTATAAACATGATGTTTGATGCAAATTAAAATAGGATTAGGTCTGCTCACCAGGCAATGCAGTTGCATTACCTGACATACCATGAATTATTAGGCAGTTTCAGAAAGTGTCACAATGACATAGCTTTGTGACGAGTCGCATTACAAAAACAACAGTATGTAAACAAGCAAGATTTTACATAAAACTTGCATCGTAAAAAGAAGCCACTCTTAATTAAAACAATTTTTAATAAACATAAATTAAGACATTTTTAAATTGTTTAAATTAAAAAAATAATAAAACTTCTTAACGAAATATTTTAATTTAAGATTAAATTAAAAAAGAAAGTCTAATTCGTCTAGGAAACTAGTATTATCGTCAATAACCAAAAAATTGGTAAACAATGCACAAGAATCAGACACGTCCAAACAAATAATGCAACTTATACCAACGATCATGCCGTGGAGGAAAATTTTTAACCCACAAAGTATCTTTGGAGGAGAATCGTTGGCACTAGGTCGAAAATTAAGTTGTTTTAAATGATTTTTTGCAAAACAATTAAAAGTGTTTTGAACAAGCAAATCAAAATAATAATCACCATTTCAACATTTGATTTCTAATAAGTTTTTTAATGATCCTGATGAAGTAGCAGTTAATATCATAGCTTTAAGGAAAATGCCACGTTAATTACTTGAACACATAAGTTTTTGGATCTTTTCCTCATTAGCACAAATTGTAGTGAAATACTGTAGCCTACTGTGTACAGCTAGCAAAACAACCGAAAAACAAAACTCTGTAGGGATAGAAAGACCTCCACGGTTTGCCATTTCATAAATCACTGGGTATTTACTAGGAATGCATTCATCAACATCAGTAGGTATATTGTTACTTGAAATGAGCAAGTTTGCATAGCTGGAACATTTTCGAAGACGAGCTATACTACGAGCAATATAACCGCTTACATAATACGTTACCGACGCGTCAGCCAGAGGAATTTCATGAATGGTAACAGTAAGCAAGGAATCTATGAGCCATTTGTATGTTCTTTCATCAACTGTATCATTTTTGTTTAATGTTGCATTAATTGTTGATGCAATCAATAAAATATCTTTCTGCAACAGACTTTAACATTTAATCTTTTTTTCACCCAAAAGAACCTGTCTTACAAACATAAAAAAATGACCTTCGTTAGCTTGTCTTAAACACCCAAATTGTCCTTCAAGCGGATCAGACATGAGCTTTCCTGAAAAAATGTAGCTAAATCCTTATTTTCTTTCAAGATGAAAAGCCAACTTAGGAATTGCATCCCTGGTTTATTTGCATGCCAAAAACCTCTCTTTGGTCAGTAGGGTGGAGTGAAAATAATTTTTTTTTTGAAATTGAAAAAAAGTGTAGTTCTAAAAACCTGCCAAATAGGTAAAATCTACGAAAAAATTGGTTTTGGCGAGTTGCTACCTTTGGGGGGCTAGCAACCCCCCAAAATGTGTTTTGAGGGGTAAAATTTCCTAAAAATGTCGTAACTCAGTAACCGTTTATCGTAGAGGCATGATTTATGGCTCAAAATTTGCAGAATCATCATGTTTCTATATGTGCTAAGAGAAAGTTTTTGTCTATTTCCACTAGAAAAAAAGTTATGATAGAAAAACTGTTTAATAAGTTTGTTTGTTTGTACTTAACTAATAGTTATCTGAAAAGTTATTATTATTTTTTGCAGGTATATTGTTAAGTAATTGTGTAAATGAAAGCTTTGGCCAAACTGCGAAGTAGTAAAACATGAAAAGACGGAGTTCAACTTCTGTAAAGAAGATTTTACATAGTGGACACACTTTCTCTACCCGTGATAGTTTTCCACCAGGAGTATTGCCTACCAAGCGACATGTAATAGAACGCATTCTTCATTTAAAAAACTTTCGAACCTTCAATGCTGCAAATGACATTGCCAGAGAAATTTATGACAGATGGATATGGTGCAACGTATATCCCATTCATCTGTACACCATTTCGAAAAAAGTTCAAAGTTTTGTGAATTGTTTCAGTGCACTTGATCGCTGGTCAAAGAAAAAACGAGGAGAAGCATTTTTACAAAAGGAAAAAGAAATTATTTATTTATTTTTTTATTTTTATCTCTATATTGTCAACTATTGATGAAATATTTGATGTTTTTTTGTGCTGACGATAAGCAGCGCAGAATTTTGGAGAAACAACATGGTTTGAAAATGACAAATGGTGATTATGCTTTTTATAAAGATCAAACTAGTAAGCGAGTTGGAAAATGTGTGGATGCTGTGGTTCCTTCAACGTCAGCTGACATACAGTTTTTGAGGCGCTCTCGACCCTTACAACCTCATCCAGAACCACCAACATGTTCTTCCGTTACATCAGTTACATCAGTGCCTGAGTCAGCTTTGGATTATCTGTCAGATTCTAGTTCAACCAACACAGACCAACCGCAATCTTCTGCTGCTTCTGAATTTGTTTCTCAATCAATGCCATATGAAAATCAGAATCGAATGATTTGGTCAAACCTTGCAAGGATGAGTGAGCGTTTTCAGATATCCGACAGAGCTGCTGCTGCGATCGCTAATAGTCATAGCTAATAGTGTGATGCAAGATTTGGGTCTAATTACTGATGATGACAAGACATACGTTATTGATCGTAGCAAGCTTCGAAGAGAGCGAGAACGATGCCGTGCTGAAATTAGGAAAAAGGAGCAAAAAAATTTCAAGTTAGTGAATGCCATATACTTTGATGGGCGCAAAGATGCAACACAGGTCACCATGCAAGGGCCAAATGACAAGTTTTACAGGTCTGTGCAACTTGAAGATCACTATACAATGGTTGGGCAGCCTGGTGAATACTATCTTTCTCATTTTTCCACAGAGGATGGCAAAGGAAGAACCATAGCACAAAAGATCTTCAACACCATTGCCAACACCGAATTACATGACAAGCTTACAGTAGTTGGCACTGATGGAACTGCAGCAATGACAGGCAAGTTCAATGGTTGCATTCGTAAGTTGGAAGAACTATTGAACAAGCCACTACAATGGGTAATTTGCCTACTACATACCAATGAACTACCCTTGCTCCATGTCTTTATTATGCTTGATGGAACCACCAATAGTCCTGACACATTTGCAGGACCAATTGGGAAGTGTTTAACTGGAGATGTTTCAAGTTGGCCGGTTGCTGCTAATTTTAAGTCAATTTCAAACCCTCAGTTTGTACAGTTGCCAGAATCAGTTGTTAATGATCTGAGTACTGATCAACACTATGCTTACAAGATATGTTCAGCAATAATCATGGGAGTTGTCGACAGCGACTTGCAATATTTAAAAGTAGGTCCCATTGTGCATTCACGCTGGCTAACTCTGGGCTGTCGAATCCTCAGATATTATGTTTCGGTGGATGAACCCTCCTCAAACTTGGAAACTCTGACGAAGTTTTGTCTTCAAGTTTACTTTCCAAGTTGGTTTGAAATTAAGTTAAATAGTCAACTAACTTGCGGATCTAGAAATTTTTTCAACTTGGTCCAACGAATTCTTCAGGTGCCTGACGAAGCTGTTCGGAAAACTGCTCTGAAAGTTGTGCAACGAAATGCATTTTTCGCACACCAGGAAAATGTCTTGATCGCCATGTTGGGTGACAACGATGAGGAGATACGAATGCGAGGAGTGAACAAAGTGCTTTCGATTCGTGGAAACTTGCCATCAACGGTTTCGTTTGATAATCATGACTTGGTTGACAGTCGCAGTGAAGAATATTCTTTGGAAGGAGCAATATTATGATACCGCCTCAACTGTACGGCTGTTTGAACCGCCCACACTGGATCTAACAGTGAACTCGTACTACAAGATGGTGAATTTAACATCTTGCCATCAGCAGCCTCCGGTAATTGAACATTTAACTGATTTAGATATTGAACAATGCCGGATAAGACCACTGCAGCTCGACCACCCATGTCACAACCAATGTGTAGAGCGCCATGTCAAAATGGTAACAGAGGCCGCAGCACAAGTTGAAGGATTTGAGCGAAGAGATGGGTTGATTCGCCAGAAGATTAAATCTCGAAAACTTTTGAAAAAATTTGACACTAAAGTGCAATTCTGATGCGCTTCATTTTGCGTAGGGTATTTGGTGTACTCTAACTTGCTTTCTTATTTTTCTCTCACTCCTTAGGCAAAACAACCCAATATCAGCATCAACAGTTCGAAAGTAATGAGATGTAACAGATTTTCTTTAAATTACTGAAATACTAAACATTTTATGGGCAGTAAAGCTAGCACGTTCTGTACCTTATGAGTAGGCCTATTTAGGTACTTTGTCTGGTGACCAAAGTTATCCCAAATCATCTTGTTAATATTGTGATTGTCATAATTAGTCCTTATCAGTTAGACATATATCATTTCAAATGTTAGATCAAAGTTATTTCCATACAGCGCAATTTTCGAGTATTGAGCATAAAAAACGGTTTATCGATTATAACTTTTTTTTTTGTGGAAATAGACAAAAACTTTCTCTTAGCACATATAAAAACATGATGATTCTGCAAATTTTGAGCCATAAATCATGCCTCTAGGATAAGCGGTTACCGAGTTACGACATTTTTTGTCAATTTTACCCCCCAAAAACACATTTTGGGGGGTTGCTAGCCCCCCAAAAGTAGCAACTCGCCAAAACCAATTTTTTTTTGAAGTTTTAGCCTATTTGGCAGGATTGAAGAACTACACTTTTTTTAAATTTTTTTTCACTCCACTTAATGGTCAGTCCTATATTTTCAGATGGATGCCATTTCTCAAATAATTTTTTTGCAGCTTTGCGATATTTCAATCCAGGGTGATCTACGTCTTTTCTGAAATATATCGGCATGTAAAATGGGTTTCTTTTTCTCTCATCTAAAAATTATACAACAGGGATATACAAAAACAAATTATGGGGTAGTTTGTTTTCTAAAAAATTTATTGAGGTGCAAAAAATAAATTTTATATAGAATGTACACAGAGCTGGCAGAGTGCAACTTTATAAAATTTTAACCCTTTGAGAGAGAGAAGAATTTGATTGTTAAATAAAATGACAATGGTTCGATAATGTTTTTACAATGCCTTTACAAAAGTGCTTTTGTTATGTTACAATCACAATCATGGTACCCATATGTACCAGTGTTTCTTAAACGGTTAAAATCGTCTACATTGCGCTTTACATGAATTTCAAATTTACATTGCCCAAGTTGCCTGTGCTTTACCTGAAATGAAAAATACACTTTGCAAGTTGTGCTGTGGTTTACATGATTTCAAAAACACATTGCATTTTGCATGATCTAAAAATGTATTGCACAAGTTGTGCTGCACTCCACTAATTTGAAAATTTTTTGTGCAAGTTGTGCTGCGCTTTCATAAAGTAAGAAAAAAATGCCTACTTCTGAATCTATACTTCTTTGCATGCAAACGCTAACCTTTATATGGTGCTTTAACTGACATAATTTTCGAAATATTTAATAGAAATTCAACAAATTGTTCAGTTTCTTCAAAGCCAAGTTGGTCATAAGCATAATATTTCAAAGCTCTAGTAGTGGATTCACAAAAAATACCTTAAGAGCAATGCAAGAAACAATTGTTTAACAAAAAAATACTATCAATTAGAGCTTTATAACACTTTAGAACTAAAAATTAATAAAAAACGATAAGTTTAATGTAAAAACACTATTAATTTATAAATGGCACAACGTAATGGGCAACCATAAATTATTAATGTACTCAGTGCATGTTGGGAAGACATCCTAGCAATGCTACTAGGTTTCAATGAAACTTTCTTTAGATTATGAGCAATCTTTAAAGTTTTTCCTTCTTCTAAAGCATATAAATGCTTTGGTTTACATGAGTCTCCCAATATAAGTTCATGCCCATCAGTACGAATGTGAAAAGCTTGCTTGTTAACAAAATTATTATATATATTTTAAAAATTGTGAGTAAAATCAAATAAAATAAACAGTTGTTCTCTTTTTTGAATTTTTTGATTGATGGAACAAGACAGTTCTCCTCCACAAAGATAAGTAAAAAAATTTTTAAAAAATAAATTGTAAAAAAAGGAATAATTGAAGTTTAACTTAATAATATTAGTAGCATTAACTAACTGATTACAAACATGATTATCAGCATAGACAGCAACTACATGCAAAAAGTTATTCATAGATTCTATTACTTTTCAAACCAAAAATGCAATAAACTTGTTTCAATTTGTTTACAGGCACTAAAAAGACAACATCTTTGTATTTTCCAGCAATAGATGGAACCATAAACGTTAATACTGTACAGTCTTTGCAGGTGTTCTGTTTTCTGTTAATCCAATGAAAGAACCATTACTATATTGCTGTGCAGTATATACTTCATCAATAATTAAAACTACTTTTTTTCATTTCAGTAAAAATATCTGTTTTCTGTTGAAGGTAATTTAAGTTCAATGATCCAGATTCTATATTAATTACAGCAGATAATTTTTGGAGATGGCTAATTGATGGTAAAATCAATGTTTTGCACAATTCCGTAATTTTGCGTAATTTTTTATACAAAGCTGTGCTGCTTAATTGCCACAAAATGCTGTCTTGACCATATTTACAGTATAATGACAGCCTTGTTTTGGTTTATCAATAAACTTTAATTGCTCAATAACAAATTAAATTAAAACTATTAGAGTTTTCTATTGCTTCAGAAAATATTTTTATCACATGAAGTATTAATGAAATCATCTTTCATAAAATGCTGTGCACAAACCCTATGATGATTTGTTACTTTCCACGATTTTCTTGGTATTGCTTTAATCCATTTTTTTAAATCTACATTTTTTGAAAAGTGAAAAACTGCAATACCTTGAGAAATGTTAGAAGCATATCCTGTTTTACAATTCGGTACACAACATTAATAAACCATGTTTTAAATACTGCATGACAAAAAACATTTAATTAATTTCAAATCATATCTTTTTAAACCAGAACTAATAATAAAAATACAATTAAATTAGTTAATGAATAGCTTCAGTTACAATTTTCTAAAATATTTTATAGAAAAAAATGTTTATCAATGCAGCAACTTAAACACTCTAAACTTGATTTATGATAACAAAATTACAAAATAAACTACACTTAAAAAATTATAAACAGAAAGTAATAAATTTTTAAAGTAATCTAATTACTTATTGTTGATGTGAGATTAATAATTATTGTTGTAAAACTAAAAAATTTTGAGGTAATTAATAATTATTATTATAAAATCAAATAATTATTATACAATAAATCATAAAATAATATTGTAAAACTGATTTAATTTTTAAGGCATAAAATTTTAAGAAAAGCATTTAGATTAAAAAGTTTTCCTTTATGAATTTTATTTTGTAATTTTATGATTTATAATATAACTAATAATTTCATAAATTGCTTAAATTATTAAATATAATAAAATTATAACTAAAATTAAAATACTGTCTGTTATAACTCTTTTAATTATGAAAGATTTTTTTTTAAACATCATGAATTAATTACCTATTCAGTTACGCAAAAATTGGTTGCATGCTGACTACAACATTATTTTAAATTGAACTAGTTCGGTCGGCCTACTGTTGAAAGAAAAACTGTTGACTCCTAATGGAGCGAGTCATCCCGTAGTTCTAGAATCTAGATATCCCTGCTCTACAATAACAATGTATATTCTATGATTATAAAACATTCTCTTCATATGGCTCGAATGTTCACACTTGTATTGAATTTAATTAAAATTGTTGTTAATTTGAATTTTTTTCTTTTTTTTCTCTTTTGTTCTGTTGGTGACGCAAGCATGCTCCGTAGCCTTTTTCTTTTACTTTTTTCCGTGCCTTCTTCTTGCATGTTTTAACGTCTGACGTTTTCCTGCGTCTACTTTTCTTGACTCTCGACTACCTTTTACTCTGTAAAATTTACTGATTATGTTGGTGGTCAAGAATAAAATTAAAATGAATGAATGAAAACGTCAAGCTAAGCTGTTTTGCATGTTCACTATGGGATATGGTATCCTGACGTCTTGTTATTGTAGAGTCTATGGTTGAATAGGCCAATTCCAGTCACTATCGCAAAAGATGCAAATGTTATTGTACAAATGCTATGGCTTAGTTTGTAATATTGCGTCACAATATGGTTTGTCTGTATAGTCGTTTTCTGCCTTATATCGTTTGTCTGTACAGTTGTGTTCTGACTTAGTAAGCGCTAGTTCAGTAAGCTTAAGCTCTAGTTTAGTAGCGTGTTTAGTTTTGAGTCGTGTTGTTATTTATTCTTTTATTTTTAGACGAATGATTTCGTCATTTTCGTTTTGTATATTAAATTATATCATTCCGAAAATGAGTTACGTTCTTTTAGTTATTATAAACAGAAAACAATTCAGGTTTGTGAGTTGTTAAAAATGCATAATTAAGATTCATATATAGCAACTTTTACACAAAAACCATATATTAAAGCACACTGCTTGGCCAAGATTTTGCAATGCACAGTTTGTCGTCATGGAGGAAAAAATCTCTAAAGTTAAGCTGCCCAACATCACTTCAGTTTTTTTCACATAATTATTGATTGCAACTTAAGATGGAACTATGATCAAGCCACTTTTTTTATCATTGAGCTTATTTTACCTGAACAAAAAAATCCAAGACTGCTTACACCCACAACCCTGTATTTTGGTTTAAAACTCAATGAAAATTATCAGAAAAAAAATTCTTTTAATAATAATTTTAGCATTTAAATAATTAGCCTTATCCATTTATTTTCACACCAATCCATTAAATATTTTTATCCAATATATATCACACCCATAGAAATCCTATCTAACTCCTATCTTTGTATGGGATATCTACAATCATAACAATCAATACATTTTTATATGTTTATATAACCACTGTGATTCTAGCAGAATAACTCTCATTTCTTATAGAAAAAAGAAAAAAAGCGAAAAAACCTTACGCAAATGCCTCAAAACTTTATTCGTTTTTATGTTACAAACAATCTTCCATTATTCAATGTTAATTTAAAGTATGTCCCCTCTCGTTATCAATTCCAAATTTAATATCACATTGATCAGAATTTTACGTAGATTTCAGATATAAAATCAAGTTCCAGCGACGTTATATTAACTTTTCAACATAATGCACTTTGAATGACCACCACTTTACAAGAAAACATTTTGCGTCGACGAAATTTTCACTTGAAATGATTTCGAGTTACGCTAATTCAAGGTTTATTTTAACCATGTTCCCTCTCAATATCAATGCCAAATTTAATATTACATTGATCAGAATTTCACGTAGATTTTAGATATGAAATCAAATTTGGGCAACACTATATTATAAATTGTAACTGTTGATATTATGAACTTGACAAAGACGGAAAATCAAGTATTCAATTACACTTTATTTTATTTTTTTTATTTTGTATGTAGGGGAAGTGTGGGACCCATGGAACACCGGATTTATTTGAAAACGGAAAACGGATTTTTTGAAATTTTTGCATTTGAAAACACACTTTTGTAAGACATGCTTATTCCAAAATTAAAATTCGTGAAACTGCTAGTTTAGAAGGCAGTAAAACTATTTTTTAATTTTTGGGGTAAAAGATGTCCTTTTTAGGTTAATCGTTGTAAGAATTTTATAGTTTCTTGAAGTTACTAAAACTATTAATGTTGGTTTCTTTGAAAAGACTACTTATCTAGTTATCAGTTGATCAAAAGTTTTAGTTGTCAAAGTGCAGTGTGTATGAACTAAAAGCTATTTTCCATTAATTATAACTATGTGGGACCTTTGGAACATGGCGTTCCATAGGTCCCTTGTATTTCAGGTCATGCCTACATTTAAATCTAGATTATCGAATAAGGGTTTGTTTAGTGAAGAGGACCTAAATAAAGCTTTGAAAAGTGTTCTTACTAACGAACTCAATTTCAGAAAAACTTCGAAAGTTTACAGAATACCTATAGGTACTTTGCACCGTTATAAGAAAAAGATGCATCCAGGAAACACTGAAGTTAAGAAAATGTCTATGACTACAACTCAAGTAAGTAAATTTTTGTTGGACTAAGTTTTATGCTTCTAACCTAGGCCTATACTGACAAAGAGGCTAACAGATTTTGTCAGTTAGGCTAATGGTTTGATCTAAGCCTAATAAAGATTTAAGAATAAAATGTAACATTTAAGATTGAAAAGTTATTAAATTAAATAAGGAATTTAATAACCTAATTTAATACTTTATTTAAAAACCTAGTTAATTTTTAATAACCTAACTATAGATTATTAAATAAGGAATTCATTAACCTAGTTTTTCATATCCAGTTAATAGGCTAATTACTGTTTGTATTTTTATAGATTTTTACAAAGATGAAGAACATGCATTAAAGGATTACATCATTAAACTTTCAAAGCTGTTTTATGGCCTTGACAAAATTAAAGTCAAAAAACTTGCTTATGAATATGCCAAAATAAAAAACAAAAAAATTCCTAATTCATGGAATGAAAAAAAAATTGCTAGTGAAGATTGGCTAAAAGGCTTTCGTAAGCGAATGGGAGATTTAAGTTTGAGAAAACCTGAAAGTACAAGCCTTGCCAGAGCCATGGCATTCAATCCTTTCAATGTTCATGCTTTTTTTGACAACCTCAAAAGTATTCTTAGCAATTCAAACATCCCTCCAACCAGAATTTGGAATCTTGATGAGACTGGAATTAACACAGTTCCCAATTCCAGAAATATTTTATGTAGAACTGGTACCAAGCCAGTTGGCCAAATAAGATCAGGGGAACGTGGTTTAAACATTACAATGTGTTTCTGTGTCAGTGCTACTGGAATGGCTCTACCGCCAGCATTCATATTTCCCAGGGTTCGATTTGCAAGCCACATGTTGCGCGGTGCTCCTGCTGGTAGTCTTGGTTTGGCCAATCCATCAGGAAGGATGAAACAAGACATTTTCCCACAAGTCTTGACAATATGACAGTATCCAAAGATCAACCGGGAGTGCTGATCATGGATAATCATAACAGCCATATTACTTTAGAGGGTGTTGAGCCGGCTAAAAACCATGGCTTAGATCTGCTTATCCTGCCGCCTCATTGCAGCCACAAACTGCAACCTTTAGATGTGGGTGTATTTGGAGCCTTCAAGGAATTCTACAGCTCATTTTGTAATGAATGGCATCTGTCACATCCTGGGGAAACACTGTCTTTATATTATGTTGCTGGATTGTCTAATAAAGCTTTTCTTAAATCCTGCACCTTGGAAAATATTACTTCTTCATTCAGGCGGACTGGAATATTTCCCTTCAATTCAGAAATTTTTACAGAGGATGAATTTTTACCTTCCACAGTAACTGATCAGGTGCAAAACTATTCAGACGAGGCAAACATCGACGCAAGTGTGCTTGACACCACTGAGGCTGCTGTTCAATCTACATCTACCCCAGCGTCATTAAGCCCAGGCTGTAGCCTGGAAGCAGTCCCTGAAACCTCTTTAATTGAATCAATCGCCCCACTACCGAAAGCAAGGCCACGAAAAATTCGGCGTCGCAAGAGAGTTTCTTCTGCCATCATCACACGCACACCTGTGAAAAAAAGACTTTTCCCACAGCAATCAGGAGATAGTTCAACTGATGAAGAAGAGGTATTTGCTGATTCAGAAAGTAATGCCAGTCTGTTTGATTGTGATTCCAGCCTTGCTCCACAAACTGACAAGCTTGTCATACTCAAATGTGGTGATTTTGTTATTGCTAATGTGCATACTGCAGCTGGAAATTGTAAAAAGTTTATTGGAAAGCTGGTTAGTGGACCAGATGAAGATGAAGACTTTGAAATCAGTTTTCTGGAGAGGTCAAGAAAAATTAAAAATGGATTTGTCTTTCCAGAAATGGAAGACCTAGTCTCCATTGGCAAAAAAGATATTGAAAAAATTTTGCCCCCACCTCATGCAGCTGCTCAAACTAAACGGTTATGTGGGGTGATGAAATTTAACGTTGATTTATCATATGTGTAATTTTTTTGTGTGTGCATGTTTGTTTATGTATATTTTTGTGTTTATTTGAAGTTAATGTAAAAAAAAACAACGTTTGATAGCTTTGTAAGAAGTGTTCCATAGGTCCCAGACGGTGTTCCATAGGTCCCACAGGGGTGGGACCTATGGAACGAAATGTAAAAATTTAATAATTGCTTGTAACTTGGCAACCAATTACCACACAGCTAAACCATTTTATCCCAATGCAGAGCTACCTAATCACAACATGCAGACCAATTTTCAAGCAATTTTTAGTTAAAATATAAAAGTTACAACCGTTTAAAAAAAATCGTTCCATAGGTCCCACACTTCCCCTATGTGTGTTTTTTTATTTCTCAGCCGCAACAACACAAATCAAAGCACAAAAATACAATAAAAACTGAAAAAGAGGAAACAGTAACGGTGGACCACTCGGCTCGCGGGTCGATGAAGAACGCGGCCAGGCGCGAGAGTTGGTGTAAATTGCAGAATACACAGATCATTTTATCTGTATAAAAAAAATAAAATAGAGTGTGATTGAATAAGTTGTTATAGACCAAATAGAAGGAATTACAATTGTTTCTGTTTATTACATTTAGACTATAATAAAGTTGATATAGTTCATTTAGACTCTAGTAATAGACTCTACTCTAATAAGTCGTTATAGACCAAATAGAAGGAATTACTATTGTTTCTGTTTATTACATTTGATTTTAAATTTATAAACTAACTTTTTACAAATTTGTCCAACAAAACGGTTTTTACACTATACATTAACGGAACATAAACGTTGTATTAAATAACAAAGACCGGACCAATCAGCGTTTTGTGAGCATTCAATGACTAATGGACCACAAGATAGATTGGAAAAACACAAATATTTTAAGAGTTAAAACCAGGGAATCGAACCGTTTAAAATAACGTTCCGGTTCAGGTTTAGGTTCGGCAAATTTTATTTTTAAAGGTTCAGTTCCGGTTCAGGTTCAGCAAAAATTTTTTTTTCGGGTTCAGTTCCGGTTAGGGTTCAGCAAAAATTTTTTTTTCGGGTTTAGTTCCGGTTCAGGTTTAACAATTTTTTTTTTAGGGGTTCAGTTCCGGTTCAGCTCCGGTTCGGGTTCGGAATATATATTTTTTATCTATTTCTTACAAGCGTTAGGACTGTAAACACAATTTCTTACCTCATGTTATCATGGGCGCCCGTAGACGCGCTTCCTGGAGGAGTGATGGCAAACAGTCGGAAACACAAAAAATATTCTTAAAAAGGGTTTTTTAAAAAATTCTGGTACAAGTTTTAAAAAAATTAAATTAAACTAATTCACCGGCATGGGTCTTGGTTGTAAAAATCAAGTCTTACCAATAAATTTATAGTAATGATCTTGCGAGCGCCAAAAGCGGAAACGGAAGTTTTTTGTTGTTTTGTGATCTCAAAACTTTTTTATAGATTGCGTTTACATGAGTTTATATAGATCTTTTTTGGACTAGCCACTGATACACTTGTCTAAGAATTTTTTGATAATTTTTTAGTGGCGGCCCTCACGCAGGAGGTTTATTAGGTATGAAACGTCATTAAGGTTCATTTCTACTACGAACGTAGATTGGAGTATTCTTTGTTTCTTTTAATGATTTTTTTCTTCGCTTCGCCTTTAAGCGCCGAAAGAAGTAAAAAAATTAATAAAACAAAAAATACTTCGTTTCACGCCGGTAGTGGAAACGGGCCTTTATCTTACGTAATCTAAACTTTTAAAGTTTTAAACAAATTAAACATTTAGTCATTCAAGTTTATAATAATAAAAAATTGACGCATAAAGGCTCTTTTCCCACTATGAGCGTGGAATGGAGTACAGTGGCGAGCAAAAAAGTAAGATTTTTTATTTTATCAAATTTTTTAAAAATAAGTTATTTGCAATTGAATTATATTTCTAAAAAAGAAATAAATTAATATTGGATTTAATATAATTTTTTGTGCTCTTTTAATGATATATTACTTGATATATATTAATATAATTCAATTTTAACAATGATATTTTAAAAAAATCTTAAAAAATAAAAAAGTCTTACTTTTCTTGTTCGCCACTGTACTCTTTGCTTGATTTATTGACTTTATTTGCTTCACTTAGATTTTAAGCGCGGAAAGATGATCAAAAGAAACAAAGAATGCTCTATTCCAGGCTCGTAGTGGAAACGAGCCTTAACTTTAGAAGTTTTTAATGCATATTTATGTATTATTTTGTAAAATTTGAAATTTAAAAAAGCGAGTCCCCCTTTTGGTTTTCCTGGCGCACGTTCATGTATCTAGTGCACATATTTTTTCTTCATTTCTCGGCTGATAAAGTTGTTTATGACGTTTCTTTATTGGCACACAAGTGCTCAAACAAATTGTGGCAACTTCAAACGGTAACATTTGATTTAATAATTACAACTAGAAATAAATTAAAAATTAAATCAGTTTGTTGTACAAGATTTTTTTTTTCTTAAGAGACAAATCTTTGACGTAAAGTTGAAGCAAACATTGATGCAAATGAAAAATTTAAGTAATCCAATTTTCACTGCTATAATATCTTTAAATAAGCCTAAAAACTATGAACAGCTCATCCCGAATCAACCTTACTGCAAAAGTGAAGGCCTTTTTAGATTCCAACATGCAAATTTGAGCCTAATAAGAAGCTGAGAAATAAGAGAAAAGCAGTTAGCTTACAAAATGTTACTTAAACTTCACGCTACAAAGCGAAGGTTAATAGCTTCTCTTCCTAATCTCAACAAATTTTTTTTTAATTTTGTTTTTTTGAAAAATCAAATATTAATTAACTTTATTGCATTGCTTGCTCAACATTATTTTTTACTCAATCTCGACTATTAGGGATACCATCATGCTAGTGAAAACCATTTGAGGCAACTATAAGTTACACTGAATTCGAATCATTCGATAAGTTTACACTGCTTTTTTATTAAACTTCTCCACGTAACTAAATTTCAGTAGAGTGGCTCCCCAACAGCATGCACTGTGCAGCTTCGATTTTTCAATGGCGTCAAATAATTTTGCTTCACCAACGATGGTTTCACTATGTTTGCTACGTCTCTATATCAATATGTATTTTTTTAAAGGTATGGCACTGTAAAAAGCTTAAGAACAACTGCTTTAGCATATATTTAAAATTTCGCTTTCTTTATCTAGCAAGTGACATGTTTTTGCTTTAACTTCTCGCCTGAAAAAGTCGTTTATAACGTTTCTGTATTGCCACACAACAAGTATTGTGACCAAAAAAATTGCGGCAACTTCAAAGACAAAATTGTGCTTCTGATTCTTCTACAAATAACTTTAAAATTAAAATTTGAGCATCAAACGGTCAAACCGGATCCATTTAAAATAAAGGTCCGGTTCAGGTTCGGGTTCAGCAATTTTTTTTTCTACGGGTTCAGCTCCGGTTCAGGTTCAGCAAATTTTATTTTTAGGGGTTCAGTTCCAGTTCAGGTTCAGCAAATTTTATTTTTTCGGGTTCAGTTCCGGTTCGGGTTTAAAAAATAATAACGGTTAATACGGGTTTACGGATCCGGTTCGGGTCCGGTTCGACACCCTGGTTAAAACTAATTATAATAAAAGATTATTCATCGAAAGTTGGTTGATAAGTTCAAAATCAAATGTAATAAACGAAAGAGTGGTAATTTTTTCCTTTTGGTCTATAAAAAATTATTTTATAGTAATTGAATGTTTTAGTTTGCGTCCTTGTCAACTTTACAATTTGAACAGTTACAATTTTTCTTAATTAGTTATTTTGATTTGAATTTTTTAATAGTGGTAGTATTTGCCTTTAAAGCCCCACCCTTTCGGCATAAAAATATTTGTACTTGCTGATCCAAACGGACTGGATTTTCGTTCTTACACTGGTAGCGGGACTTTCGCTGATTTATCAGAAGATATTAGATGCTGGGTCTCGGGGCTTCTGTAGTAATCATCCTGACAGCCAGTATTCCGCCAGGTACTATGCTGTACTTTAATTGGTATTTTCACCAGAGCAATTGCTTGATTGTTTGCTCCAGATCAACATTTCAGTTTTTCATCCAGATCATCAGACTCAACTTTCCCGCAACATTTCTTTCCAGGATGATAAGACCATAATCAAAACCTGGCAGAGGTGCTTATGAAACATTTGATCGCCAAGATAAAAAAATTACGTGTACAAAATGGAGGGACAACAATTGACTGTCTACGTCGTGTCAACTGCTCATTCCGCCGTTCCTTTAGACAGTATTAAAAGATGGAGTAAGAAGGAACACAAAATAGTGGAAGTACATTGCCCAGATGCCGTAAAGCAGTACAATGCTTCTATGGGAGGCGTTAATTTAGTTGATCGAATGGTATCCATGTACAGAGTATCAGTTTGCACATGCAAGGGGCCTGTTCGGGTGATCCTGCATTTTTTTGATTGTGCCCTAAAAAATGCTTTGATTCTTTACAGAGGCAATGCCAGGAGAAGCGGAACCGCTTCAAAAGACATCCTTGACTTTATGGCTTTCCGTTTAAGAATAGGGGAATGCTGGGCCAGATGCATTCAAGAAATGGAAAAAAGAAAAGATTTAAAAGCAGGTGCCCCAGACCCAGCTACAAAATGCAGGAAGGTCGTGCAGCATTCTTTACCAGAGGCAAGAAGAGAAAAGGCTGTGCATTTGCCACAATTTGTGCAGTTTGCTCAAAGAAATCGCATGTCGGTTCAGAGGTTGCAAATCCCGCACAAAAATTAAATGTGTGTCGTGTTATGTCTTCTTGTGTGTTGCGGGCGACCGAAATTGCTTTATGCAATATCATAAAGATTACCCCTGCCTAATTTCTGTGATAATCTCTTATATGTAATCAGGTTCCCAAATTGTCTATTTTGTCAGTGTCCAATAAATATTTATTCAGAAGACATTGTTTCATTGATAAAAAAATAAGGCAATGTCAACCTACGTTTCCAAACATTTTTCATGGCAACATAGGTTGACATTGGTTTTCAACAGTAATTGTAAAAAAAGTACCAGTGGCAACATACGTTGCCATTGCAAATGAAGGATTTCTATTGTTGTCTCACAAAAAATGAAGCCACACCCACTTTTCTGTAGCCACTGAGAAGCAGTATCCAGAAAATCACAGGGTTTGGCAACGTATGTTACCTTTGGAACGGAAGAGGTTAAAAAGATCAAAGAAAAAGTAAATAAATAAAGTAATTTTTGCATTTACAGTAAATTCTTTGAGGTTTTCTAGAGAATTATGATATTCTTACAATATTTATTTTCGAAAATGCAGTAGTTGTAAAACTTTAATTAACAAAAAAACTTATAGTAAAAATTATATCTCAAAATTGTTTACATGTATTTATCAATAAAAATAAAGTTTGTCGACATAACTATTTTTGGTTGGTACACGATTACATTTGATTGACACAAGATTAAATTTGATCGGCACGTGACTAAAATTGGTCGACACAGAACTAAATTTGATCGGTAGTGACTAAAATTGATCGACACATGATTAAAATTGATCGGTAGAGAACTAAAGTAGATCGAAAAACACTGTACTTCAGGAAATTTTGAAACAGAAATCTATCACTTTAACGTTTATTTGAGTTTTTTAAGTAGTTGGTGAAAAACTTTTTAGATTAAAATTTTTAAAACCTTTCACTTCATTATTTTCTATTTATTGCTCTTGCGTAATGTTTTGTTAAGTAAATTTTAAATAAGCCGCAATTGTATGCAATTTGCTCACCCCCATATTATAAAATAACAGAAACTTTGAATCGATAAAACAGAAAAACGTCGTTACGACATGATCTTTGTTTGACATAAATTGTTGTCGCAAAACATACAAGGTGGCATTATATTTGAGTTGAAACATACAACTTTAATTTAGCTAAAAGAAACTGAAAAAAAACTAACTAAAAAACCGTACTAAATAACGGCAAAGTTATTCACACGATTGCCAATATAAACAAGATTTGTCTAGTTGTAAAACATGAGAAGTTTTAAGTATTTATAGCCAGTGATGGCCTTACAAAAAGAGGGCCCGCTGTAGGAAAAATAAGGGAGGCCACCTTTTCATGTTTCAAAACAAAGTGATTACTAAAAAAAGTCATCACTACGAGAGTCCAAAGTAATTACGGTAATAAAATGAAATAACTTCGAATCTATAAAACATTGAGAAAAGCCAATTTGGAAAAAACAAGTTTTGATGATATAATTCGTCGAAAGCAATTATGCGAATTTCGCGATAAAAGTACAATAACTTTCAATTTACTGTACGAAGACACTGAGAAAAGGCGTAGCGATTTTTCGCGGTGAGAATTTCGCTGCTGTTGGAAAACGCGATGCATGAATTTATTAATAAAATCGGTAAAATATCAATTTAATATAGAAAATAAAAGTTAAAAATTTAAAATCAACTATATCATTACGAAAAATTGATTTCGACCTATGAAGGTCATCATCAGTTTCTGTAAAAAATTAAATTAAATCATATTTAACAAAATTTTTTTTGAAAATTTTGAAACTCTACTCATATTATTCGGGTCCTGACTCAAAGACACAGAGTGAAGCTTCCACTAGAAACTAAGAGGCAAACGACACAACAACTGACATAATGATGATCGATCACGTAACAAAGATGAAAAAGCGCACACTGTAAAACTTGTAGTAAAATTAAAAACCGCAAACTCCCGCTAAGATTCAAAGCGTTTACTGAAAAGATCAACAAAGCTCGTCGTCGTTGTCGTTTGAAGGGTCAGACACAAACAGGACTGGGGCCGATGGTTTATCTTTTTACTACCCCAGGCTGCTGTACTGTCTGAATCAGATGCTGGCAGTGATGTTATTAAGCCAGCATCGAGTTTCGTCATCCAAAACCGTCAGACCTCGTGCTCCATGTGGTGCCCGATGTATAGGACACGCTGTTAGAACATGGTCTTCGGTTTGCTTAGAGACGCCACACTCGCAATTCGGTGAAGGAGCGAGACACCATTTGTGCATGAACGAATGGAATCGCCCAACACCAATCCGCAGGCGGTGAGCTTAACCCAAGCTGTTCGGGGTAAGCCCATCCCAACAGGCCTGGCACCAGTCCTAAGCACAAAAGCACGAAGCCTGGAAGCATTTTCACAGTACTCCGCTTTCCATTTGTTGTTTGTATATTCAGAAGCGCGGATGCCAAATCGGGCAAGGTTGTCCAAAAGATTCCGCGCACCTGGCACAAACGGGCGTCTGGATCTTAGTCTCACTTGGCGAGTATCTGAGGACCCAATTAAAAGACCATACAAGATATGATCGGGGTCCAGAGATCCACGGTGAGCCAAGGAGAGTGTTGCTCCCATTCGGCAAAGCTCAGCTGGCTGGATGCCTGAAAGTATAGGTAGGTGGTCCGTTGGAGTGGGACGCAGGCAAAGGCATCTAGTGACTATGTGCAAGGCGTCGTTCAAGACACTGTCGATGAGGCAAGTGTGAGCACTGCGACACCAGACTGGCGTGCAGTACTCAGCTGTTGAGTAGACTAGAGATAAGGCGGCTATGCGTAGTGTTTGAGCACCAGCACCCCATCCCGAGCCCACGAGTCGCCTCAGCAGTGTGACGTGCGAAGATAGTTTTTTGTGCAATGTCACTAAATGGTGACGAAACGTGAGCGATCTGTCCAGTTTTACCCCAAGGTAAGTAGGGGTCGGACAGAACGGTAAAAGTCTACCATTGTTGTAGACCTTTAGCTCACGTTTGGCCTCTCGGTTATTTAAGTGAAAGGCTGCCGTCACCGTCTCAGTGTGACTGAGCTTCAACCTCCAAGTCTGGAGATACGCTGAAAGTGTAGACATGTCTTGGCTTAAAGTGCCCTCAACAAAGCTACAAATCAACAAAGCTGCTGTAGTTTAACTGTATATAGTTTGAACCCTTAGTAAACAAACAAACGGGTTTAAAACTCAATCGCAATTATAAGACAGAAAAATTCTATTAATATTAATTTTAGCATTCAAATAATTGTGTATAGTATCTTCAATCTTGTTTACAAGCACTGGTGATCACGTAAAAAAATCAAGTGTTGATTGATATTCACTGTAAAGCTATTTGAAAGAGGCAATTATCACGTTCTATTGTGAACAATTATTCTCTTTAAAAATGTCTCTTGAAGTGTGACCAATAAAACGTCAGTTTTAAAAAAGTTAATTTTTCATTTCGGTTTGACAATATCACTAAATAAGCGTTTAGATTATTTAAAAATTAATGCCTGGTTAGTAATTGCACCACAGCTCATGCAATGTCACATGTCCAAATCGTTTCAATTCAATGTTTTTTTTTATATATTTTTTTGGCCACAAAACATAATTTTGAAACATTTTGAAAAGGTTCAACAAATAATTCGGCTTTTTGGCCTGTCGTCAAGAAAAAATTGAACTACCCTTTTATAAACACTTAGCTCGAAAGCAACGGCTATGTCGTCCTTAAAAAAAGGTTCAAAATAATTGAAAGTTCAAGAGAAAAGTATCCACTATGTAAGTTGCTCATGTTAAATTAGTATCTAGATAGTGAAAACATAAAACAACTTTCAAATTTTCTTTTTTCATAATACATTCCCTTCAGTTTAATTTATACATATTTTTTTATGTTCACAACAAAATTTTGAAGTAATTTTATGTCCCTTACTAAATTTGACATTATTATTTGGTACTTGGGTTTTTTCTAAAAAATTTTGAAGTAATATTAAATTTGGCATTAATATCAATAGTTAAAATAATGTTAAAATGGTTAAACTAAACCTTGAATTAGCGTAGTTCGAAATCATTTCAAGTGAAAATTTCGTCGACGCAAAATGTTTTCTTGTAAAGTGGGGGTCATTCAAGTGCATTATGTTGGAAAGTTAATATAACGTCGCCGAAACTTGATTTTATATCTGAAATCTACGTAAAATTCTGATCAATGTGATATTAAATTTGGCATTGATATCGATAGGGAACATATTTTAAATTAACGTTGAATAATGGAAGATTATTGCGCTTTTTGCAACATAGAAATGAATGAAGTTTTGCGGCATTTGCGTCGTTTGCGTCATTTGCGTCATTTGCGTCATTTGCGTAAGGTTTTTTTTCTTTTTTCTATAAGAAATGAGAATTATTCTGCTAGAATCACAGTGGTGTTTATATACTACTATTTATAGGTGAGCGTTTTTCACTCAAATACAATTTAAATTGCATTTGAAGCAAAAAAAAAACAGTTTGCAGAGATTATGTACAAAAAAAATAAATTGAATTTCAATTTAGTTAGAAAGATTTATGTGAGTTTCGGTAAAAAGACCTTTTGAAGAGTTGTTTTACCGATATTCACTTATCTTTAAAATCTGTATTATTTAAAAGATATTTTTTTGCATAAACGTATTTTCCATAGGCCCTGCTAAATTTTTTAAACAATATTTTTTTAAAGTTATAGGTGAGTTTTGGTAAAACCTAGCTTATAATTGCCGATATACAGTACAGTCGTTTTACTGAAACTCAATAAAAAAACAGAATGTTTCACTCAAATACAATTTAAATTTGATTTAAAACCAAAAACAGTTTGCACAGATTATATACAAACAAAAATAAATTGAATTTTAGTTTCAGTCAGAAAGGTACAGGTGAGTTTCGGTAAAACTTGTAAAACGACTTTTTGTGGAGTCGTTTTACCAAAACTCACTTATCTTTAAAATCTGTGTTATTTAAGAGATATTTTTTTGCATAAACTAATTTTCTGTAGGCCCTGCTAAATTTTTAAAATAAAAGTTTTCGTTTTAATAATTAAATTAATGTTGGTTCTGGTGAGTTTTGATAAAACGACCTACCAGTGCAGAACCATGCACCCAGAGCATTAGTCACTCAAGGCAATCATTCTATTTATTCACTAAACACCTTTCTGAGGATTTGTGCAGATCCAGGCATGCAGATCTTTTGAATCTCTGCCATAGTAGCTCTCTCTGATACTTTCTTACCAAGTGCACCAACAACCACAGGGATCACTGTGATTTTCATATGCTCTATTGTCTGTGCTTCTTGTTCTAGATCTTTGTACTTGCTTTTTTTTTCAGTTTCCTGTTATGCAATCTTTATCTGATGGAACAGTCATATCAATTAGTTTGTAGGTGGAATTTGCTGAGTCTCTAATGATGATATCTGGTTTGTTTACTGTAATAGTTCTATCAGTATTGACTGGCATGTCCCACATGATAGTGATGTTATTCTTTTTATTGTGCATCACAGTCTATGGCTTAAGTTCATATCATTTGTCTGTAATTTCTATATCATGATCTTTACAAATGCTCCAATGAAGATATGCTGCAGCATTATTGTACCTGGAGATGTACTCTGTTTTGGTTAATACCTCACATCCAGCTATAATATGGTCCACTGTCTCTTCATGTTGCAAACACATTCTGTATTTTCTCTCCATTTGCTGGCCACATATTACTTTCTGTTATTATTATCATTGTTATAATGTTGCTCAATATTTTTTAGATGTTTATATAGGTTGTATGACTACATTTAGGTAATTATTATCTTTTGATAAATATTGTGAAAAGAAAGCCATATAATGACTCTTCATTTGTCCCGTCTTTTTTTATGTGAATCAGCTATTTCCCAAAGGTTAGACTATATATACGATGCAAATTTTTTTTGTTGATTGATAAAGTGAAGTTGTGAAGCATTAAATTTATTATATCTAAGGCTTTCTGAAGTTAATTTTTTTAGGATTTTGTTGCTTCACCAAACAAACACTAATGTTAGTTTTAACATTTTTTTTTAAGCCAAAATTTTCTCTCATCAAATTTTTTTACTCAAAAAATTAATTTTTACTTTTAATTTTTTGTTCACTAGTCTAATAATTTGATTGTGCTGTTTGTACAGTTTATATCAAGGTTTCTTAAAATTTCTGGGCCTTCCTAATTTCAAATATTTCTTACTCTTGACTTCATCTACCCTCTTTTTATAAGTTATAAATTAGGGCATGTTTACAAAATTAACAAGCTTTCTGCCTCAATTAAATAGTTTTTACCTTGTCACCCCTGGAGTATCCACCAGCAAGATTTTTTTAAAGAAAATTTGCCAATTTAAATTTAATGTAAAAGGAAAGCATTTTTCTGACAATAAAAATAAATAATGAAATCAAAAATGTATCTTGCTATGTTTGTTTCTTGTCAAAGCATTAGTTTTTAATCATTATTATTGCCACGCAAATGTTTTCTGCTTGCATATTGAAATTTGTATTATATAATTTGCTTTTCTGTAGTGTTGTAGTCATGGATCATTAATTTATAAGAAAAATTAACATTTTTATTTGATGCTGACAACAAAATGCAATTACAACTTTTTAAAAAATAAATTTAACTTGAGTTGTTGCTTAGAGAACATTTTAATCAAATTCTGTCCATAAAAACTTGTTATATCTATACCTAATATAAGTTATACTTAATTTTTTTAAATAATAAGATGCTATCTAATTTTTTTATTAAAGTTTAATTTACTTTTTGTGATTTCAGTATTTTATTAGGTTTCCTCCTGTCTTGTAGTTCATAAAAAATATTTGGATCTCTTCAAAAAGTAACTGTAAGTGAATTTTTTCGATGAAACTAACCTGGAATTCCCCTACAGTACCAAGATAGAATAAAAAAGAAACCAAGAGGAAAAGGATATGTTCAAGAAGTAGTAGTAACCACAGGCGTATCTGGGTTAGTTTCACAAACAAAAATTGCTTATGGTGACTTCTTGAAAAAACCCAAATATTTACCATTAATGCCATGACTAAATGGTTAAACTATTGTAATTTTTGCGTCTTTTTTTCATGAACTGTTGTTAGATAATGCAAATAAAATATATTTTTTAAACTTAAAATTTTTTGATAAAGATTTGTTTTTTAGTTACACACCCATCATTTACACTGTGCATACATGTTTTAACTATTCTGCATAAATGGAAATATAACACGACTTTGTTATAAATGTTATACTGTATAGCTATAATAAAAAACATACAGCTTAGAATAGGCAAAAGATGTGAAAAAGTTAATTATTGAACATCTTTTCTCATTGTCAAAGAATCACTTGGTTTAAATGGATCTACCATGCAGTGCCAATTTGGACCTGATTTAGTTATCAACAGTATAAAATATTTTGTTTATTTAACAGTTTTTTGCCAAATTTAGATTTGATCTATATATTAAGTCATTTTTATATATGTTTTTATATTCTGTTTTTTTTTAATTTTATGCTAAGCAAAAGGAAAAAAGGGGATTCATTTTTATTGTTCATTTTTTAGACTATAAAGCATAATTTAGAACTAGGGTGTACAGGTTTTTTCATTTAGTCAAAAGCACTGATCTAGGACACAAAAAAGTAAAAAGTAATAATGCAGCAAATGTGAAAGTATTGTAAGTTTCTTCATTAACACCACTTTTTCCCAAAAATAATGTCCTACTGTCATAATTTATTGCATTATTTGTTAATTGGTGCTGTAAAGAAATTAAAACAAATGATTTATGCAATATTTTTCTGAATAAGCTTGCAAAAATTATTGTGTTGATTGTTGGTTTTATTTCGTTGATGTTGTAATTTAGATGCTTTTCGTTATCTCCTTCTTCATTTGTTGGTGGTGGTGGAGTTCATTATAAAGGTTCCATTAGTGGAACAATTGCAAAAAAGAAAAGAGAAGCTAAACTTAATCAAAAAGATCATTATGAAGTTTCATCTGAAAGTACTGGTGTTCAATCTTTGACATCTAGCAATGAAAATGTTAGTCATTTTATAGCATTTATAGACAAAGTCAATTAATTGCAAATTTAATTTTTATTACATTTTTATACATTTATCCAATACATATGTTTATGCAACTTCCATTAAAAAATAGTTTACTGTAAGTTATGGTACCCAAAATACTATTTAGATTTTTGCAATTCTAATCTTACTAGAACACTAACTTGGATTTCAGATTTGTATGCAATAAAACAACTTGTATGTTTAAGCAACTTTGTAGTGAAATTTTTTATTGTTAACATAGAAATAACCAGGTCTGAAGAAAATGTTTGATTCTTATTGATGCAAACATTTAAGCATGTACTTCAAATTTTATAGTTTTGTTTGCATTATTTAAATTGTCATTATATCATTTCTTTGTCTTTTTGACTTGAAAGATATCTGAGGCATTAAACTTAGAGCATGTTGAAGTTAGTTCTTGAACTGACTATTAGAGATTTTGCAGTCCAGTTAAAAGTTTTTATTTAATGTAATTAAGAGCTTTTTTGCTAAGATAGCTAAGAAGAGAAAAATGCCATTAAGTGTTGTTCAAAAAGAAACAAATAAATGACAAGAGGAGAAATTGAACCAAGCCTATGTAGATTGCTATTGCTGTTGAAACTGTACTTCTAACCACTTCAAAATTTAAAATAATACTTTTGTGCATTTTTTTTTAATAAAAAGTGTAATTTGCTTTTTTATGAAAGAATTATTTATTTAAATAAATGAATGATACGCTATGTTTGTTTAACCCTTAATTCTTAACTAGGGTGAACTATATGTGTCGCAAATTTTTATCTTGCTGTAAAGTGGCAATTGTTTGGAGTTGCAAACTAGGATTCAAGTATCTGTAGTCTAAGACATAAACCCCAAGAACTGAAAGTGTATGTGTGAAAGTGACATTTTAACCCTTGAAAGAATGAATTTATTATTTTCGTATTCTATAAAAATGGCATTTTATGATTTAAGGCAGGGGTTTTTAAACCTTTTTATAGTCATGGCCCACTTTTATTTTGAAAATATTCTGTGGCTCACTTAAAGTTTTGCTTAAATTGGTTATAATCAACTTTCTTACAAAACCAAGAAATTTGTAAAAATTACAGAATAACTTCACAATGTGAATTAAAAAGAAGAATAACATTTTAATAATAACCCACACATAACACAACTGTTAATGTGAAGCTTGAGAATGTTTGTTCTTTGCAAGTAGAGTATTCGAGGTTCAATGCATGACAATAAACAAAACAAGTCATTTTCCACATTCATGGTATTTCTAGATTTTGTTTTTATTGAAACAAGAGCTGAAAAAGAGGCTTCACATAAGTAAGTTGACCCAAACAGAAGCAGCTTGCTTATCATATATTTGGCCACTCGAGGATATGAAGCACTAGCATTACACCAGAATGTTGTTAACTCAGAATTCTCAAATGCAGTCTTCATGGTTGAGTCATTTTTTGAATCAATAAATTCTTCTTAGAGATGGATAGGCAGATAAGAGAAGTTTGCATTGATTGGATTTCTCACTATTTTCAGATTTTCATTCGTAACTATGCACTCTGGAAAGTAGTGATTTAGTTATTCTTTCAATTTGCACAAATGTTCTGCAACCTCTGCTGAAATATTTATTGATTAATTTGCTTTGGTTATGGATGAGAGTCAGTTGAACATGACAAAAATTTCTTTAATGACATGCATTTTCCACAACTCTAATTTCTCCACAAAAGCATTAAGTGAGTCATAGAGATTTATGATAGTGATTTTACTCCCTTGCTTGGATAAATTCAGGATATTTAATTTTTTGAAGATATCAGCTAAATAAGCCAAGTGTTCTACGAAAGAAGGACTGTTGAAGTAAGTTGCAAATTCTTTTCTTTGCCTGCCAAAAAAGTCTGTTAACTCTTCCCGCAGTTTAATTGTTTTTTGAAAGCCAGTGCACATCTCTATGGTATAAAAGTGTGGTGTAGTCTACTGACATGTCCTTACAAGTTTTGAAAACAGCCTTGTGTTTAACGCACTCTTTTTCACGAAGTTTACCATTTTGATAGCAATATCTAATGTTGATTGTAGATCTGAAGGAAGAGTTTGACTTGCCATAGCTTGATGGTGTATCATGCAGTGGACTGACATTGCACCAGGAGCAAGTTTTTTCTCCCTTTTTGCAAAACATGATCGTGCACCAATCATTGCAGGGGCTCCATCTGTACAAATAGTACATAGATCCTCCCACTTCAAGTCCCATTTTTTGAAATAATAATCCACTTTTTGTAGTATATCAGCTGCTCATGTTGTACTTTGTAGAGGAGAACAGAAAAGAATGGCTTCCTCTATGCTGGTAACGAAGCCCATTGCACAAAAATTATTAGATGTAAAACATTTGAAATGTCGGTAGATTCATCTAACTGGATAGAAAACATACCATAAAGGCAGGACTTCAATTTTGAAATCAAATGAGAAGAAATATCGTCTGCTATTTCAGTTATATGAAGCTATTGTACCATTCGAAAAAGATATTACTTCTAACTTTTTGCTACTTTGTTTTCCCAACACTCACTCAATCATTTTTATAGCACATGGCTTTACAAGAGTTTCAGCTATTGTGTGGGGCTTCTTTTGTTTTGTGATTGTAAGTGCAACTTCATAAGAAGCTTCAACAAGTGAAACATTTTCCTTGTAATAAGTTCCACTAGAATCCAATTTAGCATGTTTCAGTGCATCTCATTTCCTTTCAAAAAAGGCAATACCTTTGTCCTTATGTTCAGGATGGATTTTTAACAAATGATTTGACAATTTACTTGGACACAGCAAATCATTTCCAAGGACTTTGTAACAAATAACACATTGCCCTTTCTGAGCATCTTTGTCAGAAAAGTGTGCAAAACCATACTGAATATTATCATCATTCCATCCTCTTTCACTTGGTTTTTTACTCATACTTCAGCTAAAATTAATTGTCGAAAATCTGATTAAAAATGGCAATACTAAACAGAACACCAGAACTTTTCTAAAGAACCCACAGTCCTTCAGCTCTGTCAATACGAAAATTATAACCAGCCACACTGTACTATATCTAGAAACCCAAGCACACCAGAAAGAGAGTGATGAATAAATATCAGCAGTTTTTGTAGCCATCAATACATGTGGTTAATAAGAGAAAATCTTCTAGAACTTTCTAATGACATTATTCAAGGCAACAGAAATCAGACAGGACAGTATAAAGTTCAGGAAGAATTTGAGACATTGACAATGAATTTAGAAAATCAACTCAGATGAGAAGATAAATGCGGCGAAAAACTAGTTCAAATTACGGTCACATTTGAATAAAAAGAACAACTTGCAAAAGAATAAACTAGATATACATATTATACAGCCTTGAAACTCGGAAACCACATGATCTACAACTAATTATTTACCAGAAAGTGCACTACAGAATTCGCGCCTAAAATTATGTGATTTCTGTGACAGTCACTCAAGCAGAGATAACAGTTATTGTGGCCCATAGGATATTTTTGTCTAAAGAAGATTAAAGTAATCGCGGCCTATAAGGGATCTAAGCCTAAGAGGTATTTTGCTTTAAGTTTGAATTGAAAAGCTATAAAAATTTGTTTATGTTACAATTTCTTCACTATTATAATTCGTAAATGTAAAAGTGATGTCTCGTTGAAATCTAAATATAAAGCCAAATGTAAGCGATATGATGATTGCATGAAACAATGGTATGATCAAATTGAACTTTCTTTGTGTAACAATAGTAACCCAGCAAGATTTTATGGGTATGTTAATAAAAAAATGAAAACTAGATATAGCATACCTACCCTCAAAACTGCAGACTCAAACATAGCATCTTCTGATAAAGATAAAGCTGATATGCTTAATGATGTTTTTTATAAAGTTTTTACTGTTGACAACAATATTAAAGTGAACTTAGCCAGCTTTTCCACATACCAGTTACCTCCTATGGCAGATATCGAAGTTGCCCCAGAAGATATTGTGAAATCTGTTAACAATCTGAAAGAATCATTATCTAGAACTCCAGATAACATCCCTGCATACTTCTTTAAAGAAATTGCTTCCTCCATACTACCTATATTGGCTCACCTTTTTAATCTTACTTTATCTACAGATAGTATACCCAGCCAATGGAAAAAAGCTATCATAACACCCATTTATAAAAAAGGTTCCCATGACTCTCCATCTAACTACAGACCTATTTCTCTTACCTCTGTAATGTGTAGGATTTTAGAAAACATTATTGCCAATAAGGTAATGGATTATCTGCTAACTTCAAATATCCTGTCAGAATATCAATTTGGCTTCATACCAAATCGATCTACTTGTTCACAGCTACTAACAACCCTTAATCACTGGTTTACTAATCTTGATCAAGGTATTAATGTAGATATTTTCTATACAGACATATCTAAAGCCTTTGACACTGTTTCACACAAAAAATTACTAGATGTCTTAAAATCTTATGGAATACTGAATAATGTTTTAAACTGGATACAAACTTTCATTTGTAATAGGAAACAATGTGTCTGTGTTAATAATGTTTTATCTTCATATTTATCCATCAGTAGTGGTGTCCCACAAGGCAGTGTGTTGGGACCTATTTTGTTCATTGTTTATATTAATCATTTAATAAAATTTTGTCATCCCCACCATTCCAATAGTAGCATCTATCTTTATGCTGATGACACTAAAGTTTTTAGCGTTGATTCTACTGACTTACAAACCAGTTTGGACAGCATTCAGTCATGCATGAACAATCTCCAATTTCAACTTGCTCCGGAAAAATGTAAACATCTACCTATTCACCGAACTCATGATACCAATAACACATATGTATTATGTAACAAAAATATTTCTACTTGTTCTACTGTTTGTGACCTAGGCATTTATATTTCTAGTGATCTCAAATGGCATAGTCACATTTCTAGTGTCACTGCTAATGCCTCAGCCAGAGCTTATCAAATCCTACACTCTTTCAGCTGTAATAATGTTTGGATACTGCTTAAAGCGTATACTACTTATGTTAGACCCATTTTGGAGTATAATAGTGTGATCTGGTCTCCTTACCTAAAAGAAGATATAATTAAAATTGAATCAGTACAAAAACAGTTTATTAGAACTATTTGCAAGCGCTGTAACTTACGTTTCTCATCCTACTCTAATCAATTGTATATGCTTAATCTTAAATCATTGGAATATCGACGACTTGAATTTGATATGGTTTTTTTGTATATAATGTATTATAATATGATTGACTTGGATTTTAATGACTATTTTATAAAAAATGACAACTGTTATGACTTGCGTAGATATACTCATCATATTAGACCTAAAACTAGACCCCACACTGTTCCATATAATAACTTTTTTATTCATAGAGCTTACAAAATTTGGAACAATCTGCCAGAAAATATTGTCAATGCTACCAGTATCACCCAGTTTAATGCAAATTAAAAAAGTTTAACCTTCACCAGATTTCTTCCCTAGTGTTTACAAATGATTGAATAGCTACTTATCATTTTATGTATTTATTATTTTTTTTTTTCTCTTTGTTAATATGTGCATTTTTTTGTGTGTGTTTTTATTATAATTATTATTTGGCCTGTTTTGTTTTGTTTTCCTATTGCTTTTCATTTACTAGTATGTATAATTGTTTTAAGCATATTTTGTTACATTTTCTTGCTGTATATCTTGTCTCTCCTCGCTTGTTAGAGTGCCTGGGTGTTGACGTGGGCACCATAGCGTTGTATATAAAATAAATAAATAAATAAATAAATTATAAGTCTCATCAAACAACTACCAGTACGAATTTCTTTCGTAGTTTGATTTTCTAAATGTTGAATAGTCCTGCTGATGCCCTCTAAAAGTGTGCCGTTTATGTTATTAAGTGGCGGAAACACCATACCAGCCTCTTTCATTCCGTTTCAATCAAAACTAGAGAAGACACACAGGTGTACTGTAAAATTATCTAACGAATGAAACAAATAAAACTAAAATTTTCACCAACTTTACAATTTTCCAAATAGCTCTGTGGCCCACCAGTTAAGAACCCATGATTTAAGGGATAAATTGTAATGTATTTATTAGGAAAACTTCAATTATTTAACTGGGTTATATGTGTTCCATTAGACTTTTATGCAATTATAAATTAGGACAAATTTATTCCTTGATACTTCACTGAGCCTAACAGTCTTGTTAGGCTTGTAAGGGTTAAAAAGTTTTGAGGGTTAAATCTACCCAGGTTATGAGTAATATAAGTTGCAACAAACTGGATCAAGAAAAGAATTGCTTTTGAAACTTTTCTTAGATCAGTGAAAGAAAACATAAAGTGCATATAGCGGGAACCAATAGGTTTAAAAGAAAAAACTTGTAAAGAACAAAAAAGTAGCAAACCTAAAAATGTTCTATTTTAAGAAAGAAAAAAAGACAAACATTCTTTGTTGTGAATGTTCAATGCCTGTTTGCAATGAATACATGATTAGCATATGCACTAATTGCATTGGTAATTTTACTTTAATTTTATTTTGAAGTTCGTAATATGTTTTACAAGGTAGTTTAACCAGTAGATTGATAAACTTAATTTCAAATTTTGCTTGTTGCTATTTTTCCAATTATTTACATTGTTATTCAAAATAATTGCACGAAAATGTGTTGTGAGTAAAGTATAGCGGGGAAGGGTTCATAGTTTTTTTTGTAATATGCTTTTATAGGATTCTGCTGCCCTTACCAGTGTTCCCGAGGAACATGTCGTTACTCGAAGAGTTCGTGTTTTTCGACCTGCTCGTAACGCTATGCAGTCGGGTAATGTCAACACCAAGTTGTGGAGTATTGAATTTGATAACAGAGAAAGATGGGAAAATCCCACCATGGGTTGGGGTTCTAGGTAAGTGTTTTTTTGATCTACCGTCTTATTGTTTTATTATAAATACTCATTGTCTGTCGATTACCTGGAGTGGATGCCTTCAAATGACGACATCTGTCGATCTATGATTAAATTTGTGTTTCTAATTGATAAAATTTGCTTTTGGTCTGTCTATAATTAAACGATAATTAAATCAAATTAAAAAAAATATGTAGCAAAAATTACAACAAGAAGTAAAATATTATAAGATTTCATTAAAACATGTTTTTTTGTATTATTTTTTTGCTTACCAATGTATGGGCAGATGACATCAATTGATTGTATAATTCTTATAAAAAATATTTTTTAGGATTTAAAAATAAGGGTTTGTTTGAAAAAATTTAATTTTTTTTTAAAAAGAAGCATTTTTCAACAACAAAAAACCGTGAAACGACGATTATCAAATCATTGAGATATACAGTATATTGACCCTAGAAATAATTTTCAAACACTTGTGAACTTTGTAGGTTTTATGGCAATTTAAATCAAGAATTACTTAGAGCTTTGATGATGATTTTACTGTCTCACTTATATTGAATCATTTCTTTTTTTATTGATCCATTATATGTCTATCAAACAAACTAAAACACCTTCCCCCTTGGTTGCACACCAAAAAGAAAAGATATTATTTTAGCAGCTTAAAAAAAGCAGAAAAGATTGCTTCAAGATCTTTATTCATTTTGCCTTTGGTTGATTTTTGCGATAGATCATCTGAAATCTTTTAAAGATCACGCTGAGAGCAATTAATTTGTTTACTCCTCTTCGTATAATTTTGTGATTTTTAATAGTGATGGGACGATGCCAATTTTTTTCGTTTCCGGTGCAGATTCCAATTCCTAAAAATTCATCGATTCTCGATTCCGATTTATCGTCCCATCACTAATTTTTAAGCAAGATTCGTATGTGTTTTGCATCTTTTACAAATCTATTTTTTTCTTTAACATCTAAGTACCAAATCATCACTATTTCAGTGCTCCGCAACCTTTTCAGTCACGGCACACTTAAAAAACTTTCGTTTTCTCTCGTTTTCTTTTCTTTTCTATTATTGATTGGTCGCTTTTTTGACCAACCAGACTCCTTCTCCTTTCTTATATAAAGCACAATCGGATTGCTCGTAGTTCGTTCTGACGATTCCTCCTGATGAGTGTTACATGAAAAGTCTTCGAGGAATGAACACCCTTTTTAAAGCTATCAATATTTTTTTCACACTTATCTCACTATATTCTTTTTTTTTTCACACAGTCTCAGTCTTATGTACAAAATGCGACCAATGGATTCATGGAAGGTGTTCTAAGTTGAAGAAAGTAACTCTGAGTGTGGCAAGATTTTTTGTTCGTAATAAGTGTGATAAAGCCATGATTGATGCAGGAGAAGTGCAACAGTAGGTTTGTGATAAAGTGAAAACTGTGAAGGGATTTTGCTATCTTTGCAATAGCTTGAATGCCAGCGGAAGATGTGAAGCCGCAGTGACTGCAAGAACCAGATTGGAATGGGAAGAAATTTAGAGAGTGTGGTGAGATTTTATTCAGAAAAAGATTCTCTTTGCTGATGAAAGAAGAGGTATGTAAAAGCTATGTGAAATCAACTATATAATATGAAAGTAAAACATGAAAATAAAGTAGTTATTTTGAGAAGAGCAGAAAAATCTATGGTGAGGTGATGTGTAGTGTAAAGTTAGTGGACAAGAGGAATACAGAGGAGTTGATAGGCATGTTGGGATTAAAGGAAGCAACAGATAAGCTAGAAAGAGCGAATGGTGTGAGATGGTATGGTCATGTTTGAGACGACCTGAGGAAGATGTTTTGACGAAGGCAAATGGTACATGAAGTGGATGGAAAACGTAAACAGGCCCGACCAAAGATGAAACGGAGGAAACAAGTTGAAAGAAACATGATGCAGCAGATCAGTGTAAGTGGAGAGAAGGTATAGGAAGAATTGCGGAACTAATGGGATGTATCCGGCCACCCCCATTTACTGGAAATATGTAAACCGGATTAAAATTGGATTGATGATGACACATAATGGCTTTGATGAACGTTATTTTGTCATTTCGATGAAAGGGGGAGAGAGCAAGATGCATAGGTGGAGGATATAAAATGTGGTACTGTGGAAGTGGAAACAAAAAGAATGGTGTAGGAATCGTATTGAAAAAGGAGCATGTGGACAGGGTAGTGGAATTATGGAGGGTATCAGAAAGGATAATATGCTTGAAGATGGAGCTTGATGGTGTTATGTTGAATGTCATCAGTGCATATGCGCCACAGGTGGGTTGCATACGTGAAGAAAAGGAAACATTCTGGCTGGACCTAGATGAGACAGTGGAAAAGATACCAAGGAATGAAAGAATTGTGGTGGGAGCAGACCTGAATGGGCACGTAGGAGAAGGGAATAATGGTGATGAAGAATGCATGGGCAGACACGGATTAGGGAAAAGAAATAATGAAGGACAAGCAGTGGTGGATTTTGCTAAGAGAAGGGAACTAGCAATCACCAACACATATTTTGTAAAGAAACCGGCACATAGAGTCACCTACAGCAGTGGCGGACGCAGTTCGCAGGTGGATTATATCATGGTGAGAAGACAAAGAATAAAGGAGGTGGTGGATACAAAAGTTGTTGTAGGTGAAAGTGTAGCAAAACAGCACAGAATAGTGGTCAGTGCGATAATCATCTGGACAAAGTGGAGGAAAGCACCAAAACTAGTGAAGAGAATAAAATGGTGGAAATTAAAGGACTCGAAAGTGAACAGTAAATTCAAAATGGATGTGATTGAAAGCGGAATACTTAGTGGACAGGAAGACTGGCAAACAATAGCTGAAATGATACGGAGCATTGCCAGAAAGGAACTGGGTGAAACATCAGGAAAAGTTAGCCCGGCAGGTAGACAGGAAACGTGGTGGTGGAACCAGGAAGTACAAGAGAAGCTAAAGGATAAGAAAAAAGCTAAAAAGGCATGGGATACCACCAGAGATGATGCAAGCAAGTTGGCATATAAAACTGCAATAAAGCAAGCTAAGAGAGAAGTGGCAAAGGCAAGAAACAAGGCATATGAGGAACTGTATGAAAAACTGGAAACAAAGGAGGGGGAAAATGAGGTGTTCAAAATAGCAAAGCAGAAAAACAGACAAAGCAAGGATGTTCAACAAGTAAGAGTAATCAAGAGTAAAACTGGGGAGATTCTGATGGAAGAAGAGAAAGTGAAACAGAGATGGAAGGAGCATTTCGACAACTTACTCAACCATGAAAACCCTAGAGAAAGAAGAGAAACGAGAACAGAAGAGAGAGAAAGGGACGTGGAAGATATCTCTGGAGAAGAAGTCAGGACTGGGTTGAGGAGGATGAAGAAGGGAAAGGCTCAAGGACCTGATGACATACCAGTGGAAGCATGGATTGCTCTAGGCAATAAAGGTGTGGAGTTTTTAGTGAAGTTTTTCAACAGACTCTTGCGAGGAGAGAAGATGCCAGATGAATGGAGGAGGAGCGTGCTTGTACCTTTGTACAAAGGTAAAGGAGACATCAAAGAATGTGGAAACTACCGGGGGATCAAGTTGATGAGCCACACTATGAAATTGTGGGAGAGGATAATAGAAGCAAGGATAAGGAAGGAGGTGACAATTGCTGAGCAACAATTTGGGTTCATGCCAGGAAGGAGTACCACCGATGCAATCTTTTGTCTAAGGATGCTGTTGGAAAAATGGACTGAAGGGCAGAAGGCAGTGCACTGTGCCTTTATTGACCTGGAGAAAGCATACGACAGGGTACCCAGAGAAGAACTGTGGGAATGCTTGCGGTTAGCTGAAACATCAGAGTGCTACATAAGGATTATCCAGGATATGTACGACGGAGCGACAACAACTGTGAGAAGTGCAGCAGGGTTGACTGAAGAATTTAAGGTAGGTGTTGGACTCCACCAAGGTTCAGCACTCAGCCCATTTCTTTTTGTTGTCATTATGGACAGGCTGACGGAGAACATCAGGAAGGACGCACCATGGGATATGCTGTTTGCAGATGATATAGTTCTGTGTAGACAAAATCATAGGGAGCTAGAGGAGGACCTGGAGATTTGGAGAAATGCACTGGAGAGAAGAGGCCTGAAAGTGAGCCGGAGCAAGACAGAATATATGAGGGTTGGGGGTGTGGATGATGGAGAAGAGTTGAAGTTGCAAGAAGAAAAGGTAAAGAAAGCCAAAAACTTCAAATACCTGGGGTCAACAGTTAGTAATGATGGAAGATGTGAAGAAGAAGTAAGGAGAAGGATCCAAGCAGGATGGATGAGTTGGAGGAAGGTATCTGGAGTTCTGTGCGACAGGAAGCTATCAGCAAAGGTTAAGGGTAAAATATACAAGAGTATTGTTAGACCAGCCATGCTTTATGGAATGGAAACGGTGGCAGTGACTGAACGGCAAATGGGAAAAATGGAAGTTGCAGAGTTGAAAATGGTGAGATGGGCACTGGGAGTGACAAGAAAGGACAAGATAAGAAATGAATATGTGAGAGGGACTGCAAAAATTGCAAAGCTGGGAGAAAAACTTCGGAATGTGAGGCTACGTTGGTATGGACATGTAAAAAGGAGAGAAGAAGACTACGTGGGGAAAAGGATGATGGAGATGGCGGTGCCAGGCAGAAGGAAAAGAGGAAGGCCAAGGAGAAGGTGGATGGATTTGGTGAGAGAAGACATGGAAAGGGTTGGAGCTAGGGAAGGAGATGAAGTAGACCGAGTGAAATGGAGATTACTATCGCGCTGTGGCGACCCCGAGTAGGGAGAAGCCGAAAGAAGAAGAAGATTTTGTCATTTCGATACCACAAGTTCTAGATGTGCGAAAATTATGAGCTGACACGTGTGACGTATTGCTTAAGTCATCCTCTGCGTAAAACAACAATTCCTTTTTTTGACACGACAGTTGTACAAAGCGTAAACTTTTCTGTACAAAGTCGATTTCTCATAAGTGTGAAAACCACATGGTATTCGCGTTGCTTCAACCGTGCTTTTTGAAGTAGATCTTTCTGTGCCGTGGCAAGTTTCTTCTTTACTTGCTTTTAAAGTTTCAATATATTGCCACGGTTAATCTTTTTGTTTTATATTTTTAGGTACTTAATATAAACTGTTGAAATCAATTCATAGGCATTATCATTTTTAAGATTTTGTGTTACGTCAAACCGAAACCGGATTAAGGTTTTGAAATGTTGATTTGTAGATTTTGAATTGGCGTTTTTCTCCAAATTTTTAAAATTTTTGTTTTTCTTTCTAGCGCGGATCCATTGTCTAATATTTCCATGGCAATGACATTCAAATCGAAGGAAGACGCTGTCACCTTCGTTGAAAGACAAGGATGGACTTGCTTTGTAGACGAAGCTAAGGAGAAAAAAATGAGGCCGAAGTCATATGCCATTAATTTTGCTTGGAACAAACGTACAAGAAGAGCGATGAAATAAAATGTAAATTTTTTTGTTTTCTTATTGTCGCAAATTTATTTTATTTCTGATATGAATAAAGTGCGAAATGCAACTCTTTTGTTAAAATGCTTTGAGAAATCAAAGTAGCAAACGGTAGCTATAAACCACCGTTATCGTTAGAATGTACCGGTCGGCGTGGTCACTGGTCAGCGTAGTCGACGGTCGGCTAGTTTGACAAAGTTGGTTGACATGGAGTTTAAATTTTGTTGACCCAACTGTATTTGTAGGCCAATCCAAATAAATATCCAAAGCAGGAATAATAAATTTTTCAGTTTTGAAAAAACTTATTAACTTAATACGTCAGCTTTGCCTAACTAGTTAATCTAACCAATTTAGCCCAGTCGCCACATATCAAAGCAAGTCATCTTCACCAACCTCGTCCACACAAACCTTACCGTATAATTCTAATTTATTTACATTAGAAATACAGTCGGTTTCAACAAAATTAAAACATCTTTTATGACCAACCTCGCCAACTTTTCAAAACCGAATGATTATTACTTTACTTATTTACATTACAATTACAACCGGTTTCAACAATAAATACATATTTTATGTAACTAACCAAGTCAACTTCACCAACTTAGCCCCCACATCGACCACGACGGCACCATGCGATCTTTTCCCAGGGCACAAAATGACAAGTGTAGAATAATAAAAATTGATCCTAGATCATAGTAATTGCAATGGCAATTTTAAAGGAGTTCAAACCAATTAAACCTGCAACGATAACAAAGAAAGAATTAGAATAACTAAAAAAAAGTTCGAAATTGTTCAAATGGCCGTGCAACGCGAAAACCATCACCTTTAAAGTTACATAAATGGTTCTACTTTAATTGCTGCCGAAATAATCAAGATTTATGAGAATTGTTAAACCAAATGTAGCATAGTCTAAATGCTAGTTGTCAGCATTTCGAATGGCATTCAGAAAACATCTGGATAACGACAGACGTCAGAGCAGGGGCCGTAAGTTTATCCTTTTACTCCCCATAGGTTGTACTGCTGAAATAAGATGCTGGTGGCAATGGTGTTAAGCAAGCACCGGGTTTCGCCTTTCAACACTTTCAGATTTTGTGCTTCATGAAGTCCCTTATGTGTAAGGCATGCTAATATAGCGTGCTGTGCGGTTTGCTCTATTGCGTCGTACTCGCAATTCGATAAAGAAGTGGGACCCTTTAATTGTGCATTGACAAATAGAATCTCCCAACACCAATTCTTAAGTGATTGAGCTTAATCCAAGCTTTTCTGGCAAACCCCATTGTAATGTGGCATATTTATACGTATTATCGGCCCTGGAAATAAAAGCACAAAACCAGAATGTACTCTTACAGTACTTTGTGTTCCATTTATAAGTTGTACACCAGACAACGCAGGTGCCTGATTTAGCTAGGTTGTTTATTAGTTTTCGTCCAGCTGGCACGAACTTGTGTCTGAATCTTAGTCTTTCTGGCAAGCATCTAATGTAGAGTTGCCGTACGTTTGAAATAGACCTTATGTCCAGGATTTTAGCATTAACTAAAAACAACGTGCAAGTTTGTGAGAAAAAACGTTGATTATGGGAAAAAAATAGCAAATACCTGGGATTGATTTAAAGTGGAGACCTTTCTTTTTTAGAGAACACCATGATTTTGGAAAGAAATTAGGGAAATCCGAGATCGATTTGAAGTGAAGACCTTTTTTTGGTCTTCGTCCTAAATCCTTTCAATTTAGCCCGCACGTCATGCCAGATGGTGACGTAACGTAAAGTATCTGTCTTGTTTACCCAAAGATAAATTGGGACTGATTTATCTTATTGTTTTATGCTTTTAGCTCACGTTTGGCTTGTCATTTTTTTTAATAAAAGGCGACTGTCTTAGAATGACTGAGCTTTAGCCTCCAAGTTTATGCGCTGAGAGTGCAGTCATGTTTTGATCTAAAAATCTCTTTAAGGCCTTGTAGTCTCCAGAACAGGGATTTTCAAACCTGGGTACATGAACTCCAAGGGATGCATTTTGACTTTTTAAGTTATACTGTATATGTGAGATAGTATCCTTATCTAAATTTTTCGTTGTGAAGGTAATTAATTAAATTTGGATCTAGTATATTTTCCATATATTATTGCTAATTTTCAAAGATTTACCAAAATTAGAATGAACTAAATAAAGTGATTCTAAGTGTTTCATCAAGAGGTCCTTCTATGGAAAAATTTTTAAGTCGAAATCTACATTTAGAGATTAAAAGCTTTACAGAACTGCTCACTAAATATCTTATGAAGTTCAAAAAGGAATTTGATGCAAATCTCTCAAGTCTTGGTACAAATGAGTTTGTATATATAAGAAATCCTTTCACTGCAAACGATAAAATGCTGCAGGCTGAGAGAGGTACTGAAGAGAAACTGATTTAACTCCAACGTGATGGTTTTGCACGCTGTGTGTATTCTGAGAAATAGTTTTGTAAATTTTTGATTTATAACGTGCAACTCATAGAAAAAGATTGCTACATCTGCTATTCAAGCATTGTTGTTGCTTCTATCATCACGGCTATATGAATTGACATTTTCAGTGCTAGTAGAAATTAAATTGAAATTAACTCGAAACACCAGAACATGATCTTGGTTGTGCTGTTGCTAATGTTTCACCTTATAGCCATGAGCTTGTTGCTGAAAAGCAGGCTCATCCATATAACTAGAATCGCTGGCTTATTTACATTAAATTGTTTGTTTGGTTGTAGTTTGTTTAAACTTGTATTACATAGCTCTGAATAATTTTTTGTGCTTTTCATTATCTGTTCATTTAAAATTTAATTAAATTAGTGATAAATAATCACCCTTTTCATATTAAACTGAATTTTAATAACTAAAACTGTAGCCATTAATTTGTTAGCCAAAAATATACTTTCATATTTTCACATGAAATCCAACTGTAGGTCTAGTTATTATTTTAGTTATAAAATTTGTTTTAAACATAAAATTTTACTTTATTATGCTCTACTTCTATATATCTTCGAATTTCACATTCTGTCGTTCAGTATCGCATGATTACGTACATGATATTAGGCCCACTTTCTTCCAGTGATGTGGCTTTGTCACAGATCCAATATATAGAATTACTCTCCAGCAGACATCAGTTAGGTAACGTTAAAACGTAGTTTTGATGATAAAATAAGTTGTCTGAAATATTGTAATTGTTTTGTTTTTATTTCTATTTGAATAAGTAAATAAAATCGAATTAGCGGCTAACTTTCTGAGTTTGAACTGTCACAATAAGACTTAAAGATAACATTCTTAATCCCTATTAACTACCAAATTTAAAGTTTTTTTATACGATTTAATCATTATAAACTACCAATTGTAAAGTCTTTTGAAGGATTGCAATGGATTGCTTAGTTGTAAAAAATAACTTATGCATTAGAGCAGTTGAGCTTAGCGCTAAAAATGTGACAAAATTTTGAGGGTACATGCGAAACAATAAAATGTCCAAAGGGTAGCCTACCAATGAACAAAAAGTTTGGGAACCCCTGCTCCAGAAGAATGCTACAGTGTCAGATTATCAGCATACAAAACTTTTTGGTGTTTGTGGAAAGCAAATCTTAGATATGTATTGATGTTAGAAAGGAGGTAAGCCAAAGCCGATTCCTAAAGAACCTTGTTTTGTAGACGGAGGAACTGGCTTTGCTTGCTGTCAGCTATCTTAAAAGTGGAACTTTTGTTCCGGAGTCCATGAACATATGCTTACCGAAAAGATGCTTTAGCAGCTTGTCTGTGAAATCATGGTGATGACCATGGCCGTACCTGCCGGGGGCATCCCAAGACTCAAAAATTTGGGCAAAATCAGAATGTTTTGGGCAGCGACAAGAAAATATCTGGGCAAAATCCAAATTTTTCGGGTAGTGTTAAAAACAATTTGGGCAAAAGCAAACATTTTAGGGCAGTGACAAGGAATCGTGGGGGCCAGATTTTAGGTGAAGACCTTTTTTCTTTTACTTTTTTTGGTCTTTATCCTAAAATTTTGGATAGTCTTTTTCTCATATCCGTAAAGTAATAGAAAGTCATGATTCGGGCAAAACTCCATCACCCCCCAAATTTTTTTTCTGATGCATCTATGGTAATGACAGTCTTCTTTCCAGACGTCGATTAACAAATACGCCTTCTGCTTAAAGGCGCGTTTACAGCCGTTTACAGTACTTTTTTCTTTCAGAGCAATCTTGGTTTGTTTTATCGACACTCAATTCCACTTATTTTTTCATGAAAAAATGAGTGGATTTGAGCGTCAATAAAACAAACCAAGATCACACTGAAAGAAAAAAAGAACTGTAAACGGCTGTAAACGCGTCTTAACTTCTCTGTTTTGCGTCAGTAAAATAACTTAATACCATGATTGACTTTTCGCGTCGAAAACTTAGCCGCTCTTTAGAAAGAAATGAATTTACAACTGGCTTAAAGTGGCGTAAATAAGCTTCTCGAAAAATATTGGGGATACAGAGCAGAGATATCAATTGATAGCTTTTTAGGTCTTATTAATCTGCTTTGGAATTGCGATCTTCTCCAGATATTGAAAATTTTGACTCGACTCAAGCAGAAAAAGAGAAAGTCGCGTTACCGTAATTTCAAGAAATTTTCGCATGAAAAATTAAGAAAGAAAGGAGTAACCCAAGGCCAAAAATATTGTAACAATTTAAACGCATTCCGTAATTTTTCTAAAAAAAAGAGAATTTGCATTTTTACATATTGAAGTAAGAATTTCTATATTCCTTAATTGTTTTCAAAAACAGAGACAAGTCAAATAAATAATTAAAAATATATATATTGAGCTAAAGTTGAAGTTTTAAAACAACCAAGAACGTCAATTTCGCATTGTTGAGTGGTTTCAAAATTTGTTTAGTGTCGTGTAATCGAACACGCACTGTGCGCGCGTGTACGGTACTAATCACACGTCATTCTCTGCATAATTCGTGGTGTGCTTACGGCTGCCTTGGCAGTTACGCGCATGGTAAAATTCCTGTTTTAGTTGTTGTTATCACAGTTGGTAGATGCAGCGTCTTTCAGTTGAATAAAGCTAATGTTTATTTGCTTGCATTAGTCTACAACAGGCTTCCGCGCGCTATTCTTTCTTCTTTTTTTTTTCTTTTCTTTTTGAAGAAAATTCAGTAAACGATTATTTTAAAATTGAAGAGCGTACAGAAAAACCGTCAATTGTTTTACACTTAGGAGTCCATCAGCTTATGAAAAAGCGTACCAATAAAGCTGCAATCTTTTAAAAAATAAGTTAGTTAATTTATTGATGTTTAACCTAGCTTCCATTGTTTGACGGTACATCTTTGTTCTTAAATTTTTGGTCTAATTATTTTTGTCTAGCGTTTATGTATTGGTTATTTAGAGATAATTTAAGTAGGTTGAACACAGAGTAAGGTGAGTAAAGAGAAACCGACCATAAAAATAAACCTTTTGAGTGAAAATTTGTTGTTTTAGTGACGATTGCATGGTGCATAGTGACTAGCGGATAATACGCTCGTAAAAAATCTTGATTTTATATAAAGCTGTCGTCCTTCTTTATTTTCGAACCAAATAAATTCCGTTCGACAATCAATATTTTTGGTTAGTTTATAGATCAAAAAATTTTTTGTCTGTGTCTCCGAGTTTAATTAATCTTGTAATGTTGCTATAGTTACTTATTCGTGTTAGTGTTTTTTTTCAATTACCGTAAATACATCTTCCTGAAATTATTTCCACTTTTTTTTTATTTTATTCTATCTTCTTTTTGTTTTTTTCTTCTTCACCTCTCGTTGTCGTCGTTTGAAAGCACTTTAAATGAAAGACTCTCGCCACCATCTTTAAGTGATTGAGCTTCAATTTGTAAGTCTGGATATACGCTAAAAGTGTAGTCAAGTCCACTCAAAGTTCTTCTTGTATTCAGAAGAGTGCAAAAATGCTTGATCAACCTCAAGGACAAACGTTTTAAAGACTGCCTAAAGCAGATTGTACGTTTGGGTATATTTTAAAAAGAAGGGCAAAAAAGACCGGTCCCTGAGGAACGCCGTTTCTTAGACGGTAAAGCGTGCTTCACTTGTTGCCACCTATAGTATGGTAAAACTTCGATTCCGGAAAAGCTCCGTAATTATTCAAACCATGTACTTATCCGGCAGAAGTTTCAGCAGCTTGCAGGTAAGATCAAGGTGCCAGACAGAGTCATATGTGGCTATTAGTTTGACAAATACGGCACCAGCCTTGTTTTTAGTCGGAAAAGAAATCCCAATGTTTTACTCTATGTTAATACAGAAGGACTTAATTTACGGATGAATTTCTGAGTTGAAACTCAGCCTGCTTTCTAGCGAACAATGTACCGATAATTGGTTCGACGTGGGCGTAGATGAGCCCATCGAGGATCTTGTAGGAGACACAGAGCAAAGATATTGGTCAACAACTCCATAGCAGTACCAGCCCAAAAAATGTTGGGGGGACAAACTGTTTTTGCCAAATTTTATTCACGTTAGCCCCAGAGATGACCTTCCAGCATTTCACGGATATAAGAACAAATTTTGTTTCAAATTTGGGGTGAACACCAAATAAAAATGTCATTACTTTGAAACTTTGTGCAATTCCTCTGTTTTCGTCGCGAAAAACATGTGAAGACTGAGAAAAAGGTCTTCACTTCAAAGCTGTTTCCCATTTCTCAAATTTTGTCCCAAAAAATTAGTGATTTTTACAGTAAAAAAAATCTTCACTTCAAATAGTTTGTCTTCTGTTAAAAAAAATTGTTTTGCTTAAACAATTCCTTGTCGCTGCCCGAAAAATTTTGATTTTGTCAAAATTTTTGAAACTTTTGAGGGTAATTGCCCCTGGATCGTACGGTTTTAAATAACTCTTCGGATTTTCTACGGGCTTTAGCGGTTTCGGAATCGCGAGTACAAGCGCCCTTTTATAATTCGAGTCGGTCCAAGCAGGAAGAAAGGAATTCACAAAACCAATACTTCAAACCAGCTCCACCATAGACAGATTATAAGTTATGGACAGATGGAATCAGGGCGGAAAGCTTTACCTGCTTTCAAGTGTTATAGACTATCAGTGAATTTTCTTTGTAAAGAAGTCTCAGATATCCAACGGGTATGGTGTTGTGGCCCTCCAAAGCTCCGACCGTCCGGAGAGGAAAGTTGAGGTGACATGCGGTCAACAGTCTCGTATCTCTCATTTTTGACTAACAATGCTATAGCAACGGCTGAAACAGATAGTCACAAGGAGAGATTTGTCTGAAGTTGTTCAATATACCCTCTGCTTTTCGACTAGAGTGTGAAAAGTCGATGCTCTGAACCAGTAGTTTGCAACCTTTTTAAGCCTGCGGACCGGTAATCTTTTTAATGTCTGAAAAAAATTGTAATAAACGCAGTACGTAAATTGATAAAAAAGTATTTATGTTTGAACAAAAGTAAGCATTCAGCATCAAAAAACTCTATTCAATGTGAAATTTCCTGCTGTCTTCTCGATATAAAACCCCAGTAAACATGGCGCTATTAAAGTTTTTGAATGGCGAAGTCAGGGCGCCGGAAACGGGAGGACACAGTGGAGCAGATAATTTACAAGAAGCTACAAGGTACTTTTTGATATAATTTCTTCTAAACCAAGCTTTTTAAATTTTTTTCTTGATTAGTACTGATTTCTGATTGGTTCTTTTCTAACAATGCCGGTACTTTTCATGTAATATACGCTAATTTATTGAAGTTCATGTATTTTGATGTTATTTATTCAAGGCTAGATTTTCAAGCTTTCTTGGTTAGTACTGATTTCTGATTGTTTCTTTTATGACAATGCCGATGCTTTCCTTTTCGCTACTCCTATTTAAGTGTGGAGTTGTAGATATTTGGTTAGAATTCCAAATTTCCAAAAAAGTTACTTAATGGAATTCTTATCTTTTCTTGCTTAGTCTTTCCTAATAACTGTCTTAACTCAGGTGAAGAATAGTCTGGCACCATTCCACTCAATAACTAGAGGCTGATTTCTAAAATTTTTTAATACTTTTTCTTTACCAATTTTTTGAAAGCATCACTTTGTTGCACACAATAAATATATTGATGCAATAATCCTGCAGAGAATGATTAAGGTTATTCAAGCGGCTGAATATAACTGCAAAATACGCAAGTTTACTTATCCACATTTTATTGGATAAAAATTATTTTAATGGAGAATCTTTAATTACACTAAAAATTGATTTGCTTCTTCTCTTAACTCAAAAAGACGTGCAAGAATACTTCCTCTCAAAACCCATATCACTTCTGCATAAAAAATGAGATGGCAATTTTGCGCAGTCATACTCATACAAAGTGCCTCAAAAAGCCTTAAATGCAATACTCCGTCACAAATATTGATAACACTACGAAACACAATTTTTGTTTTGCTACTTTTTTTAGTGCACCTTTATGTATTTTTGGGTGCTAAATTTAAAAATCCAGGTAGTTTTTTGTAACATCATTACTTTTTGAGATATTCAAACTTTTTGTTTGATCCGACGTAGCTGTAGTTAGCGAATTGTGTTCGATTCTTGAAGTACATTATATCTGCATATCAGGGTTCTGCTTCCTTTATTAAAATGCAAAAATTAGCTTTAAAACGTTTATAAAAAAGAAGGTTCAAATAAACACAGATTTTTTCAAATAACAATAGTCACTCAAAAATGCACTGTTGAGCAAGCTTTTCTTTTATGACCGCTCTGATCTTGCCTTACCAAAGACAAAATGTAGTCTCCATCATTGCACTGTCCCAGCGACCTTTATATCATTTTTCCATGGGCTCAATATTCTGGTGAAATCTCTCACCATGCTCCTCACTAAAGTCACCAAGATTTTCTTGAAAAAAGTCCAGATGGGAGCATAAGAATTGCAGTTTTACAGACATGCGACAACCCATGTTTTGGTAACATTTGATAAGTTTTTTTACTAACTCTTTGTAATTTTGGTTCCTTTTATTTTCCAAAAATCCATTAACCACACCTCGAAATGCTTGCCACGCTCCCTTTTCTGTTTCATTCATTTTTGCTTCCAAGCTTTTAGACTTTAACATTGTGCTTATCTGGGGACCAACGAATATTCCTCCTTTTATTTTGGCATCTGATAGTCTGGCAAACATTGAACGGATTTCTTGAAAAACTTCTTCAAAATCCAAAGCTTTAACGAACTGTTTTACTAGACCTAATTTGATACGAAGAGGTGGCAGTAAAATCTTTTCCCGGCTTACAAGAGGCTCCCTGATGACATTGCACATTCCTGGTGTTAGTTCTTCCGGTGTCGGCCAATGCATTTTCTCATAGTGCTCACCGTCAGTTCTACTATTTCACAAGCACAAAAAGCAAGAGTATTTTGTGTATCCACTCTGCAGACCCAGCAAAACTCCTAGTATTTTAAAGTCACCACAAACATACCACTTAAACTGAGCATAATTGATTTTAATGAGCAGTTGCTTGACATTTTCATAGTCTTCTTTCGTCTGTAATGAATAAGCAAGTGGAATTGACGGATATATATTGCCTTTGTGAAGTAACACTGCTTTAAGACTTTTGGTAGAACTGTCAATAAAAAGCCGCCACTGAGTAGGATCATGATCTATTCCAACAGCGTTAAGCAAGCCTTCCACATCTTTGCAATAGCAAAGGTCTTTAATAACATCAAAATAGACAGAAAACTCCAAGTTCCTATTTCTGCAAGCAATAATCTATCACCAAGCAGATTCCACACATTCAGTCTGGATGTTAATAACTCTGCTAAAGATTTTGTAAGACCCAGATCTCGTATTAAATTATCCAATTCTTTTTTAGTTGGAAAATGAGGTTCTGAACTTGTTGATGGTGCATATTCGGCACAGTGTCAGTTGTTGTCGATGCGTCTTCACTGAAGTACATTTCTACCTGAAATGATAAATAACAAGTAGGCTAAATAGCATACAGTATAAGAAATTGGATCCAATCTTAGAATAAATTAGTGTTAATGATCCACAAAAAAAACTCAGATTTGATGGCGGGTTTAGAACCGGTAAGATTTCACTGTAAGGAACAGGTGCAATCGATGAGGGTATATTTGGATATGTCATAGCTCTTCTTCCGCTGACCTTGCGATACTTCGAAATGTTTATCATGCAAAAGTAGCAATCATCATGATGATTTTGGGGCTCTCTCCAAACTCTGGAAACTGCAAATGACATAACTTTTCCAGAACCCCTCAACCATCCTTCAAGATTAGATCTACAGCTGCCACAGATTACATGTGGTGCCCAGGACTTATCCTGATCATTAATGTCCATCCCAAAATAAAGTCTATAAGCTGTCCAATAATTTGTTCCTTTCATAGTTTTGTATGTGGTGTGTTTACCGCTGATGTAGTTGAATCCACATACATAACAAAAGCAATTTGGTGAATTTTTGCACTCTCTACTAGACATTTTGATTTTCACTATTTAAAAGATAAATTCAATCTAAGATTAACACAAGACTTAACTCTACAAAATATTGTTATAGGGGGTACTGAGTAGGCTGTTGGCATTCAAGGCTGGCTGTTAGGTTCTGACTACAACGTGGTGCTTCTCTCTGCATACACTGAACAATGTAAACATGCTTTCTAATCGACTATTCTGAATTTAACAGGCAGAGATAAAACGAAAACTGAGGACTAACAGGTAATAAACGTACTTTTGACAGTGAGATTTCACACTCCAATATGCCTGTTCACACCCTCAGTTAAATAAAACGTCCATTTACAACAAGGTGATGCTGATAGAGACAGATCACAGCAATCATAACTGCATCATACATATACAGTTAGCGGAAAATCACAAAAAAACGGAAATTATCGTATCTTGAAAACGATCGATGATAGAAAAAAAACTGATAGCATTTTTGCAATCAGCGCTTGAAAAATCATACAGACACATCTAAAAAATTTAGCCAAACAAACTTTTTGTAAAATTTTGTTACGTAGTGTAATCTTAACTGCTCGTGTCATAACGTCATTTAATTCAGGTGACAGTTTCTGGCCAGCTAAATGTTAACCGCGAATTATGCAATGTGTAGACATCAGATTTTTGTTTGGAACTTTTTTTATTTTTGCGTTTGCACCCGAATGACAACTAACCATATTGGCAGCTCCTTCTGTATACACATTTTCCGCAATCTAAGCCTTGATCTTGCATTTAGTTATTGAACAAAATCAATAATTACTGTTAATATACTTCTGGCACTGTTCTATTTTTGAACTCGTAGGGCCTCCTTAAAGTACAAAATTGGAATAAATTGTTGTGGACCGGTAGTTGAGAATCATTACTCTAACCTGCTTCAGACCATTAATCTCTTTGCTTCTTTTCAAGTCTTTCCAGTAAAACTGCAGCAACCAAATTTGAATCGTGTCCCTCTGGATACTGCAGGGACGTTGTACAAAGGAGTACACACTCTGCAAATTACGACAGAATTAAGTTTTTTCGGTAACCGCATAAAATAGACCTTTTGACTGCTTTTTTAATAACATTGCAGAATTCCTTGTAAGCCGCATCGACACCAGGAGAATCAACTAGTGTCGACGTTTTTGCGAATTTGTTTGTCAAAGAAATTTAGTCATTTTCCTTGTTTCACGTAAGTTCTATCGCTTAACAGGCATGCTCGGCACTGGGAAAGCAAACCAGTGCAATGTTGTGACGTGCAATGCAAAAGAGTGCAACAAGCGAAAGGCAATGTTGTGACCTGGAAAACTTTTCTAGGATATGCCTGTCAGGTAAACGAATATAAGGCTTACATTAGCAAAAACTGGATCTAGATTACTACCGATGTTCCAATGGGTAGAGAGAAAGCTCCGGCATCCTTGGCATCAAATAGAAGGAAAGGACTATTACTACTTGCTCGGCCAGGCAACCACTCACCGTCCGCACTGTTGTCGTCGTAATCCCGATCAACCTGGCGACAGTTAAAATTGCCGGCGTAGAGATATGGGCGAAGAAATAGTGGTTGATTCAAGAATTGCAGTCGTGTTAGTGAAGTTTTGTAAACGTTAACTATTTTAAAACCATCAACGTCCACGCACAATCTCCGATGTCGGCGCAGATTTTTCCAGAAAGATGTGATTTTGTCGCTCATAAACAAATGTGGCAAGGTCATGCTTTCTACTTAAGGAAAACCCATCTAGTTGAAAGCTTAGAAGTACTAGAGGTTCTCTGCACTGGTACAGTGGGCTTCTTGTAGAAGGATGATGACAACCGTTTATCTCGCTTGCAGTGAGGTCTTCGATGTTCAACTGAGAATGGTGCAATTTTGGAACTTGTTGACTATGTTTTTTAAAAAGTGCAGTTTTCTAGATACATTACCTCGTCTTGGAAAGGAAGTTTTTCAATCAACAAGCCCTTGCTGAAAGTCGAGATGGGTAAATAAGTTAAATCAATTACAACATTACCAATCAATTACAATTACCACTACAATTACACGTAAATTCTTTAATTACTTTACACTTACAATTAGTTTGTGCTAAAAAGCTCAAATTACAAATATATCACTGTTACTTTGTATTGAAAAACTCAAATGTAAACCCACATTTTTGAAGCCAATTAATTATTTAAATTTTCGTTTTAAAAACAGATTTTTTTTATCTACGTATGTATTTATTCCCCTGACTTGCAGGAAAGCGACGGAGGCACTAATACAGTACATACCCAGACCTGCTTACGAAGATGCCAAGATATTGCTGTCCGATTGAAATTTTATATTTTGTTTTTTTAGTTTTACGGAGATGTGACTGAAATTTTGAACTGCTTGCCAAGACTGTCAAGCAGAGGAAAGTTCCATGAAGTGTTTTTTCTAAGGGCACTAGCCGAACGGCGCAAGTAGGTTTTAAAATTATAACATGTTGATCACAACCGCAGCTCTAACCACTCGACCACGCTGCCGACATAAATTATTCTGCTTTACTGAACATTAAACAAGCATTTTTATTGGGAACTTTGTTACAATTGCTCGTTAAAAAAATTTTTAGTAAACGGTAACATGTTTACCACTGCTTTGTAAAGGGTTACAGAAAAGGAGTCCCGGCAATTAAATGTGGTAGAACTTTGTAAACTTGTTAAAAACAAAAAATTATATTAACTTGGCCTACAATTTTCAAAACTTTAATGGCAATTACAATTACACAAAAACAAAAATCTTCATTAAAATTACAATTATAATTACATAAAAAAGTATAATTAATTACATTCAATTACTATTACCATTGAATTGATTCAACTCTGGTAAATATCTTTCCGTTTTGGCAGTTTCGGTTTCGGTCTGTCTTTGGAGCGACAAAAACAGACTTACTCATCGCCCAGGTTGCAAGAAAGCAACTTCCACCTTGGCCTTCATCCTCACCTGTGAAGTTATTTTACTCGACACTATTATCTGATGCTGTTTGGCTATACTGTATTGTACTGCCTTAAAAATCAAACTGTAATATGACATAGGCTAACGTTGATGCAAAATATAATAGCAAAACACTCTTACAGCACTGAAAAAAACTATTCAAACAATTTGGTTGTGTTTTTGTCACACTCGGCCAAAATTGCCGAATTCTTTGAGTTCGAGTTCGCAGCCCTGGTTAGTACATTATTTTCAGTTAAATATCTTTTTTTCGTTTTTTTTTTCGCAAGCGTCCCCATAGTATTCGATTCCAGTCACCTTTGCGTATCAATCTTCTCTCTAACCTACCTCTTTGAATCTTACTGACAGGTTCATTTCCAACAACTTTCTACTAATATATCGACTGTCTTTTTGCGCACGTTCAAGCTATAACTATCTCAGTCAGCTACCTTATTTTTTTGTACGAGTTAAACTTGTAGCCTTCCACTGATAATGTTGTTTTTAACCTAATCAACACGGGTCATTCCCAAAAAAGAACATCAACCTAGTTTTCTGATATTCCAACCTCAGCCTCCAGTTTAAAAAAAAAAAGGACCGTAGAGCTTTTGAAACAAACTTTTCATCAAATGTTTGAAAATTATCACCAAAATTTTGTTTCAGAATATTGCCAACAACAGACAATTTTTCTTAAAATGGTGCACTTTACTTTATTTTTGAGTTATGTTGTATTTTTTTTATCATCATCATGTTTCTCAGGTAATTTCATTTCATTTCATTCCTTTTATCTCTATATTTATCCTCCTGACTTGCAGGAAAGCGACGGAGGCGCTAATACGTAGGGTAAGCAATTTCCCCGACCTGCTTCCGGAGATGCCAAGATATTGCTGTCCGCTTGTAATTTAATAGAGATATATCTGTAGTTTAGAACTGCTTGCCGAGACCACCAAGCAGGGAAAGTGCCGTAAAGTGTTTTTTCGAAGGACACAACAGAATGGTGGGAGTGGGTTTTAAACCAAGACCATATTGATCATGAGCACGGCGCTTTAACCACTCCAACCACGTTGCCGACGTATGTTATCGTATGATCATACATCATGATCATATAGCTGTACTATCTATACCTAGATTACACAGTTACTCTATTTGTTGTTCCAAAATTGTTAAATCTTGATCAGAGATGAATAGCTTTATTTCATGTAATTTTTTGTCTATTCTGATAATTCGTGTTCGTATTTTTACGCTTACTTTGGAAGCCAAAAAAAGTCACTGTTAAAATTATTATAATTCTATTCATAAAACTTAGTTGGTGCAGTTCAACAAGTAATTGCTATATGAACGACATGATTTTCAATATTAAGACTGTTTTTGTATAATTACGACTTATTATTGTTTTACTAAGTAGTAGTTTGATTCTTTTCAAGTTTTAAGACCGTTAAACAATCTATTCACGCTAACGTAAAATTTGTTGGGAACCGCTAAAAATTGTGTTTCTGAATTTCAAGCAAAGACAATTGAAACGTTAGCTTTTTTGCCGAAAATGATTATTTGCTGTAAGAACATTAAAAAAAAATGTTTTCCAAATCATTTTTTGTTTGTGTTTTTGTTTAAATGGCTTATTGATAACTTTCGTATTTTATTGTATTTGATTCTTACAATGAGCATTTATGCCTACCACTAATGCCAATTTATGCTTTGGATAACAAAGCATTTAATAAGACTCCAGCGTCAAAAAAATAATTGAAGAAACAATTTTTTCATCTTGTAGTTTTTTGAATTTTGTAATGTTCACATTTTTTTTTTATGCATATGCAATTGTGAAGTAGTAGTAGTAGTAGTAGTAGTTTGTTTTTATTTGCATCCAAAAGAACAATTTATTATAATTGAAGATAAAATAGAGCGAAGGTTGTAAATAGGGAGACGGCAACTAAACAATATACGTTATAACACGCACAAAAAATTGTGCATGGTCACCGCACCCGTAATAATATGGAACAACAACCAATTATTACGGTTACGGAGCCCTGCTCTAGTGATCGACATGGTCTTACTACATTTTTCTATGGTTGTCTTGCTGTGGTTTTGTGTTAATTTGATTGTTTGATTTAGCAAAAAACTTGGATGGAGAAGTGCTTGACAATCACCAGGAACAACAACTTGAGCAATACGTTAGAATATGTTCTTTGCTATGATTTTTTAAAAACCTCTTTTATATAAATGAAACTAAAATTTTTTTAAATTGACAATCAGGGACCTGGGGGACGGAAAAAGCCAAATGTGTGCGTCTTTTAAAACCGAAGACTGCACAACGTAACTGCGACTAACGCTATATCAAAACCACTAAAGCCCGCATCAAAATCAATCAACAATTGCGAAGCGTTTGCAGTTAAACCAAAAGGCGAGTGAAATTCAAACGAATCCACTTTGCTTTGGAATCAGTGAAAAAATTACAAATGCTAGCCGGTGAAAGGTAAATTACGCAAAGCTAATTGAAACGCTTCGCTACAAAATAATCCGTAAGGGATAAGTAATTAAAAGAATAAAAGATTTCCAATAGTATTAACAGTTATTGAAAGTTACATCACAATAAAAACTCGTAAAAAGGAAATAGCGCATTTACGTCAGGACAGATTCTCCCTTCGGTCATTAATCAATTGTACAAGGTACAATGTCAGTCAACCATCCAGAGCTGCCTGATCAGTGCACTCCAGAATAATTTTTTTGTGTTTCGCTTTCTTTTACGAAGCCATCTGCAACCACAGCCGTGCGAGCCTGGAAAACCGAAAGGGCAATTGCCACCCAAGCTAAAAAATTTGGGCAAAACCAAAATTTTTGAGGCACCAACAACGGATCATTTTTGTAAGATAAAGTATTCCAACTTAGAACGATTCCAATCCAAGTGAAGACCTTTTTTTGGTCTTCACCTTTAATTTGGAACAAACATCAAGCATTTAGGCACTGACAACATGTGAAGACTTTTTTTTACAAAAAAAATTATTTGGATTAAAAATGATGAAACTAGACGGAGTTTCAAAAGGAAGACCTTTTTTTAGTGATAATCAGATTTTTTAGACAAAAACTGTTTGACATATTGTCATATCTATTGCAATGTTTCAAGATCATGATTCCGGAAATCGGCAATAAAATTTGGGCAAAACCATATTTCCCTCCAAATTTTTTCGGCTGGTACGGCTGTGCTGCAACAGCTTGTATATTAAGATTATCTAACAAGTTTTTACGAATATTGGCGAAGATTTAATTATTACGATTGTTATTTGTCATTGTACTTCTAAGTAGAAATATACCAATCCACCATTTAAAAAGCTCGGAGTCAATCCAAGTCCAACAACTTTCAAGTTTAAGTCGTGTCCCAGCCTCTGGTTAAGATGGTTAAGCCCCGGTTTGAGTTAAGCAAAACTCGAGTACAAGTTTACAAAATATTTTATACCCATAAATTTTTACATTGTAGGTAATACTGAAAGTGTAGACTTTTTTATTAGCTTGAATAATATAAATGAGAAGTTACGACATTTTAAAGGTGAAGACTTTTTTTGGTCTTTGCTTGATTTTTTCTTCGACCGTGAAATTTAGCCACTACAATTTTGAAGGTTTAATACTACGTTAATTAATATTAGCTTAATACTATTTAATATTATTCACGACAATTGGTACCAGCAGGTTTTGTTTCATGAGTGGGGCCATCAATCATTTTTTTTTAGTCAATTTTTGACTCGAATTAAATGTAAGTCATTAATTGATTTGAGAACTTAAGTCGAGTCCGAGTTTTTTGTAGTGGGTACCAGTGATGGAATTCGGAGGATACGCACGAGTTCGTGCGAACCGGTTTTTGTAATTTTAGTACGTTCAGCGAACCCAAATTTAATTTAACGTAATCTACAGGATGATTGAAGAGTAACTCCCTAATTTAAAATTACTAATAATTTATTTAAATATCACAATTTTTTAATCAAATTTTTTGTGCATGTTCCATAATATATGGAAGTTAAACTTATGTTCTTGTCTTCTTTTCAGATCTGTGATTTTGTTTGGATTTTGAAAGATGTAAAAAAGGGTTAAGCATCTTATCCTAAAAAAAAGGCTCCTGGCTAGCAACATGTTACAAAGTTTATAGATCTGTTGTTTAAGTGCAAAGATGGTGGAGAAACATTAAAAGAAAACCATTAAGGAAAGACATGTTTTAATGGTTCGCGATCACCTTTGCACGAGAACAACAGATCTTCAAACTTCGTAACATGTTGCTTGCTGAGAACCATTCTGTTAGGGTAAGACGCTTAACTATTTTTTATGAATTTCAAAAGCTAAACAAAATAATAGATCTGAAAAGAAGACAAAAAAATAAATTTAATTTCCAAATAATATGGAACACGCACAAAAAATTTGATTAAAAAATTTTGACATTTAAATAAATTATAAGTAATTTAAATTAAGGGGTTACTTTTCAAACTCCCCGTATATCTAGGAAACCTGTTGTTAGTAAGTTCTATACAAAAGAGAACTTGTTCTTAAAATTTTGAATCCCACACTGGTGGGGACTCGAGTCGAGTCCGAGTTCATGTTAGGTTTTTTAAGTGCACTCGGGTCATGACAACTCTGCTTTGAGAAAGCCTTTTCCCGATTCTTCTCCTGACGCTAAAGATTCTTCTTTTCGAAGCCGAAACGAGAGAAATGCTTTGATGAATTAATTGCAAATGATGTATTTTTTTCTTAAATAACTTAATTTGAACATGTACGCCTACAAGTTCTTTTGTGAGCGCATCGAAACAAACCAGAATTTTAAAATGTCGTTGGCACTGGCCGCCGTGTAATGTAATTTACTGGACGTGATATTCCTAGCTGCTAAAATATTTCCTGTTTTGGTGTGTTTTACCACAAATCACAATGGACAGATCTAAAATCATAAAACTTTTAAAGGCCACTATCTCCGTCCCCCCGCTCCCCGCTTTCAGCGCTTTTGCCAGGGAAACATTTTAATTTTGAAATAAAATTTTGTACCGAATTTCTTTGAATATAAACTACCCTTGATTAAAATCCGCCCTTGAATAGAAACCGCATCAATTGATAAAAGGAAAAAAATAAAAGCCGCAAAAAATACAGATAGAATCGAAATTCTCCGCTTTAAATTTGTAATATGTTACTTTTCAAATGACACTGCGTTTAATGAAACTGTTTCTACGCCCTGCAACTTTACGACATAATTTTTGACTTACGAAAGAATTCAACACGCAGCGGGAGATCAACTTAAACCCGTCTTAATTTCCTACACAAATAATTTAGAAACCCAGCTACTTTCAGACAGTCTGTTGGATACCTCTCCTTTCACTCTGTAGGTGTAATTGCCTTAAAAAAGTTGTAGAATTTTTCTGACACAAAGCCTCCTTTCAAAAGATCTAAAACTTTTTGTGCAGGATAAATTTTTACAGCTCTGTTATTTAATATAATAAAAACTTATAAAAGCCGTCCTCGATTAGTAGACGCTCTTGAATAGAAACTGCACAAAATGGTTACAAAAATGAATAGGAGCCGCGGCTTCTATTCGAAGAAATACGGTACTACAACTCTCTTGGCAACTGTTGTACTTAAAGAATAGTTCAATGATATCAATTTTGTGTTTGGTGAAGTTTTAAGGAAGAAAAATATTATTGTAATATAGGTTGTCCATAAATCATCGTTACAATTTTCAAAGTTTGTCAAAATTTTAATTTTTGAGATATTTTCATTTGATTTGTTTTATAGTTAAGAAAAATGTTTCAAGTTTTTTCTTTCTTAACAGGTAATTGTAGAAATGATTAGGTTTAAAATTACAATTTATTTAATGATTAAACAGAAGATTTTAAAATTTACTAGCGAAAGTAGAGTTCATGAAAATGAGCACTCCGCAGGAAAAAGCTCAGTGTGTTTCCTGGTTTATAGAGACAAAGTCAGACATCCAAGCACAGCGAAACTTTAGACGCAAGTATAGAAGAAAGCCACCTGCGCGACCTACCATTCGAGCATGGTATAAAAAGTTTATGGAGACTGGTAGTGTGCTACAGAGAAAGGGAGCTGGCCGACTTCAAATATCAGAAAAAGAAATTGAATCTGTGCGAGTGGCATATACCAGAAACCGTAAAAAGTCCATTCGCGGGGTTTCTACGCAGTTAAAGATCCCACCCTTCACTATTCACAAAGTTTTGCATAGAAACTTGCGACTTTATGCTTATAAAGTGCAGTTACCGCAAGCCTTTAAGCCAGAAGATAAGCCCCGACGGTAGGTGCTTTCACGCAGCCTAGGCCGTGAGTAACTCTGTTCATTGATTTTAAAATGACAGATCGAAACCGAACCTACCAAAACGGCAGGATATCCACCCATTCCGATGTTCAGTGTGGGTCTGCTAATCGGCAAACGTCCTTTTCAGGACGGGGCAATGCTAGGATAAAACTGCCCTTTTCAGGGCACATTGCCAATAAGTTCCGAAGACCCACTATTCTTTAGCTGAGCATCGAAGGCCTCACTGCAAGCAAGATGAACGTTCTTCATCACCTCGCTATGCAGTCTGAAGCACTCGTCATCCTACTGCAGGAGACCCACTGCACTGATGCAGAGAAATTGTTACTTCCAAACTACCAACTAGCTGGGTCTTCTTTAAACAGGAAGCATGGCCTTGCCACGTTTGTCCACGAGCGACTGAGATACACGCTTTTTTTGAAACAATCTCCACCGACATCGGAGATCGAGTGGCTGTGTGTGGACGTTGATGGTTATAAAATAGTCAACGTCTACAAACCACCACCAACGTGATTGCGAACCCTGGATCTCCCAGTGTTTCCGCACCCATGTCTTTACGCTGGCGATTTTAACTGTCGTCATGCTGACTGGGGTTACGATGACAACAGTCCGGACGGTGAGTGCTTCGCTGGCTGGGCAAGTATTAATTGTCTTGCCCTCCTATATAATGCCAAGGACGCTGCCAGTTATTATTTCGGCCGCTGGAACACTGGCACCAATCCAGATCTAGCTTTTGCTAGCGTACGTCCAAACAGTCGCTTACCGGATAGATGTGTCCTTGACAAGTTCCCCAGGTCACAACATCGACCCTCGCTTATTATACCACCAAGGTTTGCTATGGCAATGCCAAGCATGCCTGTTAAGCCATGGAACTTCCGCAAGGCCAAATGGAGTCACTACATTGCTTTGACGAATAAATTCGCAAAAACTTTGTTGCCGCCTGATTCACTTGATGTGGATGCGGCTTACCAGGACTTCTGTAACACCATTAAGAAAGCAGCCAAAAAGACTATCCCACGCGGGTATCGAAATAACTATATTCCGTGTTGGGATGCAGAGTGTGAATTCCTCTATAAAACCTTTCTGCAGTCTCCTCAGGGAGACGACTCAAGTTTGGCTGCTACAGCTCTGCTTGCCAAGCTTGACAGAAAGTGGAGGGATTGATGGTCCGAAGCAGTTCGGAGCATTGACTTCTCACACTCTAGTCGAAAAGCGTGGAGTATTTTGAACAACCTTACTGGTAGGTCACGACACTCTCCTCGTCACTGTCCCGTTTCAGCCGATGCTATTACATCTCAGCTGGTTAGAAATGGGAAATACGAGGCTGTTGACCGCAAGTCATCTCGACTTGTCTCTCAAGAAGTGTCTGAACTTTGGAGGGCCACAACACCAGACGCAGTAAATATCTCTGACAATTTTTCACAGAGAGAATTTGCTGCTGCCCTCCAACATTTAAAACCAGGTAAAGCTCTGGGACCTGATTCCATATGCCCCGAGGTTATACTCCATGCTGGAGCTGCTTTGAAGTCCTGATTACGTGACTTCCTTTCTTCCTGTTTGCGCCGACTCAAAATTCCCAAGATCTGGAGAAGAGCGCTTGTGGTCGCGATCCCAAAACCAGGAAAGCCCGTGGGGACCCAAAGAGTTATCGACCGATATCTCTGCTCTGTGTCCCCTACAAGATCCTCGAGAGGCTTATCTACGCCCGCGTTGAACCATTAATCGATCCACTGCTCCCTAAAGAGCAGGCTGGGTTCCGACGCGGGAAGTCAACTGTAGATCAAGTTGTTCATCTAACCCAGAACATCGAGGATTCTTTCGAGGCTAAAAAGAAGGCCGGTGCCGTATTTATCGATCTGACAGCTGTTTATGACACTGTCTGGCACCGTGGCCTTACCTGCAAGTTGCTGAGACTACTTCCGGATATGCACATGGTCAAAATGATCATGGAGCTTGTCCGAAATCGAAGTTTCACCCTTACCACCCGTGACAGCAAGCAAAGCAGGCTACGCCGTCTTAAAAACGGCGTTCCTCAGGGATCGGTCTTGGCTCCCCTCCTATTTAACATCTATACGTACGATCTTCCTTCCATGATTTCCAGAAAGTTTGCTTATGCTGATGATTTAGCATTGTTGCATTCTTCTGGAAACTGGAAGGACTTGGAGGGACCTTAAGCCAAGACATGTCTACACTTTCAGCGTATCTCCAGACTTGGAGATTGAAGCTCAATCACACTAAGACGGTGACGGCAGTTTTTCACTTAAATAACCGAGAGGCCAAACGTGAGCTAAAGGTCTACAACAACAATAGACTTTTACCGTTCTGCCCAACCCCTACGGTAAAACTGGACAGATCGCTCACGTTTCGTCACCATTTAGTGGCATTGCGCAAAAAACTATCTTCGCGCGTCACACTGCTGAGGCGACTCGTGGGCTCGGGATGGGGTGCTGGTGCTAAAACACTACGCATAGCCACCTTGTCTCTAGTCTACTCAGCAGTTGAGTACTGTGCGCCAGTCTGGTGTCGCAGTGCTCACACTCGCCTCATCGACAGTGTCTTGAATGACGCCTTGCACATAGTTACTGGAAGCCTGCGTCCCACTCCAACGGACCACCTACCTATACTTTCAGGCATCCAGCCAGCTGAGCTTCACCGAATGGGAGAGACACTCTCCTTGGCTCACCGTGGATCTCTGGACCCCGATCATATCTTGTATGGTCTTTTAATGGGTCCTCAGATACTCGCCAAGTGAGACTAAGATCCAGACGCCCGTTTGTGCCAGGTGCGCGGAATCTTTTGGTCAACCTTGCCAGACTTGGCATCCGCGTTTCTGAATGGACAAATCACAAATGGAACGCGAAGTACTGTGAAAGTGCTTCCAGGCTCCGTGTTTTCGTGCCCGAGACCGGTGCCAGGCCTGTTGGGATGGGCTTACCCCGAGCAGCTTGGGTTAAACTCAACCGCCTGCGGACTGGTGTTGGGCGATTCCATTCCTCCATGCACAAATGGTGTCTCGCTCTTTCACCGAATTGCGAGTGTGGCGCCTCTGAGCAAACCGCAGACCATGTACCAATAGCGTGCCCTATACATCGGGCACCACATGGAGCACGCGGTCTGACGGTTTTGGACGACAAAACTCGATGCTGGCTTAATGACATCACTGCCAACATTTGATCCGGGCAGTACAGCAGTCTGGGTTAATAAAAGGATAAACCCTCTGCCCCATTCCTGTTTGTGTCTGACCTGGAGTGGATACCCTTCAAACGACGACGACGACGAGCCCCAACGAAAAGAATTTGCAGTGACGATGCTGGACAGATTAGATTCAGACCCAGGGTTTTTGAAATGTGTTTGCTTTAGTGGCGAGTCAACGTTCCACGTTTCTGGATTACTAAACAGATAAAATTTGAGAATATGGGGCTCGGAGAATCCGCATATACTTGTGAGCTCAAACGGGACTCCCCTAAACTAAACGTGTGGTGTGGAATTATGCATGATAAAATTATTGGTCCGTTTTTCTTCGCTGAGAAATCCATCACAGCTCAAATTTACCTCGACGTTTTGACAGAATACGTGTCACCACAGCTTGAACAGTATCAACCACAAGTTATTTTCCAGCAGGAAGGTGCACCACCTCATTGGGGCCTTGAAGTTCGTCAATTTTTGAACAAAACATTTCCAGATAGGTGGATTGGACGTGATGGCCCCATTCCATGACCGCCACGTTCCCCTGATATTACACCGTTGGATTTTTTCCTGTGGAGCTATGTAAAAGATATCGTTTACAAAACCAAAGTCAGAGACATTAATGATTTGCAACATCGAATAATTGAAGCAATTGATACAGTTACTGTAGATATGTTAGCAAGAACATGGCAAGAAATTGAATATCGTTTGAATATTGTAAGTGCGACTGATGGTGCAAACGTAGAGGTGTACTAAAGCATCTAATGTAAACTTAAAGCATTTCCTTTTACCATAAAACAAACCGATTGAAAATATCTTAATAAATAAGACTATGGTGAATTTTTGAAATTGTATCAATAATTTATGGTCACCTTGTAGAATAAAATACTAAGACAAAGTGAAAAAGCCTTATTAGGTTAATAAATCTCAACCTTGGTAAGTATAAATTTAACGCTTGACAAACTATAATTAACTGAAAACAATAAAACAAAATCTTCATCACATAAATGTAGTAGTTTAATTTAAAGCAAAGTTTCAAGATTGGTTTTTCAAAAAAATAAACTTTTAAAAATGTTCAGCTTATTTCTTGCATATGAGCCTTTGTGTAATTCATTTCTTGTTTTAAGGAAGAGAATCTTATTACCGGCAATTTTAAAAATAAACAAGGCTCTTTCTTGGATCTCGTTTTCGATATATTTACCAAGAAATATCCAAAAACTATAACAAATGAAAATAGAATGACGCAGGTAAAAGTGAAAATATTAATATAGAATTAATTCATTTGTGTTCAATTCAGTTATGGCATTGGTTTATTTGACTTTTCACGAAATTTTCTACATTTAATCAAATTAAGAATTTCCGAGATTCAACTTGTTAATCAAGTTTTAATTTTTAAATGAAAATAAGATTTTGGTTACCATTTAATTTTTTACATATTCATATTATTTTTAAATATCAGCTCTAATGTTATTGTTTCAAATAAGAACGAGCTTTGGTAACCACTGCAATTTCTAGTATATATATTAGTAATGTTCTTAAATAAAATCGAATGACTACAGTTTTGCACAAACTTAAATGTAAAAATTTTTGTCAAAAAAGCGTGTTAAAAAAATTTAGGTTCGAAACTCAGTGAAAAGAAAGAGGATCTACCGTACACCGAGTATCTTCAAACGCTATAATCAGGATACATCCAAAGGAGTCAATGATTGGAATGCTTGGAGAATCAATGTAAGAAACTGCCTTCTAGAAATTATTAGAAGATGGAAAGCGAAATCTGGTTTGGAAAAAAGATACAAATCGCCTTTTGTTTTTAAAAGAACTGATTAGCCAGGTAATGATGCTGTGTCACAGAAAAGCAGCCTATGATGATAATTACTCTGCAAAATCGTGGAAAAACAATTTTTGGCCGGTTTAGTATGTGATGTACCTACATGTTTCCAGTTTAGCATGTGATTTACCTAAAAAATGCCACGATGAGAGAGTACATGAAAGATAATGATTAGAGAGATTAACTGAAAATTTCCGTACAGATTACTGGGAAATTCGACCAGTATACAGACCAGTATACACAAACATTTCAATCACTCTTAGACTTTATTTGCTGGAAAATTTTACGCTCAAATTAAGAAAATCTTTTTGTCTCTTTTAAATGATATTCGCACTGAATATAGATCATAATTTAGTTAAATATTCTTAAGTATGATTGTATTAAATAAATTATTTTTCTATACTTTTTGAACGTACTAGATGTTGGTAGTGGTAGACAGTGGTGGATATTCCAATTTAGGGGCCGAGGCAAGAATTTTGAAAAATTGTTGTTGTCTGAGAAAAAAAAGGTCTGATCTTGGCTTGCATATTTTTCTCCGAAACTCATGGTGTCCTCTAAAAAAAAAAAAAGGTCTTCACTTCGATGTCATCTTTGATTTCTTTATTTTTCTCCCAAAATCAGGGTGTTCTCTAAATAAAAAAAAGTCTTCACTTCCATTTGCTCTCAGTTTTCCCTATTTTTCTCCCAAAATCAGGTGTTCTCTAAAAAAAAAAAGGTCTTCACTCGGAATCGTTCTCTGAACCAACATCTGCAGCAGATTTAAAACTGTATGTGCTATTTTCGAGGGGGCCTGAGGCGACTGCCTCATTCGCCTCACCCAATATCCACCACTGGTGGTAGATCATATTTTTTGGTTAGATCACATACTAAACCGGAACCCAATTTTTTATTTTTTGTATTTCAATTGTGTTACAGCGGGCAAAACTTAAAGGGATTGGTACCAAGAAATTTTTTTTCAGGTTAGATTCGTTGCGGTTGAGTTTGTTTACCAAAATAATGCCGTTTTCACTAAAAGTGCGTTTCTTTAACAAAATCTGGTGGCTTTGGCTTAAGCTTCATAAAAAGAATTTGTAGTTCAGTTGTACACTTGAGTAGTGACGAGTAAAAAAAGGACAAAGTGTACTTCAGTTACAATTCAAATGGAAGTTTAAGTTTATTGATGTATCGCTATAAACAGCGATGGCTTTAGTAGGGTGCAAACGGAGCGGCCGCACCGGACTCCTTGCCCCCCTAAGCATATTTCTTCATATTAGCACCAGAACGGTTGCATCCCTAAAATAAAGACTTTTTTTTAGAAATCATTTCATTTGGATGCACTAAAAAGCGACCTCTCCTAAAACGATGACGTTTTTTAGAGCTCGCTTTGTTTCGGAACACTGAAAAGTGCCCCCTATTTTTCTTTCACCGGGCCACCCTTTTTGTAAGGTCATCACTGGCTATAAACAAGTCGAACGAAATGAAATGACAGTGCCAAACAGGTGAAGCAAAAAAAGATTTTTCGATTGCCTAGTCAAATTGCTACGGGCAAATAAATCTTTAGCGAAATAAATATCATTATCAGCCAGTGCGTCAGTTGGTTGGTTGACTTAAATCAAATTGCTCAGAGCAAAAGTTTATCCAAAAACGACAGCTCTTGCTAACCACAGAAATTTACTCAGAAAACACATTTAGCAAAGCATTTTTGCAGAGCGACAATCAGTTAAGTTACGTTTACAGCCGTCTACAGCACTTTTTTTCAGCGTGATCTTTGTTTGTTTTATTGACGCTTAAATCCACTCATTTTTTCGAGAAAACCACTCATTTTCTGTAAACGCGCCTTTATTCAAAAGCTTCGTAAGCTATTGAGCAAGATTTAGCCCTAGTAAAACAGAAGCCCTGAGGTTAAAAACCTAATATTACTCAAAGATTAAAAATTCGTTACTTGGGTTATAATATTTAGTATCATAATCTATTTGCAAAACTTTGTTTTCTTGGTTTTTGTTTTATTTAAAGTTGAAACGATTTTGCTCTGATCACAAATTAAAATGTTTTAAAAATTAGATTTGGAAAGTGATGGAAAAATGACGCGGAAAGCCAACTTAAAGAAACTTTTATATTCGTAATTATTGTAACAATTTAATGTGTCGTTGTCGCTTACTTGCTGTAAAATACATAAAAAGCTTGAATTAAATTATCTGATTTTTTGCCTTAAAATATTTAAAAATGGCAACTATTGCTTATTTTTGTTAATGTTTCTTTGCACTTTATTGATTTGACCGTTCAAAGAGATCATAGAATGTTTTTTGTGAGATTAACAGTAGTGTCAAAGTAATGTCAAACTGGTTTCAAGTAAGCTTTGGTGTCCAGTGGAACGTCATTCTGAGTTTGGCGCTCCCAATATGTGAGCTCAAATCTAACAGCTTGTTTGCTTTAATGAATGAAAGGGTTTGGTCAAAAATGATATTTACTACTTGAGCAGTTTTGTGACTAAATATCATCTTCTTTTGCACCTGCAATAAATACTAGAATATTTGAAGACCTTACTAAGGGCTAATCTACAGCTGGTGTATATCGTTCGTTTTTCCATTGTTAGATTGTCTAATTTCAGTCTGTACGCTCGACCCAGACGCTCGCCAAGTTTGAATAAACAAAGGAACCTTGAGCGTATATGTCAGATCTTTTGAATGACATTTCTGCAATATACGACTTTCGTTCATATAATCTTTTTTCATTTTTTGTTTGTAATGTTGCGTCCAAATTGAAGATCTTTAAGAAAACTTATGTTTAAAACCGTTTTTTATTGATTAAAATTATTTTCTCAAAAGCTTTTTTATTACAAAATCATCCGTAGGCAATTGAAAAAATTTAAAAAAAAACTCTTTTAATTTCAACGATAACTTTTTTTGTCTATAATGACATTTTCTAACATAGGATTTTACTTTCCGATATTTTTGCAAAAGTATTGATAAATGCATGTAGTTTTTTATTAGCAAGAAATTGATGTTTGCTTAGGTTCTTAAAATTGCAAGGCAACTATACAATTATTTTGCTATTTATTATTTGCTATAAATAAAATACAAAAAAGTAAGAATTAATTGAAAAAACATAAGTTGTATATTTTTAATCTGAGAAAATTTGACATTTTGTACTATATGTAATACATTGTCCATAGCCTATAGGCCCTTAACTATGCCGTGTTTACCGATTAACAAAAAAAAAAAAAAAAAGAAAAAAAATGTTTTTTTCGAATAAACTACAAAAATAAAAGCTTGAATTGAAGGTTAATAATATACCAAGGCAGATCTTATTATTAATTTATTATCGTCAGCTTTTGAATTATTTAAACACATTGCTCATGATTGAATTTAATGCCCGTTTAAACGATATTTATCTGATTTTGCATCACGATCTTTACTCCCAGTTATTCCACTGCGGTCAGCAGTTATACGTTTTCATTTATATTTTATTATTTTAAGAATTTTACCACCAAACCTACATTTTTGCAAAACATGCGATTTTCATGTGCATACTTCAGTATATTTAAATTTTTTTCAAGTAAAGAAATATTGTCACAAGAGATTTTTCTGCGTTTAATTTAATTTTTTTTCTTCAGATCTCTCACACATTGCGTTTTTGGTGAATGTAGTGAGATTTTTAGCATAAAAAACAACCTTTGAACACCCTTAGTTATTTGGATTCAAGTTTTTATAACACATTTTCAACCAAATCAAATAAGCAACATCAATAAGTTTCCGTTCGGAGAAACACATAGACCAAGGGTTGGATCGAAAAAGCTTTTTAGATATTACCCAAAAATATTACTCGAAAAAAACTTGCCTATCAATCGTTTCTTGATGCGATTGTTTTCACGTATGACCAAAAACTCTGTTGTCAATGACATGGTCGTACAACCGGTCAAGTATTTTGCAACTGCAGTATTTTTCTTGGAATCGTAAATTTCGTGTTAATACTCATTAAGCATTTGGTTTATTTGGCAACGTAGCCACAGGTTGAAGCGACGTATTGATGGTTCGAAACGGGGCAGTTCAAAGCCCACTCGCGTCATTCAGTTATTTTCTTTTGGAAAGTTACATTTTCTGCTGGGCGTTTTTTAGCAATCAGGTCTGAATATCAGTCATAACATTGATCAAAACTAAAAGACCAAATAAAAACTTTCAACCGAACAGCTGAAGCACCTTCGAAGGTAGGTCGGGCTAATCGCTTTATGATTGCCCTGAGCATAACAGCTCTGACGTTTTCTACAAATCAGGGGATTAATTAGAGATAATTATGATAAGAAAAAAATTTTTTTCCTTGGTACGGTTTGCACGTGCAACTTTTCGAAAAGCATAATGCATTTTTTTTCTGAACAAAATTACTGTAAGTTACTGTTTTTATGAACAAAATTACCAATCGAGCACTTAAACAAATTATTACCGAATTAAATAGCTATGAAAAAAAAGTTTTAAAAACTTAAAAAAGAGCTCTCGATTCCATTAAACATTACAAAAAAATCATTTGAAAATTAAAAAAAACACGCTATTAAAAAAGCTTTCTATTGCTTATAACTGTTTCATTTTTAAATTTTTTAAACTTTATATTTTTTGTATATTTTATCTAAAAGACCGATCTCTTTGTTTGACATTTGAGCCAACGGTTCAGTTTTTAAAAAAAAGAACAATATTCATTTTCCTAGCTTTGAGTAGATTTTACGGTTTGATTAGTGTAAATAAACTAATCGTCGTGATTTAAACTTTTAATGACTCAGATGGCATTTACATTGCTGTATCCTACTTTGATATAGCAAATATCAAAGGTAAAATGATGTAAAATTTGCTGACAAATAAAAATTCTGGTCCAAAGAGTCATAAAACGAAGAACTTGATTCCAGTTTGTTAAACTCATCATGTTTGATGTGCCCTTCCAAATTCACTTTTCGTGTTTTTTTCTGCTTCTACTTCTTCATAAGGACGTAATGGTGGCCGACATATTGTAAGCGCGGTCACCATCGCACGTGGGCAGCTTGATTAGATTGAGGAGTTTGTGGTGAAATGCCTTTTCTAAAGGCAAAGAGAAATCACTCAGCTAGATCGAGCATCGAATTCGTGTCCTTCTGCTCGCAAGTCAGAGTGTTATCTCATCAAGCTATTCTGCCGAAACTTCTTCTGCTCTTAATCGTTAAACCACCTTTGAATTATAATCGTATCATTTCACAAAACAAAAAACCATCTAGGGATTTTTAAAACGAGTTGGGATAATTGATGGACGGTTTTTTGAAGCTTAATACTTTCGTGTTTTTTTTTGCAAGCCTATCGGATAAATAGTTTTATTTTTTTGTCAAAATGATAAACGGTTGAAATAGAATGTAATCAAACAGGAAATTACTGATTAATTTTCTGTCCTATGTACTTTTAGCAGCCGTTAATGTAATCTGAGCTTTTATCTGTTTTTATTGTTGCAGCAACTCTGAACAATGCAAATTTAATCCAAAACAAATATGAGCTTGCTTTTTGTTGCTTTTTGTTGGTATCGGTTTGCATAAAAGTATAGAAATTTTAGCAAACAAATTCATTTGTTTGTGATAACTACTGGTTTTCAACGATTTTATTAAGATCAATGTTTGTAAATTCAGCCCAACAACAACAGCAAAATATTTTTGTTTACTTAAATTTAATCTATTTTCTTGTCTATACTTGATAATTAAGTCAATTTTCAAGAAAAAAAATTGAAATAAAATTTTATCGATTTCACAAAACCTTAATAAAAGAATCAAAGAAAGAATCAAAATTATTTTTCATAATTAAACAATTCTTTGAACCACGTCCAATATTTGGCATTTTTGAAATTTATAGGCGAAAAGGTTGTGCATTATTTATAAATCTATTGAACGTCATACCCAGTAGTTTCTCAATTAAAAATGACATTATGATATGAATAGTTAAGCAAGAATAATGATGCATGTTTACCATAAATTTCCATATATTTTTAGAGGAAATCATTAAAAAATTATGGGATACTTGTTCAAAACTTCATCCATCAAACTTAATGCAATTTAAAGTAGTATAATAAGATAAGGTTCTCGTCGATTTTCAATTTTTTTACAGCCTGCTTATTAAAAATATTTTTAGAAATCTTCATTATTTCTTGTAGAAGTCCTTTTAACTTCTTGTAACAGCGAAAAAATAAAAAAAAAAATTTTATTTTAAAGAAATAAATAATTTTTTTGTATTAGCGGCCATCGCAAGCGGTCCAAGGACCACTTTGGTCCGTAAAAAATTGCTTATCCTCCGCTGGCAACTTGAATCCGAAAAAAACAGGATACAATTTTTGTGAAAATTACTGTCCATAACCTGGTTAAAGTAATGATATTGAACGTTGCCCAGATGGACTACTAGTGATTATGAGGTCTTTGTGAGGTGTCAGCATAGCATAGCGGTCCATTAAATGTTTTTTTTAATTGGATCGTCCATAAGCCAAAAAAGTTGAAAAGCATCAGTCAAAAGTCTCCGCTTTTAACTGATTATTCTGTTTCAATTTTGCAAATTTTTTTCAGCGAAAATGGCGTGTAATTGTGACGTATAAGTGCGTATAATTGTATAATTGTGACCAGCCTAAAAATAACATTACTTGCGTTCCATAAAGCTTTAAAGAAAGACAACTGCTTTTTACTTTTACAAGTTTTAAATTGTGTGTTTTTCTCTTGGTATGCAATCACATTTACAATCAGCAGCTTATGTCTATTAAACTGGAGCGTAATTAACAGATGTTTGCAGTCGTTGAACTCGGTAATTTAATTAAATTTGCTCTATCAACAGCGATTAGCAGTCGGTTTCCTGTATTACGCGAGAAAATTATTCAATCAATAAGTGATTTACTACTATCCTGTAAATATCTATTAAACGATATTTTCTTACGTTTTTATTTATAGAAAAATCACGACATGCAATTATTTTATAATTAATAGGTAATTTTGCCTTAATCATTGAGAAATTCGGTGCACGCTCTGACTTATGTTTTTTTAGAAAATATTTTTTAGATTTTTTAGATTATTCTTCTCTATATATTTTCCTACTCGCTGGAAAACGTTCGAAGCGTCATAGGTCATTAGGAAAACCATCAAGCAATTACGCAGACCCGCTTTCGGAAAGGCCAAGATATTGCTATTGGTTGAAATTTTTGATTTAGTTCTTTAGTTTTATAGAGATACGACTGAAAATTAGAGATGCTTGCTTAGATTGCAAAGCAGAGGAAAGTGATGTAAATTCCTTTTTTAAGAACCCAAAAAAAAACACAAGTAGGTTTAGAATTACCACCATATCGATGGTACTCAGCGTCAATCCGATGCTTTCATATACTCGGCTTCTCCTTGGCTCACCGTGGATCTCTGGACCCCGATCATATCTTGTATGATCCTTTAATTGGGTCCTCAGATACTCGCCAAGTGAGACTAAGATCCAGATGCCCGTTTGTGCCAGCTGCGCGGAATCTTTTGGACAACCTTGCCAGACTTGGCATCCGCGTTTCTGAATAGACAAATCACAAATGGAACGCGGAGTACTGTAAAAATGCTTCCAGGCTCCGTGCTTTTGTGCTTAGGACTGGTGCCAGGCCTGTTGGGATGGGCTTACCCCGAGCAGCTTGGGTTAAACTCAACCACCTGCGGACTGGTGTTGGGCGATTCCATTTGTCCATGCATAAATGGGGTCTCGCTCCTTCACCGAATTGCGAGTGTGGCGCCTCTGAGCAAACCGCAGACCATGTTCTAACAGCGTGCCCTATACATCGGGCACCACATGGAGCACAAGGTCTGACGGTTTTGGATGACGAAACTCGATGCTGGCTTAACAACATCACTGCCAGCATCTGATTCAGGCAGTGCAGCAGTCTGGGGTAGTAAAAGGATAAACCATCGGCCCCAGTCCTGTTTTTGTCTGACCTGGAGTGGATACCCTTCAAACGAAGACGACGATATACTTGTCCAGGCTATCGAATGTAACTTATTATTTAAAAAGCATGATATTACTTGCTTGATTATACCCTTCAATTCTTGGATACGTTTTCTTGTTTTTTTTTTAAAAAAACTGAAAGTTAAGAATCTAAAATTTTTTATTTAAATTTTAAAGAGTTTTGCTATTCAAAATCTGACCGAATATTTAGAAGAATCTTTATTTTGTATCATTCTGTTAACTTGTTCAAAAAGTTGGGATTTTTCATTTTGTTTAAAAACCGTGAGGTGTCGCTAAAGTTTAAAGGAAAATTAACGAAAAAATCAAAACAAAAAGCTTAATAGTTGACAAAATCTTTTCAGATGTTTGAAAACAAAATCGCAGACGATCGTTTGAATAAGAGGTAGAAGTATATAAACTGTCATTTAACTGTATTTACGCAAACTGTAATTGCTTTAAATTAAATAAGTGTTGTTTAAATCAGCATCAGCAACAATTCAATAGCTGGTTACAGTATACAATACATGTTGGCAAAGTTTGTGGACGAATAGACTACTAGCTCATGATCATTTGAAGTCTTTGCAAAATAGGTTAAAAAGCTGAAAAAGTATTTGTTAAAGAAAAGATTTAGCAGAAATGTATTTTTTACAAAAAGTATTTTAGGAGAGTTTATACAAATAGCTGAAAACTTAAAATGATTTATCGCGACATGTACAATGACGTCAATTCCGGTTGGTTTAGTTGGTAAGAGTTGATTTATTGACACAGTAAATGCTCATATTAAACCAGTAACTTAAACTATTATTTGTTTTAAGTCAAGTTCACCAAAGCATTTCCAGATAATTTTTTTCTTAAAATCTTTATTATAAAATTTAATTAGAATAAATGATACTACCGATTCGTAATTATGTTGTCGACTGGCAATATTTTTATATGGCAATTGCAGCTGTGAACAGTTGAGATTAAACAAGAAAAAAAGGAAATAAAGCTGAAATAAAATGTAAATGCTTTACTGATAATAAAGATTTGCTGACATTTGCCAGAGAAAAGAGCAAACGTGCCCAAAAATTTTTAAAGGAGAGCCCATTTTTGAATTTTATCAGTGCAACCAAGTCACTAAGCTTACTGTTGCAAAAGCAATTTTTTATATTTAACCCAGTAGCAATAATAACAACCGGGGAGCCAAAACAATCAAACAGTTTGGTGATGAAATGGTGATGTAGAAAATGTTTTTAGAAGTTTTTGTCAATAAAGTCTAGCGGTTTTTTTTAACAAATTGATTCCCACAGCAATATATTTTTACCTGCTGCTGAAATTTCAATGTTAGAAATTTAAGAATGTAGACCAGGGATGGTGAACCACTGACCTGCAGGTCACAATATGGCCCACTAGTTGAAATTCAATGACCCATCTTATGTTCGGAAATTTCTAGCATTTTCGGAACATTTTCGGAAAAATTTGGTGTGAAGACGTTTCCTTTTGTTTTTTAGTCTTCACCTTGAATTTTGGCCGAAATTACAGCCAATGCGCCACTTAATGGTAATTTTGATAAAATTGTCAATATTTGACTCGTTCTATGAAAAAAGTTCGCCATCCCTAATGTAGGTTATTGCAAGCTTCAACTTGCTAAATCAATAAATTATATTGAAATAAATTGTTTACTGTTTTGAAATAGGTTACTCTATTAGCGCCAAGTTTAGCATTGAGCAATAATGCGAGGCAAGTTAGGCTTGTGTAGTCGTCACGTGTATCTAGATCAAAGCTCAACAACCTTTTCACGCCCGCGGCACACTTCGAACATTTTCAAACTCTGGTTGCATACTTGCATCGGAGTGAACACATTTATGTTTTTACAAATACAGTGACTTTTGTCTGCTAAATAAAGCCTCACGCTAGAAAAACATACGAAACTTTTAGCTTTTTGTTGCGACTTTAAAAAAAAAATTTTTTTTCTCTATTTTGAATAGTACGTACAGTATGTTCATATTGCCGTTTTCCCGCGGCACACCTGCGTTCGTCCTGCGATACACAGCTCAGATTTAGATCAGTGATAAGTTATTGCATATCACTGATAACATAAATGGTTTGACTATTAAAGTGAGGTAATGAACTCTGCTTTTTTAGTTTTGGGATTTTTTTGGAATATTCAGCGGTAACGTTTTTCAGTGTGTTAGATTTTTAGGGAGTAAATGGTTGTTTCCGATAGTTATTCTAACCTACAATAGAATCTTTGATGTTCTGCTTTTGAACAAAAAATGAAAATTCTTATTCAATCAATATGTTACTTTTAGACTACGTAGGCTAATGAATACAAATTGGCTTACGTTATGACAAAAATTCTCGTTTAGGCATAAACGTGTGTTGGGTTTTTCTTGTACGGTACTGATAAAAAATTTGTTGTTAAACCATATTTGCATATAGAAATAGTATAAAAATGAACAACAAAAACGCTGTTGAATAAAATAGAAATTTTTTGTCAACTTTCGGTTAACTTTAGTTTTACTTTATAAGAAAAAACAAAAAAGAGAGATAAAAAAACGAGAAAAATTCTTCGTTTATTTATTTTCTTACAAAGCACTGATATCCTAGTTTGCTTTTTTTCTCCAAATCTTGTTGGATTTTTAAAAATATTTAATTTAATATCGTGTTGTAGATAAACTTTAAAAATATTTGTTTGAACAATGGGTAATTCTCAAAAATCGCACAAGCATTGCGTTTTTTGCGAAATTATCAGTGAAATTGGAAAAGATGATGCCCTTGATAGCGATAGAATTCTCTGCTACGACAACAATTTTGTCGTTATGTCCGACTTGCATCCTGCCGCAAAACACCATTATTTGGTCATACCCATAACTCATGTTAATAATCCTAAAGAATTAAAAGGTGCTAAAGATGCTGAGCTTGTAAAGAAAATGTACGAATGCGGAAAAAACTTTCTCAATTCTGTTGAATCTGATACGGAGTTGTTAGAAGATTCCTTGTTTGGTTTTCACTATCCGCCTTTTGTGAGCATAGAACATCTTCATCTACATATTATCTGCCCAGCATCAAATATGGACTCGACAAATGCAAGTTTGTTTCGTAAAGATACTTGGTATTTTGTAAGTCCTGAAAAACTCATGGAAACTTTATTAAGCTCTTGAAAGGGCACTTGATAAAACTTGCAAAGTTTACCTTAAAAGATATTTGACTAGGGCAAAAACTAAAGTACTTGAAAGTGCTTTTACAACAACAAATGCTTGTATGAAAAACTTTAAGCTGGGAAAGTGACTTAAAGTGCTTTTTTCAAGGCCAAAACAACAGAAAGGGCAAAACCTGAATTGAAACAATATCAATCATGAAAAAAAGATGTCAAAAAATTGTTAAAGCCAAATGAAAATTATATCAAATCCAATATTTCAACAAACCAAAAAATGGAAATTTACAAGACTCAAGTTTACAATTTTGATTTTTGATTCCAAACATGATAAAAAAAAAGAATGACTGCAATTTAGTCTTAAATTCTTGATCATCATCTTCAATCCCGCAGCGATAGAAAAGTCTACCTTTTACCAAAAACCAACTTCGAAAAAAGTTTTCTTGAAATAAAATTGGAATGGTCTTAAAAAAGAATAAACAAGTTTCTCGAAATCTATTCTCGTATTTTTTTCTGAATAACTTGCAAGTCGCCATCTGTTAAATTTTATCATTGTAGAGAACCTACGAGACATTTGTATTTATATTGCATGACTGTGTTTATGTTTTGAAGTAATGGTTTGGTAAAAGTTATTCACTTCGACATTAAATTATGTATGTTTTTTTTTCTTTTTTATTAAAAATAGACGTTTTTGTTGATATTTTTATGCAAAAAAATATTTTAAAAAATCCAATTATTGTACACTGTATTATTAAAGCAAAACAATTGCTTTGTTAAAATGTAAAACTTTTGATGAGAACAGAGCGAACATAAATGTGCGGTTCAGAGAATTGACGCCAAAGTTTTTGTACATTATTGCTATAATCTAAATTACATGTTCTGCATGCCGATAATGTCTTGTTAAGTCGGCAGGCTGGCACTTGTTTACGTAAACGCTAATCAGACTTTAATATCACAGAAAAAACAGCGCATTAACATCGGTAGCTCTGCGGCTCGGGCGCTTTTCATCGAAGGGGTTAAACTTTTTGTATATTTAATGCATTTATATAAACAGAAAATGTTTTGTTTAAGAACACCAATCATTGGTTTGGTTTATTTAGCGATTTCATTTAATCAGTTTTATACTGTAGATCTTTTGTAGAAGTTTTACGTTTGTTTAAAAAAATTGATTTAATGTAAATGTTATGGTCACAAAGATCCTTGTTGGTTTTGAGTTTTACATATCATTTGGAATTTTTATTTATAGTGCATTGAATTTATTTATGCAACGTTCAATGTAATTCAATATTCCATAACATGAGTACATATTCAAGAACAGAAATAATGATTGTGCAGTGATATCGTAGCTGTATCAGATTCCAATAAAAGTAATCTACTTTTCTAGTTTAACAAAGAAATTAAAGAATTTGGGTAATTACTAGAGCATACGGACACACGTCCTTATACTCCAGTGGTTTTCTGCAAAATGCTTTTTTGCGAAAGCGATGACTAATAATCAAAAACTTAAATGAATTTAAAACGTAAAAATTAACTTTAATTTCTGTACTAACAGAAACCATCGTAGAACTGCAAGTTCATCATGGTAATTTTTCCGAACGGCTGCAGGGCTTACTCTTGTTTTTCTTTAATGTAAAATTATCTCTTTTGCTTGTAATTAGCATAAAAAAAGCACTCCTTTAATTGCACAACAATCTTTCCTGCCCTGGAAACAAATTACTTTTACAATAAATTTCATCTCAGTATTTGCTTTCGGTTCGACTGTATTTTTCACAAATTTACTTTAAAGTTTTCATATCCACGCTCTTCTTTCATAGAGTAGCTTTCTCTTGGCCAGGGCTGTGTCCAACCGGTGGTATGCAAAATCTTTTGACGCTCAGTTAGCTCAAACTATGATATTCTAATTGCAAGCATGACATGTATTCTACATAGCAATGTTGATCACCACAAAACCACTTTGTTTAAATGATTTTACGTTTGAACTATATTGTCTACTTCTCTTGGTTATTGGACTAACTGTATAATTTTTGTTTTTAAAGTTTAAACTTTAAAAGCAAAGGTTTAACAACCTTACTTTCATCATCGTCGAATCCCAGCTTATGCATGAAAAAAGCAATTAATTAAAGATTTAGATTGATTGCGAAAAATTAATAAAAAAATTAATGTAAAGTTTAGCTGAACCGTTGTCATAACCATGTTAATAATACAACAATAATTTTTGCTCTAATAAGTTCACAGCCCATTCAAGTGATGATGACGTTAAATACGAAGAATGTCTGCAAAACAAGGTTGTTTACAAAATAATCAGGGGCATTGCTTTGATATAAATAAACCCAAGCATAATGGTCGATTAGCTAACCTTGAAAACGCATGCACTTGTAACAGTAGCTGAGCTGTTTTAAGAATTATCACTGAACGTTTATATAAGCTTCTTGACTCAACAACATTATAATAGTTTTGGTCCTACTCATTTAAGGTTCAAAAACTTTCTCCGAAATTTTTTTAATGATTTTAATGATTGACAAGCTTGTATTTGACAAAACACTTTTCTAAATCAAACAAGAACAAGTTTTTTGTATAGACTACGAAGGGCAAAGGTGGGATACTCACAATTTCATTTCTTATTTCGTTGCCAAATCCTCTCAAATTTTATTTCTTTGAGTATTTGCTTTTCAAGTATACTTCAGATATCAATTGGTCAATACTCAAAAACAGCCAGAGGGTAAACATCTTCAAAAACTTTAGTAATTGGTTTCCTATCATTAAATTTAAAGTTTTTTAAGTCTCCCGTTTCTAATTTATTTTTCAATTTTTTTTCTTTTTTGTGAAGGTTTCTTTCCCAAATAAGATTAATATTTCAAGAACTTTAAATATTATAATTCATTTCTGGTTTGAATTTATTTCCAAATTTAGTTAAATTTCCACTGAAGTAGTAAAAATTTTCTCTGGTGTGGTATTTATTCCTTTCGGTTTTAAAACACTGAATTAAGATTTTTAAATGAATTAATTACCATTTCTTTTAAATTGTTTGCTAGGTACAAACATGATGACGTAACAAAATTTTATTCTTTTCAACCTAATGTGCACAAAAACATAAACATCATAGACAAACTTAAAGTAAAAATTTGCTGAGTTTTTTCTACTAGTGATAAATATTGATGATATTATAAATGAATATTATCAGAATATAAGTTTTTAAAAAGAATTTGATTAAATTTTTTCTACAGACTGTTTTACCTGTGAGGCTTAACAGGGGACACTTCATCTAAAAACATAACAGTTACATTAAAAAGCAAATAAAAAAATAAAACTAAAAAAGTAGAGTTGAATATTGCGCCTCCAATGAAGACTTAAGTTATAGTAAAAGAACGCTATAAAAAAGATGAGCAGTTTGTCTTAAGTATGATCTTTTTACCAAAACTAGTATTTAATTATTACCACCTACTTACTTTCGATACGATATTAAAAAAGAAAAGTTACTGTAAGGTTTCGGGTGCATGCATCTTTAAACTTAAGCAAGCTGCAGAAAATATTAAAGTGTGGAAAAATTTATGGATCCTTAGTCAACAAAAAGAATTAAAAGAATCCACTTTTTAAATCGTAACCAACGAAATCAAAAGAAAAATTATTATTTAATGAATTTTACAAAAAAAAAAACAGGCAATCATGCAAACAAACATGAGAATGTGTCGATCGCGGTTAAATAAAAAATAAAAAGAATAAAAATACTGGTTGTTAAATAACATGATTAATTAGGTTACATTGATATTACGAAGTATGAATTAATGCTGAAATTCGCTTAGCAAAAAAAATCACATCGGTTTGCTAAGCAAATATTGGCTTTAATTTGTAATCGATTTAACCTAAAAGTGTAACCAATTTTAAAAGTTTTAAAGTAAAAAATTAGTTTTTGTTAAAATCGAGAATTCCTAAGAATAAATTAGAAGAGATAGTGTTTATTTGCCTGAACGCACACAAAAAAAACAGCATAATCAACACAAGTAAAAAACAAATTGATAACAAGAATTATGTGCAACAATATTATAATACAACAATAAGTGCGAAGGCAGGGAGCACAGAAAAACAGTCATGTTATCGAGTCAGATGCTCCCTAGCCATATCAATCACGTACCAAAAAAAAAAATTACATATACTCTACACATAAGATTCATAAAAGATATTACATTTATATTAACAACAAAGGTACATTTAAAAAATAAAAAAAAGCGAAGCTAAATCTATAAAAATGATACATGGTAGGCCTAGAGTGAATTAAAAACGCAATGCAAATTACTAAGCAACGAAAGATTGTATCTCCATTCACCAATTAATATTTATTTGTTAAACAACATTTGAATTGCTTTTTGAAAGAAACCCAATGTCTATCTTTAATGCTAGGTTTAATGGTATTCCAAAGTTTAATATCTCCTAAGGCTCTGTGTTGAAACGTCATCTATAAATACACATGTTCGTGTGACATGAACACGACTTACATTGGTTGGTCATCAAAACATGTAATTAAAAGAGCTGGAGAAGATCTGAATTTCATAAATATTCAAGAGAGTTCCATAAAAAATCATATTTTATTTTGTTATTCTTGTTTGAACGTTAAATTGGATTTAAATAATTTAAATCAAATAATTTTTCTACATGTAAATCAGACTTTTGCAATAGAATACACAAAGCTTTATTAATAGGAAAGTCAAATCCTAATTTAAATCGTCAATTATATGCTAATGGAACATAATTTTTACCAAAATCTGCTTGCTTTTTCATTTATGTTTTATATAATTTAATTTACAGCTAATGTGTTTACAGTGTTTGGAGAAAATCTACTTTCGTCATAACTCTTATAGCATTTTTAAGTCATTATCTATAATACATGATTTTCTGTTTAAATTGAACTAAAGTCATGAAAGATTATTCATTATAAAATCTGATGAGGGCTTAAGTTAGCCGGAAACGTTTGTTTTATTCTGTTTTGGTTTTTCTTGCTTTAATAATGTGAATAAATGAATTCAGAAATGCTAAATCCAATGTGGCCTCTCTTTATAGTAATTTTATAATCTGAAAATATTGTCATCGCAGCAAATTTTATTTTTTTTATCTTTTATTAAACCGCTATTGACACATTCTCGTGTTTTTTTGTTTGTCTGTTTTTCTGTAAACATGTCATCTAATAATAATTTTTCTTTTGAATCCATTAGTTACGATGTAAAAAGTCGATTCTCCTTATTCTATTTGTCGACTAAAAATCCACAAATTTTCAACACTTTATCCATGGTTTCTCAATGGGTGGGCCACAGCAATTTTTTAGGTGGCCCTGCAGAGATGGTACAAAAAATTTGTTGAAATGATAAGTTCGTTGTGGTAAAAAGTAATTTCTGCTTACATCAAGACTCCCAGCCAATTTTACCGCCCTCAGGGAGGCGAAGACGTGAAGACAAAAAAAGTTTTTACTTATATTTGTGACAGTACTCAGTGAGGTAAAGATAAAAAAACGGTTTTCATTTTTCATAAAACGATAGTGGGCCGCAATAGTGAAAAAGTTGAGAAGCACTGCTTTAATCTTTTCTGCGGCTTGTCTTAGTTTAGAAATGCATGCACCCGAACGTTGAAGTATCTTTCTTTTTTAATATCGTATCAAAAATTAGTATTTGGTAATAATTTAATATTAATTTTGGTAAAAAGATTATTTTTTCATTTTATCTATATATTTATTCTCCTGACTCGCAGGAAGGCGTTGGAGGCGCCATACACAGAGCAAGCAATTACCCCGACCTACTTCCGGAGATGCCAAGATATTGCTGTTCGATTGAAATTTTTTATCTTAATTTTTTATTTTAATTGAGATATGACTGAAATTTAGAACTGCTTTCGAAGAGCCAAACAGGGAAAGTTAGAAGTGTTTTTCTTAAGGACATAACGGAATGGCGCGAGTAGGTTTTGAACCGAGACCATGTCGATCATAATCACGTCGTTCTAACTACACGACCACGCTGCCGAGTTAAGACAAACTGCTTTTTCTTTTTTATAGCGTTCCTTTACTATAATTCAAGTCTTCATTTGAGCCGTAATATTTAACTCTACTTTTTTAGTTTTATTTTTTAATGTAACTGTTACCTTTTTACATGAAGTGTCCCCTGATGAACATCACAGGCAAAACAGTCTGTTTGGGAATTCTTAATCAAATTTTTTTTAACTTTTATTCTGTAAATCATAGACTATCGCTTTGACAAGTGAAGTCATTGAGCACGCTATTGAAAAGCACCACAACTTATTTAAAGAAATATTATGTATTTTTTCATGTTCCGGAAAAACAAAAAGTAAAACCAGACAATTTACAAGTTTTTTTTGCTGTTGTTGATATTAAAATATCTGTTAATATAGAAAATTTAAAGTATCTAATAATATGAAAATATTCATAAAGAAATATTGCTATTTTCTTACTCGTTTATAAATATTGATTTACTGTGACTTGAAAAGCAAACCACAATCGCTCAACTGTATTCGAAAACTGTAAAAGATTTAAGAATATAAATCAAGCTGACGTAAATTATGAATGATTAATAGAAAAGGTATTAATTCACTTTGCATTGGAGCTATGTTGAAAGAGTATTTACACTTCATGTCTTGAAGATATTTTTTTGAACTTTATCGGAAATGTCTTATCAGTTCTCTTAATATTTGACTTATCACGTTTTTTTCTCGCGCTGATTTCATTTCATGGAATGAAATGAATGAAATTTCATAACGCATTTTAACCTTACGCATTTTAACCTAATTAAACTGCGAATACACATTTTAACCTAAAAAATAACAAAACAAAAGAAATCAATATATTAATAATTAAAACTATACCGTACCCAAAAAAGACAGGAGATCTGCAGCTACAATTAACTTAGTAGCGTTTAGCAAAAAAATCATCTATTTGCTAATTGAATTTTGTTATTTTGATAATAATTGGCCATTTGAATATGTCTCGATTTCTTTTCTCAGTTTGTCCGAACTATAGCCGTCCAGCAGGGCACGGGAAAAATTCCCGCCAAATCTCAAAAATTTGAGCAAAATCAGAAGTTTTCGGACAGCGACAAGGAATTATTTGGGCGGAAAAAATTTTTTTGTGCACCGAAAACGAACTATTCCTGCCAGGCAGAGTTTTCGAATGCAGAAAAATGATTAAGGTTTGAGGTGAAGACTTTTTTTTTAAGATCACCACTTTTTTGGGACGAAAACGGAAAATTAGAGAAAGTTTCAAAGCGAAAAATCTTTTTTTAGAGACTACTACTTTTTTTAAGCAAAAATAGAAACAGATTAAAAGTGAAGACCTTTTTTTTGTCTTCAACCTAAATTTGGGACAAAATTTCTTCTCCTATCCGTAAAGTGCTAGAAGATCGTGTTCGAGCCAATATCAATAAAATTTGGGAAAAACTGTATTGCCCCCCAACTTCTTTCGTTGGTGTGGTATGGTCTGAACTCCTTCTGGTCTTACGATATGAAATCGAAATTATCTTTTGTCTTGTGTCTTCCATTTAACAGGAATCGTTGTGTTTGGTGACACTTTATCAATCTCGTTTCTCCTTTGGCAACAAAGCTTGTAATTTGGGAAACTAAAAACTGCGCGTTGATTAATTATTTTTGCTGTGGCTAGTTTAAAAAGGAATAAAGCTGGGCTTGCTTTGCTTATGCAAAATTTTGTTTTAAAATGCTCGCGGCAACGCTTAATTTGAGTAAAATAAAACTTTGTTTTCTCACGGTTTATTTAAAAGTATTTTATCAAACAAAGTTTGCATAAACGAAGTAACTCTTACGGTCAATGTTATTGCTTTTAAATTAACCGTAACGAAATAAAAAAATTCACGTTTGTATTTTTTCAAATTGTACGCTTCATTGCCGAAAAAAGAACTAGCTTGAAAAGGAGCGTTCAAGCACAACGCACGCCATTATCACGGCATTCTATTTCTCATACGGTATTTTATTTCTGATATCGTTCGGTTTCATTATCAGAAAAATATTGCATTTCTTATAATAAAACCAAACGACGTTCGTACAAAAATATTAAGTAAAGAATGATGTTACCCAAGCCCACAACACCTAATAATTATCCAGGATAATTTTAAAAACCAGTACGTAGGACAAAGTAATAATGAAGAACTCTTTCCGTTTAAACTTCATAAGCTTCCGTGTCATTAGGTGATTAACATTTTTGATTCAGGCGCGTAAAAGTTATTATTGTTCCAGAAAATGTCGTGGAGGGGGCATCATAGGTCCTTGAAACACGTGTTTAACGAGTAATAAAAAATTACACAATTACACAATTTTTAATTCATTTGAATTAACAGTTACAATAAAATCAATAATAATCACTGTATTACATTAAATGTTCGAAGTGTTTACCTTCTTCACCGATACATTTCAAGCACCTGTCCTTTGTCACTTTGTCCTATGAGTTAGAAATTACGGTACATTACTGTGACACTAGCATAGTCACAGCGGTAGATAGAAAGGCATTTTGACTCAGTCATCTTACGTAGAACTGATGCGTCTTATATACGGGTCACTATCGAAAGGGAGGTTCTAAACATCCAAAAGAAAGTGCGTCTTATACATGGGCCGCGGCTAACACACGGGTATATAGTACGGTACGTAGATAGCGAACCGAGTGAACAAAGTCTTCTAATATTGATTTATTAAAGTCAGCAGTAACGTTGCATTGTGCATTATGCTGAACTTTTACATGTGCAATTGTTGACGTAATCGTCAATTATAAATTATCAATTTTACTCTTTGGTGATATCAAGTGTAAGGTTACTTATGGGAACCCCTACATTGAAGACAGAAACATTGAGAAAATGACAGAAAGCTAAGCAGAAGGTGGCAGAGCTTAAAATCTTAAGCTTTTCTTAGAGAATGGCAAGAATAAGACTATTACAAAAAGAACAGAACAAAGGATGGAAAGTTAGACAACGAGAAAGACAAGTCTAAACGAACTAGTTTAGACATGTGCAGAGGAGAGACAGAGATGGTAAAAAATGTTAGATATGAAGCCATTAGGCAGGAAACAAAGGGGCAAAATATAAAAATAATTAAGAATACAATAAGAAAGGATATGTAGATACAGTGGCGTAGCGAGGATTTTTGAAAAGGGGGGGGAGAATAAAACTACAATCAAATATGCATAGTGGAAAATTTTTTCAAGTGGTAGCCAGAGAAAGAAAAGGTCTTCACTTTGAATCTGTTTTGTTTTTGTCAATTTTTTGTCAAAAAACATAGTGATCTCTAAAAAAAAGGTCTTCACTTTGAATCTGTCTCTGATTTGTCATATTAGTGATCTGCAGGGGGGGCATGGCACAATGGGCCCCCTGCATCTAAATACGCTATTGTGTAAATGGTTAGAGTAAAGACACAAGATGTAAAAAGACACGATAAAAATGAGAAGTTAAAAAGAAAGTAAAATATTGAACTAATTATACATTAGTTTGTAATTTCATTTTCTAGTGATACACAGATCAATCATAACAGACTGGTAAACTACAATGACTCGAACTAATATTATTATTTTGTTGAATAAAATTTACAAAGCATAAGGTAATTACGATTTGATTGTCTAGCGAACTGAGCTACACTAATTGCAATCGCATTCTTATTTTATCAAAGGTCACTGAATGTCTTGTTTGTATTGTTAGATCAAATATTTGGTTAAGCGACATCTAGCGGTAAAATATTTATTTTGCATTACCCATACTAACCATTTTTGCACAAATACTGCATAAGTATAAAATATGTTACAATAAAAATATATCAATTGCAATTTTTTTATTATTGAAAATACAAAATATATTGCGCTAATGCATAAAACATACCTTGAATAGTTTGTTTACAACTACCAGGTTTTACGAAAGCTTCAACTTGGCCTGATAATATTCATCGTGGCCGTGAATAAAAAAAGAACATTTTAATTGTTAATGAAAAAATATGTTAATGAGAATGAAACTTTATGCTTCTTTACCAAAACCTAGCAAAATTTTTCACTCAAATTAATTTCTCCCCCGCTATAAAATAACAATCAGCTTTGTAGTTCATAAAACCATAGCAGAAGACAAACATCATTAGACTATAAATAACGATATTGCGCAGAAAATAGAAATTGCATAATGCTTCGTGAAAATTTGAAATAAAATCCAATTTTAAAATTTAAAAACAACAACCTGTCAAAACTTTAGTGAAAAGAATTTTGCACTTTAAAGTCTGCATGATTTTCTTAAACAACCATAGGAGCACACATGCTATTCTAGAAACTTTAAAGAAACTTCTTTTAAACCTTTAAATTTAAAAAAATAAACTTTCTCGGTTTTTAAGTTAATGTCAAAACTTTTAGTCAAAACAACCACAAGGACAAAAGAAACAATACGATGTTGGATCACTATCTGCAATAAAAAATAATCAGTTTAATAAAAGAATTTATTTCGGGTACAAACTTACAAAATTGCACCCTAGTAGTAGAAACAACATGTTTAATGTAACAAGGCTGGTTTAAGGACAACTTGATTATGCATCCAACCATAATATGCTTCGGATACCGACATTTTTTCCAGTTAAAGTGCGGTTCAGTGTTTCTTATGAAGTAAATAAATTCTATAATAGTTTTTCAACATTTCGATTATAATTGAACTATTAATATTGATACTTTTTTTTTTCGAAACAGATTATAAAAATATTTAGGTCACTTTTAATATGCTCTTTCAAAGCTTACTTCAATTGAATTGAATTATGGATATTAATAGGTTAGCTTTATTTTAAAATTGCCAATAGACTATACTGCTTTTAATGCTTGGCAACAATCGGTGCTCATGCTGACCACATTGAAGCGTGGTGAAAACGAAAACTAAAAGACGAAATTATGCCGCTTTGTAATAAACATTTAAAATTTTTGTTACAGCAGTTTGTTTCATCGATTTTGTATAAAGGTTATAATTTCGATATTTATCAACCCTGTTAAAAATTGCAATTTTCAATAATTTGTTGCCGAAACAGTAATTGACTAGTGATCCACAATTATAAACACTACAAAAAAGCGTTCTTCTGCATAACAATTAATGCTCACAATGAAAACTTAAACATTCATTCAGAAAAATAACTTCATGCATCAGCAATTATGATTTGGACCGAAATGTTTTTATAACAGACACGCATAAGAAGACGCATTTTAGCTTTAATTAAACAAAAATAATAATAATAAACAAGAATAATATGTATTTTATTTTTATTGAGTTTTAATTTGGTAAAATTTATCATAGCCATCAGGGATTCTTTTAAAACAAAAAATTTCGAAACCCGAGGTGAGATGCGTGAAAAGTCTTTAGGAGAAGCGCAAGTTGGTGGAACATTGTAAAAATCACTGATTCAGAACGTATGAATGAAAAGAGGGCAAAAAGTAAAAGTGACGCTAAAGCATGGATGGGCAAACTACGGCTCGTCACGACCGTCTGTGTGATCCGCGAAAGTTTCAAGCAAACAACTTTACTCTCTTTTCGTTTTCAATCGTGGTGATCTTTAAACCAAAAAAAGGTCATTACTTTCAATCAACATCTAAAATTTTGGATTACTACCTTTTGGGATAAAAAAGGAGATTTTGGACATTAATTGAAAGCGATGCCCTTTTTTTTTTTTTTTTTAAATCATTTCAATTTGGGCACAAAAATCAAAAAATCTGAGATAGATTCAAAATGATTACCTTTTTTTTTTAGAAATTATTATAGTGCGGCCCCCAAATGAATTCAACTTCTGAATGCGGCCCTCGAGCTAAAAAGTTTGCCCATCCCAACGCTAAACGGTTGCAGCCCCAAAGGTTTTACAATAATTGATAAAAATTGTGGAAACAAAACATTTAAAATATTAATAGCTGCTTGAAATTAGCAAAAATAAACAAAAAATGAGGTTACGTATGTAAAATTTTGACAAATTTGACTTCAAACTATAAAACTCATTAAAAAGACTTCTGACCAAACAAAACTAACGTTGTGTAAGTTTTATAAGCAACAAAACGATTTTGACTTTATTTTGACTTTATTGACTTTAGCGGGCCCTAGTCATTACGCAATTGTTATAGAAGTGGTTCTTCACATAAGTTCTGTATACGGCTCCTAAAGTGAAGGTATTAAGAAAGATACTGACAAATTTTATTACAAACTAGCAAAAGTAATAGTTATGGCGAGCGTATAGTTATGAGCGATTTCAAAAGGGTAGGCGTGTGTGGGGAGCGTCATGGGTGACTTTGAAGGAGTCCGTAGTGGTTATGGTGGGGTTTATAAAAAAACCAAAAAAATTGAAAGAGGACAAGAATCGGTGAACAATTTTTTAGTTTAGTTAGAGATGTGAAAGTAATTTCAGGAAAAAATGTTTGCCATAACACTGGTTTCTTGTTGCTAACATGGAATAGAAGCAAAGGAATACGAGAAAAGGAGTTTAGACGATTAAGACTGTGGAGACTTAAAAAAGAAAAAATTATGAAAGGCGGTTGAAGAAGAGATACAAAAGAAAGAAAAAAAAGATATGTAGAAGAAGTAGGCTGAAGAAAAATATTATAACAGGGTCTACTAAAGAGTTTAGAGCATCTAAAGTCAATGGCACCAGGAAAAGAACTTGTAGTTAAATGACAAGGTGCCGAAGTTGTGAGGAAAAAAGACTGCCGTACAAAAAGTGATTGAAGAATAAAGTCGAAAGCAAAACTAAATTAATCAAATTAATTTTTTCTGACTGGTTTATGTAAACTGCTGCGACGACGTTAAACTCCTTTCGCGAAAAAGAACAAAGTGGAAGAAAATCAACCTCGGGCTTAGTATCCAAAAAGCAAAAGACTAAATTATTTTTATCTCTATTGTAGGCTTCACTACCGATTTTAAAATCAAGTGTTATTTAAACCAAAAAACTGAAATATATCTATAATTAGGGTGCTTTTTTTACTTTTCTTACTGTTAATTCCAGCGTGATCATGGTCTTTTTGTTTCTTGGTTGGTAGAGTATTCAGAATCGCTTTCCAACTTGGACTGGAAAAAAAAAATTACTAACTGCCTCTGAGTAAATTTTGAAAGTACAACACAACATACAAATATTGATTCTGAAAAATTATTTGATTTTATGTTAAATGAATCGATTTTATGAATCAATTTTATGTCAAATTATCAAATGAATCAGTATTATTTAAATTGAACAAGCTTTTTTCTGACGGGTTTCGAGTCGTCTGCACGAATCTATTTAATTTTTGAACTATGCAGCGCCCAATGATCTGCAAAAAATTGAGCTTTTTGCTGTTGGTGAAAGTTCAAAGTTATAACCTGTATAAATGACTGATTTTTGGATTATTCAATGCAAAGATGAAAAACCCTCGTATCGTACAATATCTTCAATTTGTCGTTCGTTGTCAAATCATCGCGTCGCTGTGCATTACCTAATTTCGTCAAATCTATCGTCGTTCACTATTTTTCTGTATTGTAGAAATTTTTCAAAATTTTCTCGTCTTCATATATTTAATAAAAGCTCGATAAACCAATTATCTGTGGCAGAATGTTATAAAGTCAAGGCGAGCGGCGTGTTTCAAACATCGCTGTCAGAAGATTCATCCAAATTAATTCGATTCTAGTTCAAATCAACACAGAGTAAATAAACGTTCAATGTAAAGCAAAAGTTCATTAAGGTTTTCAATCTTCAACATAAAATACAAATAGATAGTGTACTTACTGGATCTGTAACACCAGGTCTGTAGGAACCAGTCTGGTTGGAGTATTTATATTTGTTTGCCGAAGATCTTGATTTCTATTCAAAATCACAAATTTCTTTTACAAAACTATTTCGAATTGACCTAAAACTTTTTTCCAACACCTTAATTGTTTTAAAACAATAAAAAGTTTTTAGTTTTTCGGTTGGTTTGGTACACTGCGTAATTTTTTATTAGTGTCCACGCGACCTATTGTTGTCTCTTTGGAAAAGACACGTGACTACACAAATTTCCAAATAGGATTGTTTTTTTACCTACAATTATGACTCCGCTTAAAACAAAATGCTGCAATTAGGTGAATATCAATGTAAATTTTAATTACATGTGGTCATTCGCCTACAAAGAATAGGAAGTGTTAGCTTTTACATTATTTTCGACGTCCAGTTCTTTAACGACTTTTTGAAAATGACCTTGCAATTTGGAGTTAATAGAAAGGTTGACAATAAAAAATTTTAACTAAAATCAGAAAAATATCATTGGTGTAGTGTAGTCGATTTAAAAAAACAAAAATTAAATAAATTAAAGTTATAAAAACGAATTAGCTACTTCCAAACTTAAAAATTAATTATACTGCGTGAGGTCAGATTACAGATGCATGACAAAGCCAAACAAATGATTACCGTATATATAAAAGCCTCTACCGAGCAGCTGACCAAACCTTGGTTTAGAAAACTTGCATTAAAACTGTTAAACCCAATAATAACCTTTGTTTTTTTATCTTTTTTATCTTTAGGTACTTTCAGTTTCGACTTCTCTGGTTTTTTTCCTTTTTTTGGTCGCGGTGGTGTTTCGTATTGGTTTTCTTCTTTTCGCAAACGTCTTTTCGATTTTCGACTTTGAACATATGAACATTCGGTTAGTCTTTTAGAAAATTATTTTCAACCTAATAATAATGCTTTCTTAAAACTTTTTTGAAATGTACTTTAACTTTTTCACACGAGCTACAGCATATCAAATTATACAATACAGTCAGTCTAACGTATTTAAGGCAAATTAGTTACCTGCAACAGGTTGGAAACATCATATGCAGCCATTCGTTGAAAGAAGAAATAATGCAAATGATGTTGACAAATATATTGATATCGAACAAAGTTAAATAGATTAATTCAGGCTCGCCGACTATAAGAAATTGCCCTGACGTTATGGCAACATCCACACCAACACAAAGCAAGGTTACGATACACATTTTATAAATAAACGTGATGATTCTTTCACCTTGCTCAAGTCGTAGCCTGTATTAAAAGTAAAAGAAATAATTAGCAAATAAATATAAATTTAGCTATTAAAACCAATGGCTTCAATTGAAACTCTTTTGTTTAAATTAGTAGCCTTAAAAAAGGCTTTTTTGAAAACTCGAACGTTTTCGTCTAGCTCTCTTCAAGAGATTTCGCTGCAATGAATCAAAGAAGTGAATGTAGTATTTGAAAACTTTTAAGACTGATTCTGATTAGCTGAAAATTAAGGTTAGTAACAGTTATGATGATATTTGGGAATATTTAATAAAGTAAAAGCACGTTTTGGCGGCGTAAAAATTTTTAAACAAAAGAGAAACAAAATCATGCAATTTTGTGTTAAAATTTGGAACTAAAAAGAAAAATTTTTTACACCTTTACTAATTTACGTTTGTCAACAAAATTTTTCTATCAATATAATTTAGGTTTACGAAGAGTGATAAAAATCGATTCTAAGACGAATAAATGAAAGTCGGATTTTGCTTCAGAAAAAATAGAAAATTGGTTGTCCTTGTGCAGAATCTCACTGAAGTAAAGCTATGTTTATTTTTATTGACGTCGGCTCTTGAAATAGTTTGCCACCAAACTGAAATTCTTAAACAATTAGTTCTGGCTGTGTACAAATGAATTTGCTCGAAAACTTCTCTTTAAAGATAGAAAGAAACTACGGTTTTTGACTATAAAGAATATAAACACAAAAATTAAAAGAACTGATCGACTCTGGCAAAACTAGGCTCGCAAATTTGACCAAACTTCAAAGCAATTTACAGCTCCAACAACTGCAAATAATCATTGAATAACTTCGTTATAACTACAGATTATAAGGCAGGGTTTTCCAATCGCCGCCTGTGGGCCATTTACGGCCCTTTTCGCTTATTAATTAGGCCAGCCAAACAACTTATCTTAATTATTACGTCATTTCATAGCATGTGCAGACCCCTTCTCTCTTGTTTTTTTCCAAGATCATTAGTTTTCAGCGACAAAAATCATGAAATCCGAAACTGATCCAAAGTGAAGACTTTTTTTTAAAGAAGACCTCCGTTTTGGGACGAAATTTCGAAATTTGGAGACTGATTCAAAGCGAAGACATTTTTTTACAGACGGGTTTGTTCTGTTAAGGAGCGTCCCGGTTTACCCCTTCGAAAATATGGTACGCCTAATTCTGGCCAGTCTTTCAAAATTTTGAAAAAAATTGGTCCGCAACATAAAAAGTTAGCCTAACCCTGTTTGATAAACATTAAAATTATAAATAAAGTGTGATAATGCAATTTTAATTAGGTAAAGCAAAGTGATTAGAAAGAAAAAATGAAAAGTACAAACCACATACTGTCGTTGCGCCTCCTGTTCCGCTTTTCCGTATCTTCTCGGTGCATCACTAAAATCGGCTGATGACACGTCTATTGACTCGTCGAGGCTTATCTCCGGCTCCAAATCTCCACTATATGGCTTTGTGTTTTTTGATAGCAGAGGATAAAGAAAAAATATGAGCAGTATGATGTGAACAAACACCGTGAAGTAAATCAAAAGCTTCGGTACAAAGTTATTGGGCAAAAGTGAAATATCTCGGCACCCCGATTGTGTAGCAGCGAATTCCCAACCATTATAGGCAGGATGAACAAAGAGTAAAATCAGACCGCTTCCACCACCTAAAACCAAAACAATCGACAACCAGCTGCCAGCAACCATAAACGGATTCAAGAAAAAACTTAACAGAGGATTGGCATAAAAAACAATTTGACGAAACCATAGAAATAAAAAGACAGTCATCATGCAAAGGAAATACAAGGCGTAGCTTGATCGAACAAATACATCACATATGGCGGAATATTTCCAACCCAAAAATGCGACAATTTGATTGGTTACATTTCTTAACAAAGCCAAGATTAAACTGATTATACAAAGTACATATAGAACGATTTGTCTTTTCTTTTTCAGCTTTCCACGAGATTCTTTGGTAAGGCCATAAAAAAAATTTATTAGTCCAACCACAATGCTCATCAGTAAAATAAAAAACGACCACAATATCATCTCAGAAAGTATCCAAGTAAGGTTGAAAAATGGTCGTTGAGTAGTCTTTGTAGAGGCACTTTTCTGTTCTGATGGTATTGAAGAGGTTGTATTTGTTAAAAAAGACATTGATACAGTTGCTGTTCTATTAATTGCTTTTGACATCTTTTTTTCAAAAGAGAAGTAACAACACTTAATTAAACAAACATAAGCAGAAGTTTATATTTGGGCACAAAAATTATATCTATCAATAACACAATTAAGTATTAAACACTTGCACACACTAATTTCACCAAATGTCAAGAAGTATAAGCTCTAATACTTAAAAAATTAAAAACCAAAGATGTTAATCATCAGCGATGAAGCTGAATTAAATCAAAATTGCTGTTTAAAAGTAGAGACCTAATAACTTCAGTTTTATCTTATCCTTTACTCCATAATTTTCTTTTTAAAGATTGCTTTATTTAATGATAAAAAAATTACAAAGAAAACAATCACACTATTGTTTCATCTACTAACTTCTTATTTTTATGACCATTTGGGTATAGCGTAGGATGTCCAACCTGTAACCACTTGGTGTTTCTATGTGGTTCAGTGCTTACACAAATTCTTTAGTTATATTTTTATAACTAAACAGAATTCGATTTTACTGTTTTGGTAGTAACGTACAGAGAGACAAAGTGAATACATCAGTTGATTGCTGCGTCGAGTGACATACAATGAACTGATCCACAAAAAGTTTTGCGGAGAAGCTTGTCATAAAAATGCTTGCCCCAAGCATTATTTTTAGTATTCACATTGTTCTGTAAGTAAACTAATATGGATTATGCTTTTTCCAAACATTTTTTACAATATTAAGTGATGGTTAGTTAATGACTTTTTCGGTAGAAAAGATAGTAACTTTGAATCAATACGGAATGGTTTGGAATAAGATTACGTCAGTAGCAGCGATGCTGCTATTGATAAAAAAGGGATACGTATTAATTTATTGAAAGACTGGAAAGAGGATCGAACATTTTTAGATATTCTAGTTCCCATTTAGGAATTTAACATGTGGTCTGGGTTCAGAGTTCCACCGTTAGTCAAAGAAAGTATCCCTTCTAGTTGGCGAAGCTCAGCTGGTTGGATGCCTGAAAGTATAGGTAGGTGTTCTGTTGGAGTGGGACGCAGGCTTCCAGTGATAATGCCCAAGACGAGTTCAACACAATGTCTATGAGGCGAGTATGAACGCTGCAACACCAGATTGGTGCACTATATTTAGCTGTTGAGTAGACCAGAGATAAGGAAGCTTTGCGCAGTGTTTCGTACCAGTACACCATCCTGAGCCTGCAAGTTGCCTCAGCAGTGTGACTTGCGAAGATAGTTTTGCGCAATGCCGCTAGGTGGTGACGAAAGTGATCCATTTCGTTTTCCCACAAAACAAGTAGAAATTGACAAAATGATGAAAGTCTGTTGCTGTTGTAAACATTAGCTCATGTTGGGCTTCTTGATTACTTAATGAAAGGCTGCCACCACAGTCTTAGTGTGACTGAGCTTCAGTTTTCAAGCCTGAAGGTACGTTAAAAGTGTAGTGTCTTGGCTTAAAGTCACCTCAAAGGCCTTCCAATTTTTAGAGGAGTGCAACAATGCTAGATCGTCTGCATAAATAAACTTTTTGGAAATTGTGGAGGGAAGGTTGTACATATAGAAGTTGAAAACGAAAGGAGCCGAGACTGATAGATAAAAAACGCCCTTTCTAAGACAACAAAGCCTGCTTTGCTTGTTGTCACAGTTGGTAAGGATGAAACTTTGGTTTCAAACAAACTCCATTACTACTGAACATGTGCTTATAAGGAAAAAGTCTTAAGCAGCTTGCAGGTAAGGGCACGGTGCCAGACAGAGTCATATGCCGCTGTCAGATTGAGAAACCGACAAAAAAATCCTTGATGTTTTCTCTCAATAAAATGACTTGATCCACGGTTAACTTTCCGTGTCGAAACCCAGCCTGCTCTCAAGGAAGCAATCAATAGCGCGCCCGGGCGTAGATAAGTCTCTCGTGGATCTTGCAGGAGACACAGAGCAGAGATATCGTTCGATAACTCTTTGGGTCCCCTGCGGGCTTTATCGGTTTCGTGATCTCGACTACAAGCGCTCTTCCCGGGATCTTGAAAAATTTGTGTCGGTACAAGCAGGAAAAAAAGAAGTCACATATTCTGACTTCAAACCAGCTCCAGCATGGATATTTTTACACTAATTACGTAATGTTTTTCATAGTTTCACTTTTCACTTAGATTTCTAATTACCGTAGTTAATCAATTTAAATTCTATTTTAATACTCATTATTTGGTCATACCGTCTAATACTAAAAAGAGAAAATTTTGCATGTACTTTATGGGCGGCTGAGTATACTTAAATTTATAATTTGGGCTAATTTGAAAAAAGGTAAGACATCCCTGGCCAAGCGCTTACAAACAATTCTAGTTTAATGTTTGAAAATCCATTATTATAGCCTATTAACTCAGTATTTAGTACTTTTTTGATATTTTTTACTAAAAAATAATTTACTCTATACAGATTTAAATATGACGCAACGTTAAAACGACTTTGTGTAATAGGAAGAAATTAATAAATAAGAGCAAAAATTGGGACCTAGCCTACTGTACGTTTATCATAAACTAGGTATGCCGGTACGGATTTAGTAAGCGAGGTTAATTTATCCAGTTTCCGAACCTCGTCACCAAAAAAAAAAGAAAACTAAATTAGAAAAATGTAGAGTACAAAGATCACAAAATTTTGGCTCAATTCACGTTTCTTTGATGAAGTTGAGATACGTAGGCTACATAAGAAAATTTTCATTAAATTTCGGTAAAAATTTTTGTCTTCGGTCGACTTTTTTAAGGCATGTGTCCATGTAAATTTGGCCCGCGCTTTTTAGTGTTAGCCTTATATGGTCCTTGTTGAAAAATGTTTGGTCACTACATCAAATCAACAATTTCTATGATTTTATTGAAACTGCATAGTGGGGTGATATGACACCATAACTTTTCACAGCTCTTTTACGATGTTGCAGTTGTAAATCTAATTTAAAATAATAAAACGATTGTTCAATCGTAGAAACTTGCACAATTAAATCAATTGTTGTTAATTAAACTATCGTAGCACCATTAGCAAACAGTAGATTTTTAAAATATATCTGTTTCGTGTTTGAGAACTAAATTGAGATGTGATCGAGCTGACTGAATAGTATTAATAATATTTAACGAGCAGTAGGCTATAATGCGAGAATAAATAATTTACATTAATCAAGTAATGTTCTTGAAATGTTAAAATTACGGTGCTGATTGAAAAAGTATATATCAAATGAAGTACAAGTTACCAAAAAGGTCATGGCGTAGACATATCTGAATTGCAAAAAGCAATTGTATTAAAATTTAAAATATATGTAATATTTGAGAGTTTCAAGCAAAAACTAATTATTAAATTCCTATTAAAGCACTAACTTGAAACATTTTTTGAATCTAGTTCAGTGATGAGAACGCTATAATCAGAAGGAAAACTTTTTTATTAATAATAATCCATAGAATGAATTTACAGATAAAAGCTGTGCCAATTATTGAAATCAATCAAAAATAAAAGAAAAAAATTCACTCAAGATGACTGTGTGCTTTATATTCATACAAGCTTTTCGTGAGATACTGCCATACTTCTGCAAAATTGTAAACGAAATAAAAATACGTACCATTATTATTAACATTATCATTATCATCTTTTTATCTTCCTGATCCGCAGCAAAAAATCGGAGGCGTTATACTTTGGACAACCGTTGAGCGATTGCCGCGATCTGCAGTCGGAGACAAGATAGTTGCTGTCTATATATTTTAAAATTTTTGTTTGGTTTTTAGTTTCATTTAGAGGTATGATTGAAATTCAGGATTGCTTGCTAAGAAGCCAAGCAGAGAACGATGCCATAAAGTTTTTTTTCAAGCACACAAAAGAATGACGTGGGTGGATTTTGAACCGCCATCATATTAATCTCATTTGTCCTTAATGCGACACTGTTACCCACTCGGCAACGATGCCGACAACAAGCTAGCGTAAGAAATAAGATAAAAATACCAGTACTTGATTCCGTTATATTTGAAGAAGTGGGCAGAGCTCACAAAAGCTTGTGTTAATGAAAAACAAACAGTTTACTTGATAGCATTTTTTTCTTTATTTTTGATTAATATCCATATTCAGAATGAGACGACTGCGTAACATAGATAACTTCCAATGAGAATATGAGTTTCAAGTTTTAATTTTAAAAAATCTAATATTTTTTCAATTTCTTTTGATTTTCCTATTTCTTTCTAATTTTTGTCTGCTGAACTTTTTTTAAAAATAAATTAGTGATAAGCCAATTAATTAATGTTTAAAATAAAAATATTAAAAAACCGTATTGGTGATGTCACAAAGTAGAAACCTAATGAAATACAACTATCATAATAAGAAATAACAGAACTTTTAGTAATATACAGGGTTGCCATATTGGCCTTATTGCCATATTGGCCTTTTCAAGGCCAAATCTGTAAGTTTTGGCCTTTTTAAAAAACAAAATGTCATTCTTATAAGTTAGAATTTTTGTTTAAATATTGAAGTTTGTGAACAAAAGTGTTAGAATTTTCATTGCTGACTAAATTTTCAATCGTCTTCACATAAATTTGAGAAGTAAATAGAGAAAAGACAATTTTTTACGTTTGGCTTCTTTTGACAATGTGTTTGGCTTTTTTTGAAAAAATGATTTGGCAATTCTGGTAATATGTCATTTACTTTCTACAACCAGCAGCACCATAAACGAATAAAAAAGTTCATAAAAAATTACACGTTTTTCGCACATTTCAAACAGTCCTCTACAAAAAAATAATAATATGTGAACAAAAATTTGAAATTTTAACAGCAGACATTTAAATAAACAACTTTTATATTTTCATATTTACAAAAAACAGATTTTTTTAGCAATTACGAATTGTTATAAAAATGACTTAGCATCACTAGCTGTATAAACTTTTAGGTTAAGTTTAATAATAACTCAAATAAATTGGTCGGGAAAGCAGAGCCTCTGATTCACAATCTTGTTCAGCCAGGGATTTAAAATTAGGACAGACTTTTTTTTACTTGCTTTTTAACATTATTGAAAAAGTATGAAGAAATACCTGTGGTGTAGGCCGGCACTGTAGGCATGGTTGTGCATTGGACGGTCAAAAGGGAGCGCTTGCTTCCCTTGGATTTTCAAAATTCATGAAATAATTTCACTAAAATAGCTTTTGGTTTTCGCTGAAATTTATTCATTAATTTTTATTTTAACTTAAAATTTTTAGATTGGTTGCAATTATTTTATAAACGAATGTTTGCCTGCAGTAGCTTATTTGGGGGGAGAATTGTGCCATGGCCCCTTCTTGGAGATCACTAACAGACAAATCAAAGATAAATTTTAAGGGAAGACTTTTTTTAGATATCTCCACAGCGTGTTTTTAAAATATTTTGTAATCTTTCTGTATTTTTCTTAAAAAAAAAAGTTTTTTGCTCTAAATAATTGCTAATTTACTCTAAATACTCTAAATGTAGATTTTTTTTAGTAATTGTCTTCAACTTCACAGGTAAAATTTGGTTTTTACCACAAAAAAGAATAATTTTATGAAAAGCAGTATACCGGTATTATCATTTATTTGTCTATTTCTGATCTCGGGAAAATTACTTTGGCGCCGGTTGAGTGTCTGCAAAGCAAATATTTTTTCAAGTTTTTAATAAAGAAAAGAACACTTTTGTTAAATAACGTAACAGTTAATTTAACCAAAATTTGGCTCTTGGAGTGTAGTTTGTTGATACCTAGTTCTACATTTTCAAACCAGAAAAACTCGATTTTTAACCTCAACCCAGTTCTTGACCGAGGGGACCAAGCAGGACCAGAAACGTATGTTTTTGTTAAACTTGTTAAAACTTTTAGATTGTTGTTTTTTGGTGACTTTTAATAGTCAACCCTTTGCAAAAAATAAGTCTTTTAACAATGTTGATAGCAGTGGCATCATCAAATTGCCATTTCCGTCGCGAATTTTGCTATAATTACTGTATACGGATTGCTATTGATGGCAGTTAATTGGAAAATAAACTTCTACCATCATGCCAGGAACATATGTGTATGATCCTTATTTCTTTTGTGAGGAAGCAATTCACTGGATTAACTTTGCGGCGTTGTCGGGAGCGTGGTTGCGTGGTTAAAGCGCCGTGATTATGATCAACAGGGTCTCGGTTCAAAACCTAATTGCGCAATTCTGTTGTGTTGTTGGGAAAGACACTTTGCGGCACTTTTTCCTGATTGGTAGTCTTTTAAGCAGTTCTAAATTTCAGTCATGTCTCTATAAAAACTGAAATGTCAACCGGATAGCGACATCTTGGCATTTCCGGAAGTAGGTCGGGGTAATTGCTTACCCTATGTTTAGCGCTCCGTCGCTTTGTTGCGAGTCAGGAAGATAAGAATACAGACAAAATAAATAAATAAATAAATAGCATATCGTAGCTATAGCTAGTAGTTAGCGTTTTCTATATCTCTCCAATAAAATGGGTTAATATTTTTTAACTTGCTTAACAAAAAAAAAGTTTTGATATTATTTTTAAAATATAGCCGAGTTATTTTTTTCCAAACAAAATATTTTTCTCCTTAACCTTGCCATCATTCACAATCGGTTTCAATTCTTGCTAATTCGATTTTTTACACAAGATACATGTATTGTATTCCAGCAGCTTAAAAATATTATTAAAACTACTGAATCTCTTTTGTAAATAAAGGTTTTAAGAGGGGCGCCGGAAAATCTTTCAGAGGCAGGGGCAAATTTTAGAAAAAAACGCTTTTTTGATTGAAAAGGCATTTTTGACAAATGCAAATTTTACCAAAAAAAAGGTCTTCACTTGACCAAAAGAACTTGCATTAGAGTTTTTTGAGACAAATGCTGTTTTAGGATTTCAAAAATATTTATGGGACAAGTAAATAAAACACCGATGCCAAATTATTTAAGTGAAGACGTTTTTGATCGAGTTTTGATACAATTGTAGTGACAAATCTAAACCATATTTTTGTCTTACAAAATTCGGAAAGCAATTTGTTCTCCTCCCTTGCCTCCGGCGGGCCTTGTCTTGGATAACTTCCATTATCATAATCCTGCAGAAATATATGGAGCGATTGACACAAAAGATAGATTCCAACTTATCAGTGCGAGTTCTTGTCCTTGTCTTATGTACAGCTTGCTGTGGTGTGTGGCTAATCGTGTTTCCTAATTTTTTTCCGTTTCGTTAAAACGACTTTTATTGGACTAGATTGCTCTGCCATTTAGGAGATTCTACAACTGTTAAAAAAACTAAAATCAAAACCACTATCTTGTTTCTAAAAAATACCCTCAAAATTTGTCGAGGCCCAGTATGGTGACTTCCATAATTGCTAGTTACCGCAAATTAAGACAGTGTTTATCCAGCATAAAACGCTACTTGCTATGATTAATAACAACAACACGTTCGCATAAGCATCGCTTTTATAAAAAGATTTTTAAAACTCAAATACGTAACTTGCAAAGTAACTACGAATAGGTACCGCACAACAAAGGACCCTTCAAGCCAGAATGAAGAGAAATAAATAGGTTTTTGAAACTGGATAAAACCTTTAAATTGCCTTTAACTAGTTTTTGAATAATCAACTTTTGCGGGAAAGAAAAACTGCTAGGAGTGGCAAAATTATTAATAGATTGCCATTCTCGTCAAAAACCACTGGTATGACTATAAATAAAAATACGTTGATAAAAATTCGTTAATTACCCAAATGTAACTGCGTAAACTTTACAAGATTGTGCATACAAGTAAAGTAAAGATCAACAAAATATAAACCTTTTGCAATCGCCTTGCAGATTTATACGTCGCCTAAAATTATAATTTTCATTGATTTTATGGCACAAAAAAGGATAGAGTAGATATTAATATTTAGGTACTTTGCCATCTCCAAAATGTCCTTATTTTTGTTCTTCGCCTTTCCCTCGCTAAAGCTTAGCGATGGCTTTGAATACAACAAACATAAAATAAAAAACAAAGTACAACAAGGTAAAATAAGGTTGAACTGGGAAAAAAGATAATGAAAATTTGAATCATTATCGTTCTCTAATCCCAAAGGAAAAGACAAATTACCTAATAAAGTCTCTCCTATTGACGTTATATTAAATTCATCTTGTCGCATTGAATTCGAGGTAAAACGATATATATTTTCAAGCTATTGAGACCACACACGTTTTTGTTTCAGTTTTAGATTAAAATTTGAAATCAAAAGTATGATTGTCGATTGGTACATTAAGATGATTTGAAATCATCCAACCATGATATTGTTTTTAATTGGTCGGTTTTGTGCGGTATATTTGTTTCGGAGGTTTCGATGGCAGATGGCGTTTTTTTTCAGCATCAAAGGAGCTTAAAGAAGTTTTTGAACGGTTATGAACGTACCTGAAACAAATAAACAAACAAATATTTGAAATGATGTACGATTATTAAACTACAATTAGTCCATTTATAATAAGACAACCAACAATTAAAGAGCACTCAGCAAAAATCGTAAAATTCCAAAAAAAGCTTTATATATATTTCGAATATATTTTTTTGTCAAAATATAGATATTTTTTTACAAAAGACAAAAAATTCGTTTGTCTTTATAATAATTACTATCTTATTAAAAGGATTTTAAAACAAATTTTGTTGAACAATAAAATAGAACACTTTTTATTTAATCTTCGCTTTCAAAGTGTGAGAATAACATGGTAAAGTATGTTTAGTAAAAAAAGCCATTAAATAATTTACGTGCAATAGATTGTCTTTTTAGAAATTTAGAAATAAGTACTGTATTGCTTTTTTAGAAATTTGTCACCCCTGAAAGAAAAATTTTTTGCTGTTTGACGTTGCTATGGAATTGTCAATTTTTCTGAAAAACGTGTTTTTTATCCCTGGCCGTTATCTAACGTCTTTTTGACGACAACTATGTCGCTTCACTAATTGCAGATTGTGCTGAAAAACTTTTAATTATTCCTTACCGTTTGCAGAAAGGCAACACCATGTGTTTCCATTCTCGAAAGGACACGATAATACAAGCGATGTTGATGAGAAGATTGACGTCAAATAGCACTAAGTAAACGAGTTCAGGAAGAATTACCATCATTTGGATTGCGCTAAATGCTATGTCACTAATGACGCAAATTAGAGCAAGTAGAAAAGCTTTTCGAATAAATTTAATAATTTTTCTTCCTTGCTGTGTTTTATTTCTACAAAAGTAAAAAGAGAACTTTTAATTGAAATGCTTAAGATAATGACGCCAACGTTTTAAAACTTTTAAAACATTTTTGTCATTATATTTGATAGTTTTACAGGAATATTAACTTTTTGATAATGACAACTATTTAATCAATCACGCTACATACAATTACCAAATAGATTCATACAGATTTAATTGATCAACGCTTAATTTCATAAGAATACTTTCTGCGAAGTGCAACGCCCATTCAATTCAAAGAATTGGTTAAGTACTAAACTCGGATCAGAAATCAAGTTGTTCCTTATTGACATTCTAGACGATAGAAATTATAGCAAACTCACCTTTTTACTTTGCGGGACTTGTTTAAACCAGTTTTAGAATACAAGCTGATTGTGCGTGGCCTTTTAATTAATTCAAATAGCAAAGTAGAGTTTTTACTGTTTTTGTCCTTTTTATTCTTGAATGATTCTGCTGTGTCTTGGTTGTAAAAATCGTTTGAATTTTGAACAATTGGAAAACCGACAGATGAAGAATTTTTGCTGCTCATATCCATTAGAGAAAGTCGTTTCCCGTCTTTAGATATAAAAGAGTCACGAACAGATACATTACATTTCTCCGCCTCAAAATTACTGTCGCCCATAAGCTTTTCCTCTCCTACATCGACTTTTCCTCCGTTATCAGTTGAACAACAGTGTTGTGAGAATTCCACATCATTTCCGTCTGAACCTGTCGAGTTTTCACGTTTTATATTCTTGCCAGTTTTATTTAGCCTGCGATAGCGGCGAGTCTTCTTCGATAACAACGGATAGATGAACAAGCATAAAAGGCTTAATTGAAACGCCACGGTAAAGCAAACAAGGACTGTAGGTAAGAGTTCAAATCCGTTAAGATCGGCAACATCTCGACATCCGGTTTGTGAAGCGACGTATTTCCATCCATTAATTTCCGGTATAGTGTAGAACGCAGTAATAATCGCTCCTCCTAAAAGCATTACTACCAATGTTACCCAGCTGACAGTGTTTATTAAAGGGTTAAGAACATGGGACAAAACAGGACTCGAATAAAAAATGTTTTGACGGAGCCAAAGAAATATGTACGCTGGATAGAGACTAAGGGAGTAGAAAACAGCACTAGCAGCCACTCCGATACTGCAGCCACCATCACTTTGCCATCCATACAGAGCGACAACTTGATCAGCAACCAAACGTCCGATTGCCATAAAGACACTTATCAAGCACATTTGAAAAAGTGTTTTCCCCTTCTTGCTACCGGTGATTTCTCTTCCTGGCCTACATTTCGCAGTAGCAGCATAGTGCAAAAGACAGATTAGCAAATAGATCGTGATTATTGTAAGAAAAATAAGTATGAATTCAGACACTAGCCAATATAATTCAAAATAAGGGGCGTGAAGTAATTTTGAATGTAAATTCTTTTCCGTGAATGAAGTCGTGGTTGTATTATTTCCATTTCCGTCCATACTGAACGAAAAAAAAATGAAACCGTTGAGGTTACAAATTAAAAAAAATTAAATCAATTTTTATTTTTTAAAATTTCCTGTAAAATTATTCAGAATTAAAATAAATTGGAATCATTTTCAAAGTTCATAAACTTCTTTTTTCTTGTTTAAAAAAAAATACTTGTTTACTTTTTAAAATTATTTATAATCGATTTTAATCGTCCAATCGATTTCTCATGATTTTCAAAAGTAAACAAAAATATCTCTTTCTTTTTTAAAAAAGCGATTTGTTGTAATTTGAATATGGCAAGCAATAAATTTATCTCACACTTTTTGTCCGACACTCATCAGAAAATACGTCGGGGTGGAAGAAAAACAATAGTTGTATTAATCGTGTTAGATATATTTGTATAATTAATTGCACTGTTGGGAAATCAGTTCTTCTAAAGTGCTCGATAACAAAGTTAGAGCTTGAACTAAAATTATTTTAATTTTTATATAATTAATTGTATAGACAAGAGATTCTAGATAAATTTGTCTGCTAGGGATCCCTAGCAATTTAATTAATGATATATAATAATTTCTGGTGCCGTTCAAAATTTCGAATGTCAAAATCCCGAAAATCAGAATCTCGAATGTCAAAGTCTTGAACGTTCATAGTCCTAAATGCCAAAATTCCAAAGTCGAATCCTTGCTGCCTCATTTTTTGGGTCTCCTGATTAGGATTTTGCCTTGGCTTTAATTTTGAATACTCCCCAACTGCTCACCGCGCTCGAACGAAAAAAAAGCCCGAAAAAAAGTTAAGTAGAAGTTTTCATTTTGATTTGAACTAGGCTACCTTTTTTTTTATTATTGTTGCAAAAGAAATTTCAAAAAGTGTCCTCCTTTTTTTTGCACCTGCCCCCTTTTTCTAAGTTCATTGCTGGGTCTAAGTCAGTGGTTTTCAACCTGGGGATCGCGACCCCTACGGGGGTTGCAAGCCTTTTTTCTAGGGGTCGCGAGAGCTTTTGATGTTCAGTAGAAAACATTTAAGAAATATTCATATACAGATCGAGCTATGTATCTCATGTCGGAATCACTTTTAGTCACGGCAAAAATACCAGGACACTGTGGCAAAAATCAATGTTTAAATTCATTATAGGAATGATCATGACCGTTAAAACTGTTTTAAGTGTTGATCGGTTGATCAGTTTAGTTAACAGATAAACTGTTTAACAGATAAGTAAACTGTTATCATTTTTGGTTACCTGTAAAAAAATTTAGCAATTGGTGTTAAAGTTTACGATATTATGGAAAAAAAGCGCAGCTATTCAGATTCATTTCTCAAGTATGGATTCGTCAGTATCGTCTCTGACGGCATTGAAAAACCACAGTGTGTATTGTGCATGAAAGTTCTTTCGCCTGAATCCATGAAACCATCAAAACTCAAAAGGCATTTAGAAACGAAACACACTGACTGCAAAGACAAAGACTTATTATTTTTTGAGCGAAAGGCAAATTGTGTGAAGCGGTCTCGAATGGATAACTCCGGAGTTTTCCAGCAACCAAATCGAGCTTCTGTTGAAGCAACCTTTGTAATATCATTACGAATTGCTAAAGCTAAGAAGCCACACACAATTGCTGAACAACTGATACTGCCATGCGCGAAAGATATTAATCGTATATTAATTGGAAAGGAAGCAGAGAGCAAGTTGAATGTACTATCTCTCTCGGATAACACAGTGCAACGTAGAATTTCTTTAATGTCTGAGGACATCAAGAATCAAGTCATTGATCAAATGAAGTCAGCTGGCTCGTTTGCTCTGCAGCTGGACGAGTCGACAGATGTTTCATCCTGTGCACAACTTATTGCATTCGTACGTTACGTTCACAAAGGTGCGTTCAAAGATGAGTTTCTGTGCATCGTAGATCTGCCGTCCACAACACGTGGAGAAGATATTTTTAAGACTATTGATGCTTTTTTCAAGGCGAATGATATTAAATGGGAACAGCTGTGTGGACTTTGTACAGATGGTGCTCCGGCCATGTTAGGCCATAGCTCAGGATTTCATGCACATGTTAAGAAAGTATCCCCAGACTGTACTTTCATGCATTGTATGATACACTGTGAGGCTCTGGCTTCAGACATTGGGACCAGATTTAACAGAAGTGCTTAGGCACGTAACAAAACTCGTTAACACAGTAAAATCCAGCGCACTCAATACTCGCTTATTCCGACGCTTCTATGAGCAGATGGATGCAGATCAATATAATCTCCTCTATTACACGAAGGTGAGATGGCTGTCTAAAGGCAACGTGCTCAAACGGGTCTTTACTCAGCGGTTCGAATTGCGGGACTTTTTTGTGCAACAAAAAAAAGAAGACCTGGTCAAATTTTTGCATGAAGATGTGGTATCACTGGCCTACCTTGTTGATATTTTTGGCAGACTAAACGAATTAAATCTTTCCTTGCAAGGTCAAGCCAAAACAATCATTAATTTCATCGACGCACTTTCAGCATTTCAGGCGAAACTTGAACTCTGGGAAAGAAAGATGACAAAGGGCCAATTGGGAATGTTTCCTACCTTGAATGAATTCATTGAAGACACTGAGGACATGCGGCTTGATGGCGATGTCAAATTGAAGATTATCAACAACCTTCAATCCCTTCGCTCTGAATTTACAAAATATTTCCCCGAGACAACTAGAGATGATTTGGTATTTGTTAGAAATCCATACCTGGTCCCAAACTCGGAAGTTGTCAACATGTTCAACGGAGACGTTTCAACTCAAGAGGAATTTATTGCCCTAAAAAATGACTCAACTGTGGAGGATGCCTTCAAAGAGAAGAGTTTGCCTGCATATTGGTCAGCCATGGTAGATTCGTATCCCAGAGCGGCAAGCGCAGCGATTCGACTTTTAATGCCTTTTCCATCAACCTGGCTGTGTGAGGCAGGCTTCTCAGCTTTACTGGGTATAAAGAACAAGGCCAGGAATAAACTAATAATAGAGCCAGATCTAAGGTGTGCTCTTGCAACAACAGAGCCCCGCATCGACGAGCTTGTTACCAAAATGCAACACCAGCCATCTCATTAATGCACCTGCCATGTGTATAAATTTAATTAGTCATTCTTTAACATGGTGATATCATACAATACTTATCGTTTAGTTTTAGTCATTTTTATTGATCTGCATGGAAGGGGGTCGTTTGGTTATGTCGGATTGCAAAATGGGTCGATGAATAAAAAAGGTTGAAAACCACTGGTCTAAGTGTAAGAATATTTTAAAGGCGTTACACATGTGTAATACTAATCTTAGCATGCGTTTATTCGTCAGTTAAAATTAGAAATTTTGACATTTGGAATTGTAACCTACACTCACTTATTTCATATATACTACTAATTCCGGCGTATCTCTTGACCAGTGTCGGACGAGAAACTTCCAGATGAATTTACTGGTTATCACAGTGGTTTCAAACAATGCGTCGCGATAATTTTTCAAGAGCGTTTCGCTAAAGTAAACTCAAATAAGTTAATAACAGTAAAATTCTGCTCAGTTTATAACTTTACCAAAGAACAGTAATTGTTCAATTGCAAGCATACCATGAGTAGATACCTTTTTGTTTATTCTCTCACGGTACTGCGTAATAATAAATACTTTGCACAATTTCAATTTATTTTGGTACAAGATAAGTGATGGCCACAAGAGTCAATTAAATATGAACCTAATGTTACGACTCAAATGTAAATATACACTAGCGTATTTAGGGTACTTAGAGATCAGTAATATTTTTCGAAAAGAAATCCCGTCAGAAAACGAAGACAGATTTCATATACAGGCTCTTTTTTGAGTGTTTTTCAGAGATTATTAGTCTCTAGAGACGAAAATCATGAAATCCCGGACTGATTCAAAGTGAAGACCTTTTTTTTAGCAACCACTTAAATATATTTTTCCACTAAGCAAAATTGATTGCGTTCGTATGCCCACGCCACCCTTTTAAAAACCTTCTGTACGCCAAAGTAAATATGCATTTAAAAATGACAAACCTAAAAAGAAATTTTCCAAAGTTATAAAAATTTTGCAATAGGTTTTAGGAATCCTGCAAAACGGCAAGAAAAAATTTTAGTATTTTTTTCCCGCATGCTATTGGTTAATGAAAGCAAATTAATTGCTACTTAAATACTAAGCACCATATTTAAACGAAACAAGAATTTCTGTGTTTTTAGCAAGTTAAGATTTAGCGAAATATGCCCTTGATTGAAGCAAAATAACGATCACGAATAAACCTTAAAAAAAAATATGGGCAGCATTTTCACCAATTTTTCCAATATTTTCTAGCATAATCAAGCTTACATATCATACTAAACTTTTTTTGTTGTGTCAACAATAAATGTAAGTTTGATAACATAGGTCTTCGTCAAATTTTTATGCTAGTTTGTCCCAAGTCCAACAAATACTTTTAAGGCGTCGTTACGAAAAAAGTTTGGAAACCACTGACTAACCTTATTCAATTTATTTTACTTTTGTTTTGCAATATAACGAGACTTTACTGCTTGTAAACTGTCAGCAATCTAAATCGGAATTATAAAAGTTATGCATTAGAAAAATACAGAGAAATATCTCTTTTTTTACTATCATTAGGCTGAAGCATGGACAATTTTAGTTTTATCTGTTTAAAAAATTTGAAATGTTGAAAAACAAAGTAAAACAAGATGCGAAAAGTCTTGATAATAAAACGTAGGGCCACTTAAACAAAAAAATTAAAAATCATATTGAAAAAAATTTTTAAAAACTGAAGCTTTTTTTGTGGCACTATAAGTATCCAAAAAACTGACTACAAAGAAAAATCAAAAATTTTTTTGACGGGTGGGATTTTCACTTGGGACGGTAGAATAATTTCTTGACTATCTGACTTTTTAAAATATAAAACAGTTTGGACTTAAAAAATGTTTTATTATCAGCTTAGATTTTCTGTGGTTATTTCAGACCCATTTAAAAAGGCCACGTTAAGAAACGCCAACCAATATAGAAGCTATCTCACAATTATCAGACCTTTTATTTTCCTTTAAGTATTTTTTTACAAATAAAATAACTAATGAATTTTACATTTGAGTACAATAATTATGATTCACTCTGAAACTATAAACTATACAACAATCATTATGTAGACTAAACACAAAATATAAAATTTAAGAACTCTTCTCATGACTACAAGTAAACTAATCAACACTCAAATACAAAAAGCATTACTGCCTTTATTGCCGTCAAGCTAAATGACGACAAGATGGGAGTAAAGGAAATGGGTTAAGTTTGTTGAAGGATTTACAATAAAAACCACAAAAATTAATGATTTAAAATAGGTTATTTTTTATGTACATTTCTTATAAATATGGACCAAGCTATTTTTAAGACAGGGTAATTAGAAATGCATCCAATCTTTTTTGCAATCTCTAAATTAAAAATAAAGAATTTCCTTTCAAACACAAAAGTCCAGTTTATTAATTTTTATGCTATCCAATTCATGCAACTTCTGTCATTGTAATTTCAATTCTGCATTTGCATTTAATATATTATTGCCGCTAGCGACAAGCTCCGCTTTTTGTCCGGTGAGGCCAAACTAAAACACTTTTTGCGAAAAATTGGCACAATTTTAATTTGAATCATATAGAAAATTTAAAAAAATTTGTTACGAACAGTAAAGCAAAATAAGATAGAAAGGTTACATAATTTAATTTGTGACTTATAATCATTTTTTCATTGTAGGCCCACATATACAGTAATTGCTTGGATTGTTTATATCTCCAAGGTGTTAATCGGGTTGCTGTTTTCTGTTTTCAGCTGAGTCACGTGTAGATAAACAGCATGGTCTTATTAGGAATTTGCAGTGAAATGCCTTTTCCAAGGTACAAAAGAGATCAATTGATAGATTAAGTATTGAACTCGCGTTTTTGTTCTGACAGCCTAGGTGTTATCAACTTAACACTTAGAACTTTTCGCCAATCTATTTTTTTTTCGGAAGACTTTTTTATGTTTTTTTACTAAAATTAAATTTACAGATCAAATTGCTTCAAAATTATAGTCTAGTTTTCTATCATTTTTCTGGCACTAATATAAACCAAATCCAAATCTTTTCAATACTTACAATAAAGCTCTGTCAAATTAAAACTGTCACCTAAACCCACACACGCACTCACTGCTATCGGAAAAGACTTTGTTTTGACAGAAAAAGAAAACTAGACAAAAGCTTTTGTAATTAAATTTACAGCATTTTTAAAATGTAATTCAGCATCGAGCTAACGTCAAAATCAAGTGTAAACAAATTTACTTCTTCGCAAACGCTAATTTTAAAACTGTAATGAAAGTATCACCTGGGCCTTGCACTCGTAAAACCTCGTAAATTGATTTTCTCCGTGGCAATTTCAAAATTCTTACCAAAACCATGATGATTTGATTTTAATTATAGGCTAACGTACTGTGTTATTAAAGCTATTGAGAATATTGAAAATATATTTTATTTTGTTTGATGACAAAAAATAAATTGAATTGAATTGACCGTTTGAATATTAACTATGAACACTTTTGTAACAATCCAATCTTTTTTGTAATACCAATTTTAACAAGAATTACTACTTATCATAATAAACAATAAAAACATAAATATACACAGTTCACATCAATTTCGGTTGGCTTTACTTATAGGTTTAACTTTTTAATTATTACAGCTTAAAGACATTTTATTGGATTTTTTAGTATCGGTTTTGTAAGCTTTATTAATTAGTCTTAGAACTTTTTAATCAAAGCTCCTATTTAAATAAGCTCTCCATTACAAAATCTAGAAGTGATTTAATGAAATATAAAAACTTTGATATAACAAAAAAAAGGAATTTTACTAAGTCATGATTGAATCAGTACCAAACTTGCTTTGAATCGTCGGTTCTAAACCGGTCAATATCTGGTCATCTTAAATACTGACAGTTTTTCCGGTAGTAATTTAAAATGCTTTGTAACATATAAGCTTGACCGTTTAGTTTATGTTTAAAGGACAAATTGGCAAATTAAAAAACAACAGAAAGAAAAGAAATTAATTGAAATGAGTTAATTCCCTGAGTGCTAAACATTACATGAAAAACAAACTAAATAATACTGTTTAAGCAGTTCTACTAAATATGACTCTTAACATTAAATGAACCTAACCAACCGAAATAATAGAGATCCTAATCCCTTATGAGAAACAGGATATGAAGATTGCTGACGAGAAAAAGACGCTTTCCCAGTAGGTTTATTTCAAATCAGCACAGAGATCAGATTTCAAGAAATTAAAAGCCTTTCTTATGATCGATCATTAAATTGCAATTTATTCATTGCCATTAGATGCTTACTAAAGCAAGTAACTATATCGTGCAGATTGATTTTTACACATCTTTCATACACAACACATCTTTCACAAAAAGTTTTGTTTTTAGAGAGCGGCAAAATTTTTTTCGTCCAGATCACATCAAATTATTTTGGTGTAAGTTTTTTCAAAGCTTCAAAAACCTTTGAAAGGGCTTTTGTTAAGGCAGCCGTTGACTTAGGCCACCATGTCACCGTGTCTATTTGAAAAATACAAGAGAGGTTTTTTGTGAAATACCAAGAGATGAAGTTGACCTAGAAAAAAAGTATATCTTTATATCTAACTATAATTCAAAATTGAATTGAATAGTCTAGTTGTTAGTTAAAGCGGACATAAATTTCGGCACAATTGGCATCTCATTTATTTGTCTCAATTTTGGCTATACTAAACAAAACAATCCTTCAATTGTATACTGACTTACCTTCTACAATCTCCTATAAAACAAGTCTAGAATATGATTTTAGTAATCATTTTGATTACAAAGTAATGTTATTTAACATGAAAAAATGTATTAAAATAATTTTAGCGAAAACGAAGAGCCATTTTTGTAAAGCTGCCTACCTAACATAGATTGATATTTTTTACTGATACAGCTTTACGGATTGTACAATTGCAGTCCGAAGAACATTTGTTTAAAATTATTAACTAATTTTAAGCAAAATCTACTAGCGTCATTTTGTTGTGTCCGTGGGAAAGACCCTTTACGGCTCTTTGCTCTGTTTGGCGGTTTTAGCAAGCAACTCTAAATTTTAGTCATATCTCTAAATAAAAAAAAACTAAAAAAACAATAAAAAAAAAATTTTAACCGGATAACAATCTCTTGGTATAGCCAAAAAGAGGTCAGGATAATCGCTTGACGGTTTCCCTAAGAAAAGCACCTCCAACGCTTTCCTGCCCGTCAGAAGAATAAATAAGGTGGAAACGAAAAAAAAAGATTTATTAAACTACTAGCATATTTTTTATCACGTAAATCACATTCTCTTATACAGTGGAACCCCGCCTACCTGACCACCTGCGGGACCGCATTCAAGCGGTTGTGTTTGTAGCAGTGGACTTGCACTTTTAAATGCAACCAGTGATTTACGTAAGTAAGCACAATTTGAAAACGAAATTCGGTTTTTATTTTAAAAGGATAAAATATAAATATGTCTGCATGCATTTAATCACTACTATTAAAAAAGTCGCGAATAGATTTTTGTCTTAATGCATTCGTTGACATTTCACACTGCCCTTTTTCAATTTCATAGAGCGGTGTAAGAAGGTGGGCTGCGTTTCTTTCCAATAAAAAAGATTTTATATCTTTGACACATTTCAATGTTGTCTAATCGACGTCATAGGAGATTTGCTGCATTACTCCGTGGAGTAACTTGTTTCATTTTCTTCAGGCAGTTTTTCTTCATCATCACTTTCAGCTGAAATCTTGTTTTGCTACTCAAAGAACTCGTCCAGAATTCAATTTTCCAAGTTGGTTGTTGTGTTATCACACGTTTCTAGATCGTTGTCATATGCAACAAAGTCATGGACAAATTTAGATGACAGATCGTTATGACCTTGGACCCTTGAAGCAAGTTCATTTAAGGCCAATTGTCCTCATCGCCTGAAGTGCTTGATTCATCAACATGCCCGATTTTACATTTTAGGAAGCATTTCTTTACGGTAGAAGAACGAATTTCTCGAATAGCTGTATCAATCTAATGTACAGCATCCAAAACAGACACGCATTTTGACGCAGTCTTCACGTCCTAATCATTATTCATTTTTGCCAACATAGACTGCAGAAGTCGTTTTTGATAGATTGTTTTTACTGCCTTTATTATTCCCTGATCTAGTGGTCGAAGCTTGGATGTCGTATTGGCTGGTAAAAACACAACTTTCACGTTTCACACATTTACGACCTTTGGATGGGTTGGAGCATTGTCCAAGAGTAGTAGAACTTGACGATTTTGTCTTCGCATCTTTCTATCGAAATTCTGAAGCCACTTTTGATAAATTTCAGAGGTCCTCCACACTTTCTTGTTATGCTCCCATGTAACAGGCAATGCCCTTGTGTCAATAGACTTAGAACCCCGCGGTCTTTCACACTTTTCAATCACTAAAGTTTTCTTAAATTCTTCATCCATGTTTACGCAGAACATGGCCGTAATCCGTTCTTTCGACCTTTTTCCTCCTTTACATTCAGTTTCTTTTTCTCTGAGAGTTTTATCTGGCAATGCCCGAAAAAAAATCCACTTTTGTCCATGTTGTAAATGTCACAAGTTGCGTAATTGGCAGTGATATCTGGTAGGAGCGATATCTGGTAGGGATACAAACTCTCCACGAACCGTTTGATGCTTTAAAGCCATCTTTCTTGAGAGATTTAACAAAGCTTAGAGCTTTTTCTTGAGTCAGAGGCCCACTTATTGGTAGGTTTAAAGACTGAGCTTTTTGAACCACCGGAAAGTTAGTGAATCGATATTTTCTTCAAATTGAAAGATTCTAACCCTCTTCCGGTCATTTGGTAAGTTATCCTCATATGCAACCAAAACGTCTGCCTTTCTTTTGTGTATTCTGTATTTGAGTCCTGCTTACGCCGAAAATCTTAGCAAGTTCCCTCTGAGATTTTCCCTCACTTTCATTTTGTTTTATTACCATAACCTTTTCTTTGATTTAAAGTTCTCTCGGTTTATTTTGACTAAATGCCATATATTTTTTGTAAGATAATGTACTGTAAAAAAAACTGCAGAATGAATTTAAAATTTTAAGTAGTAGCCTACCTGCCAGAAACACTGTCAGTAGTTTATCTAATCAGATTCAGTTTTGTAGTCACACTGGTCATTCATTGCACAGTTGCATTTTCTTTGTGTGTGTAGGCACGCGCTCACCTAATCTTATTGTTTTGGTCACAAAAGTAAATTATTGAGCACTTGTGGTCGCTTTAGCGGATTTAAATTTGCAGTTTCGGACCAAAACATGGCGGTCCTGGTCTGGAAACCGGAATAGTCGCGTTATTGAAACAGAATGCAATGTATTACCTTAGGGACCGTACTGAAGTGGTCCTGATAACGGGGTGGTCTTGTTATCGAGGTGGTCGCCACCCAGGGTTCCACTGTGTGTTCTTTTAAGTGTGCTTTTTGCTTAAATATTTATACCAAAAATCAATTTTGTTTTAATTGCTTTGTTATTCTTTATTCTATTAAAGTAAAGAATGATTAAAAAATAATTTGTTGGCAGAAAAACTTGGTTTTTCAAAAATACTGTCATTTAAAATGGTAAAATGCTTGATATTGGTTTTCGCAATTAGGTTTCGAAAATTACTTTTTTTCCTAAATTCTAAACCATCCAGTTGCTAGACTGTTTTACGGAGTAATTAAATTAATTTCTTTTATCCAAAATTACTTTTAAGCTAAAATTTCTGATTTATTAAAAAATAATAGATATAAAATTATATATTTTCTCATTTTTTGAAATTCAAATCTTTATTCAATCTTCAAAAATATTTTGTTCAACAAACGTAAATTCAAAAAGCGTTATTTTTTAAAATAACAATTTCAAAGATGAAAAAAAAAAAAAACAAGTTGACCAGGGTTTCCCAAATTGGGGTCCGTGATGACTGCGCAAGGGGTCCGCGACGATAGGACAAAAGCGTCAAATATATACATTGTAGAGTATGTCCACCCATTGTCACAGATAATTGCCGCATTAATTATCGTAAGCCATTATTGTTGCGCCATGTTATCGAAAAGTTGTTTTATAACGATATATTTCTATGTATGACTAATTACCGGACGGGAGTGTTCGCAACTTTATTCAGTTCATTTCAACCGTTCTGCACGTGCAAAAGTTAGTAAAGCGACGATTAAAGAGTGAAAAAGTTGTTGCGAAAAAGAGGCGTGAAACAAAGTGAAGATGTCGCAGAATTTAATTGTATGACTATGCTGTAATTTGAATTAGTTTCCAGTAAGGTTAACTTGAAATTTAGTGTTATAGTTCAAAACTTATGGATAGAATTTTGGAGCGAAAAAAAGATGAATGATTCGGAAAGTGAACCCCAGCATGTTTTATCCCAAAAAAACAAAAATTACGACATACGATGATGAGAACATTAAGCTTGGCTTTATTGGATGTCTCTCTGATGTTACAAAACATTGTTAAATGAAGGTAATTTAAAATTTGACTCGGGAAAAATGTTGTTATCTCTTTCCTGAAGTGACAAGTTTAATTGGTTGAGAAGGTTAAACATGTCTGCCAGGTATGCAAGTTTCCCAAGCCAAATTTCATCAGCTACTAATGAAGCGAAATCCAGATAGTGCTTCTGAAGAAAAATTGAAAGCTCTTTTTGCAGTTTAAACACGCGTTCTATTTTTCCTCGCGACAGCCATCAAACTTTTGTGTGGAGCAAAAGGCTTGGATGTTCCAAGCACAGTTCATCGCAAAGTTTCAAAAACATTAAAGACTGGAGTGGGCTGCTGCACATTAGAGGCTGCTGCACTGCCTGAATCAGATGCTGCAGTACTGCCAGCATCTGATTCAGGCGGTGCGCAGCCTGCAATAGTAAAAAGATAAACCCTCGGCCCCAGTCCTGTTTGTGTCTGACCTGGAGTGGATACCCTTCAAACGACGACGACTAGAGTGGGCGAGCCTTGATAGAGTTGACAATTTTGACACAAAAAGAACGCGAAGAGGAAGAATTAGCCGAATTGTCATCTGATCGAACTCTAATGATTAGTTTTAATCAAAAACCTCTTGCATCTTTTTGGTTAAGTGTTGCGGATTAATATCCATTGTTCTCACAAAAAACAACTAAAATTTTATTGCCTTTTTGCCACTACTTGCATGTGTGAGAAAGCATCTTCAGCTCTTACTAATATGTAGATAAAGTACAGGTTCAGAATTGCAGTTGAGGCTTCTTTACAACTTTGCTTGTCACAAATTGCTCCGAGAATCGATATCTTGTGCAGCAAAAAGTAACCTCATCCATCGTATTGACGTTGTCAATTGTGTTATTAAACAGGATTTAGTGTTGTTTATTTTTGGGTTTGTATTATCTTTCTTCGTTGGTTGGGCAAAAAATTGGTATAAGATTGGGATCCGTGAAAAAAAAGATTCGCAAATAGGTGTCCCTAGCCCAAAAAGTTTGGGAAACACTGAGTTAGACAAATCAGACATATTCGTTGTTAGCTTTCTGGTAAGCGTCAACTAGAACTTTATTACAGGTTTGTTTGTCGAATTCGGCGCATTCGCCAATGCTTTATAATACTGTAGAATAACACTTCTTATGTAAATGTTAGCACAAAGTTATGGTCGAATCATTCATCATGATGGTTAGATTCATTTGAACAAGACATTTCTGCAAGAAATCAATTATTATGTAGTTGGAAGCCAGGTCCATAGCTTTTCAACTTGGGTGCGCAAGGGAACAATCGTAACCCTAAGTTGATTTACTGATAAAAAATTTGGCCCCAATCAAATTTTTTGGGCTCTGAATATATTTGTTGAAACATAAACTGCATCTGTAAAAATGTATTTTGGACATAAAGAAGTTATATTTAATCGAAATTTATTTCACTGTGATGTGCGCTGAGATTCAGCAATAAGATTGTCTCTCTTCGGGCATTGATGAATATTTCAACACAAGGGTGAATATTTAAACATTCACTTCAAAAAAAAATTATTTAATTACCCTATATTTAGACTGCTTGACTTTAGTCCTGTTGCGTGATTCAACAAATCTACTTTTCATTTTTAGTCTACCTGTTATTTTTCTCCTAAATTTAATCCTTTCGTCAGCATTATTAAAGTTACATTTTAGATTTAAAAAATAACTTTAAAATATTATTCTTTTTTTTTGCTGCCAAGAAGGTACAAGTCGTAAGAGATTAGCCTTAGAAAAAAAATTTTTAAACATACAACATCTAATAAGTGACAACTCAGTAATTATGAGTTTTTGACGCAATTATCCGATATTTCTAATTACACCTAGTAAATACTAGCGCAGATTGCTGGTAAGTGGCATTGCACATTGCTAAAGTATAGCAATTCAAATCTTTGCCTGCTTAAAATAAATTTGTTACTTTTGGTGATTACACTTGCATAGCGTATATTAGATGAAAAATCAAAAAAACTTGTTCTTCCTAGCAATAGATTTTCTTTCTCAATCGGATACACAAAAAATAAAACGTTGCTGCAAGTTTAAAAATATTTAACTAAACTGAATTTTGAGATGCGGAAGCAAATGTAAGGAAACAATGATATAGTTCGATCAGAAATTAAATTGTTTTTTGACCAACGACAATCACGTGACTAGATGAACTCAATGAACCGTGTGGCCATTTTTTGAACTTTGATTAAAGGATATAAGTTGAAATAATTTTTTAATAGTTTTTGAATTCCTTTGTATATCCTATTTATGGATTGACCAAAGATAAGTTATAATTTTTTGCTATTTAAAATAAAAGAGCACATTTTGCCAAAGTCTTTTTGCAAGCAAAATTTTTTTTCATTAGCTTTCCTTTAAGTTTACCAATTATTTCTTTTAATTTCACGTTTTCAGTAATGAATAATTTATATCAGGTTTGCTATTTCTTTCACTGCTTTATCGAAAATAGCAAAGGTGTCAAATCATAACTAAGAAAATTTTGTAAAAAGTTTTTCCAGATTAAAATTTGAGGGTGACATTAAAAATATCAAGAAATCAAAGCATTCTTGGTCGGTAGAATTTTTTTCGTTTTTTCAGGTATTTACTGATAGGCTATGATTAAAATTTAGAAAGACCGCGAAGCCATGGCTAAGCATAAAAAAACGACGTTTTTTTAAGGACACGAATGTATTTTTTAAGTTACCTCACTGATTAACTAGGCTATTTCAAATTTAAAAAAAATTTTCTGTAAACTAGTTTCTATTTTTGGTTAAATCTATTTTGAACAACTTATGTTTAAGGTTTTAGCATTTTCCTTATTTGACCGATATTTTTGGTGGCTTATTGTTGCACACAGTAGCCCCATGTTTCACAACTTTCCGGAATGCTTTTCTGTTTATTTAATTTTTAAATTTTCATATTAAAACTAAATTTTTTGTAGAAAACCCCCGCCATCTATTGCGAGTAATTTTTTTTTTTTGGTGAAACTAACCTGAAATCCATCTAAACACTAGGATGAAATAAAAAAGAAACTTGTAGCCAGGATTCCGGGTTAGTTTCACCAAAAAAAATTACTTGCTATAGACGGTGGGACGATAAAAATTACTCGCAATAGATGGCGGGGCTTTCTACAAAAGATCCTTAAAACTCATAACAGGGATAATGACACAACCTTCTCTTTTTGATGCCCACCACTTATGATTACATAACCGCATATACCGATTTGAACAAAAGTTGTCTTCTGAGAGCCGTGAAAGGTAAAGCAGGTTGTTGAGTTGTTTTTTCAAAACTTGCATGGCTTATAATCAATCGTTGCTCAAAACTTTTTCATTGTCGGAAGCGAAATCGAGTGATTAGAGCAGCGTGATTGTGATTGATATGGTCTTGGTTCAGAACCTCCTCGCGCCATTTTATTGTGTCCTTGGGAAAGACACTTTATGGCACTATCCCTGCTTGGTGGTTTTCGCAAGCAGTTCTAAATTTTAGTCATATCTTAACTAAAAAACCAAAATAAAGAATTTAAACCGGACAGCAATATCTTGGCATTTCGGGAAGCAGGTCGGAGTAATTGCATGCCTTATGTACATTGATGGCCTTATAAAAAGGGGGGCCTGGTGCAAGAAAAGTAAGGGGGCACTACTAAGTATACTAAAAAAAGGTAGCTGAAGCCATTTTTAGTTTATGAGAACAAAGTGATCTCTAAAAAAAGGTCTTTAATTTAGTTGGGCACTATTGAGTGATCTCAAGCATGAATAGGTACTTTTTACCGTTTTAAGACATTGTGATCTCTTAAAAAAAGGTCTTTACTTCCACAAGCACAAGTAATACAACAACCTAAGGAGCAGAAGCCCAACATGCTGTTGATCTTAAAAATTTATTTTCTTTTCTTTTTGACATGCCATCCACGTCTTGGTGCTACTATGAAGAAATAGAGCAAATTATTGTGTAGGGGGGCAACTTTTTGATGTATTTTAGGAGGAGCCTAGTGCGGCCGCTCCGTTCGCACCCTATTAAAGCCATAGCTTTCCTGTGAATCAGAAGAATAAATACATGTATAAAATAAAGAATGTATAAAAAAAATATAATATAAAGAATCAATACATATAAAATGTATAAAGATAACATGAAAATGAAAAAAATTGAGCTCTTTACTGAAACACTTGTTCTTTTCTATTATTCTGTAGACTACTACTAAACTAAAGAAATTCTATTTAAGACATAACAATTTTTGTGCAATCCTGCATAGAAAAGACGAGGCGCAATCCGATATCCACTTTGCCGACAAAAAAATGTTACAATTATTGTAATCATTGACATCGCCATATATGATTTGCAAAGTGCAATTTCTTTTCATGATGAATATGAAACGATTAATATGTATTTTTTTTATTTAGTACTGCTGATCCTATGTATAGCGCCTCTGTCGCTTTCCTGCGAGTCAGGAGGATAAATATAGTCTACTGGTACTATATAGTCTAGTGGGTATTATTGTAAATCAAATAAAAATATTGGCTCAAAGGTTTTTTTAGATGTGGCTTTGGGTTTAAGAACCTTTCGGCCAAAAATTTTGTAATTGTCTTTATGTGTTAAAAAGTCCAGTTTTAACATGTTGTTCACAAGAAATTTTTCTATTAAACCAAAGGCTACTTAATCAAAAAAAACTAAATTTTGGCTGGATGGTCTTGTATCTTCTGTACATAAGTTTATAGAACTGTGGTTTTTAACTTTTTCCAACAGATCGAACACTTATGTTACGTCGTACGTAAATGTTTACCGCGTTGGTAATCGCTAGTGAGATTCGAACCAATGCACTTTTTGCTCTTGCGTCGAATAATCAGCGCTGCCTTTTAGTGCGTTCTTGCGCGGTTGTTTGGCATCGAGTGATGCCACGTTGGATTGGGCAAGTGTTGCTTGCCACCTTGTTTTTGGACATAATTCTTTCTTTTTGGAACTTTTTTTTTTTTTTTATTTTAATCTCTATATTTATCCTCCTGACTCGCAGGAAAGCGACGGAGGCGCTATACATAGGGTAGGCAATTACCCCGACCTGCTTCCGGAGATGCCAAGATATTGCTGTCCGCTTGTAATTTAGTAGAGATATTACTGTAATTTAGAACTGCTTGTCAAGACCACCAAGCAAGGGAAAGTGCCGTAAAGTGTTTTTCCCAAGAACACAACAGAATGGCGCAAGTGGGTTGTGAACCGAGACCATGTTGATCATCAGTCCGGTGCATTAACCACTCGACCACGCTGCCGACAAGTAATCAAATAGTCAGAGAAGATTTGCGATCGAAGAAAGATCAAGTTTTAATTGCAGACTTTCTAATTGAATAAGCTGCTATCTATTTTTATTCCCTTTGGACATTGGCTACATTTGGTAGCACTTTGGTATCGTATTGATAATTTGATTTGCTCGTCCGCCCAACATGGTCGGTTGTCGTCGTCGTCGTTGTCGTTGTTTGAAGGGCATCCACTCCAGGCCAGACACAAACAGGAGTGGGGCCGAGGGTTTATCCTTTTACTACCCCAGGCTGCTGCACTGCCTGGATCAGATGCTGGCAGTGATGTCATTAAGCCAGCATCGAGTTTCGTCATCCAAAACCGTCAGACCTCGTGCTCCATGTGGTGCCCGATGTATAGGGCACGCTGTTAGTACATGGTCTGCGGTTTGCTCAGAGGCACCACACTCGCAATTCGATGAAGGAGCGAGACCCCATTTGTGCATGGACGAATGGAATCGCCCAACACCAGTCCGCAGGCGGTTGAGTTTAACCCAAGCTGCTCGGGGTAAGCCCATCCCAACAGGCCTGGCACCGGTCTCGGGCACAAAAGCACGGAGCCTGGAAGCACCTTCACAGTATTCCGTTTTCCATTTGTGATTTGTCCATTCAGAGGCAAGGTTGTCCAAAAGATTCCGCGCACCTGGCACAAACGGGCGTCTGGATCTTAGTCTTATTTGGTGAGTATCTGAGGACCCACTTAAGAGACCATACAAAATATGATCGGGCTCCAGAGATCCACGCTAAGCCAAGGAGAGTGTTGCTCCCATTCGGCGAAGCTCAGCTGGCTGGATGCCTGAAAGTACAGGTAGGTGGTCCGTTGGAGTGGGACGCAGGCATCCAGTAACTATGCACAAGGCGTCGTTCAAGACACTGTCAATGAGGCAAGTGTGAGCACTGCGACACCAGACTGGCGCACAGTACTCAGCTGCTGAGTAGACTAGAGATGAGGTGGCTATGCGTAGCCTTTAGCACCAGCACCCCATCCCGAGCCCACGAGTCGCCTCAGCAGTGTGACGCGCGAGGATAGTTTTTTGCGCAATGCCACTAAATGGTGACGAAACGTGAGCGATCTGTCCAGTTTTACCCCAAGGTATGTAGGGGTTGGACAGAACGGTAAAAGTCTACCGTTGTTGTAGACCTTTAGCTCACGTTTGGCCTCTCGGTTATTTAAGTGAAAGGCTGTCGTCACCGTCTGAGTGTGATTGAGCTTCAACCTCCAAGTCTGGAGATACGTTGAAAGTGTAGACATGACTTGGCTTAAAGTCCCCTCCAAGTCCTTCCAGTTTCCAGAAGAATGCAACAATGCTAAGTCATCAGCATAAGCAAACTTTCTGGAAATCATGGAAGGAAGATCGTACGTATAGATGTTAAATAGGAGGGGAGCCAAGACCGATCCCTGAGGAACGCCGTTTTTAAGACGGCGTAGCCTGCTTTGCTTGCTGTCACCGGTAGTAAGGGTGAAACTTCGATTTCGGACAAGCTCCATGATCATTTTGACCATGTGCTTATCCGAAAGTAGTCTCAGCAACTTGCAGGTAAGGCCACAGTGCCAGACAGTGTCATAAACAGCTTTCAGATCGATAAATACGGTACCGGCCTTCTTTTTAGCCTCAAAAGAATCCTCGATGTTCTGGGTTAGATGAACAACTTGATCTACGGTTGACTTCCCGCGTCGAAACCCAGCCTGCTCTTTAGGGATCAGTGGATCAATTAATGGTTCAACGCGGGCGTAGATAAGCCTCTCGAGGATCTTGTAGGGGACACAGAGCAGAGATATCGGTCGATAACTCTTTGGGTCCCCCCACGGGCTTTCCTGGTTTTGGGATCGCGACCACAAGCGCTCTTCTCCAGATCTTGGGAATTTTGAGTCGGCGCAAACAGGAAGAAAGGAAGTCACGTAACCAGGAATTCAAAGCAGCTCCAGCATGGAGTATAACCTCGGGGCAGATGGAATCAGGTCCCAGAGCTTTACCTGGTTTTAAATGTTGAAGGGCAGCAGTAAATTCTCTCTGTAAAAAATTGTCAGAGATATTTACTGCGTCTGGTGTTGTAGCCCTCCAAAGGTCAGACACTTCTTGAAAGACAAGTCGAGATGACTTGCGATCAACAGCCTCGTATTTCCCATTTCTAACCAGCTGAGATGCAATAGCATCGGCTGAAAGGAGAGTGTCGTGACCTACCAGTAAGGTTGTTCAAAATACTCCACGCTTTTCGACTAGAGTGTGAGAAGTCAATGCTCCGAACTGCCTCAGACCATCGATCCCTCCGCTTTCTGTCAAGCTTGGCAAGCAGAGCTTTAGCAGCCAAACTTGAGTCGTCTCCATGAGGAGACTGCTGAAAAGTTTTATAGAGGGATTCACACTCTGCATCCCAACACGGAATATAGTTATTTCGATACCCGTGTGGGATAGTCTTTTTGGCTGCATTCTTAATGGTGTTACAGAAGTCCTGGTAAGCCGCATCCACATCAAGTGAATCAGGTGGCAACAAAGTCTTTGCGAATTTATTCCTTAAAGCAATGTAGTGACTCCATTTGGCCTTGTGGAAGTTCCATCGCTTAACAGGCATGCTTGGCACTGCCATAGCAAACCTTGGTGGTGTAATAAGCGAAGGTCGATGTTGTGACCTGGGGAACTTGTCAAGGACACATCTATCCGGTAAGCGACTGTTTAGACCTACGCTAGCGAAAGCTAGATCTGGATTGGTGCCAGTGTTCCAGCGGCCGGAATAAAAACTGGCAGCGTCTTTGGCATTATATAGGAGGGCAAGACAATTAATACTTGCCCAGTCAGCCAAGCACTCACCGTCCGGACTGTTGTCATCGTAACCCCAGTCAGCATGACGACAGTTATAATCGCCAGCGTAAAGACATGGGTGCGGAAACACTGGGAGATCTAGGGTTCGCAATCGCGTTGGTGGTGGTTTGTAGACGTTCACTGTTTTATAGCCATCAACGTCCACACACAGCCACTCGATCTCCGATGTCGGTGGAGATTGGTCCAAAAGCGTGTATCTCAGTCGCTCGTGGACAAACGTGGCAAGGCCATGCTTCCTGCTTAAAGAAGACCCAGCTAGTTGGTAGTTTGGAAGTACCAACTTCTCTGCATCAGTGCAGTGGGTCTCCTGCAGTAGGATGACGAGTGCCTCAGACTGCATAGCGAGGTGATGAAGAACGTTCATCTTGCTTGCAGTGAGGCCTTCGATGTTCAGCTGAAGAATAGTGGGTCTTCGGAACTTGTTGGCAATGTGCCCTGAAAAGGGCAGTTTTATCCTAGCATTGCCTCGTCCTGAAAAGGACGTTTGCCAATTAGCAGACCCACACTGAACATCGGAATGGGTGGATACCCTTCCGTTTTGATAGGTTCGGTTTCGGTCTGTCATTTTAAAATCAATGAACAGGCTTACTCACGGCCCAGGCTGCGTGAAAGCACCTACCATCTGGGCCAATGCATGGTCGGTGTGTCAGTGGAAAGCGCGTTTAAGTTAATTTATGCAATATTTTGTTTGTAGAAAACTGTTTCCAACTAGCGTTTCCAGTTTTGTTTTAATAATTTGTTTTGTTTTGTTTGTTTTAATAAAATAAAACTTTCTTTTAATAAAATAAAACCGTAAAGTGTGGTGCTGGTCGTGAAGCGCGTTTGTGCGGAGCTGGAAGGACAAGGCAGTTTTGCTACTCCGTCACAACTTACGTTATTCTCGAAACCTTTGTCAAACCCCCAACTTTCGCACAATTTTAATGAAAAACAAAATAGCTTACTGACATAAAATAAAGTAGGCTAATGACTGAAGGAATATCATTAAAATCATTCCTAGTGTTCAAACATTCAATTTATCGAATAAGTGCTTGTATAGGGTAATTTGACGTTTTATCATCAAAAAATGAAACATCAAGAGTAGAATTAAATATCGGCTCACCATTACAGAATTAAAAGATCGGCTCACCATTACATTGCTGAAAATATATTGATATCATTTTACAGCAAAGCGATGTAGCCTACCAATAGGCTACTTATAAAATTTAACATACATGATTTTGTTATGAAACAACTAATTTATCACTAGGCTATATTAAAATTTTACTCAGTATATAGGCTTACTCTAGGCCACAATATCCAAATAATTATGTTTTCAGTTTTTTTTCCTTATGATATGTAGTTACTTAACCCTTTCAAGTCAGGTATTACATTAGATTTAATAAAAATTTTGACTTTAGTTTATTGTTAACCCAGCCATCGGAGGCACATATTCCTGTGTGTCTTGATACCGGTCCCAAACCCGGATAAATGGGGAGGGTTGCGGAAGGAAGGGCATCCAGCGTAAAACTTTTTTGCCATATTATACAAATGCGTATTGTTGATAAAACCATACCGGATCGGTCGCGGCTCGGTTACCAACGATCGCCTCAGGTGTTGCACAGCAGGGGAACTGTGGAAATTATGCTACCGCTAGTCAAAACAAGAGCAAAAAGAGAGGAGGAAGGCGAGTGAAGAGGCAGCGGGAAGTATGGAAAAGAAGACGCTCGCTCAAAAGGATGGGTACCTTAAATATTGAAACATTGACTGGAAGGGGAAGAGAGCTGGCAGATATGATGGAGCGAAGGAATGTAGACATATTGTGTCTACAGGAAACAAACTTGAAAGGGAGTAAAGCAAGAAACATTGGAGGTGGATGCAAACTATATTACAACGGAACTGATGGAAGAAAAAATGGAATAAGGATAGTGGTGAGGAAGGAGCTGGCTGAAAGTGTCCTGGAGGTGAAGAGGGTGTTAGACAGACTAATGGCCACAAAGCAGGAAGTAAAAGGGTCCATCCTAAATATAGCAAGTGCGTATGCTCCACAGGTTTACAACAGCATGGAAGAGAAAAATTATTTTTGGGAAGACCTGGATGGGTTGATAGAAATAAGTGTATCAAAAGAGGAACGGATAATTCTTGGTGCAGACCTAAATGAACATGTGGGCGAAGGAAACATAGGGGATCAGGAAATAATGGGGAGGTACGGTGCTGGAACAAGAAATAAGAAAAGATCAATGGTTGTGGATTTTGAGAAAAGGATGGATTTAGCGATTGTCAATACTTATTACAAGAAAAATGATAAACACAGGGTGACGTATAAAAGTGGCGGAAAAAGTACCTAAGTAGATCATGTGATGTGCAGAAGGAGGAACTTGAAGGAAATGTGCGATTGTAAGGTAATATTGAATGAGTGTGTCGCAAAACAGCGCCGTATGGTGGTATGCAAAATGGCTCTCATGGTGAAAAAGAAAAAAGCAGAGAAAGTAAAGCCAAAGATACGATGGTGGAAAATGAAGTTGACAAGCTGTCAACAAGCGTTTAGACAAAAGGTGACCAGGATTTTGGGAGGCAAGGATGGGTTACCTAATGAGTGGGACAAAACAGCGGAAATGCTAAGAAAAACAGCTGAAACTGTACTGGGAGTGACATTTGGGAAACGAAAAGGAGACAAGGAGACATGGTGGTGGAATGAGGGAGTTCAGGAGAGCATAAAAGAAAAGAAAGAGGCAAAGAAAGCATGGGACAAAATAAGAGATGAAGTAAGGCAAAGAAGGCAGTTGCGATGGCGAAGGGACGTGCGTATGACGATTTGTATAAAAGATTAGAAACAAAAGAAGGTGAAAAGGAGTTGTACAGATTGGCTAAGCAGAGAGACAGAGCAGGGAAAGATGTACAGCACGTGAGGGTTATAAAGGATGAAAACGGTAATGTTATGGTAAATTCGGAGGCAGTGTTAAATCATTATTATTATTATTATTATTATTATTATTATTATTATTATTATTATTATTATTATTAAATTGTTTGCATCAGACATCAAGTTCCATAGACAAGCAATGACAAGGCAAAACAATACAAGACACAAAAGCAGTAACACAAACACAAAGGCAAAAAAAAATTAACCAATTAAAATAAAGAAAGAAAAAAAAAAAAACACCTATGGTAGAATGAGTAAAAAAATTATCTAATTTTGATATAGTGTATTGTTATAATTGATCCAGAAAATAGATTTATAAAGGGAATCAGAAGACATTAAGCAAGAAATGTATACATTAGATGAAATGTCCCATCTTTTTAAGAACGAATATAAGTAATTTCTAATTAGGGCATCAAAGGTCATAACATTAGATTGAATTTGTCAAGTTCTAGCAGATTCCTGTCTAGGTATGTTGTGTAGAATTCTAAACGAGTTGTTGTACGCAATACAAACACGATTTAAACTGTGATTTTGAATTTACACCGACATGCAGTACGAACGAAAAAGAACATTTTTAACTTGGCTTGAACAATTATGAAATTTAGAACGTAGAGTATTCCAACACAGTATAAATAACGAAGGTGTCTGTTTATATCAAGGTCATCAAACAAGTCATTAGTAATTAACACACCGAGATATTTCACTGAATTTACAAATTCGATACATCCGCCATCTAATATAATGTTTGGTTTAACGTTTACTTTGAATTTTTTTATTTTGATGAATCATGCCAACAGTTTATCATTATTAAAAATAATACAATTGTTAACTGCATATTCTTTGCACACATTTACTAGTTTTTGTAGTCCTTTGACGCTGGGTCTAAATACACACAAATCGTCAGCAAATAATAAATGATTCAATAAAGACGAACCAACAAAACATCCACTTTGAACAGAATTTAATTTTCTAGATAAGTCATCCATATATGAAGAAAACAAATAGGGACTTAATACGCCCCCTTGTTATACACCATTACTAACAGTAAATGGACTGGAGGATACATTTCCCCACCGAACTTTCATACACTGTGTGGAGTACCAATAGGCAAGTAAACGTACAAAGCAAGCAGGAACATTACAATTACGTAGATAATTTTTTAAATAATAGTTTATGGTTTACTCTGTCAAATGCTTTGGAAGCATCTAAGAATGTATGGAATACGGGGCTGTTTTGGTTAACATAGTAAGAAACAGCCTGTTTATACAAGAAAACACATTGGTCTGTACTATGTTTGCGCTAAACCCAAATTGATTATTGCTAGTCGTTATGAACGACGAGATTTGTTGTAAAATAAAATGTTCAAGCAATTTTGAAATAACTGTTGCAAGAGCTATAGGTCTATAATTATTTTTGTCGTGTGTATTTGATTTGTTATTTTTATAGATAGGAACAAGTATGGTTTCAATACAAGCTTGAGGCATAACACCATGAGAAATACACGTATTAATTAATTTACTTAGTAGGGTGCAGACTTGAGGATCTGCATATATTAGGTGTTCTGCTGATATTTCATCAGAACCAGCAGCACGGTTTAAAGAAACCGATGAACGAGGAAAATAACAGAAACCCTAAGACAGAGGAAGCAGAAGTGGTTAACGAAGAGGTAAATTGCGTCAGTAGAGAAGAAGTGTAGAATGCACGGAGAAGGATGAAAAAAGGTAAAGCAGTTGGGCGAGATGAGTAGCCAGTAGAAGTTTGGAAGTGCATGGAAGAGATGGGGATAAAGTTTTTGACCAGACTGTTCAACAGACTATTGATGGGTGAACGGATGCCAGAAGAATGGAGAAGGAGTGCGCTTATCCCAATCTATAAAAACAAAGGGGACGCACAGTGCTGTGGAAACTACAGAGGAATAAAGCTAATGAGCCATACAATGAAGGTATGCGAAAGAATTATTAAAGCCAAGCTAAGGGATACAGTGGATATCTTCAAACAGTAATATGGATTTATGCCAGGAGAGGGAACTACCGATGCCATGTTTGCCTTAAGAATGTTGATGGAAAAGTACAGGGAAAGTCAAAGAAAGCTACATTGTGTATTCGTAGACCTAGAGAAAGCTTACGACAAGATTCCTCGGGAAGAGCTGTGGTACTGTATGAGAAAATCAGGAATAGTAGAAAAGTATGTGCAACTTGTACAGGATATGTATGAGGAAAGCGAAACAGTGGTGAGGTGTGCAGTAGGAACTATAGAAAGTTGCAAGGTCAAGGTTGTACTGTACCGGGGATTAGCGTTAAGTCCGTTCCTGTTTGCAATGATAATGGACAGGCTAACGGATGAAGTAAGGAGAAAACCACCATGAACGATGCTGTTTGCTGATGATATTGTGATTTGCGTAGAAACCAAGGAAGAAGTGGAGCGGAGACTAAAATCCTGGAGGTATGCATTGGAAAGAAGAGGGATGAAAATAAGTTGGTCAAAGAACAAATATCTGTGCATAAATGGAGGAAATGACAACGAAACCCTAAAGATGGAGGATACAAAAGTGCCAAGAGTAAAAGAATTCAAGTATTTGGGATCAACGGTGCAAAAAAGTGGTAGTTGTGAGAGTGAGGTAAAGAAGAGAGTGTAGGCAGGATGGAACGGATGGACAAAAGTATCGAGAGTAATCTGCGACAAAAGGTTACCAGCAAGAGTAAAAGAAATAGTGTACAGTTCGTGGTAAGACCAGCAATGGTGTATGGACTTGAGACGGTGGCCGTCAGAAAGAAACAAGTGGAAGAAGTGGAAGTTGCAGAGATGAAAATGTTGAGGTTTGCTATGGGAGTGACGAGAAAAGACAAGATTGGAAACGAGTACATCAGGAGTACAGTCAAGGTAAAACGGTTAGGAATGAAGATGAGAGAGTGTAGATTGAGGTGGTATGGACATATCATGAGGAGAGACAAAGAGTATGTAAGAAGAAAGATGATAGAAATGGAGTTACCGGGAAAAAGAAGAAAAGGGAGACCAAAGAGAAGATTTTTAAATCCAGTGAAAGAAGATATGAGGAAAGTTGGTGCGAAGGAGACGGACGTTGAAGACAGGACGGTTTGGAGGGAGATAATACTCTGTGGCTACCCCTAATTGAAGGGAAAGGCCGAAAGAAGAAGAAGAAGAAGAAGAAGACTTTAGTTCATTGTTGTTGTAGCTTTTTTCTTTTTTTTAGGGCATTTTTAAAAAGATTTTTATTTTCCTCCTCAGAAAACATGCTTTTTGGGGTGATGCATTAATGTTGGAACTTGACAAAATGTGGTCCTAAAGTGAAAAAAGTTGGAATAAAGAAAACCTATGACTCTTGGTTGTTTAATTAGTTTACAATTCATTATGCTTAACAAGACTAAAAAATTCTAAAGTAAAAAAAACATGAAAATTGAGTTGCGATAACATAAAAAGAATAAGCTAATTCTGAACAAGCCCCCAAAAATAAAAGCGGTTGATGTAAATTCGTTCTATGTGCCAACATTTTTGGAAATGTGGCATAGGAACTAATTTTATTTAAATGGACATATCTTGAATAAAGCTACAACAAAGTGTGCATTCAATAACAGCCTTGATTTAGGTAGACCTGGTAAATATAAAGGTGATGCAAAAATGCACCACTTTACTTAAAAGGGTTCGCAGAATATTTATCTGGGCTGTGTTGCACCTGTAATAAAAATGCTAAAAATAATTAAAAGACTTTTATGCATCATAAAAGTAAACGTTAAAGAAAAATTTGTAATAATTAGGTTGCTGCGATAAAAAGAAACTTTCAGTTATCAAAGCACTTCTGTTAAACCCTCAAAACGGCTCCGTCGAACCGTTAAGTACTACTGATAAAAAATAAATTTTTAAAAGTAATAAAACTTTTTGATACTAAGATAGCTTCAAGAATCGTATTTATTTTTTAAAGATTTTTTATCTAACACTTGTTGGCAGGACTCGTCAGAATGAACTAAGAGCGATCCGATTATGGTTATATACAAGATGACAGCGCGTCTGATTGGTCAAAAAAAGCAATCAAACAAAAAGAAAAAAAACTAGAACGCGTCTGATTGATCAATCAAAAAGAAAAAAACTAGATCGCGTCTGATTGATCGAAAAAAGTGACCAATCAGGAGCGATAGAAAAGAGCGTTAGGAAATGAATTTTAGACTGTAAAAAAATTCTTTGTGTCGACATAGATTAGGTTGAAAAAATTTGATAAAAGCAGCTTCAAGAATGGATAGGTGGAAAGAAGTAGGGGAGAGTGGTGCTCGGCTGGACACTGGGTACAGTCGGACATTGTAATTTGAAAAAAAAGTTGGAAACTCTGAAACTTCAAACTGCAGACATAAATATATTTCACCACAGACCATTCACTCGTGTTAGTTTAAAAAAACTAATTACTATAAAATAAATGTGGTAGATGAATTTTGGTTTTTAGGGTAGGTAAGTAATTTTGGAAAGGGTATAGTTGAACCTGTTTTTACCTTAGCTGTGATTTGAATTCTTCTTACTGTTGATACATTTTAGAACTTGGTTTACTTACTATCTTATACCATGAAATAATTTGAAGTAACTTTTAAGTTTTTGGCTCCACCTTGAAAAATAAAAAAAAATTCTGGTTTGGGCACAATCGGACATTTTTTTGGGGGAACAGCCAGACACTATCCGACTGTGCCCGTTGATGATTATATAGATCTATTTTGCACAATAGCCTATTTCGTTTGATTTATCAACAACTAGTAATTAGGCTTAACATTATAACTGATTTTATTAAAGTTTATAACTACAATTTTTAAGTTAAATATGATCCATAAATTGTAAAAATTTTTTCTTAGTTTTGATAATATTTAATATTTTATAATAATTTATGAAAATTATGGTAAGAAATAGACAAAAGAAATCTAACATTGGTATGTTTACCGAAGAAAAAGCTATGGCTCAAACCAATATCATAATTGGGTTTAAAAAAATTGGCATATTCTCCATAGATGAACACATTTTTGATGAATGCGATTTTTTACCCAGTCTGGTCACTGATCAACCTAATAATGCATCAACAAGCATTAAACATTTGGAAGAAAACGAAAGCTTCGACAATGTTGATTTTCAGCGGCAAGATTTAAGGTCGCTTAATGACGTTGAGATCGAAAATCTGGAAACATTCCAAAATAATTTTTTATCACCAGAACAGGTAATTAGTTATCCAAAAGCTCCTAGAAGAAAAAAGACACTAGAGAAGAAAAAAAGGTTGTAGCATGATTTTAACTGACACACTCCAAAAAAAGCTTTTAAAAAGTTGTAAAAAAGTTCAAAAAGCACCAAAACGGAAAGCTAAAAAACTCTAGAAAACGTCTGTATAACAACGAAAGTTCTAACGTTGATTAGATACAGATTCTTCTGTCAAATCATTCATGTGACAACTTTTCAGACCCATGCGATGTTGAAAAAAATCTCCTTGTCCTAGACTGCACTAATGAGCCTGCAATAGATGACTATGTGCTAGTTGAATTTAAAACATTTCCCAGAAAATAGTATGTTGGTCAAAACACCAAAAACAAGGATTTTGAAGACGATCGTGAAATTTCTTTTATGCGGAAGAAACGCAATATTACAGAGTTGCTTCAGTAAAGGAAAAAGACATTAGAGCTGTATTGCCTGCACCCAAGGAATGTGGATGGACTAGTCATCAAAGATCTTCTTGAAATTCGATTATGACTTTTTTTCTTCAATGACATTGATAGTTAATCAACGTTTTCTGCTCAGCACCTTTCATGCTTGTTATTCAATGTATGTTACTAATGTATAAATTATTTTCAAAGAAATCCTGATCTATTTTAATACATAGACACGTTTTGCATTTTCATTTTCGGCGCACTTTTTTGTTATCTGCTGCTGCAGTAAACTTTTTGGTTGTTTTTTTTCATTGTTTGAAAAATGCAAGCACAAACCACGCTGTAATATTTTGTTATTTTGCTTATTTTAATTCTTCTTTTTCCTTGTCCGATAGTGCCCTATGCTTAATCCGATTGTGCCCCATACATTGGGCACAGTTGGACAGAAAAATTATTTTTTTAAATGTGCTCGTAAATTTTTTTGTGAGTTTAAATCTGTGAAAATACACTTGCATATGATAGATTTAGCTGTATAAATTATACAAAAAAAATTTGATCAGGTTATAACTTGTAAAAAAAGCACCACACCAAAAATTGTAATTTTTGTCCGACTGCACCCCACTCTCCCCTACTTCCACGGGCGATCCTTAAAGCAATCTTAAAGTTTTGTATCGTCACGCAATTCTTCAAGTTTTGATAGGCCTACTATTTATAGCAAAAACTAATTTCCACCCAGTGTATTGTGCCATGGCCTCCTCTTTGGAGAAAAGCAGAGATAGACTCAAACGAAGACTTTTTTTAGAGATCACTATGTTTTTGGCACAAAAAATTGACAAAACCAAGACAGATTCAAAGTGAAGACCTTTTTTTTATTTTAGAGATTGTAACCACAGGAGGATCCGGATTAATTTCACAAACTAAAATCGCTTACTGTGACTTTTTGAAAAAATCCCAAGAATGTTGGTTGTATAACTTTCAATTGATAAGTGCTAATTTAAATATTGGATTAAGTGTTAAAAAGCACTCAAGTTGCTGAGTAATCAGTAAAAAAAAGGTAGTGGTTAATATAAATTTAGCTAGATGGCAAAATAAAGTCATTTGAAATTTGCTGCTTCGGCATTAAATTAAGAAGTTTTAATTTCAATTCAGCTCAATTTTATTTGCAATCAAGGTATTACGTTTTCTAAGCTGTTATTGACAAAGTGATTGCGAAATAGGAAACAGCGGCTAAACGATATATGTTACAGGGATCTTCTAACTACGTTATCACACGCACAACGTCAATTGTTTAGTGAATTGATGTCATCATCATCATTATTTTCGGAAAACATTGAATTAATTCAGTTTGCCCGCTTGTCCTTTTGGAGCTGCGAGCGCAGCAGTTCGAGTTGGAATCTCCAAGCAGCCTGATTTCTTTCAGTCAGCGGCAATTCCGCCGATGTAATTCCAAAACGCGACCAGGTCAGGTCTTCAACATAATTTCGCCAGCGAGTTCTGGGTCACCCTCTAGACCTTTTGCCATTTGGAAGAGCATCCATTAGCGGCTTTGCTGTTCGTTCTTGGGATATTCGTGTCACATGGCCATACCAACGCAATTGCGATCCTTCTATAAGAAATAGCAGCGGTTCGATGTTGAGAGATTGACAAATTTCAAAGCTTTTAACCTTGTCAAGTAGAGATAAGCCTCTGACTTTTCGCAAAAAACAACATTTCGGCTGCCTGTTCTCGGGATCTCACTCTTTTGGTCATTATCAATACTCATGACCACAAGTGAGGATAGGAACAAAAATTGATATGAAAACAGAAATCTTTGCTCTGGTACACAGCTGTCGTTTCAGTAGGCTACAACCGATTGGCAAAGCTGGCGTTACTCCACTTGCTTTTCCAATAAGCCTAGGTGTGTCCAGTTTATTGTCCTATCTACCATTACTCGTGAATCTACCAACCTCCAAAATACTTAAATTTCTCCGCTCTGCTGAAGAGTTCATTCATTTGTTTGGAAAGAACACTGGACAAGATGTCTTGACAAACACATAATTTCAGTTTAGCCGTACTAATTTGCATCCCAGCATCTAAGCATGCGTCAGAAAACCGATCAAATGCATAATGAAGATCACTTTTGTTTGAGCATAACAATGGAAGGTCATCTGCAAACAGCAGGCACCGTTAATATTGCACTCCCCGAATGTGACCCAACTACTGAAGGAACTGTCTCTGTCTATCTTGTTTATGTATATAATGATCAAAAGAGGAGAAAGAACACAGCCTTGCTGCAGTCCAACACTGACACTAAAAAGCTTTATTTTCATGTCATTGACACGAATACAGACCTCAAACTGTTTGTACAACAATTTGATAGCAGCTGATAGCTGACCTCTCACGTCATACTCTGGCAGTACTGCCCACAGCTTGTTTCTTGGAACACGGTCAAATGGTTTTTCAAGGTCTACAAAACATGTATAAACCCAGTGGCGTACGTTGACCTTTGAGACTGGTCATGCAACCGGTATGTTAAAAGCTGGTCATACAATTGGGTATATTATGGGTAGTTAATGGGTAGGACATGCAATATTTTATGGGTGGCAGAAAAAATTCTGTGTGAGATTCTAAGACATAGACTAATTTTGTCTTAATTTCATATTGTTCCCTGAAAAAAAGTCATTACTTGAAATCACCCTCTGATTTTACAGTTTTCGTCCTAAAATCATGGTGTTCTCTAAAAAAAAGGTTATCACTCTCTGATTTTACAATTTTTGTCCTAAAAACATGGTTTTCTTTAAAAAAAAAGTCTTCGCCTCGAATCACCCTCACATATCTCGAATTTCGTCCCAAGCAGTTGTGTTCTTCATTAAGTTACAAAATAACGGTCATCGCCCAAAAGTTCGTTTGCGTTGCATGCCTTGACCTTACGCCACAGTTATGCATCTCTTTGGCATATTCCCACGATTTCTCAAAAACTTGCTGAAGGGCAAAGATCTAGTCCATGGTGGATCTGCCAGGATAAAATCCGCATTGTGCATCCTGAAATTAAAGTTCGATTATTCCAGGGCATCTCTTTTCAAAGCACTTTGCACATGACCTTTCGAGGAAGACTTAATAAAGAAAAGACTTTGTAGTTAGTACACTTCTTCTTGTCTTCTTTTTTGTGAATAAGTTTCAACACACTGGTCTGCCATTCACCAATTTGTTACTCGGATGTTTCCAAATGTTGGACTGTTACTGAATTTAACAGCTCACAAAGTAGGCTTATTCTCTCCAAAGATTTAAGATGCCATTTTGATGCTTCAAAAGAGCACTATTAACATTCTCGATGAAGGTGCAACTGGAGTTCGTTTGCCGCGCAAACAACGTATGGTTTTTCAAAATGTTTTGTTTGCCGATCTGTAGTCTGTATCCAATTTTGTAAATATTCTTCCCATGACTTTTCTACAGATTGTTTGACAATGGTAGCCTAACCGCAGCTGCGAAGTACCGCAATCAAAGTTCCTCAAAGCTGGTGCTTTGATGTTCGTTAACCAAGCTCTAAGCGCAGTTTTCTTTGTACGGATAGTTTCTTTAACTTCTTGGTTGTACCAAGCAGTTTTTTTCTTACTACACATTTGACCTGCCACACGTTTGCAACCACTACTATCAGCTGCAGATGTAATATAACTGCTGATTTAAATACGTTGATGTTGCACATGTTAAATTTTATCACTTTTATTGCCTATTTGTTAAATATTTGGTAGTGATTACAGATTATGTGAGAAAGGGTATCTTAATCAGTGATAGGCTATAGGTTTTCTCGCAGTACACACTTGGGGATTTATCTTAAAATCTTTTTTTTTTGTATACTACCAGTAGGCCTAAGTTAAATCTCAGACGCAAAAAAGTCCACAAAAAACACAAACAATTGAAATTTTGGGCAATAAATTGCTTTCTAGGTTGATAACAACCAGTGATGGCATAAAAAAAAGGGGCCGGTGCAAGAAAAATAGGGGGAAATTTTTAGTGTTCCAAAACAAAATCATCTCTAAAAAAATTCATGATTTTTATAAAAATTAAATATAATTACAGTTGTTAGCTACCTTAGTAAAGAACAATAGCCGGTTTTCGACAGGAAAAAAATAGTGGTAGTTTTTAATGGAAACAAACAATTTTCAATAGTTGGATCAAGTTCCTTTTTTCCCCAAGTGGAGAAATTTTTTAGTTTCTGGCAATATTGAAATACAATTTGTAAATACAGCTTAATCAACACATAAGCCTAAGTAGCAATAATGTAGCCTAATTATTAAAATAATTAATATAAGGTAGTAGATTTAATAAACTTTACGATAATTATCAATCTCTCTTAATACTAATGACATAGTAGCTTGAGCAATTAAGAATTCGCCCTACTGGACACAACCGCAAGAAGGGTTAGTAACGACTACAGCCATTCAAGGCGTATTCTTTACATAATAATTTAAAAAAATTTAAACATTCATGAACGAAGTCCACCTTCAACCAATTTTTTAATGCATTTGAACTACTCAAACCAGCAAAAAGCACAGAACTGCTAATGTTTTAAAATGGAATAACCTAACTAAAAAAACTAAATTCTAGAAATTAAAAATAAAACTTTTTGATTACCGCTATGTCTCGTTTTGCCACACCTTCCCCTAATAATTACTAATATTAGATGTAATTATCGTCTCACCGTACACTAGGGTACTTGTTGCGGCACAGCGGTTGGGAACCACTGGTTTAGAGAAAAGTTGGAAATCCAAGCAAAGTAAATGGCAATTGGCAATGAAAATGAGCATAAACCGGATCCGGAGCTGGATCAAGCCGAACTGATCCGGTTTTTGTTTGGATCCGAATACTTTAAACTGCTATTTATTATAAATTAGAATCGGATCAAATCTGACTGTTGAAACACATTGTTCTATACTCTACTGCCTACTGCAATTTTTTAAACAATTATTAAGAAGTCTAAACCCCATACAAAATTTTGGTGAACAAATATGCCTGATTCAAAAAATCTCCAATCTTCACGTCCGGACTCTATACCAGTCAATTACGGAAACAAAATCTTTCAATTAGTCAGACCATAGACTCTATAATAACTTGTTATTGTGGAGCCTATGGTCAGGCCCTAGAGTAAACTAGCCAGTCAGTAAGCTCGGAATGCGCCAGTAGACTACCGAATTTTTCGGTTTTGTTTCGTGTTGTTTTTGTTACTCCCAATATACTGTACAGTATTACAAAAAATAATACTGTTGATGTGAGACCGGTAAATTTGGTAAATTGTTATTTGTAAGCTTAGGTTTTAAGATTATCTAAAGTAACGCCTGCAAAGTCGTCGTATGAGTCAAAAAAGAATAAATATAAAATTTACAATGATGAAAAACTGCATGAAATATTAGCAGCTTAATTGTTTTTGAACTGATTAAAAAATAAACATTAAATTAAAAAATAAAAACATTGTAACAGTTGTCCAAAAAGTACTACAATATAAAAAAAATAGTTTCAGTCAGAAGAGCGGGAATAGCTAAAATTAACTGATTTTTTTAGCGATTTAGGCTACTGCTACCACAATACCCTGCATTTGAATTAGCTAATCTTCAAATTGATTAATAAAATTTATAATTGTTTTACTTGATACTAATGAGAACTGTGTGTAAATGACTGAGATTTTTTTACTTTCTTTTAATTTGTATTTATTGTTTTTTGGTTGAGTCAGTTTATGAAACTGTAGTTCATTTAAAAATATCTGTATTTTATTGGCAATTCTTAAAATAGATATGTAGTGCTGTTGTATAATTTCACTTGTTTATTCAATATTGGACCAAATTTCTGTTTAACTGTAGGTGCTTATATCAATTGCTTGAAAATTATATGTAAACGTGTTGAAAGGCTTAATAGCTTATTTTAAAAATTATAGTCACTGTATTTTAATAAAATTTTCAAAAAATAAATTAGAAGCAACATTGTAATGACAATATGCATTGATTTTTGTTTTGACAAAATTGAAGTTGTTAAATAAATTAATTAAGATATACAGATTTAATTAAGAAACAGGGATGTTATGTTTATACTGAAATCTCACAAGTATTTAAAATTAGATAATTCTTTGTTTATTAAATAAAATTTTATTTTTGATTTTTTACTGCAAAAAATCATTTTTTTTCTTAAAATGATATTGTTTTGTGATTGATCTAGTTATATCATTATAGTTGTATGGTTTATATAAAATATTGATTTAAGTTTTTTGGAAAGTTATGATTGATTATATAAATACTTGAATTTTGCTATTTTAACTTGGTATTTGTCTTGATTTATAATCTGATTGTTAATTTATATAGTGCTTTTATTAAGTTCTTTACTTGACTCTGGAGTAGTAATTTGCAAATGAGTGAGTGGCCTGAGCATAAGTCATTGACATCAAGGCAGAACAAAGGAACTTGATGTTGAACTTTGTTAATCGTAAAAAGCAATTTTGTTAATTTGCAAAAGACAATTCAAAAAATGTTTTAAACTATAAATATGTAATCTGTCACCAGATTATGAAATTTTTGATTTAAAAATTAATGTAATGTATAATAGTGATGAGCTAATATGAATTTTTTTTTATTCTGATTCTGATTCCAACAAAAGTTTAAATTCTATTGCCAATTTTGATTTCAATTTTGATTCTTGTCATTTAAAATTTTCTCATTTGTTTTGTTATAATAAACTAACAATTTTTTTTTTTAAAGCATCTTGTTTAATGAGTGGGATAATTGATGTGCACTGCTTCTCCCCCTATTGTTTTAACTTGTTTACAATTAAACTTTCTAAATTAAATATTAATATATATTGCAGGAGTGAATTGCTTTTTCTTGCAGAGTATTGAATGAAAGGATCAAAGCAATAATTAAATACAAAATTTATTTAATCACCATTTAAAAAACCACAACAGTCTTTTTCATTCATATTTGAATGAAACCTCGATTTTTATTCAAGGAGAAAGATTTTTTAATCATTTTTTTAAAAAACATAAGAACCTGTTTTATCTCATAGAATCATCAGGTGGTTACTAAAAAAAAATAGGAATAAGGTTAGTTTTACAATCATTAGAAGTGAAAACATAGTACATTAGGTTAATCATGCATTGATAAATAATATCTAGTTTATTAAAGGATAATTCAGAATTGTAACTGATTCAGAAAGTAGAAATATTATTTAAGTATTTCCAATTTTATTCTTTAAAATATGTAGTTTGTTGAATTAAGCAAGTAAAGAATATAATTCCTATGATGTCATATAAGAAAAAAACAAAAAATACAGTCAATAAGTACAGAGGATATGCATTTATAGTAATGCAAAAGAACACAAGTCAGGTGACCTGACTCCTGTTCTCTCACCTTATTATGAATGAAACAGATTAATTTTATTGATTGAAGCAGACTGTTAAGGTTTTTTGAAAAGTGATTAAATTAATCATTGTGTTTTTGTAAAGTATTCATTGAATTTCAGAACAAAAATAAATTTTTTTTTATTAAGATGAAAAAACACCCCTACTGCCTCTTTCATCTGTTCTTTAATTGAATAAAACAGGTAGGGGTGTTTTTATTTTTGTCTTAATAAATAAAAAAATCTATATTCTTAATTCCAATTTTGATTAATCATTTTATCACTAGTGTATAATCATGTACGCCAGTGTTTTTGTGTCAAAAATTGTTTGCTACAACTTATATCATTGTAATGCAGGTGTGAATCTAATATAAAAAGTCTTATTAAGTAGAAAATCTGATTTATTTATTTTTTCCAAAAAGCTATCCCTTTGTAATAACAGCTTAAAGTTTGTGTTTTTTAGAGTAACTTATTACTTCTGTTTGGCTAAACCTATAGTTTTCTAATGGCTGAGTATGACCTGACATCAAAAATAGGTTGTTATTTGGACCGACATCTAGTGTTTCCACTATTGGAGTTTTTATCAGAAAAAGATATATTTGATGAACATGACTTACAAAAAGGAAAATTAGAATTATTAAGTAACACCAACATGGTGGATTTTGCTATGGATGTTTACAAATCGCTTTATGAAGGAGATGTGAGTTTTTTATGTTTAGTTGAATATTGCTTGTGCTAAAAGGTGTTTTAAAAATATTCAGCAAACATTTATCTAGTTTTATTTTTAAAAGTATTTCAACCTCTTTCAGCCATAGCTCCACATTTTCTTAAAACTTAAAATTTTCTTGTGAACCACTTGATATAAAAGTACCATTTAACCTCAAATATTAACTAAAATAAAAAAACTTAACATTTCAAATTAAAAAGCTGAAAATTATATCTTAATGTACTATTCTTGATGCTTTTGACAATCTTTTGTTCTTTGTTTGGGGAAGATGACAGGAGCTGGATGGTTTACTAAATGGCTGGACATGTTTCCATCAGCCAAGTCACTTGGTTCTTGTTGACATCTGAGAAAGCAGAACTCCATTTAAATGGTGATAAATGGGACGAGATGTTATTTTGTTGTCTACTCCTTTGTGCCATACTTCTGGCCACCTGGAAACCATAGCCCATTTTGTGTTTCTGAGTGCAATAGGCCGATGCCAGTTCAGAGGCAGTTAAGCCTGACCCATGCAGGTCTGGAAAAGCTAAATCCAGGTATCGTTGGGCTAACCTCTTTAATAAATGTATGGAGTCTAGAGGGATTTTTTTACCACTCCATGCTCCATTTATATTCTGCCCATTGTGCTACACTGGTGCCTGACTGGGCAGGGTTGCTCAGCAGTTCTAATGCAGCAAGCACATATTGGTGTCTTGATTCAAGTTCCCACAGCTGTTTACCAAGTGGAGATAGTAACCTTTCATTTAGAAGGTGTTCTGGTTCCTGAGCACAGCAAGCTAGAGATAGTATGACTTTTTGGCAGCAAAGATCAGTTGGGTGGATGCCTGATAAATTAAAAAGGTTGTTTGTAGGTGTGGGACACTGACATCTGGTCACTATGTGCAAAGCATCATTAATGGGCTTGTTGATAAGGCAAATATGGGCACTGCAACACCAAACAGGCATGCAGTACTCAGCTGTGGAATGGACAAAAGCAGTGGTGGCTGTGTGGAGTACTGTTGCATCTAAACCCCAGCTTAATCCAGCCAATTGCTTTAAAAATCTAATGTGAGATTTTAAGTTCTTGTGCAGTGACTCTAAATGTCAGTGAAATGTGAGTGCCCTATCCAGCTTTATGCTGAGATAAGTGGGTTCAGCACAATGGTAGGGCCTGTTTATTGACAAAGATGTTAAGCTCACATCATGCCTCCTTGTTGTAAAGATGGAAGGCTGCCAACACAGTCTTTGTTGTACTGAGCTTGAGCTTCCATTTGTAAAGGTAGGAGGATAGGGTTGCCATGTATTGAGTAAGAGTTCTCTCTAATGTCTGCCAGTCGCTTGCAAAGTGCCAGATGGCCAGGTCATCAGCATAAGCAATTTTCTGCTGACTGTCACTGGCAGGTCATATGTATAGATATTAAACAAGAGGGGAGTCAGGACTAATCCATGTGGGATGCCATTCTTGAGGCATCATAACCTGGTTTGTTTTCCAGTGCCAGTGGTGAGGGTAAAACTTCAATTACAAAAAAGTTCTATAATTGATGAGACCATGTGCCTGTCCAGAAGAAGACGGAGTAGCTTGCAGGTGAAGCTGCAGTGCTATACAGTGTCATAGGCTACTGTGAGATCAACAAACACAGTGCCAGCCTTCTTTTTGGCCAAAAACCTATGCTTAATTTTTTGAGTCAGAAGAGTGACTTGATCTATGGTCGATCTTCTGTGCCAAAATCCAGCTTGTTCTCCAGGCAGCAGTGGGTCAATAATTGGTTCGACATGGGCATAGTCTCTCTAAGACCTTAAAGGGGACACAAAGCAGAGATAGGTCTATTGCTCTTTGAGTCCCCTAATGGTTTATTTGGCTTTGGGATGGCAACCACTAATATTCTTCTAAAAATTTTTGGAAGCTTGAGTTGGTGCATGCAGCAAGACAGGAGCTTTTCCAGACTTTAACAGCTGGAGGACATTGGCAAATTCTTCCAGAGAAAAATCTTTAGAAATACATTTGTCAGGCAGTGTTGGAATCCTCCAGATTTGGGACACCTCTTAACTAACAAGTCTGGCTAACTTGCAGTTTTTAGTATTGTATATTTCATTTTTAACCAGTTGTGAGGCAATTGAGCTGGCAGTAATGGGGCAGAGGCAGCATGTGTTTCTGGTTCTGCCAGTCAAGTTGTTAATTATATTCTATGTCAGCTGACTGGAGTGTGTGAAATCAATGTTATTGACAGCCTCGGTCCAGTGTTTTTTTGTATTTCATCAAGATGGGACAGCTAGGCAGAAACAGTGGAATTAGTTGCTTCACCCTGAGGAGCCTGTAGAAAAACCTGGTATAGGTGTACACTCCACATCCCAACATGATCTATAGTTAGTTTTGCAACTTCCTAGATTTGACAATGTTGCTGCTGCAAAGATGATATTACAGAAGTCCTGGTATGCCTCATCAGTAGCTTGAATCAGGAGATGGTAAATTTGGAGATAGCTGACATAATGAGGCTGTATAGTTTCCAGTTGGCCTTGCAGAAGTTCCAACATTATACAGCTTACTTGGGTACTAGGGCCAGATTTTTGAGACTAATTAGCAATGGTTGATGTTGGGACCTAGGAGACTTTTCTAAAGTACTGTACATCTGTCCAGTTTGGAATTGTTTAAATCCTCACTTGCAAAACCCAGGTCAGGATTGGTTCCAGTGTTCCAGTGACCAGAGAAAAAGCTAGGGGCATTTTTAGGGTTATACAAAAGGGAAAGATTTCTCTTGGCTGCCAAGCCAGCCTGGCATTTTCCATCTGGGTTGGTGTAATTATAGCCCCAGTCTGTGCAATGCCAATAAAAATCACCTTCATAAAGACAAGGGTATGTGAGCACTGGAATGGCTGTTAGTGTGAGTTGTGAGGTTGGCGGTTTTAGACATTAACAATCTTGCAACTATCAATGTCCACACACAACTCAATTGCTAATTCTTTTGAGGATTGATCCACAAGGATCTGGCTCAGTTTTTCAAGGACAAATGTAGCAAGGCCATGATTCCTGCTTGAGACCCAACTAGCCAGTGTGAAGTGTGATATTACTAGCTAGTCTGCATTTATGCAATGAGTCTCTTGTAAAAAGATGACAAGAGCCTTGTGTCTTGCGGCCAATTCGCTGAAAATGCAGATCTTATTTGCAATTAGGCCTTCATTTAAATGTAGTATTATGGGTGCAAATGGTCCACATCTAGCATTTGTAGACTTATCAAGTCTCTTTAGCTTCCGGAGCCAAGAGTCTATCCTTTTACCTGTGTGGAAGCACCCCAAATTCATCATCATTTGCTTGGTCATTTGCCAGTTGCTGGGACTCCCCATGTGGGGAGGCTAATGATGAGTCCCAATCTTTGGTTCTTCATTTGAAATCACTTTAAACTGTAGGTAAACAGAAAGCTTTAAATTACCGTAATCCAAAATTGTGTTGAGCGCGCAGATGCAGCAAACGAATTCTTTTCACAATTCTTGTTTGCAGCCCGCAAATTTTTTTTAAATCGGAAGTGGCCCTTCATGCTCGCATTCTTGGACCACCCTGCACTAGGCTACTGTATAATAAATTCTTAGCAACTTGACTAATTGGTTCAGAGTCTCAGAGTGCAATCAATATTGATTCACAGTTATGTAACAGATTAACAGTCATGTTGCTCTTTAAGAAAAAAATTAACCAAGCAATATTATTGTATCATGTCCAAATGTTGCTCGTAATTATTGCTTTAAGTTTAATCTTTTGGCCATTTTCTTTCAATTCAAGCAAATAATAAATACACTGCAATTTAGCATTTGTTAAAAAACTTTGTTTATAGGAAATTCCGTTGCAATTAAGAGACAAAAGAAATGAAGTTGTCAGTTTATTAAAATCTCATACTGTAAAAACTGAACCTATTGTTCACATTTTTGAGCAAGAAGAAGTGAGAAAGCAGGTAAACCATTAGTTTTTTAAAAGTGATGTGTTGTTGATCTAGAGTTTTATTGTGTGTCTATATTTTGTTCTGCTTAAATTCACCGTTTTTAAGTATCAATTAATAATAATCTTAGCTAATGTGCAAAGAACTTTGCTAAGCACGGCAATGATTAATCATTTAATTGATCATAATTATGCAGGTTTTTTTTATCAAAACTTTTTGCATTACTATGTAAATGTTTTTGTTTTTTATTTTTTACGATTAGTATCAATTTATATTTGCTTAAGTTACCAGCATTTTTGAAAGGCATGGTTCACAGTTAGTTATGTTTAGGCAACTGGATAAAGTAAATCTCTCAAAGTTGATATTTTTAATCTTGTTGTTTTAAATGTTTTTTTAGGGTTCTAAACAAGGTTACTCGGCTAGACAAACTCGTCATTGTCGCTATTCGGACGTGACCGATTCGGCGACAAAATAGCGAGTTGCGCAATTAATCAATTCTCGTTAGAATTAACAATTCACGTCATCCTCCAAGTCTAAGCAAAATATTAATATCAACCTATCGAACTGTTCCTGGTATGCAATAACAAAATTCCCGTCCAAAAAACAGAATTCTTTGTTCTCTTTGCACATCCACACTTTGTCAAAACAAATGAATTTATCAGTCCGTTAATTTTCCGTTCTATTGGTTACCGCCAAAAAGTGCTCTTGTTAGTGTTGGACATGAGGAATGCAATAGTGGCATTTGTTATTATTTTCAACATTTGAACCTAAGTTTTCATCATCTATGTTGTCCCGAAGTAAGGAACCCGACGTGTTTTCCTTACTGGCAGGGGTTAGCCGTTTCTTGTAGCCGTTCCTCCACTTTAGCCAATTCTCATTGTAATCATCTTTTTCTCATGTTTTCCTCAATAACCTTCATCAATCATTTCTTGAGTCTTCTTTTTTACTTTCTTTTCAGTTTAATTGTCACAGGTCACAGGCATCGGCCTTTTTCATCCGTTCAATGTGCCCAAACCATCTTAGTTTTTGACTTCTCAAAAATTCCTTGATCTTTTACTTTATCATTTAATGCCTTGCCACATATCATTTAAAGCATTCTCATTTAGGTGGACTCCATTCTCCTTATATCGTTTACATTTAAATTTCTTGTGTTGACCAAAAAAATTAAAATGAGCATAAGACTTTAAAGTTATTTTAACACGAAAAATACGTTATAACTTTACCTAAATACAATTTTTATTTGTAAACATTACGTTTTAAGTCCTAAAATCGGGCCCACTTTTTCAGAGTAATGCCAGACACTAAAACGATTTGTCAAAATAACAAAATTTTATCATGGAAAAGCTAAAAGCGTAGTAACAATTTTTTAAATGTCAATTTCGATGCTTAAAAAGCATTAGCAGAAGCCATAAAAATCTTTTATTTCTATCGGTAAAGTATATACAGGGTGATTCAGCGAAGTGTGCACAAATAAAAACTTATCTTTCGGACTTATAATTAGGTCAAATGAAACAAGTTATATGCTGTGAAGATAGTAAATTTAATAAGCTTTCAGAAAATATACAAGTTATTCAATATAACCCCCTTTGTTTTTGATTACTTTCCGAAGTCGTGGCAGAACCTGGGCACATGTGGCACGCACCACTTCTGGGTCAATTTCGTCCCATGCCGATGTCAATTTTCGCTTTAGAGAGTCCAGATTTGGATGAGAAGTACGGCAGGCTTTTGTCTCTAAAATAGACCATAACCCAAAATCCATAGGGTTCAAGTCTGGTGAAGACGGCGGCCAAAGCTCTTTCTCCCAAAAATCTTTGAAATTGCATCGACATCAAGCTTGAACTGAGTTGGCCGTGTGGGAGGTTGCACCGTCCTGTTGAAGAGTAACTCCTTGTTCTCCGACTACTTCTTGGACCCAGGGAAGGACTTTCTCCTCCAGCATTCGCCTATAGACGGTCTGGTTTATCTTGACCCCTTCTTCAATGAATATGAGAGGAGTTTTCAGCCCTTTTGATGTTGTGCCTGCCCATACCATTACGGAGGCGGGTTTTTGTCTTCTGAAAGAGCTGCGACGCTCAACTGGGACCATGTTTATGTCTGGAAGCCAAATCCTGTCATTTTGATGGTTATTGACAGCTTGAACAGTGAAAAGTTTTTCGTCTGTCCATAAAACTTGAAGCTGCGTGCCATCGACAAGTTTCTTGACCAAAACCTTTGCTCTATCGAGCCTTTTCTTCTTAGTGGCCTCCGACAAGAGATGTCTTTTGGTGAACTTGTATGGGTAGCTCTGGAGATCATCCTTGAGAATCCTTTGCATGCTGGACACGCTCACAGAGTAGTCTTTAGCAAGTTGTCTGGATTAATAATGGACGAAATACATGTACATAAAACTAAGAAAAGTATTTGTGCACACTTCGCTGAATCACCCTGTAGATATCAGTTAGAAAAAACTATAATAAAATTTTTTTTTCACTTGCTAAATGAACTCATTTGTACCAGTTTCTGATAAGTTTGTCATAATGTTAGCTGGACTAAAATGTTCTACTAGTTGAAAAGATCAGGATAAAGTTTTATCGTGAAAATTTTGTTTATTTTCACGTTATAAATTATTATTTTCTTGCGATCAAAAAAAACGTGCTTTGCCTAAATTCTTAAGATTTTATGTAAAACGAAAAAATCTTGATAACAAAAACTAGAAAGTTGATACTGCTGTAGGGCGATTATGTGTCTCTATATCGCTTTTAAAACCATAACATTGTTTTCTAGTAAGGCATTCGAAAGGCTAAAAAATTTATTTTTACTTTTTTAACACTTGTTTCAAAGAAAAATTGACAGACAATCAGAAAAAATGTTTCAAGTTGTGAATTCTTCGACTTTGTGATTGTAAAAGTTTACTATTTATTATTATGTAATGTAAAATTCATTGAACAGATTGAAACTGCTCGAGAAGGGAAGCAATTATTTGAATATTTGGAAAAGCATCATTCTTTTAAGATTGAAGATCTAGATACACTTTATGATTATGCAAAGTTTCAATACGAATGTGGAAACTATTCAGGTTGTAGCCATTTACGAGAATTAGTGAAAATTTTTGTTATCTTCGTGAAATCGGGAAATAAACTAAGCTTAGCCAATGTTGGATAAAATAAGAGTTTAATTAAACTTAGTTTTTATTTGATTAAGCTTTATATTCAACGTAGGCTAAACTGTAAGCAAAGCTTCAAAGAAAGTCGATTTTGCTATTGCCGTTTAACTGCATTTATAACTTCACTATGATGTCAGCAACGTCACGCATCTGTTGAAGCATCTGTTCATTGTTTTTTACTTCTATCAACACTTTTAAGCGAAAAAATCAATAAACAAAGAATAATCTCGCCAACGCTCGTTGTGGAAACGGGCCTAAAAGCATCTGTTTGATTTAGAAATCGCTAGATTGCATTTTTTCGGAGCCAAGCCTGGCACGCGCTTTGCGGATGCTTTTTTTTTAAACAAATTACTTCCTTCCTATAGGAGCGGCTGAGTATTTGTACTTTCATCGAGTCTTGGTTCAGCCGGATGACAAGCGGGCCACCGACTCGCTGTGGGGCAAATTAGCGAGTGAAATATTAATGCAAGATTGGGACACAGCCTGGGAGGATCTTCATCGATTACGTGAGAACATAGACACAAATGTAACAGCAAGCCAATTGCAGGTGCGTGTGAGAACTTTTTAATGCGTTAAAGAAATTTTGATTATAAAATTAAAGAATTATCTGTTTTTATCAATAGCTTCTTCAACAACGCACTTGGTTGATACATTGGTCCTTGTTTGTTTTTTTTAATCATGCCAAAGGCAGAGACGCGATTATTGATTTGTTTCTGTACCAACCTCCATATTTAAACGCGATTCAAACGATGTGCCCTTGGATTCTTCGCTATTTGACTACCGCAGTCATCACCAACAAAAGAAGAAGACAGGTTTTTCGGTTCTAATTTAGACATGATTAGGTAGTTTAAAAATTTAAGTTTTTAAAAATTAAAAGTTTGGCCAAGTAAAATTATAATTTTATTCATTAGACATATTTTTTTCGAGAATAAAATCTTGCTACAGGTCAAAATCCAATATAAAAAAAGCAAAAAAATCTGTATTTGCTTGCAGGTGCTAAAAGACCTGGTCCGTGTCATACAGCAGGAGTCGTATACGTATCGCGACCCCATAACCGAGTTTATCGAGTGTCTGTATGTTCACTTCGACTTTGATCGAGCGCAAGAGAAACTTCGTGAATGTGAGACGGTGCTTGCCAACGATTTCTTCCTCGTCGCTTGCCTCGAAGACTTCATAGAAAACGCTCGTTTGTTTATCTTCGAAACCTTTTGTCGAATACATCAGGTAACGACTTTATTTGGACCCAAAGCGTTTCTTGCAAGTTGCCGTTTTTCTATCTCTGACGCGACGAATTTCAATAGTGCATCAGCATTAACATGCTCGCCGATAAGTTAAACATGACCCCCGACGAAGCCGAGCGATGGATCGTCAACTTGATACGAAACGCCAAACTCGATGCGAAAATCGATTCGAAAATGGGTCACGTGATGATGGGTGCACAAGCGGTTTCTCCATACGCACAAGTAGGTTGAATATTATGTAACTTTCAAGTTTTCTCCGCTGTTACTTGCTTTCATTTATAGGTTATTGAAAAGACGAAGAGTTTGGGTTTACGAACGCAAATGTTATCAACTAACGTTGAAAGAAGATTAAACAAAGAAAAAGACAGAAGTGATGGGGTAATCTTTATTTGCCTAAGTTATTCATCAAAATATTTGATGATAGTTTGTTGGTGACAAATTTTTTTGTTTTTATTTTAGGTTCCTCATTGGGCTGGTGGGCCTAAAGATAGTTGGTGATTGTTTGCATTGCCGTTGAAAATTTGAATAAATTCTAGTCAATTGATTGGTTGTGTGTGTTTCAATAAAGAGTCAGTTATTGATGAAATTGCACTTTTTATAAACTTAACTAAACCGACACAACAAAAACGGCTTTAAATCATGTTTTGGTGATTTACCAATGGCTAGATCTGCTAATATCTTTCCGACAACTGGAGAAATTTTAAAACCGTGACCTGCAAAAACATTGTTTAGCCATATATATCTATTAAGCCTATGTTTTAAATAGACTTACCAGACATTCCAGCACCAATAATAATGTTTTTGTATTGCGGATGATAATCAAGAATGAAGTCTTCATCTGGAGTTTTCTGAAAAGAAAATATGTGATGCTCCGACATGGTTCTCTAGTGATACGTTCGTCTGTTTTGCTTTTGACCCTCTCAACTTTTTCGTATGGCAATAAGAAGACTTGTCTCTTAAAATTCTCTTTTTTTTAACCGACTACAAACTGTTCTATTTTTTAAAAAGATTTTCAAATTGTTAAATGTCTAATTATAAGCTGCTTGTTTAATGTTTAGACTGTCCAATATTTCTAAAGTTAAACCAAAACTAATAATAATTAATGCAGCGCTCCCTGCTTCTCAATGATGTTAACAACAGCGCATTATTTCAAGACTCTTAATATCTCTCGATGTACTTTCTTGATCGCTTTTGAACTAAAAATGCTTTCTTGTACCCACACTGATGATTAAGGCATGTAATCAACAATTTCTTTTATGGCAACCGAAGCACTCACAGTAAGCAAACATGTTTCCTGAACAGCGGAATTAGGAGTTAGTTTTGGAAAACAATAAGATATGATTGATTTCAGTTGTTCCGTGTGCTCATCTGTTTTCTTCTTATCATATCGATCCGGCTCGTCAGGATCCACTTCAACTGATTTACCCAAACATACCTATCAAAAAAATTCATGCGTATTTACCATTTGTTTCTTTACTTTCGCGACAATGCACTACGTACGGTTGGAGGTGCTCATTAAAGTTTGTCGAATTTTGGATCTAGGCTACGTCATTTTGGCATAGGCCTAATAACAACATCCATTAATGAAAATATGCCCAAGGTTGGTTTCTGGCTTTTACAGAAAAATAAATGCAATGATGGTGGATCACTGGGTTAAAATTCCGAAAATTTGGAAAGTTTGTCATGGTGAGAAATTATTCACTCAAATAAAACAGTTGATTAGAGGCGTGCAAGATCTGTTCTGTAGACCTAATATGAAAAATGAGACAAGATGTTTAAAGGAAAACAAAATAAAAAAAGAAGAGCCGAAAGTTATATGGTAATTAAGCACTATATCCGGTGTTAAAACTGTAAAAAAGAATAAAATGGAAAAAATAAAAATTGGTTTGCAACAGCAGTTGGTAACGTTTTGAAAAAAACAAAACATCCTAGATATTAAAGTAACTGAGAAAAATTAACAGGGTTGTTCAAGTATATATGGACGACAGGTTGAATGTGACAACAATAAGATTGGTCAAATTTGTGCAGATCATTTGATAGTGTAACATGAGGAAATGAGATAAATTAGACAACTTCTAGAAACAGGGATCAAACAAGAATGGTGTCAAATGATAATACTTTAATTTAAGCTACATTAACCGACCTTCATTAACCCTGGATATTCCAGTACTGGAGTGGAGTAAATATGCATGTCTAAATTTGAATCGTACAAAATTATAGCTGGAAAATTACAGACGTCATAGACGGCCGGATCTTCAGCTGGCCAGTACTCCACACTCACTCTGTAAACCTTTAAATAAAAATATTTAAGATAAAATTGCGTTTCCGGTACAATGTACCTGCAACTGTTACACGAGATAGGCTATAAAGTTTGAAGTACGGTAGCCTGGAAAATTTTTACTATTATGCAACATTATATTTTTCGTTGCGCATAGAGACGAAATAACTTATACATTAGTTTCGAATGATCGACATTGAAAGCAAATGGTATAATTAATTGTGCTTCCGTTTAGGCTTTTAATATGGTTTTTATAGAATGTGGTTACTGCAAATAAATTTTAAACGAAAAATAGAAAAATAGTAAACATTTTTTATTAAAAATGTGGTTATTGTAAAAGACAAAAAATCTATCAAATGTCCTACATAATAATTTTTGAAGAACATAAATATTTAAGAACTTCGATGTAGCCTAAGCAGCTTTTTGTCATTTTGTTCAATCCAAGTTTTTTTTAAACACCCTTTTTAAAGAGTAATGATAACTCAAATAAAGTAGAACAATACCAGACCAGCTAGACCAGTGACGGCAATACTTTTCAGTTGGCCGCAAGAAAATTCGCCGTAGGAAAATTAGCCGCACGGAATTTTCGCCGCAACTTGGTACAAATTGGCAGACTTTACCCATACAATGGTTTGTACAGTGAAAAGTAGTAGAGGTGGTGCAAAACGCTAGGGTTAGGTTAGAGTTAGGGTACTTTTTGTGAATAGAAATTGCAAAAGAGATTAGACAGATGTTGATAGCGGTAGATCACATACTATACCGGCACCGAATATCTATACTCACCAGTCGAGTTGTTCTGTTAGAGGCGCCAATTGCAGTTTGTACCAAGTTGATATAGTCAGCCATATTCCCATAAATGGAGTTTGTTCCGGTCGTGTACGGCGAAAATTCCGTGCGGCCAATTTTTCTACAGCGAATTTTCTTGCGGCGAAAAATTCCTAGAACCGTCAGACAAAATCTCTTCGCGTGTCACAGTGACACGCGTTAGTTTTGCCATCACTGAGCTAGGCCGTCTGAGTATCATTTGAGTTTGCAACTTTCAAACATTTTAAATGCTGCAAATAAAAATAGCTTACCTTGACTGGTAATTGAAGATTCAATGGCTTTAAAACATTATTAATCCAAGACCCACAAGTCAGCACAACAGACCCGGAGAGATAAGTTTCTTTGTTTGTTACAACTTCAACAAGTTCGTCATTTATGGGTTTAATCAATTCAACTTTCTCTCCATCGCGCATGCTGCCACCAAGACGAAGAAGATTTTTCTATTGAAATCACAATAACATCGTGGACAAGAATAATTTTTTTGAGATTAACAACAATAATTTTGTCAATGACAGGGATATAACAGTAGCCTTAATATCATGTAATTCTCTGCTTATTCGATCAATGTTTGAAAAAAAGAAACTGAAAAAAAATTTTAGTTTTCTGGATGTAAAAGAAAAACGTAATTTTTGCCCGTAATCTATGATCGAATAAGCTATGATCGCAGTAATGAGGGAACCCCCGCGCAGTACTTTCGTTTTGCCGCGCACTGCGTAAGTATTAGCAAGACAAGCTTTCGCTGCATAAGTATTGGCAAGGTTTGATTGACAAAATAGGAAGTCAAGGATTAAGGAATCGAAGTGAAGATCTTTTTTTCTTTTAGAGAACACCTTGATTTTGGAATAAAATAAGGAAATCGGAGATGAAATTGAAGTGAAGACCTTTTTTTTTTTTTTAGAGAACACCTTGATTTTGGGAGAGAAAACCAAAACTTCCTTGCCTCGGGTAATATTCACCACTGCTCACACAGCCTTTCATTCCGCGCACACTAAGCAAGCTCTTAGAGAGAACATTGCCCATAATCACCAACTACGTTAAAATAAGTATATCGCTGATAGAACCCCAGTCAAATAGAACCGACAACAGGTATGTCATTTAATAAGCTAAAAGTTTGTTTTACCAGCTGCGCTTTTCTTTTAAAGAAAATTTAATAAAATCTTTTTTAGTTTCGGCAATTGTTCGAAATATCATTTAGACCAGTGGTCGGCAACCTTTTTTTATGACGGCCCAAATTCTATCTATAAAAATTATCGAAGGCCCAGCAGTACACTTGAAACATACAGTGGCATTAGCGTACGCAGAAAGTTTCCGAGATTTCGTCTTCGACTTTGCCACTTCCTCCCAAAATAATGGTGATCTCTAAAAAAAAAACAGGTCTTCACTTCCATTTCGTCTCGAATTTCTCTATTTTTTTTTCCCAAACTCATGGTGATCTCTAAAAAAGAAAAAGGTCTTCACTTCCATTCGTCTCAAATTTCTCTATTTTTTTCACTACACTACGCATTTAAAACTACCATGCACGTTCGGCTAGCATGCGGCCCACAAAGACTTTGTAAAACCAAATAGCCCGCGGCCCACAGGTTGCCGACCACTGTGCTAGTTGCATCACACAAAACAAAGGTATTTGTTAGTTTTATTGTCTTTTTGCCTTGTTACGTCATATCCAACAATGCTTGAATAAACACCATTCAAAGCCGACATTAGAAAACGCTTTTAAGCACCGAAATAATCGAAACTTACGCATAAATGTCCTATTTTACGTTCATTTACGTCCCAGCGCACCCAAAGTGTTAAAATCAAGCAGTCAAATCTCACAAAACGTCCGAAAGCAATTGGGTATTAAACTCTAACGTTACAAAAATGTTTCAAAGCATTTAATCTGGAAAAGTACGCGGCCCGGCAACGAACTCTTCACGGACCGGCACTGGGCCGCGGCCCGGTGGTTGCCGACCACTGATTAAGACTATTCGAGAAACTGTTAGCAGTGAAAGAAACAACTGTAACATCGCAAATTTGTTTCGTTGGCAAGACTGTATTTTAAATTAATTGCTTTGTTTTGAAGGACTTTCTAAAACGATCGCATGGTTAACGGCTCGCTGGTTTCTACGACATAAAAATAACTGTGATCGATCTGAGAGTTATTGGCAATGCGTACTGGTAGTTACTTTTTTGTCGAAGATTGTATAGCAGATAGATTGCAGCGTTTTAAGTATTTATATTAGTGTTTCACAACCTGCGCCGCGGCATTGCGGGATGTCGAATTTTGCGGTTTTCTCACGTGAAATAAGTGAGATTCGGAGCGAAGACCGTTTTTATTTAGAAAGAACTGATTTTGGGAAGTAAATTAACAAGAGAGAGCGTGAGTTTAGGCGAAGAGCTTTTTTAGAGAACAGCTTATTGTTGCGGCGAAAATGAGAAAATTAATGCGGAAAATTGGGCAAAAGGGTTTTTACTTTTTTTTTTTTTTAGGAAAAACCTCAATTTTGGGATGAAAAGTAGGAAATCGGTACATAAAAATAGGTGAAGACCTTTTTTTTTAGAGATCACCTGATTTTGGAAACAAAAATTAATAAAAATGGTCTAAAGGGGTCGCGATTTTTGAAGAATTTCAAAAACGTACCGCAAACGGAAAAAGGTTGAGAAACACTGGTTTAAATCATAATTTTGATTCGAATTGCCAGTGAAGAAAATTCAGGTAAAAAATTTATTGTAATGTTGTTCAATGTTTGTTTTGATAATATTAACTGGTTTTAAATTGCAGGTAATTAATTCGGTATATTAAAATTAAATTTTAAATTTAAACTGTAGCTTCCACCATGTTGTTTGCTCTATTTCTGTAAATGTACTTAGTGTTGAGCATCGGTTGGTTTATCAATTAAGTAAGACGTGGCTATTTTATGTATTATTAATTCAATAAGTGCTTGTTATTGTTATTTTATTTATTTTTCTTTTTCAACTCTGTCTTTTCTGTTTAACAGAAAACCGCAGCGTTGGACCGTTTGGCAATAAAGAATTCATTCAGACGAATTTTGCTGTGCGTTTTCTTACCCTCGTATTTATCTCGCATATCACTGGGCGCGTTTTAAGACATTAAAACAACTAAGCCACTATCCCAGGGGTGTCAAACTGGCGGTCCGCGGGCCAAATCTAGCCTGCCATGCTCTATTTTGTGGCCTGCGTCCTGAAATCAATAAATTCGAGACAGATTCAAAATGAAGGCTTTTATTTTTTAGAGAACACCTGATTTTGGCGAAGTGTGCCACAAATTTCAAAAAAATCCCAAAATGTACCGCAGGCGAAAAAAGGTTGAGAAACACTGCTACAAACAATAAACAAAAATATTGATCGTGTAATTATTTGAAAAATTGTCTGGCCCACGTAAAATGCAAAGTGCGCAAATCTGGCCCGCTTAGAATGTGATTGCGCAAATATGGCCCACAGCACCAAATGAGTTTGACACCCCTGCACTATCGCTCCGTTGAAAATAGCTTGTTGCGCAAAAACACAATCAATTATTTATTGACTATCTTTATTTATTTTACCAACTCAGAGGAAAACGTCGTAATCGTTATATTTAGAGCAGGGATGGCGAACCACTAACCCGCGGGTCACGTTGTGACCCACTAGTTGAAATTCAGTGACCCGCCTGATGTTCTCAAATTTCTGGCATTTTTAGCTTGCAAGAAATTTAGGACGGATTGGACGGTGATAAAGGTTCGCCATGTCTGGATTAGAGGGTATGATCAAGTCGGAACGAAAAACGGGAAACGTAAGGAACGATTCTAGGTGAAGACCTTTTTTTTTAGAGATCACTATGATTTTGGCAGAAAAATAGTGAAATCAGAAATCGAATCGAAGTGAAGACCTTTTTTTTGTTTTTTTAGCGATCACTAGGATTTTGGGAGGAAAATTTTAGATGTTGATGGGAAGTAAAGACTTTTTTTTTAATCTTCAACTTCTTTTAGTCAATGACCCACTTAACGTAAGTTTCAAAAAACTGTCATTTTTTGACCCGCCGTATAACAAAGGTTTGCCATCCCTGATTTAGGACAACCGTCAAGCGGTTGCGCAGAACGCTTTCAGAGATGCTAAGATATTGCTGTCCAGTTCAAATTTTTTATTTGCATTTTGTAGTTAGTTATTATATAATTACTAGTGATGGGACGATACTAAAATTTTTAACGATTCCGATTCTACCCATTTATCCCGATTCCTGGCTATTATTACGTATAGGTATTACTATTAATGTGCCCAGATATTATCATTTAATTAAGATATACGTTGAAAATTGATTAGGAAAATTTATTATCTTGCTATGGTTTACAATATGCTAGGTAACAACGTATTGGAAAGGTTTTATATAAACACATCTATCAATAATTCCATTTTAACTACACAAAGATGTAATATTGAGTTCATAACATCAATATAAGTAAAAGAATATTAATAATTTCATTTTAATAAAAATACACTTTATTTAGTTGATAGTAATAATAGGTTATGCATTTAATCACAGTCAAATTGAAGCACTCGCAAAATATAGTTCAAAAACATAAGCATCTCTCCAGTTGTTGGTTCTAAACTGAAAAATAAATACAAAAAGGAAAGATTAACAAAGCGATAAAAAGTCGGCAAAAGAAATAAAAACAAGAAGAAAAATACGGCAATAGTCAAATAGTAAATGGGTTACAAATCTTTTTAAATTAAATTTCTATAGTTAAGTTTTTTTTCCCTTGCTTACCCTAATGTTAAAAAATAGCGAACAGATTTATTAGACAAACAGATCACCATAAAAATCTATTAAAATAATTAAAGATTTTTTTACGCGTTCTAAATTTATTCGTTATTTGGTAACGAATAAATTTACCAACACAATATTACCAAATAACGAATAAATTTATTGGATTTGTAAAACACATAAAAATCTCTAAATAATTTAATAGCATTTTTAAGGTGCTCTGTTTGTCTAATAAATTTATTTGTTATTTGGTAACATCAGCGTAAGCAACGGAAAAAACTTCCCCATTGAGATTTAATCTAAAAAAAATTTGTGACCGGTTTAACCATTTGATCATTGCCGTATTTTTCTTGTTGTTTCTAAGTTCTTTTGCCAATTTTCTATCGCTTTGTTAATCTTTCCTTTTTGTATTTGTTTTTCAGATTTTTGATTGAGTTCTGACGAGCCGAACAGACGAAACAAACTGTTAGAACTAATATAAACTAGTTAATAATATTCATGGTTTGATAGTTTATTATAATAAACGCTCTGAATTAACCTTCATTGAGTAGTTTTCTCATGCGCCATGCGCGCGGATCAAAATGGATTTGTAGAAAAATGTTTATATACTGTACAATACTTATATCACGTCATAGTTTCATACGCTTGTAAAATTTCAAATCTGTCGTCTATGTAGCAGCTACCTTGTTTTACTTTTTGTAAAAAATCAAAAAAAAACATGCTTTGTTAAACAACCTTGGTTTACAAATTTAACTATTTAAGTAACCCTTTTTTTAACTAAAATATTCGAAATGAACCCATAGTAAATTCCTATAGAGTAATATTCGGCTAGGAACATACCTAAATTTGACGCATTTAACAATTTTGAAATGCGAATTTTTACTCTTATCACCTGCCTGAACAACGGATAGTAAAAACAAGTTTTGGTATCACATTTTACTTTTAAAAATGCGACAATAGCGATTATAAGTTTTACATATTAAAAATAAATTGTAATATAATATTGCCTTAGTAACACAACAAAGCTTTTTTTGCTGTCGCTTTAATGCTAGTGAAGTTGAATCGAAATTATATAATTTCCCTCCGAATTGGCTCGCCGACGAATTTGTCTCGTCGAATAGTTACGTACACTAGAGTTGAAATTAGCTTGATTGATTGAAAAATGATAAAGAAAGAGTGAAGAAATTTTAGGAACATTACATGAACCCCCCAGCACAGTCTTGTGTTACTAATTTTTATCTTATGCCCTATATATTTAAAGAATCGTTTTGGTATCGGAATTGGGTCTGAATTATACAGCTCCGATGCCGATTCCCGATGCTTTGGAAAACCCCGATATTCCGATTATTCTCATACGATTCCGATTAATCGTCCCATCACTAATAATTACGTGACAAAATTTAAAGCTGGGTGATTGCCATGACCGCCACGCATAGGAAAGTGCCACAAAGTGTTTTTTCAAAGGGCACAACAGAATAAAATGAATACAGTAGGTTTTGAACGCGATTAATATCATCAATACGCGCTCCCGTATTTAAATTTTTTATGGGTGAATTCTTCAAATAGATTATTTCTAGATCGTAGACTCTTTCAAACTTTAGTGTTTCCAACCCATCAAGTTGCTCAATAATATCCATGTAGCCCAATAAAAATTCATATGCAGAAAATTTAACTTAAAAATTTATAAACCAATATTAACAAAAAAATGTTTTTGAAAATTATTATTAATATTATTAAGTTGTTAGTCTATTTCAAATGTAGCAGGCCAGACAAAAATAATTAAGAAAAATATCTAATAAAACAATATTTGATGATAAGATGCAGCACGATTTGAAACGGTAACATTTGAAATAATGCACGAAATATTTTTTTAATTAACTTTAAAATTAAAAATCAAAAACATCGTTACTTATTTAAAAAAAAGCAACCAAATAAAAATAAACTCACTACAGTCTTGCAATCGGTTTTACTCACTGAGGAAAATTTAAGCAAAGTTTAGACCATCCTGAAGGTGCTTCAAAATCTCGGCTTAAAATACGTCATTTGAGTAAAGTTTAAACGGAAGCTTCGGTTGATTCGACTTGGGGAATACGAAAAAAGTTTGAATCGAGTTTGAACTCCGATTTAACATGAGCCGAGTTAGAACGAGGTTTCCGATTATGGTCTTTAACTTTATACGCGTGGAAGCGCATTGGGTTTTTTTTATACAATGATAACGTCATAAATGTAGGCTGGTAGTTTATTCTGGTCTTTGCCAGAAATGCTTGGCAGTTTTTTTGATTGCAGTCATGTTGCTATATATAGAGCAAAAAAGGACCATATAGCAGTAACGACATCTTTGAAAGCAAGTTTATCACTTTGGTCGTTCTGCCGCTAGTCAAAAAAAGTAAATAGTGGTAATGTCACTGAATGCATAACGCTATTAGAAAATTGCTTTGATAAAACGTGGTAAACTTAATATGATTAAGTATAAAGTTTGAACATTAATGTCTCATGCGGGTAAGTTTGTTGGTAAGTGATTTACTGTATAGCACTTAGGAATAAACTTTTGACTTGTTAGGAGGAAAAAATTTATGTAGTAGTTAAAATTTAATCCTCAAACTTTTTTGATTTTTTACAGTTTATGACCTTTTTTAAGATTTTCATATAGTCTGTGACTCCTTTCCACTCTCTTTTCGGTGGATAAAATATGAAAAACATTAAATAAAATACTGCTGCGACCCCCTTGAAAAGACTTAACCAATGGCCACCTTCACGTGTTCGCAATCCCCCAGTTGAAAAACGCTGCCCCACAATCTACAAAATTAATTATGCCATTTTTTCTTGGCATTAAAAAAAAATTAAGCTAGTTCATGTGAAAATTAAACAATGATGCGCCTGAACTCAACCTATAACAATGGTTAGACGAGACTAAGCCTACTTTAATTTGTCTTTTTACAGCAAAGTTTTTATTATTTTATTTATTTTGTAGGCAAAATTTTGTGTAATTCAACCGTATTACTTGCCAAGATCACACCGTAATATTAACTGAAAAGGTTTCAAATTGACCTGCTTCCGGAGATGTCAAGATATTGCTGTCCGCTTGTAATTTAATAGAGATATGACAGTAATTTAGAACTGCTTGCCAAGACCACCAAGCAGGAAAAAGTGCCATAAAATGCCTTTCCCTAGGACACGACAGAATGGTGCAAGTGGGTTTTGAATCGATACCATGTTGATCATAAGCCTGGCACCTTAACCACTTGACGCTATTTCTAATATATTCAAACTCATCTTTACCTAGACTTGGAAAAATATTTATGAATTTCCTTTTCAAACTTTATAGATATTCAGTAACCAGCTCTGTAAAGCTTTTAGTCTCCAAATGTGGATTATGAATCAGAAATTTTTCCATAGAACGACCTCTTGATAGACCACTTAGTATCACTGTAGTAGTCGATTCCACTTTTAGTAAATCATCGGAAACGCGTGAGATATGGAAAATATACCAGATTTAAATTTAATCAATTAACCTCACAATAAAAAAGTTAGATAGCGTATATATATTTTCTCACATATAATGTACCCCTTGAAAAGTCAAAATGTTTCCTAGTTTGGGAACCCCTGACTTAGAGTAGTTTTTAGTGAACTTCTTTGTGGAACTTAGCAACACTTAGTAGCTTGCTGTTTTAAGCGCTAGTATTTATCAATTTTCGATGCGTCAGCTTTCTTTGCTCGTGATTGATGAGCTTTCTGACCTGTAGAATGCTTTGATTTATAGACTATCAGTTCCAAATAACAACATTGCCTGCTTACTGATGCGTTATATTGTAAAGTGTATTTTGTATCTAGCCAATTAAATAGGCCTACTTATGTAAAAATATTAAAATGCACCTGAAGCAATTCCAAGCATTGGTTCGCTTTTAAGACACCTCCTGTTTTTTCAAGCACTCCCGGCAATCCTATATCAGCGATTCCGGAAAACTTTAAAGCGATTTCTCTCCCAGTTAAGTTTTCGTATTCGAGATTTATTTCATCAAGTGATTTGGTTAAAGCGGCGCGAGTATTTTCGGAGAAGATTGACAACAGTCCACAATTGCTAAATTCAAGTGTTTAACACGCTTTGATATTTTAAGTTTCAATAAATTAAGCACATTTTTATTGTTTTTCCCTACCAGTACACAAAGACTCATTTATAGTGTACATCGAAAAAATTAGTTATAATTTTTTCAAAACTGCTTTGTTTTCAAATTAAGTTTAGTTAAAAAAAAAAGAGTGTAGTGGCACAATTAAGTCACATTAGACAAACGTACACGAAAAGCTGTGTCTTCAGCGATTCTTCTAGTTTACTCCACATCTCGAAGGCATCAGACATCATTTTGCAATGATGAGAAGTGATGTAGGAGTATCGTGTGATCCTGGAAGGACCGTGCGAACTTCCTCGAGAATGCGGAAACGAAAACTAAACACTTATATTGCAATTACGTGAAGTAATTTCTGGGACAAATAATTGGCAAAACAGTACATAAGGTTTTTAAAATTTATTAGATTATTTGAAGTCTTTTCAAGTAATTTGCGAAATTTAGTTTTAGTTTCTTTACCTGCTCTATTAACAAAACGTTTTTCTTTTGTTCCGCAAGATGATTGGCCGTCCACAATCCCACTACTCCCCCACCACATACAATTACGTCATATTTCATAGTTATATCAATTAATTTTCTGTTTAAAGAGACAAATGCAAATAAATGTTTTTTTGGCGTGACTAAATTAAAAAACGATAATGTTAGCTACTGCTGAATTAGAATAACTGTTAACTACATTAATCAGAGCAGATAAAAAATCAATAAAAATTTAAATAATAACATGGTGTGCTTCGATATTAAGTACCTAGATTTTTTAGAGGGTTACATTATATAAACATATAGTTTTAACAAATTAAAAAAAATAGCAGTTTTGAGAAAATCAATAAGTTTAAATACACGATTTATGAAAATTTCATGCAAAAATATCTTTCTAATGGATTGATTCCGAACGCAATTTTATATTGGTGGTCAAATTTAAGATGCTTTAAAATAAATATTCTCAGGTTGTTTTTTATTAAAATCCAAAACAAACAAAAATTAGATAACCAATGTAGACATAATATGACCAAATTTTTACTAAAATAACTTTTTATTGCGCGAAAAAACACACGATGCATTGATAACTATTGAAAAGCAGAAAATAGATGGAAAAATACTTTTAAGTCTATTTCCATAAAAAAACAGAAAATTGCAGCAGAAACGTCTATGATAAAATTGCATAAATTTGACAAGAATGATAAAATTACATAAATTTGACAAGAATGAATTACGAAGACAAGAATAAAGTTAAATAAGAACTTTATAACTTAATAATTGCTAAGAAAAAAAATTCGGTGCTACTATAGCGTGCGGCTACCATTAAATTATTCATCTCTAAATTACGCGGTAAACTCACCTACCGAGTGGGGAGTGAGGTCTACCGCGTGATTTACAGATGAATAATTTAGTCGTAGACCGCACGCTATAGTGGCACCAAAATTTTAGTCGAGGCGATAAACTTTTATTTTGACGGATAATTCGAACCTGATAACCGAAATTCGGACCGCAATTATTATTGAAGTCTAAAAAATATCTTCACATCGCCTTCTGTTAAAAAATAAAGCGTAAAACTTTTTCTGGTTCTAGAATTTATAATTAAAATTTTGAATTCAGCAACTGATTAAAAATTTCTTTGCAGGCCGTAAATTGGGCAGCCGTTCGTCAGAGATTGAAGTCAAAGATCGGATTTTGCCGGTTGTTTGCGATCCGATGGTGAAATAAATTTGAAATAGCAAGTCTATCGCGTTGGTTTTTTTTTGTTGGAAAATGATTTGTTCTTATTTTGTTATTAAATCGTGCCAAGGTGAAGCTAAAATTATAACTAACGACTTCGAACCAATCGAAAGTTTGAAATCGTAAGTTTCCTTTTAAATCTTTTACACGTCATGACTTAAAATAATTGAAAGCTATATTACGTAATTGCAACGAAATGGAACAAATCTTTTAAAAATTTAACTGAACTGCACATTAGGAATTGCAACTTTTTTATAAAGTACTGAAATACAAAGAAACTGCAAAAATTAAAACGACGATTTAGCTTTAAAACGATCAAACGAAAACTGTTACACACGATATTGTTGCCCCTCCTCCAAGGCTATCTTGTGTTGGCACATTACTGCCGTTAAAAAGGTAATTAGTGTCATGTGTGTATATGAAGCGTAGCGAGCATTATGTTATGTAAGTATCAGGGTTTACAGTGAGTAGATAACTTCGAAAGGGAGATGACTGGTGATTTGTTAGGTCTGAGCCGGGGCAGTTTTGTACGCATATGACGTAATAATGTTTGTTCTAATGAATGAATGTCATTGGTGGGTGTCATTAACTTTGTCATTTTTTTCTGGAACTGAGATATTGTAAGGTGGTGATAGTGTGAATGTTTTTGAGGTTTTCTTTACATCTCTTAAATTTTATATCAGGATCTCAGATGGTCATATTAGTGTGTTAATTGTTATGAAAGATTGTGGTTTTTATATTCCTGGGTTGATCTGAATCCACATAAAGATGATATAAAGGGTGTATTAGTGTCACTCGTTCAAGTTGATTAGCATGAAGCTTGAGATGGGTGCCCATTAAAAGGACACTGATATTGTCAAGTAGGTGTTTGGTTTTCTATGCTGCCTCGCGCGTCGCACAGTCTAAAAAGTGGCATTCAGGTACTTGACAGAGCTGTCTGTTCAAAAAATATTTCATTAAACAAATAAGCCACATCGGGATTACGAAATTGGTGATTGATTTTCACCCACTACATGTTGTCTTATTTCTGCTTCCTGTTTGATCTCTGCAGTGCGAACCTCCTGCTTTATCCAGAGAGAAAGACTCAACTATGAACGTCATGTTCAGGTTTCTTCCCCGCATTAAGATCTGTCGACACTTTTCCAACAACAGAAGATATCTTAAAACAGTGACCTAAAAACAAATTCGGATTGAATAAAACTAAAGACTTTATTCTTAAAAAAAAATTTTCCAGAAAATCCGGCTCCAATCATGATATACAAGTGTTGTGGATGTCGATCAATAACGATCTTGGTCTGAAGTTTTATAATTGCAATTGCAAAATAACTAAAAATTAAGTAAAGCAATCGCTTTTTGGCATTTGGTCATACAAAAAAGAACTCTTTCATTCAGCGGGCACTAAGTCAAAAATTAAACTCAAAAGAAACTAGGAATCTTAAACCAAACGTCTTGAGACTCATGAGTGCGGACAATGAAAATTTAAACTACTAAACCGACAGCAATCCATTTCAATGCCATAATAAAGTGTTTATTAAATGTATAATCATCAAGGCCGGTATGCAGTTTATTTAATTCAAGCGAGGTCAAGCGGGTTCTTCGTTCTCTTTTTTTTTTTTTTTTTTCAGCAAAACAATAATTATAAATAAATAGCCTGAAAAGAAAAAGAAAATTTTTGCGAAACTTTATTCGCTTTAAATAAACAGTAAACTAACCTTTAATATTAAAATAGAAAACTATATTGATAAAAAATCTTGATCACAACCCCAGTTAAAAACAGCTGGTGTTGGTATAAAGCAATGTTTCTCAACATTTCCCGTTTGCGGCAAATTTTTGAAACTCATCAAAAATCGCGGCAACTTTAGACCATTTTCATTACGGTAATTTTTGTTTCCAAAATCAGGTGATCTCTAAAAAAAAGGCTTTCACTCAGAATTGGGCTCAGATTTCTAGTTTTCGTCCCTAAATTCAGTTGTTTTCTAAAAATACCGTTGTCTGGCCGCGGCACATAATTGGTATCTTATGAAATTGGCGGCGCACTTCAGCTAGGATTCTTGATTTCCGCCCCAAAAATTATGCGACTCTAAAAAAAAAAGAAAAAGGTCTTCCCTATTTTTATGTGTCGATTTCCTGCTTTTCATCTCAAAATTCAGGTTTTTTCCTAAAAAAATAAAGGAAACACGCTTTCGGCACAATTTTCCGCTCTAATTTCCTCATTTTCGCCGCAATAATAAGCTGCTCTCTAAACAAAAAAAAGTCTTCACCTGAATTCATGCTCTTTCTTGTCAATTTCCTTCCCAAAATCAGTTCTTTTTAAATAAAAACAATCTTTGTTCCGAATCTCACTTATTTCACGTGCAAAAACCGCAAAATTCGACGTCCCTAAATAATTTTTTTCGAAATCTTTCGCGGCACACCTGGAAACTTCTCACGGCAAACAGGTTGAAAAACACTGGAATAATGAGCAATAGCTTGCGGCACCCTAGCGAAACGCAAATGGCACCCTGGTTGAGAACCACTGGTATAAAGAATATAGAGTGATCTTGGTCGGTTCAGACGCCATTTAAAAATAACAAAATAGTACGGTTTAGTTATTCAGTATTTCAACACCAATCAATTTATAATAGAACAAGGTACATTCAAAGCCAACGTACATATCTACAAATTAAATAGTGAATATTTACCGTATTAGAGCACGCCTCTGTCATAGCTTATTCAGGCATAAGGTCGGGAAAGCATATGTTTCTCATTGATTTCAGTCGATCTCTGTTGAATTCCGCTTCTCCGCTAGTTCAATCCAGATTCTTTGAATAACTTTCAACATCAGTATGCTGAAAAATTAAAAAGGTACTTGGTGCAAATCAATACGGTACTTGAACAAGCTACGCAAGTGATGGTGGACTCAAAAAAAGTTTTTAGTTTTATGAAAGAACAATAATTAACAGGCGACAATGACCTGATTTGTATTAAAGACAAAAACAATTTTGAAAAACGCTCAATGCAAGGAAGTCAACTGATAGTGATAATGAAACACTTGACTTCATTGAAACAATAAAAAACGTAACAAGTTAAAAGAAAAATTTAATGCTTTACGTAACACGCTACATAGCTTTTTGCTTTAAAGTTATTTATTTTTGTATTCTTTTATTATAGCAATTTACAAAAAAAGCTTTTGAAATTCACCTGCAACGGTTTCCGATACATGTTTGCTTTAAAACTCGTGATTTGAAATGCGAGAAAATCCTGTAAATTTTTTGTATTTCTGATTTGTGTTATCGAGATATTCAGTTAGCGGTTTAATTTTTTTCTGGCAGTTACTAAACAGGAAACCTAGAATAGAAATAGGCCTATCATCAAGGTGAGTGTGTGGGCTAGTATAACAGCCAAATCTAGGATGTCGCGTCAGCGGCGTTACTCGCGTGGATAATATTTTGAGCTTTTACTAATCGTCGGGACTTTCAGAAGCGTGCATGAAATGAGAAAAAAATTCTGACAAATTTATTCGTATCAAAGCTTTGACTTATTTTCAAAAATATTTGATGTTCAATAACCGTGATTTCGATTAGTTTATCGTAATCGATAATAAAAAAAGTTTTATTTGATTAATCAGAAAAGTATAAATTTATTTTTTATGTATTGCAAAGTTTAATTATTGAAAGGCCGATTGAAAAGTTTTTGACGCTGTTCAAACATAAGCTTGGAATAGAGAACCTTGTGATGCAGCCCCTCTATAAAGTTTTTACCTCATCCAAAAATTTAAAACCCCGATCAAACAAGCCTTTTTAAAGCTTAAAAAAGATTTTGACCTTTATATTGAAACAAACTTTTTTTGTTTTACTTTGCTTTCATACACAAAGTTACCTCGGAATTGAGGTAAAGATTTTTTGGCTAGAGCCTCTACCCATTCGCAGCGACATTGGTACAAAACACGGTGTAACGTTTACAGTCCTTCAAGCCCCCGAACAAAAATATAAAAATTGAAATGCATCTTTGGAACATGGATGGTTGGAGTTGCAAAATAAATTTATTTTTATTTTAATGTTTCGATTATAACATTTAACTCATTCTCAAAAACAATAAAATATATTGCTTAAAAATTTACAACTTACAATTCAGATGATTACCAATTCTTTATTACGTAATAATGTGCTTTTACTAATTTCTGTCTTTGTAATAAATTTTTTAAAAAACGCATGTTATTATTTTTGACCACGGGAAGGTATTATATGCGAAACGTTAAAAAATAAAGTGATTATTGTAATCTGGCTCTATCTTTTATTTAAAACTGAATTAATGCAAATTTTATTTTTTCCCACGATAATTTATGCACTTCACGATTGTTACGTGAGAATCATTAATCACATGGTTTGAGCGCCACCTTAGCCAGACGAGCAAAACATGTTAACATGCTAACAATATCAAATAATTGGCCATCCATAATCGTACTATTCCTCTACCACATACAATAATCTCATATTTTATAGTTTAAAGTATATCAATAGCCTACCGCACTTAAAAATAAGAAAATACTAAAATTGCAACAAAATTGAGTTAATTAATGAAACAAATTAAATGAAATAAATAATTATACTCTACACGAGAGAGTTTTTTCAAGCTTTGCACATAATATTATACAAAATTCAGATTTTTTAAACTTTTTTAAAGAAAATGTGATCATTTATTTTTTCATTGACGAAAAATTTGTTAAAAATATGTACAAATTAGCTCTATAAACATAAAACATATTTATAGTAATAACAGTTTCAACACGGCTAACATTTACATTTAGATTGACAAACGTCCATAAACAACTAAATAACAAATTATCATCGCTCAACTCGAGAAATATCGAAAAGTATGAAAGCGAAAATACTTAACATGTTGCTGCAAATTTTGAGGGCAATGTGAATAACAAAACGCGCTAATTTATAAAAATGCGATCTTTATTTAACGCATACCTTCAGTTCACATAAAAAAAACATACAAAATACAAAAAACTATAAAAGACTAGTTTGAAATAACTGCAATAAATTCAAAATATATTAATATAAAAGTTGTACGCAACACTAACAAAAAAATATCGCATATAAAATTGTAACCGCGAAAGTTCAATAACTTGACAAAATTAAAAGTTTAAAATGCTAATGCACTGCGTACAACGTCTTGCCAAATTTATAGTAAAATGTTTTAGAAGTTTTTTTTAATTTTGATAATATGTCGATTAAAGACAGTTTGAGTTTTTCAGTATATGATAATGAATGTTCGCTGTAGTTTGATAGAGTAGCTTTATAGTGCTTTTTCGATTATTCGTACCTCGTTTATCCGCATTCAATTATCCAATCGCTATATTTTGTACAATGTATTTTGGTACATCACAGCAGTACATTACTTCAAAATTACAAAGCCTCATGAGTCATTAACTAATTTCATGGTTTATTCAAAGCATTATGAGGCAGCAATACAGGTTCTGGTGTCGTGTGCTAGATAACCTACCTATTAATTGACAATTGAAGCATCATAGTAGTCCTGCTTAATACCCCACCAGTGTTGCCATATTGGCCTTTTTGAGGCCAAATTTTTTTAAAAGTGTTTGGCGTTCAAATTTAACGTTTGGTCTTTTGGCCTTTTTTTGACTATTTTGACTGTTTTTATGAATTAAACCTTATTCTTGTAAATTAGTATTTTTTAAAGTATTTAAAGTTGTGAGCTGAAGTGTTAGAATTTTTTATTGTTTTCTAATTCTTCAATCGTCTTCACCTTAAATTTGGAAGGAAAATATACAAAACAATTTGGCTTTATTTCGTTAAGTTTGGCTTCTTTTGACACTCTCTTTGATTTTTTTGAAAACTTTATCTGGCAAACCTGCTTAATACTGATAAGAATGGTCAAGTCTAATTTGAAGAAAAACTGATTGGAGTGAGAGTACAAAGAAACAAAACTAGTTGCTGTAAGAGATAAAAAGAAAAACGCCGCACAAATTGTTGTTGTTGTGGGCCCAAAATTTTTGAATTTTTAAAAATTTGTCAAGATGCTCAAGACCTTAGTTTCTCTCAAAAACTAACCCTGTATCTCCCTAAAACTATCTCTCACTTCAATCGGTTTTTCTCTGATGGGGCTTCAGTCATGGTTTAGATTTTCAGCAGCAATCAATTTTTGATAGAATAGTATTAGGCTACTATGGCCAATGCATAGATCTACAAAATTTAACAGCAAATATTCACCATATAAAAGGACGTCCTTGTCACAACTCGTTCAGGTATCAGGTTGAGAAAGCATAAGTTCACCAGTAATCTTAGTCGCTCTTTGCTAAACTCCTCTTCTTTTTCGCAGGATCCATCTGGCTTCTCCACATCCGCTTTGACAACAGTATGCTCACAAACCTGGAAAGGAGGTTTTCTCATGCAAATCAAGACAATATTTTGACAAGCCACGTAATTTACTAGAAACACGATTATGGAAAAAACAATAGCAAAAAATTCGGACAATAAAAAAGCATACAATTCTACTCAGCTCTGACAAGAATAGCATAATGTTGCATTCTTGAAATAATAAAATCACATGTATCATAAGATTATTTACTTTATTACAAATACTAGCTCAACAAAAAGATTACAACCAAGGACTTCAATTTAAAAAATTACTTTCAATAAACCAAGATGTTTCAATATAGGAGTTGAGTAAATTTTGAATCTCAGCCCATGCATGCAGAGGGCCAGAAACCCTTTGACACCATACAATTAGGAATCTTTGGCTCATCAATACTCAAAACTGACTTTAAAGGTCTGAAAAACGAAAAAAAAACAGCCAAAAGTTGATAAAAACAATCTTCAAAAATTGTTTACAAAAAGTGACAATGTTCATGATCACAAGATATCAACTGTTTTGCCGATTTACTGTAAGTAGTTACAGTTGGATTTCGAGCAACATCAAGCGTTTACACTGATTTGTTTTTGAGGAAGTTGATTGGGATCACTTTGGTTATTGAGTTATTTAAAAAATTAGCATGATAAAAATTAAAGCAACTTTTTAAGAACCTCAAGCAGAAGAAAATATCCTAAAAATGTTTTTTCTAAAAACAAAACAATATAATGAAACTAATTTTTTTGTTTATAAAATTTGAACTAATACAATGTTTAAAAAAATGGCCACAAAAACCGCGCTTTATATAACTATAGACACGCTGCCGTGTGCTGATTATGCTTTCTTCATAGAAATTCAGAGCTAAAAAAATGTACTTTTGTATAAAAACTTTACACTGCTTACATGCCATTTACCGTAATTGGTAATTGAAGATTTAATGGCTTTAGCACATCATTAATCCAAGGCTCACAAGTCAACACAACAGATTAAGTTTCTCTGTTTTTCCCAACTTTAACAAGTTCGTCATTGATGGGTTTAATCAATTCAACTTTCTTTCAATTGCACATGTTACAGCAAGACAAAGATTTTTCTATCAAAATTTTAATTAAAAGATTAACAAACATGAAAAAACATTTTTGAAAAACAATTGCCAGTATTAATATAAATTATTACAGCCATCATCATAAAGTTGATCATAAAATTGCTTCAGTTAATTTTAGGGCAATTGTATTTTACAATTTGTTGTTTACAGTCCAGTCTACCCAACATGTTGCAAAGCCTTTTTGTTTTAAAGTTATTAACTCTTTTGTAGTTTTAACCTCTCCTGGATTAACCCAGAAATATCCATCAGCAGATTCTCTAGTACTTTCAAACTATCCTGTGTATATCTGTCCAGTTTATACCTTGAGGAATTGAACCCTTTTTATTATTATAACTCCAAAATACATTTGTTGCAGAATTTCTACAGTGGCATTTTGTGTATTTTAATATAAAAATTTTTCCATTTTGACAAGAATTTTCAAAAAAAAAAAAATCCTGGAAGGGGTTAAAGAACTTTCAGGTACACTTTGTGGTAAAATGCTTTTTTGTAGACTGAAGGAAAGATTACAAAAAACATGCATGAGAAGAGTGCTATGGAGCTAAATGTTTTGCAATGGAGTTGATACCAGGTGAATGCAGACAACAGAAATGAGAATGATTTGAATGATTATTGGCCAGATTCTCCTGGACCAGATCTTGAACAATATGTCAAGAAGGTGGACAGATATTGAGGATATTGAAGAACATTTAAGAGGGCATCGTCTAAGATTGTTGTGACTCTTGGGAGAACGAATATAGGGAGTTTGACAAGAACAGTTTGCCAAAAAGGGAATAGTGGAAAAACAACAAGAGGAATACTGAAGAAAATCTGGGAGGAGATGGTGAAACATGATACAAAAAGAAGAAATTTGTCTATTAAACATGTTTATGACCAAGAAAAGTGGAGGCATTGCTGCTGACAACTGGACAACCCTGATATTTTAGGATAAAGTCCAGGCTCAACATACAAATGGAAATTGATGATAATGATTGTTTTAGAATAACAATTTTAAAAAGCTTTCAAAAATTTTCCTAACTCCCAGGAGCTTAAAATTTATAATATCACAAATTTTCAGTTAACTTTTCATACTTCTGATTTATTCCATTCAAAATTTCAGTTAACACAGTAAATTTTTCTCAGAAAAAATTCACAATATACCACAGTTACTAAACAAATAAAAAAATTCTTTAGAAGTAGGCATATTACCAAAGTCAGTGTGTGTGCTAGAATACTAAATTGGTTGGTGGCATTCAGCTGTAGAATAGACCAAGATAGCCAGCTACACACAATGATTTGGCAATTGCATCTCAACATAATGAAGTAACTGCAGCAGCTTAATTTTTGTGGATAGTATTTTGCACAAAATGCTGATGTATCCATCAAAACATGTCCACTTTACATCAACAAGGAGATGTGATGGGGACTTTTTAATCATTGAGGCATTAAGAAGCATGTATGAAATGACATAGCAGTAAAAGCTGGGAGCATTTGGCTTAAGCACTAAGACAGTGGTTCCCAAAGTGGGTGCCAGAATAAAAGGAGCACTGGCTACAAACTGGGCGATTGGGGGTGCAGGAGTAAATCAGAGCAGTACAAGAATAGTGTCACAATATTAATACTTTTGGTGTCAATTTATCATAGTTTTATGCTTTAATTTGACTTTGTCTTGCTTGTCCAATTTGTCTGTTGCATAGTGTGTGCAATTACTCATTATCAATCATAGAATTTTAAAAGTTTTAAATTATTGGGATGAATTTTTGTTAAATGCTGGGAATGCAACATTTTTTCAATCAGTTTGGAACAATCAAAAAACAAAAAACTATTGGTAGGGTGTTTTCAAATTTATGTCCCAGAAAATCAATAATGGGTTCTTGCATCTTACAGTTTGTCGTTGATGATTGCAAAAGGTAAACCTCACCTGATTGGTTAAGAATTAATCTTTCCATGAGAAAAGGAAGTTTTGAATACTGTTTTGCATCACACAATATCTTCCGCAGTTATCAAGTCTATTCCTTTGAGTAATAATATGGTACAGAGATGAGTTGATGCGATGGCTACCAATAGGCTATGCAGCATAATCAGGAATACAGAATTCCATCACCAATTGAATGAGTCAACTTTGTCAAAAAATGAAGCACTACTACAAGGATACATTTGCTTTATGTATGATGGAGTCTTATATCAAGTGCTGGAAATGGTTTTATCACTAAATACAGATACCTGGGGTGAGACAGTATTTTAGGAAGACAAAACATATTTTGAAAAAAATCAAATTCGCTAACCAATGTCATAGTGTGTGCAACTGACAACATACCATCTATGATTGGTTGTTACCATGGCTTCATTTCACTACCACAAGCAGCAATCCCCACATGCTCATCATTTACTGTGAAATTCATCAGCAGAATTTGGTAGCCATGAATATGAGCAGTCATTATAACCTTTCCTTGAAGATAGTCATCAAGGCAGTAAATAAAATTAAAGCCCACATGCTGAACACTCACTTATTTAAACAATTGCAAAGTAAAAATGATTACTATTTCCTTACTACAACACACCAAAGTAAGATGGCTTTCCAAGAGAAACTGCTTTACACAATTTTACTAACTTTTAGAAACTGTCATAGAATTTCTACAAAGTTGTGACCCTGGCCTTGCAAAAGAAGTTATTGCTGTGAGAAATGATATCGCCTACTTATCAGAAATATTTGCCAAGTTTAATAAATTGAATTTATTTCTTCAGGTTAGCAAAGTAAATCAAATATCAAGGTGAAATCAGCACTGTCTGGGCTCGATAAAATTTTGCTAGACAAGAATTTTTCCAATTTTCAAGCTTGCACAACTTGATGCCAGTGACAGAAGCATATTGATGTAGACACGTACAGCATACATTTTCAGGAGTTACATAAAGGTTTGATTCCAGAATGTTTTTTAAATTGGAAAATTGCTGACTGGATAATCAACCCATTCAGTAATATATTTGAGCATGAAATTCTTGAAGACGAACTTATAGCATTGCAAAGCGATTTTGAATTCAAACCGAAAATCAATATCTCATATCAATTGTTCTAGTTAAAGAACCAAATCAAAGTGAAATAACCTCATGTGTGGGATGGGGTCAAAAAATTTTTCATTGCTTTTCCCAGCTCCTACTTGGTAGAGCATGTATTTAGTGCCATGACCACACTTCTTGTAACAAAAGAAATTGCCTTGACATAGTCAGATGGGGACACTTACCACTGTTCCGAAATGAAACCAGATATAAAAAGACTTGATGACATTGCACCAAGACCATCCATCTCATTAGAGTTAGACATTAAGCTGTGATGAATGGAAAATATATTTGTTTTCACATTTTGTCAAATGAGCATTTAATAGTCACTATGCTGTCCAGAGGGTGCTATTGGGAAAAATTTGGGAAACAATGGACTAAGAAAAGAAAAAAATCATTAAACAAAAAATAATTCAGCTAATGCTTGTAGTGGAAACGGGCTTTTAAAACTAGCACAAAAATGCAAAAAAAGGAAACCAAACATGAACTTTGCTATAAATCAACTAAATATTATGATTTAATGCTGCTCGTTGGCTTAAGTAAAGAGCCAGAAATCCAAAACATGAAGTTTCTGTAGTGGTAGTCTATTATCCTCATACTTCTCACATGCCATTTAAACCTAAAACAGCAAAATCAAAAAGGTAGTTTGAAACACAGATCATGGTTGTTTTTTTTAAACTTCAGTCAGAAAAATGAAAACATCAATATAACAATTAAAACTACAAATAAATCGAGCGAACACTTCCTAAACTAAATAAGCCAAGCAAAAATTGATCTAAAAAGTAAAAGTTTGATGTCTTTTTTATTTTCTATTCTTGAATTAAAACTGAAATTTTGCAGTTTTATTTAACTATACTTTGAAAATACATTTTGGAGAATTGGAAGGGAAAGCAAAAACTTGTTCAATTTAATTAAACATAAACCAGAAATTTACTTTTTTTTCCATTCACAATGAAAAGTATAATTATTGAGAGGTCATTTTAAAAATATTTTGTGATAACTTTGTTAGTCTTTTTCAATTGTGCATGTTTTAGGATTGATATTTCTTTTTTTTTTTTGTGTGTGTGTGTGTGTGTGTGTGTGCATATATATATGGACATTTTTGCATCTGAGATAAATAAATAATTAAAAACATTTTCAGTGCTGTCTTTAACATAAGCATGAAGTAGGGCACTTGGGGTGCATATCTTTATTTTCAATTTTTACCTCTTCCAGAATGCCAAGAGACCCCCTACAAAGTATTAAAAGATTTTTTACATTTATAGTAGATTTTGTTTTATTTTGCTTTAAAACATAAAATTACATCTGACTTATTGCTCCCACATGCAAGCTTTTTTATATAGAACAAAATATAATGCTTTGGTCCAACAAACCCAAAACAAAAAAAATTGAACTAATGCAAATTTAAGTTTTTCTCACGATGATTTGTGCATTTCACGATTGTTTCTTGATAATCAATAATTACAAGGTTTGAGTGCCAAAAGTCAGATGAGCAGAACATGCTAATACACTATGTAAATCTTATTAACTTTTTTATATCTGCTCCAATAAAAAAACTTTTTCTGTTCTTCTTCCAAAAGATTGGCAGCCCATAATTCTAATACTTTTCCACCATATGCAATGACATCAGATTTATAGTTTAAATTATATCAATAGACTACTGGATAATAAACAAAACTCTAAAATTGCAACATATTCAAGTTAATTGATAGAGAATATAATTAAAATAAATATAATCAAACTTTACACAAGAAAAAATTGTTTGAAGCTTTGTACATAACATTATTAAAAAATTTAGGTTTCTAAAATAGCTTTCAAGATATGTAATCATTTATTTATTTCTTGGCAAAAATTTGCTTAAGAATGTGTCCAAATTTGAGACTTTATAAACCATAAACATTAAAACATGTTCATTGCAATAGCAGTTCTGACAGGGCAAATTGTTCCATTAAAATTGACAAACATCCATACATAATTACTAACTACATAACAATTATCATTGCTCAACTAAAGTAATATACAAAAATAATGAAGCAAAATTACAATATGTTGCATTCAAGTTTAAGGGAAATATAAGTGACAAAAACATGCAAATTTTTGTCATTCAATGCATACTTCCCATTCACATAAAAAATAAACAGGAAAATGCAAAAAATCATATAAAATAAAAGCCATCATCAGAATATTTTGAATTTAATAAATTTAAACATACTTCTTAATATATAAAACAACATGTAACACTGTTACATAATATGGCACAGAAAAGTTATTACAACTAAAGTTTAAAAATTTAAAGAACTTGATACAAAAACGTAAAAGTTTAAAATGCTTATGCACTGCATATTGAATTTATACTTTATTTACAATTTATAAAAAAAAATTACCAATTGCATTATTTATTATTTTTATCACTAATAATTAAGACTTTGCTAAATTCATAAAAAAATGTTGTGATACTAAGCAGCACAACTAAATTCACAAAATAGTTTATTTTCAAATGTTTTCAACTTCTTAAGACCTTTACAAAAAAAAATTAAACTTAAAATGAATTTTAACAATAATGTATAAAAAAAAAGAACATTAATTATTTATGCATAAATGATTTTACATTGTGTTGATTAAGTTAAAGTAAATAGAATTGTAAAGCCAACTTTTAGTTTTGTTAAATTACTTAACAATGTGCATAAATATAAACAAATAGAAATAAATTGAAATTTTAAATTAAAAAATAAAAAAATTAAAACACTTAACAGAAAAAAAAGAACCAATTTGCATTAAAGTTGATGATTTAAACTAGGATTACACTTTTTAATAAATATTGCTTCATGTATTTTGTATAAAATTTGAATTTTGTGATCTTTTATTGCACATGATACTTGAGAGTTGAAGTCCAAATGCTCCCTAGCACTAGTGCTCAAATATTAAATTTCAATTAATAAAAATTTGGACTTGAAGCCTCAAGTATGAAGTGCAATAAATGATAACATAATGCATTATAATGTACTTCAATAGAGTAGCTTTATTTATAAAAATTTTAGAGATAGAAATATAGAAACTAAAGTGTAAGTTGTGAAAATGCTTATATTTTGAAGAATTTCAAAGGTTTACTAACTGAAGCTAAAAAAAAAATTTAACTGCTATAACTTCATATTTCAAATGTTTAAACAAAAAGTGCTTCTTTTGTGGAAGAGCTCTGCATGCCAAAAGATAGTCTAACTGCCCAGCTAAAAGCAGAGTGTGCAATGAATGTGGAAAATTGGGACACCATCAAAAGAGGTGCAAAAGTAAAAACAAGAAAACAATTCAGTTTGGTTTTAATCCATTGAAACTGCAATTATGACAACTTTAAAAACTTTTTGGCTTTTCTTGCAAGTCCACTATGCTGTTTATAGCCCACTGTAGTTGCCTGTTCTTTGTGGAATGTTTTGTCTTTTGCCATAAAATAAGTCACCTTCTTTCTGCTCTTGAATGCAACAATGTTATTTCAGATTAAAGAATTTTTATTAACAGCTCCGAGCTAAGTCTAAAATTTATCCTTTTCCATAATGGTAACAAATTTTAATCAGTTCTCATCAGTCACTCCATTAGCCTTAAAGAGAATTGTGACACAAGGAAGCTGATTTGGCAAAAAGTAAAATATAAAAACCAGTAACCATAACTGGATTATCTGCAATGACTTAAAGATTCTGTCTATGTTGTTGAATCAACAGATTAGGTATATTAAATATTTCAGTTTTCTGTGTTTGTGGGGCAGTTGTGCTAGGCTTCAGTACTGAAAAAAACCTGGCCTACTAAAAAAGATTCTGAACCAAATTCATCAATTGAGACTCACAGTTAAGAATTTGACTCAATTTTTAGAAAAAGAGTGTTTATAATATTTTAAACTGTCCAGAATATTCAAAGTTTTAAACTTTTACACAGTATTTCAATATTTTTGTACAATTTTCTATAACTCTACTCTTAAAATCCAATTGCAAATAATAGGAAGCAAAAACAAGCATTTTAACTTTTATAACAACAAAGTTTATTATAAGCCAAACATTTTCAACTAAAATAAGTTCTAATCAAAGCATCTAAAATTTTTGTATATCTGGTTATTTTGATGGTGGGTTCTCCAGAATATTAACTAGATGTTAGACACCAGTATTAAATGCTGCTGTTATCTTCTAAATTTTTAAAAAATCATGTTTGTCTAACTTTATTTTAATCTATTTAAGTAAGGTTTTTAACCCTTTATGCATGCATTCTACTTTACGCACCTATTATATACAACTTATTTACACAATTTTGTTATTTCACACATAAGCAGCTAAGTTTAAAAATTCTTAAATTAAAAGTTATAAGCAGTGCAGTGTTTAAGTTCAAAAAGATCAAATTAAATTTTAAAAAAGCAAAAAACTATGATAATTACAAATGAAAAATTAAAACATTAGAATAATAGATAAAAAACATTCAACAAAATTTGTAATAATCACGTCCAAAGGGATATTATTCAAATCAATAAAAAACAAATATTTTGATTTAATTGCATAAAAACCTGCTCTCAAGTGCTTCAGTTTTAGATAATCAACACTAGTTACATTGGAAGAAATAATTTAGTAATTTTATAAAGAAGACTTTAACATGTTGAATCTTTTTATTGAAAAATGAGTAAGATTATATTTTGGAACTTTTCCTGTAGCTAAATCAGCTAAAATTTTGCCAACAACTGGAGACAACTTAAAACCATGACCTGCCAGAAAAAAAATTAAAGGTTAATATAGTCAGTTTTATATTTGATTTTATTGGTTTAGTTTTATATTTTAAAATAAACACATACATAAAAAATAAACGATTGATTTTTTAGGATGCCCATATTTTTTTACATGATTTTAAAAGTTATTTTTTTACTTTAGAGCAGTATTAGAGGTGATAACAAAACATTTAGCAACTCACAAAGTACTGATCAAAATTAAATCAAACTGGTGTGTAGCCCTCCATTTTCAAGATTAGAATTTTCTTTTTGTGGATACCTGTTCACATTTTCACCACTACCAGACAATAAACAACAATTTTTTGACAAAAATTTCCAATCAAACAATTTTTAAGTTTAAAACTGTTGTTTATAAACCCACATCAAATACAGAAAATTTATTTAAATTATTTCAGAGGCATAAAAAATGACCAATACATTAACTTTGTGAAAAGAAATGCAAACAGCTAAATTAACGCTAGTTTTGAGCAGACCATTACTTTGCCACTTTTTGCACAGAACAGCTGTCACCAGTGGATTTGTACTAACCTCTTGTAACCCAGTTTTGAAAAAGAGCAGTAACATGTTTAATCTAAAAACAAAATTTCAACATTTAACTACTAAACCATATGAATTTCTGTTCAAAATAAACCTTGTTAACTTATTTCAGAATTTTAGCATAAAGCAGAAAATGAAAAAGCTTTCTTCTTTATTGATTCAGTGGCAAGATTTTCAACTATCTACAAATTGCACTAGTATTGCTTTTATGTGCTAAATTATAAAAATTTTGACACAAATTTACTATTTATTTGGCAGAACCCTCAACCTGTTAAGCATCACTCCCTGCAACCATAAGTTCCTGGAAACATTTAACAGGTTAGCATATGAATATTGTGACAATTAATTTTCCTTGTTGGTTTGCATTGCCTGCTTTCATTGAGTCACTTGCATATTCAAAAAAAACTTTTAATAAAGACCAATAACATAAAAATAGAAACTCCTAAGAATCCTCTCTTATAAATGTTAAAAGATTGTTTGAAACAAAGTTTTACATAATGTTGTTTTTCCAAAACCAGAACCATGTCTTTAAGCATGACCTATTCCAACTTACTTTCAAAATTTTATTTGCCATATTTATTTTTATATTTATCCATATTTATTTATAATATTTTTCATTTCTTTTTCTCTTCCATTTGTCAGTTGAGATCTGGACTTTATTCTGAAATATCAGGGTGGTCCAGTTGTCTGCAGCACACCTCTACTTTTTTTGGTCATAAACATCTTCAATAGACAACTTTTTCTTTTCATATCATGCTTCACCAATCCTTTTCAGGTTTTCTTTGGTATTTCTCTTCTTGTATTTCCCACTATTTTCCTTTTGGTAAATTCTTCTTGTCAAACTCTCTATATTCATTCTCTTGAGATGTCACAACCATCTTAGACAATACCCTCTTAAATGTTATTAAATATCCTCAACATCTGTCCATCTTCTTGATACACAGTTCAAGATCTGGTCCAGGAGAGGCTGGCGAGACATAATTTAAATCATTCTCATTCCTGTTATCTGCATTTGCCTGGTATCAACCTTCTTTATTGCCCAACATTCAGCTTTGCAGCACTTTCAGCTTATAATACACTGGTTCTCAACAGGGGGTCTGCAAACCACTTTCAAGGAGTCCACAAAAGGTTATAAATTTCCAACTGTTAAACTAATTTTTTTTAATGCTCTTTTTAAATGGCATGTTGATCATCATTTCTTTTTAAAAATATTCATGGAATTTAGAAATATTTGCTTAATTACCGTTTCTTGATGTTGTCAGAAAACCTATTGTGATTATCCACATTGTGACATCACAATAATCAAACCTATTGCCAGTTATACAAAAGAACGCAACTGGATACAATGACACTAAATGATTTGAAAAAGCAGAATAGTCTTTTACTCAGTTGGTAGCACATAGTTGTAAGAAAGGCTTAATACTTGAACTGAAATGGCATGGCTGAATCTAGAAAGTTTTCAGAACATGGATTTATCTCTGTGTTGGATTTACCTCTGTGTTGGACAATGGCAAAGAAAAACCCAAATGCGTTTTAAATTGTTCTGTCCTCAGCAACAAAGCAATGAAGCCATCAAAGCTTAAGCATCACCTGCAGCAGAAGCATGCAGAGCATCTAAAAAAAGATTTAAGATTTTTTCAAAGACAAAAACTCTAGTTGAAATCGCAAAAATTAGATGCTAGTGGATATTTTTAAAAACAGAATACTGCAAGCCTGACAGCTTTTTTTAAAGTGTCATTACATATAGCTAAACAAAAAAAGCCCCTACTATCGAAGAAACCCTTGTAAAACTACAAGTGGGTTAGATATGGTAAAGTGGCTTTTAGGAGAAACAAGTGCAAAAAAGATTCAATAAGTGCTTTTATCCAACGACACAATTAAGAAGCATATTTTGCTTATGTCAACAGATGTCAAACACCAAGTTATAGCAGAAATCAAATCTTCTCCCATGTTCATTGTGCAATTCAACAAATTAACAGATGTTGCATCATGCTGGCAGCTCTTGGTATTTCTTTGATACATACATAATGAGGATGTTAAAGAAGAGTTCTTGTTGTTCTATATTGCATGATCAGGTGAATAAATGAAAAGGTGAATAAGCAATCAAGTATAGAAATGGGGCATAAAAAAGTTGAATTCTTTGTTTGAAACAAAATTTTATAAATAATGCAATAACTATAGTGTCACACTTCATTCTTAATAATTTTAATCATGACAATATAGCTTATTTTTTTGCCTTAAAATAATTCAAAGTTTTGTTATAATGCAGAAATCGCTTAGGCAAAAGATAATTGCTTTTGTACTGTGTTTTTTAATTATTTGCTTGCAGTTGTTCGAATGCAACTTTATTTTTTTCTTTTGCCAGACAGTGATGATGTAATGCGCTTTGTCTGTATTGTATGACTGAGTTAAGTGCAGTCTGGAATGTTCTCACTTACCATGGAAAATGCATTCTAATTTTAACGCGCGTGCCGAAGCGTTTTTGAAATAACTCCAGCCAATTTGCATCATATGACCTTTTGTCTATATATATGTACACTTGCTTGATTGAAGGCATGTGACAACAAAGATGAAGAAAAAAATGGGCGATGAAGGCGAGAAAGAAAGTAACGTAATCTGGTTGAGTGATTGGTTTTGGGCATAGAGCGAGTGCAAAGGATTCTTTGATCATATTGCATCAACCAGTGTTGAATTTATTTTGCGCCAGTATTTTGGAGTTTTGTTCTATGAAGGTACAGTCATTTGTGTTGATCGAATTAAGTCATAGTGTCGATTTTCACTTTGCAGTGGCAGAGCATGGAAGAGAATTATCTTCAGTCATGAATCATAAATTTTATAATATATTTGTTCTAGTTAGAGACAATGGTCTCTGTTTGTTTGCTAAGAAAAGTCTTTGACAAATCAATCAGAACTTAGCCAAAACCAACTGCATAAAACCTTCAGGCTCATAGCAAACTACTTCTTGAACCAGAATAAAATAAAATTAGACACAGCTTTGTTTCAGCATAGGTATTCAGGTTACCTTGCTCAACTGGTCCCTTAGGATTCCCAAACAAAGTTTGAATTTCATGTTAAAATATAAAATTATGTTTTTGGCTAGCAAATTAACCGCTACAATTTTAGTTACTAAATTTAAGTTTAATATGAAAAATGTGATTATCATCAATTAAATTAAATTTTAAATGAAAAATAATAATAAACAGCACACAAAATCATTCAAAGCTAAGTAATATGAGTTTAAACAAACAGTACCATCAAACTAACAATGTAATGTAAATAAGCCAAAATACTAGTTATATGGATGAGCCTGCTTTTTAGCAACAAGCTCATGAATACAAGGTGAAACATCAGCAAAAGCACAACAAAGATCATGTTTTGATATTTTTAATTAATTTCTATTTAATTTCCACCAGCACTGAAAATGCCAATTCACATAGCAGTGATGATGGAAGCAACAACAATTCTTGAATAGCAGGAGCAGCAATTTTTTGTATGAGTTGCACATCATAAACCAAAAATTTGCATTACTTTTTCTTTTGGTTTTTTCCTTTAATCGTGGTAGCCACAGCATATAATGTTTCTCCACAGCATCCTGTTTTCAATGTCCTTCTCCCTTGCATCAACTTTCCCCATATCTTCCTACACTACATCTAAAAATCTTCTCTTTGGTCTCCCTCTTTTCCTCTTTCTCATTAACTCCATTTTCATCACCCTTCTTTGTACATACTCCTGGTCTACCTTCATGACATGTCCATACCACCTCAGCCTGCCCTCCCTTATCTTCATTCTTAACCGTTCTACCTTAACTGTACTTCTGATGTACTTATTTCTAATCTTGTCTTTTCTCATCACTCCCATAGCAAACCTCAACATTTTCATCTCAGCAACTTCCATATCTTCCACTTGTTTCTTTGTGACCGACACCATCTCAAGTCCATATATCAATGCTAGTCTCATCAATGAACTGTACACTTTTTCTTTTACACTAGCTGGTAACCTCCTGTTGCAGATTACTTTCAATACTTTTCTTCATCCATTCCATTCTTCCTGCACTCTCCTCTTTATCTCTTTCTCTTAACTACCTGCACTGTCGATCCCAAATACTTTAATTCCTTTACCCTTGGCACTTTTGTATCATCCGTCGTCACTGTTTCTTTGTCATTTCTTCCATTTATGCACAAATATTCGGTCTTTGACCTATTTACTTTCATTTCTCTTCTTTCCAACGCATACCTCCAGGATACTAATCTCCGCTCCACTTCTTTCCTGGTCTCTTTGCAAATCACAATATCATTAGCAAACGTCCATTGTGGTTCTCTTGTTACTTCATTCATTAGTCTTTCCATAATCACTACAAAGAGGAACGGACTTAACACTGATCCCTGGTGCAGTCTGACCTTGACCTTAAAACTTTCTGTAGTTCCTATTGCACACCTCACCACTGTTTCACTTCCCTCATACATATCCTGTACAAGTTGTACATACTTTTCCCCCATTCCTGATTTTCTCATACAATACCACAACTCTTCTCTCAGAACCCTGTTGTAAGCTTCCTCTAGGTCCATGAGTACACAATAAAGCTCTCTTTGACCTTCCCTGTACTTTTCCATCAATATTCTTCAGGTAAACATGGCATTGGTAGTTCTCTTTCTTAGCATAAATCCATATTGGTGTTTACCGATCTCTACTCTATCCCTTAGCCTGGGTTCAATTATTCTTTCCCATATCTTTATTGTGTGGCTCATCAGCTTTATTCCTCTGTAGTTTTCACAGCACTGTGCGTCCTCTTTGTTCTTATAGATTGGGATAAACACACTCCTCCATTCTTCTGGCATCCGTTCACCCACTAACACTTTGTTGAACAGTCTGGTCAAAAACTTTATCCCTGTCTCTTCCATGCACTCCCAAACTTCTACTGGCAACTCATCTGGCCCAACTGTTTTACCTTTTTTCATCTTTCTCAGTGCATTCTTCACTTCTTTTTTACTGACACAATTTACCTCTTTCTTAACCACTTCTGCTTCCTCTGTCCTAGGCTCTCTGTCAATTTCCTAATTCATCAGTTTCTTAAAGTACTCTTTCCATCTCTTTAACACTGACTCCGAATTTACCATCACATTACCATGTTCATCCTTTAAAACTCTCACATGCTATACATCTTTCCCTGCTCTGTCTCTCTGCCTAACCAATCTGTACAACTCCTTCTCACCTTCTTTTGTTTCCAATCTAGCATACAAATCTTCATATGCATGTCCCTTGACCATCGCAACTGCCTTCTTTGTCTTACTCTTCTTTTCTTTGTAGATCGCTTTACTATTTTCATCTCTTATTTTATCCCATGCTTTTTTCGCCTCAATCTTTTCTTTTATGCTCTCTTGTACTTCCTCATTCCCCCACCATATTTCCCTGTCTCCTTTTCATTTCCCAAATGTCACTCTCAGCACAGTTTCAGCTGTTTTTCTTAGGATTTTTGCTGTTTTATCCCACTCATCAGGTAACCCATCCTCACCTCCTGAAATCCTGGTCACCTCTTGTCTAAATGCTTCTTGACATAACTATTTCTATTTAAAAATTCACATAACTATTTCTCACAAATCACAATGCCTGCAAAACCATCATATTAAAGTCTAACCAGTTTGCCTTGAGTATCTGTTCCAGTCTGAACATTGGAGCATTTGCAGTTAAAAGATTTCTCATATATATACAAAGTCAGTTTTACATACAGATGGAAAATATCCATCAATTTCCTTGTCAAACTTTATAAGATATTTAGTGATAATTTTTTTGTTTTCAGCCTTAAGATATAGGTATAGCCATGTTTTCATTGTAAATATTATCTGCATTTAGAAATATCTGTGCATGAAAATTTGGGAGTTGTACACACTACATGACAAAGTACAACATTAAAAGCACACTATGATTTTGCAAGACCAAAAAAAGAAGCCAATCAATTAGCATATCACTGAAAATGCTATAGACTTCCAATTCACGGAATGACAACTAAACATAATCTGTGTTGAAAGCAAATTATTTATTTCTCTTTATTAAATATTGCCATTATGCTATTATTGAATCTTCAAAAATATAAAAACATAAAAAATCAACTTTTAAAAGAAAGTAATTAATTATGCAAGGCTTAAGATTGAAAACTTGCAAAATATGATACATTGCTTACTTATACCCATACTTATACTTACCTATACCAAGTTGAAATTTAGCTGTAAAATTGTACATGATGCTGTTTTCTTTTTTTCAAAACTAGTCAAAACTACTAGTGATATCAAAACATTAAATGTTTTGTAAATACAACTAATAACACTCTTCAGCAAAAAACACAAACAAAAGAAATGATATTTTTCTTTTCTTCAACCTATTTGAAAGTAGTTTTTTTTCAATCATGCAGAAAAAATAGGGGTATCTTTTAAAATTTTTTAAATATTTTTTGAACACAACACACTTTAGTGGTAAAAACCCATAAAAATTGTGTTTTAGTTTTTTAAAAAGGAGTGTTTGGGGAGTCAAACTTTTCAAAGGTTATTTTTTAAGTCAACTTCACAAACAGAAAAAGGTAGGCTTGAAATTACATGGTGTTGGCAGCATGATCAAGTGATTAAAAGCATCATGATTTATGGCAAACATGATCAGCATGGTTGCAGTTCAAATCCTACTAATGCCATTTTGTTGTGTTCTTGGGAAAAGAACTTTATAGCACTTTCCTCTGCTTGGCAGTCTTAGCAAGCAGCTTTAAATTTAAGTCATATCTCTATATAAACACAAACACAAAAAGATTAACTGGACAGCAATATCTTAGCTCCAGAAGCAAGTCAGGCTATTTGCTTGACAATTGCTCTATGTATAGCATTTCTGACACTTTCCTGCAAGTCAGAAAAATAAATATAGAAATAAAAAAATAATAATAAAGGGAAAAATGATGCACCCTAGTGTACATGTCTTTTAACACATAAAAGTGAATCTTCTAATATACAAAACACAAAATTATTAACATTACTTAACCAGAAAATCCAGCTCCTATTATGATATTTTTGTGCTGAGGATGACAATCCAAGATGAAATCACGGTCAGGAGTTTTCTGTATATAGTTTGAAAAACACTTGAAAAATTGTTTTTACGTTACTCTTGATTGTTTTTAAGTATTTTTGTTTTTAAAGTATTTAAGTTTTTAAGAAAAATTGTTTTTAAGTATTGCTATAGTAATTTTTCTATAGCAATATTAATTTTTCTTTTTAAACTCAAAGTCTCAAAGTATGCACTCAAATAAGTAATATGTCTGCTGAATTAATTTAGACTAAAGTTTTTGATAAGCTTTGTAAATATTGGAATGAATTCTGATTCATGAATTTGATGGTAATGCATAGAAATTATTCAGATATATATATTGTTATGAAAACCAGAACATTATGTTTATATTGAAAAACAATACAATTACTTACCAAAACACAGCAATATGCAAATCCCAAAACTTATAGTTGTAACAACAAACCAAAATTTTGTTTTTAAAAAATTGTTTAAAGAAAAAAACATAATTTTTTTACTAACCGAATAAAAACATGTTTCTTGTAAAGCACACTCAGGAATAAGATTAGGATAATATTGAGAAACAATGTTTTTCAGGTTATTTCGAATAAACTCTTCAAACTTTTGATCTAAGCAGGAAGGTGCGTTAGGTGAAGCTGCAGTTCCACTATTTATGCAAACCTACATTGTCAAGTTTTTATTATTCATCTATTAAATAAAATAACTTGAAAAAATTTAAATAATCTTTTTGGATATGTTCAACAACCACATATATCATAAAGAACAAATTATAATATTTTTTTAAAATTTAGAATCAGTTTTCTTTACTATGCAAAACATACTTTCAGTAAAAACCAACCTTGGGGCAATGTAATTATTTCCTGAATTACATCAAACCAAGTCAGTAATTATAGGTGCAAATAAACTCCAAAATAAAAATCTGCTATATTTTTGTAAAGAGTGAACAAATGAAAATTTATTTATTAACATTATAAAAATATTCAAAAAAAATATCACAACAAATAATTTTTTTAAATCTGTGCATATATCTTTTGCAAATACTTTTAAGAGAATATTTTTTATATTAAACAACTTAACCATCAAGTGTGATTTAGCCAATGAAAATGCTGACTATATCTTTACAACATCAGATTGTAACAGCAAGGGCATGCAACCAATAAAAATTTGCTCCAAATTTTTATGAAAATATAACTTAATAAAATGGTCCCCAGTTCAAAGCAGCAATGGGAAGGGGGTGCAAAAAATCTCTGGGTTCAACTTCAAATACAAGAAAAAGTGTCAGATTAAAATTAGACTAGGAACCTGGATCATTGGTAGTCTTTGTGGTAGAGGGACAGTGGTGGTAGAGGAACTGAGTAAGCGGAAGGTGGATATTTGAGGTCTACAATAGGTACGATGGAGGATCTAAGGAGCTCATTTTATTGAAGTTGAACAAATTATGGTGGTCAGGAAATATTACTGGAAAGGGTGGTGTGGGTAATATTGGTCAAGGAGGAGGTGTATGAGAGTTTTATTGAGATACCTAGAAGGAGTTATAGAATAATGACAATGTGCCTTATTTTTGGGGAGGAAATGATACAGTTGATATATGTCTATGCATCCCAAAGTGGAAAGCTAGATATACAGAAGGATAAATTTTATGATAAAGTGGATGGATGGGTAATGAAAGGCACAAAAGAATTGACTTTGGAAATTTGAGACTTTAATGATTATGTTGGAAAAAAGGTGGATGGACTTGAGGGTGTACAGAAAGAAAATGAAATTGAAAGTAGAATGCTGTTGGAATTCTGCAATCAGAAGGATTTATGCGTGGGGAATACCTGGTTTAAAAAGGAGAAAACGAAGGTGACATATAGTTCATGTGGTAATGAAGCTGAGATTAATTTTGTTTTGGTGGAAAAAGAATGCAGAAAGTTCTTGAAAGATGTCAAGGTGACTCTTTGGGAACTGCAACACAAGTTAGTGGTTGTAGATGTAAAGAAAGTAAACCTTTTCAAGCACATAAAAATGAAACAGGACATGCAATGAAGGGTATGGAAATTTAAAAAAAAAGAAAAGAAAAATTTAAGGACAAGGTAAAAGAATCAGTTAATACTGAAGCAAAAGATTTGTGGGGTTCATTTAAGGATGGGAATTTGGAGGCTTGTGAAAAATTTTGTGGAAGGAGAAAATGAAGGAGAGAGCAAAGAAGCACATGGTGGTGGAATGCAGATGTGCAAGATTTAATCAGAGGAGAATAAAGATAATTACAAAAGAGAGAGAAATCAAACAAGAAAAATTGTCAGTAGAGCAATGAGGAGAGAGGCTGAGCAAGAGATGAATGATTTATGTGACAAACCAAACAATGTTTTTAAGCTTGTGAAGTTTTTAAAAAAAGAGAATGCATGAAATCAAAAGACTGAGATTGGTATAGTGGAAGGTCCAGTGAAAGAGGTGTTCTTGGATGAAATAAAAATTGCAATAAAGAAAATGAAATTGGGAAAGCATCTGGATTTTCAGAGGTGACCATGGAAATGATACCAGTAAATGCAAGTGGGAAAGTTGGAATTGATGTGATGATAAAACTTTGTTAGAGAGTACTTGATGGAAAAAAATTTCAAAAGATTGGAAGATTAGAGTGATGGTGCCAATCTACAAGGAAAAAAGGAAATGTGATGAACTGCAGTGCCTACAGAGGAGTGAAGTTATTAGAACATGGAGTAAAGATTGTTGAAAGAGTATTGGAGAAAAGAATAAGAGCATTGGTGGAGGTGGATGATGTGCAATTTGGCTTTATGCCAGGAAGAGGAACAACATATGCTCTTTTCATAGTGAGAAGAATGCAAGAGAAATACAGGGAAAAAGACAAGAGATTGTAGATGTGTTTCACAGATTTATAGAAGACCTTTGATGGAGTTCCAAGAAGAGTAATGCAATGGGCACTGAAAAAGAAAGGACTACCTGAGATCTTGGTGAAAGCAGTAATGAGTCTGTATGAAGGTTCAATGACAAAGGTTAAAGCTGGATCTGAATTCTCAGAAGAATTTTATGTACCAGTTGCTGTAAATCAGGGATCTGTTTTGTCACTTTTGTTGTTTGCAATTGTGGTGGATGTTGTGACAGTGAATCTAGAGAAGGCTTAATAAAAGAGGTTTTGTATGCAGATTATTTGGTACTGATGAGTGAAAAAATGGAAGGTCTAAAGGAAAGATTTCTAAAATGGAGAAGTTTATTGGAGAGCAAGGAACTAAAAGCAAATCTTGAAAAGACGAAAGTAATGGTGTGTTGGTCAGAGGGTGAAGTCATACAAAGTAGAATAGACCCATGCAAAATGTGTGGCAAAAAGGTGACAGTCATCTCAGTGTTAAGCATAAAATGTGACCAATGGATTCATGGAAGGTGTTCTAAGTTGAAGAAAGTAGCTCCAAGTGCGGCAAGATTTTTTGTTTGTAGTAAATGCAATGAAGCATCAAACGGTGCAAGAAAAGTGCAACAGGAGGTCACGTGTGATGAAATGGAAACTGTAAGAGATTTTGCTGTCTTGGCAATAGGTTGAATGCCAGTGGAGAAAGTGAAGCTGCAGTAACTGCAAGAACAAGATTGGGATGGAAGAAATTCAGAGAGTGTGGTGAGATAGTGTTTCTAAAAAGATCCTCTTTGCAGATGAAATAAAAAATATATAAGATCTATGTAAGATCAGCTATGTTATATAAAAGCGAAATGTGGTGTTTGAGAGAAAATGAAGTAGCTATTTTAAAAAGAGCAGGAAGATCTATGGTGAGGGTGATGTGGAGTATAAAATTGGTGGACAAAAGGAAAATAGAGGAGCTGATGGACATGTTAAGATTGAAGAAAGCAGCAGATAAGCTGGCAAGGGCAAATGGCATGAGGTGGTGTGGTCATGTTTTAAGACAACCTGAGGAAGATGTTTTGATGAAGGCAATGGTACATGAAGTGGACAGAAAACATAAACAGGGTCAACCAAGGATGAAATAGAGGGAACAAGTCAAAGAAACCATAAAAATTTTGGTTTAAGAAACGAAGATGCAGCAGATTGATGTAGGTGGAGAGAAGGTGTAAGAAGAGTTGCAGAACTAGTGAGATGCATCTGGCCACCTCCAGTCACTGTGGATTAAACCGGATTAAAATTGGATTGATGATGATAACAATGAATCACAAGAATTGCATTACTTGCTTGATTCATTTAATAAACTGTAGATTTCTGAGCATAATGATTGAAAAGCATAAATATGAAAGAGCATAATGATTGAAAGCATAAATAAGGTTTAAAAATATGGTTTAAGGAAAGCAGATGTGACACATTAATGTAGGTGGAGAGTAGGTATAAGAAGAGCTGTAAAAGTAGTAAGATGCATCCAGCCACCTCCAGTCTCTGGAAATTAAACCAAATTAAAATTGGATTGATGATGATGATGATGATGATGATGATGAGATACAAAAGAGATGTAAAACAAACACAAAGGCACAAGTTAATACATTGACTGTTTTTCTAGGGTTTGATGATGGTTTACAGATTGAAAGTTTTTTGCTATCTGATACTGGATATAATCATGTAGGTAAACTGAATTTAAAAAAATAAAATTAATAATAATACCTTAAATACTTTTTTGGTAATGCAAAAGTTGCTTGAAGTAGTACATTCTGGCCCTGGAGAAAACAGTAGAGCAAGCCATCATGTTAGCATCAATTAAAGCTACTTGACTACTTTTTCTTTGTAGTACTGCAAATTTAAACAAAAGAGTGGTACTTGCCTTCATAGTACTGCAAACTTAAATAAAAGAGAGTGATCAAAAAGTAGAGCAAGTCATCATGTCAGCATCAATTAAAGCTATTGAGTACTTGTTTTTGTAGTACTGCAAACCTAAACAAAAGAGTAGTCCAGAAAAAATGTGAGGTCTTTGAAACTTTAGAAAAATGACTTGCCAAACTCTCTATAAAGCTTTGCTTTCCATCCACTTTTGTAGAAATAAAAAGAGCATTTATCAGTGCATAGGCTCTTTGCTACAAAACTTCAGTCCCATTTACAAAAATATGTTGGTGAATCAGTAATTGTTTAAAATCCATTATTTTCTTCCTATACACTTCTACAGTCATCCAGTTTTTGCCATAAAGTAAAGAACCTGATGTCCTTTCCCATCTGGCAGGAATTAATTGTTGCTTGCAACAATGTCTCCATTCTTGCCTTTTCTCATTGCAGTACTCTTTTTCACACATCTTCTTCAACAATCCACATTTTTTGTTTCTTAGGTCTTTCTTTCTTTCTTTCTTTCTTTCTTACCTTTCATGGTAATTGTCAAAGCTATTACTGAAGCTTTTTTTTGCTCATCTGCTCATTGTGCTCAAAGCATCTTAGTCTTTGACTTATGAAAAATTATTACAGGTCCAAACAAATTGTACACTTGTACAGTGAATGTGTAAAAATTTACAATAAAACTGTGTCAGGATTTAACAATTAATTCACAATGTGAATTAAGTGAAATCAATTAACTAACAATTTGCAGTTATTATCCAATTAACCAGTCAACTAAAACATACATATACAAACATATTTGTGATCTGGATAGTACAAATTATAGACATTTAAACTAACTCTATACATATTCATTACACAACTTCAAGTAAAGTTTGCGACAAAATTAATCAAAAAGTAAACTTGGTAAAGAGTGTCAAGTTTTGTGCCTTAATACAGTGTAGTTAAATTTGACTTATAATGTTTAAGGTTGTTTTGTGTGGTACTAAAACAGTTGATTGAACAACACTTAATCAAACAACAGTTGATCGAATGACAGTTGATCAAAATATCATCAAATGACACTTGATCAAAACAACACTTGATCAAAACAACACTTGATCGAAACAACATTTGAACAAAATGATATTTGATTGAAATGACACTTGATCGAAATAATATTTGATTAAAATGACACTTGATCAAAGTGATACTTGATCAACATGACAGTTGGTAAAAAAAAGATTTACTTTTGAATGTTTCTGCAATTAAACAATCTCTTTGCAACTGTAAATTAGATTCATAAAAAGCAGAAGCCATCAGTAAAAAGACAGTTTGTTTTTATTTTTTATAATTTTTTGTCAATGTTAAAGTCAGGGTTTCTTAACAAGGTTCCTGGGCAAAGTGTTTTTAGGGGACTATTAAGTAGATCTCTTGTCATGGTTATGTTTCATTAGTTGCCTATTGCTGCCATTTTTTTGCATTTTTTTACATTGTAGTTAGTAGCATATTTAGGGGGCATTGTGCCATGGCTCCACCCTTGAAAAAATCAGACAGATTCAAAAACCTTTTTTTAAAGATTACTACGTTTTCGGACAAAAAATCAACAAAACCAGGACAGATCCAAAGTGAAGACCATTTTTTTTGAGATTACTATGTTTTTGGAAAAATAATTGACAAAACCAGGGCAGATTCAAAGTTGTAAATTTTCTTTCATTATTCAATCAAATATTGTTTTGATCAAATGTCATTTTGATTAAGTGTCGTTTCAATCAAATGTTATTTTGGACAAATGTTGTTTTGATCAAGTGTTGTTTCAATCAAGAGTCTATTCGATCAAGTGTCATTTTGATTAAGTGTTGTTTCAATCAAGTGTTGTTTCGATTAAGTGTCGTTTTAATCAAATGTCATTTCAATCAAGTGTCATTCAATCAACTGTCATTTGATCAATTGTTGGGTCATGATTTTGTGTATAAAACTTGTTTCAATAAATCAAATATAACAATAATTACAACACAAACATTAACATACTTTCATCAAACCTGGATATTCCATAATGGGCGATGAATAAATTTCAATTGGAGAAGATGGATCTTTTATAAAAATAGCTGGAAAATTCTTGACATCATACAATTCTGGTTGTTTAGCTTGCCAGTATTCAACACTAACTTTTAAAGGCTACAAATAAAATTTATTAAAGATATCATGAGAAAAATTATGCAAGATTTTAAAAATTCAACCTTTATAGGTAATTGAAGATCTAATGGTTTCAGCACATCATTGATCCAAGGCCCACAAGTCAACACAACAGATTTGGTATAATAAGTTTTGTTGTTTGTTGTAACTTCCACTAAATCATCGTTTATAGGCCTAATAATTTCAACTTTCTCTCCATCATGCATTCTACCACCAAAATTAAGAAAATTTTTCTGCAAAAACATAAATTGTAAAAGATTGCAATATAGTTTATAAAACATTTTAAATATATAAATTTTAAAATGGTATTTGTAGTGCAAGTGCAATACAAAATCAAAGTAAAAAAATGAAATATATAGCAAAGTAAGACCTAATAATGTCTATTAAAGCAATCAATTAAAAAAAATGTTTAATTTAATATGGCTGCTTTCCATAGCAAATCTATGGTATAAAAAAGTAATCTTTATCCCAAAGCTATGTTCCAAAGAGCTCTTGATATGATTTTTCAAAAGCACTATAAAGTTAATTCTATTGAGAACAGTTCTAATCAAGCTTAAAAAAAAACCTAATACCCCATATATTTGTTGTTATAATTTAACTTAGAAAAAACCCAGATGGCAGTTGCTTTCTTGTAGCCTAGGCAATGAGTAAGTCTGTTATTGTTGAGCATGACAGAATGAAAACCAAACTGATACTGCCAAAATCAGTCTTGGCTCTCCTCCTGTTGAACATCTATGCAAATAACCTGCCTTCTGCCTTCAAAAATCTCCAGAAAGTTTTCCTATACAGACAATTTGTAGCATTGTTGCTCTCTTTTGGAAAAGGAAAAGACTTAAAAGGGTACTTAAGTCAAGACATGACTACACTTTCAGCATATCTCTAGACAAGGTTAAAGTTTAGTCACTCGAAGATGGTGATGGTATTCTATCATTTAAACAACTGAGAGACCAAACATAAGCTTAAAGTTTAGAGCAACAAAACTTTAACCATTCTGTTCAGTTCCAACTTATCTTGGGATAAAACTGGACAGATTGCTCATGTTCCATCACAATCTTGTAGTATTGCAGAAAAAACTATCTTGCATATCAAACTGCTGAGAAAAATGCTGACTGAAAATGGGTTCTGGCACCAAAGCACTGCGTACCGCTGCCCTATCTCTGGTCTATTTTACAGCCAAGTACTATACAACAGTCTGGTGTCAAACATACACACTCAACTCATAAACAGTGTTTTGAACAACACCTTGCATGTTGTCATTGGATGCCTGCATCCCACTCTTAAAGGACTACTCACCAATACTTTCAGACATACAATTAACTAAGATTTGCCTACTAGGAGCCACATTCTTTTTGGCTAACTGTGGAAATATAGACCCTGATCATATACTGCATGGTCTATTAAGTGGATCTTCAAATACCAGCCAAGTGAGACTAAGATCTAAATACCTGTTTTTGCCAGGTGCATGAAACCACTTAAGAATCTTGCCAAATTAGACAACTGTGCTTCTTAATGGACAAATTATATTATATGATATGCATTTTTAATTTTTATTTTTGCCTTTTGTATGAGACATACTATTTTAGGTTAAATTTGGGGTGCTAAATCCGAAAATAAGGTAAAATTTCCATAACATCTCAAATTTTTATAATATTTACACTTCTTTTATTTATGTGTTTTTCTATGTTATCCACCATGCAGCAAATTGTGGGGAGTCTATACAGTGAAGAAAAACTGTTGCATAAACAAATTGAAGTATTAAGACATAGTTTTGTTGCTTCACATTATGTTGTCCATTGTTTAGGTGCTTCAGAATGATAAATGTATAATTAAAATTCAAGTGCAAAATGTTTGACTGTCATCAAAGTACATGTTGAACCCTGATGTTTGTGAAAAACTTATATTTTCTATATTTGTGAAAAACTTATTCCTTCAAAACAATGACAAATTGTTTCACATGCATTAAAAAAATCTTATTATACATATTTTGGAATAAAGTTAGGGGACCAAAAATAAGCTGTGGGTTTCACAAAAAGTTTATTCCATTTTCTTGTTGTTATATAACATAAACATCGTCCAAAATACAATAAATTTTTATTATTGTTGGTACTGTTAAATGCAATGCTGTGTCAAATTTAGCTCGCTCAGAAATGGAGCTCCTTGACAAATGCGAAAAGTTAACCACCAAAATATGTGGTTAGACTAATAATTTAAAATATAAAAAAATTATTTTCAAATTTAGAAAAAATTGAAATGATTATGGAATATTTGCTTTAAAAAAAAGTTTTAATTTTCTTTCATTCAAAAAAATTAATGAAAATAATAAAAATGTGAATTTTAAAAAATTCCTTGCCATACATACATATACTGCTTCTAGACATTTGTTTGCTTTTAGTAATCCAGCAGAACTTTCATATATTGCATTCAATTTCTTGCTTGTTACTCCCATAAATTTTTGTTGCACTTCATCAAACAAAATTTTTTCATAATTAATTTTTATTGCATCAAGATGTTCAGCCATTGATGTCACATACTTATCAGAACCAATAGTCAGCAATCCACAGTTACTGTAATTCCATTTTACAAGTTAAAGCATTGAAACTATATGCACAAGTCTTAATTAGTTAAAGAACTTGAGTTTAACTCATTATTTGCCATTACTAACTATCCAGGCTTTGGGCATCCCCAAAATTTTAAGTTAATGAAGTTCAAACAGCAAAGAGTAAACAAGATCAAAAAAATTTATATTTTGTCCAAATACTTGAGGATGAATTTTTAAATAATTTAAAGTGATACTGATGATATTAACACAATAATTGTGGAAAATACAAGTTCTAAATTAAAAATATTTTTTAAAGCATACAATTCAAAACTAATTATAAAACTATTAACATAAACATGGTTGAATCTTTTTCATACTCTATTTTTAGTTTTGGCAATCTTTTTCAAATAAAGATAGATATATATTGAAAAAATTAAGCTTTCAATTTTCTAGTAAAGTACTTTTCAAAAGAAAGCTGTATATTAATTTTTTGATAAATAGACCTATTGACTAAGCAATAATTTAAGATCACAATGAATATATTTAATATTAGTTTAATATATTGTTGTTGGAAACAATATTTAAATGATATAAAGAACATACATAAACAATTGCACTTTTTGATAATCTTCAAGATCACTCCACATTTTAAAAGCATCAACCATCATCTCAGCATGATGAGAAGTATTGTAAGAATATCGAGTAATCCTTGATAAACCATGCGAACTTCCTCGAGAATGAGGAAATGGAAACTATTAAAATAATTATTGATCGGTTATATCTAGAATCAAAATTTTAACAAATGTTGGAGGGAATGCTTAACAGAATAATACTTAGACTGCTCAAAAGAAAGACATGAGATCGAGGCTCAGTCTATCTACATGTATAAAATATACTTTTTTGCCTTTAAAAAAAACACTTAGCAAAATTTTTGTTATTTAGGTCATAATGTTTAGTTACAATTGTGAATTTGCCTAAAACAGAAAATACCAACCACAAGAAATTTTAATTATATCCAGCCACATATAGAAAAAAATAATTAATTTTAAAATAGTGGGTCTCTTCAAGAAGTCACCATGAGTGACTTTTGTTTGTAAAATTAACCCAGATCTTTCTTGCAGTTACTATCACTTTCTCAAGAGACATTTTCCTCTTGTTTTTTTTTTATTCTATCCTAGTGCTGAAAGGGGGATTCCAAGTTAGTTTCACCAAAAAAATTTTTTATGGTAACTTCTTGAAAAGACTCAAAATAGTTGAGTCTTGCTTACTATTTTCCATTATTAACCTCACTGGCTATTGGGGATTTTCAAAATTTAAGTGTTAATAAAGTTGTAACAGCAAACAATAAATAAGATTCAAATAGTTTTCATGCACTTTTTTCAGGTTTGGTTGAATTTTTTAAAAAACATCCTTAACTTTTCAAATAGTCCCGTAATAAAAAATAATTTGGAATTTGTTTATTTTGTTGTTCAAAAAACTGTTTATATTTACTAAAGCAAATGTTAAAAATTAATTTAGTTTCAATTATAAAGACTTTTCAATAAGTAATCATGAGTGATTTCTGTAAGTGAAATTAACCTGGAATCCCCTGTGGTTACATTCATTTCTTGAAAGGTCCTTTTTCTCTTAGTTTGTTTTTCATTGCCTCCTAGTGCTATAGGGGCTTCCAGGTTAGTTTCACCAACAAACAATATTCAAAATTTACTTTATAGATAATAGACCCCAATTATCTACAAAGTAATTTTTTTCAAACTATTGATAAAAATATTACTTTACTAACCTGTTCTAAAAGTAATGTGGTAAAATTTTCAATGGCTAAATGATTTGCAGTCCATAGCCCTTGAATTCCACCACCACATACAATCACATCATACTTCATGTTTTTACTAATAAATAATATCTTGATTTCTATATAATACTATAATAGGCTGACATTTGCATCCAGTCAATTGTAATTAATATATTTTAACAATAGTCTATTATATAAAGCTGTACACTGTATAGCTTGCAGATCCCTTTAAATCAGCCTTCAAAAGATCTATAATTACAATGTTCATTAAACATTAAAAAAAATTGAGTTAAGAGACAAAAAGATAGTTTCCAAAATCTTTGCTTTTATATACAACAATAGAATGCAAACTGTGAGAAATTGGTTTTTTTTCATTGTTTTGGCCTCAGTAATATCTTGAGTTATGCAGATCTGGTTAACACAAAGAACAAAATCAAATAATAATAGATTATTATTACTCTTAAATTTAAACCATTATCAAAATATCTGATTTTCAAAAATCAAACTAAAAAAATTGTTTGATTTATTACGTACGTTTATATAAGCAAACAGTTTTAACATTTACCGACAATAAGCTTACTAATAACTCAAATAAAACAAAAATTATGTTAAAAATAAATGTAGACTAACTCTTATTTTTCATTTAAATGTCAAAAGTAAAAAGTCAAAGCTTTCACTGTCTTTGCAGCTTTGGCCTCAGTTCTCAATAAAAAACAGTTATTTTGGGTCTTTTCAAAAAGGGCCTGCAACTGTTTTTTGTCATTGAAACTAACCAGGAATCCCTCTTACCACAACAGAAGGGAATAAAAAATCAATGAAGAGAAAAGGATCTGTCAAGAAGCAATACTAAACCAGGGGGATTCTAAATTAGTTTTACTAACAAATATCACTCACAATCACTTCTTTAGTAGAGCAGTATCATCTTGATATTGTTGGAGTTTCCTTTACCAAGTGTTTTGGCTCTGATACTGTTGAGTTCAATATGAAGGCTCAAAGCTTTTCTACTCAGGTGTAGATGTAACCGTGTTTTCCCAGACACAAGTAGGCATTTCTGTAAGCCTTCGCCCTGGCCCATTGTGTCACTGATTGGTTTTCATTCGGAGATATGGTTTGTCTCCTTAAACTTAGACAACAGGAGCGGTCACTGTGCATTTTGCAGGTGTACGCACCAAGCGCTGAAACACAGTGCCACCTTTCTTAGTTTGCTTTACAAAAAGTAACATCTGCAGAATCAATTGTCCTACTGGGTGATTTCAATGCACATGTAGATATATACTGACGACAAGACATGGAATGATGTTATCGGAAGACAAGGAGACTCTGACATTAACAGAAACGGAAGATATTTGCTACAGTTTTGTGCCACCAACAGACTGTGCATAATGAATAGGCTACCTTTTTTCGGCACAAGAGGATTCATTAGTTTACTTGATACAGAGATTCGGTGGGACAGCGTTCTATCATTGATTTTTGTATTGTCTCAGAGGACTTGTTTTCTTCTGTGGTCGTGTAGAGTTCTGTGTAGAGAAGCTGAACTGTCTACCGACCATCACCTAGTTATCTGCATTCTAAGAGGCCTAAACCATCCAAGAACAAGGAAACGATTTAGAGCACAATTAAGAGCACACAAAATAAAGTGGGAGTTACTGGCCGACAAAAAGGTGAGACCCACTTTTGCAAGCAAAGTTGCTTCCCTGTTCAGAGAACTCCCTGACTATACTGAAGACGTTGAGACTGAGTGGGATTTATTTAAATCGGCAGTCATTACATCTGCTGCTGCCAGTTGTGGTTGCAAACGTTTGGAAGGTCATAAGGGTAAGAAAAAATATAACTTCCTGGTGGAATCAAAAAATTAAAGAAGCTATCCCTGCAAAGAAAACTGCGTATAGAGCTTGCTTAACAAGCAAGTCATCTGAGCAGCTTCAATTGCGGTACTCCGCATCAAGTAAGACTGCCGCCATTATTGTCAAACAAACCAAAGAAAAGTCATGGAAAGAATTTGGACAAAAGTTGAATACAGACTACAGATCGGCAAACAAAGTATTTTGGCAAACCATACGTTGTTTGCGCGGCAAACGAACACCAGTTACCATGCACCTTCAACAAAGATACTAATAGTGTGCTTCTGAAACATCAAAAGAGCATCTTAAATCATTGGAGAGAATACTTTTGACAGCTCTTAAATTCAGTAGCAGTCCAACATTTGGAAACATCCTTGAAACAATTTGGTGAAAGAATTTATCTGACCGAAGCAGAGGTGAGCACAGCAATCAAATGTTTGAAAGCTGGCAAGGCCCCTGGCGAAGATGATATTCGACTTGAGATGTTAAAGGCCATAAACAACTTTGGGGTTTGTTGGCTGATTCGTGTGTGCCAAGTAGCTTGGAAAATTGGTGAGGTATCGAAGTAATGGCAGACCAGTGTATTGCTATCTATTCACAAAAAAGAAGACAAGAAGAAATGCATTAACTATAGGCGCATTTCTTAACTAAGTTTTTCTGGAAAGGTCTATGCCAAGTGCCTCGAAAAGAGATGCCGTGAAATAGTCGATACTGTTATAGTATGTGACGTCATAGCGCACGGCTCTACTGCCTTCTTCTCTCTGGTTTGTTAAGTGTGGTTAACCGCGTGATAAACTATTAGTATAACTTACAGATTCAGTCGTATAACTATCGTGTAACTCCGTATAAATAAAAGAGCTAACTGCAGATACTAGTGGAACTCATAACATGGCGTCGTCGGCAGTCAGCTTATAAATTTGTTTAAAGAAAATAAGCTTACGAACCATTATAAAAGTATACTGCAAGTTCGTGATCGGAGATTTGTAAAAGATTGAAGATAAAAGAAACATGGCAAGAAATAAACGAGAACTGCAAGCAGAATTAGAAGCAGCAAACAAACGTATAGCCGAATTATCTCAATCTAATCAAAACGCGAATAGTAATATTAATAATGATGAACCTCCTTCTTGGTTAAAAACTTTTTTAGAAGCACAGTTGTCAATGCAAAGACAAACACAAGAACAGAATGTCGAAAGTCAGCGACAATTACAACAAATAATCGAACGATTTTCGCAACAGCAGCTGGCCCAATGCGCGAACAGCGAGAGAAGCGAATCACGTGAGCAAATCATTGACGTCAACAATTCTAACAACGAGGCAAGGCGAACCAAAGCGGACGCACAAAAGCCTTCGACACTGCAGGTGGGAATTTCGTTAGCTGAATTTGCGAAATGGCGTAAATCGTACAACGATTATGCTACGGTCTCGCTTGCAACAGAGCTGCCATTGAGCAGTCAGTTGGCATTGCTTCGCGGTTTTTTTTCGATGGACATGCGAGAAGCCGTAGAACTCGTACTTCTTATCCCGGATGATACGACACTTAAACCAGACGAAGTGTTAGACAAAATTAAAAATTACATCCGGAGTCAAAGAAATATAGCGTTAGATTGCGTCGCATTTGAAGAGAGAAAGCAAGCGGCTGGCGAAAACTTCGATTCGTTTTTAATCGCGATTAAAACTTTGGCGAGAGACGCAGACTTGTGCAATGAATGTTTAAATCGTCGTTTAGTCACAAAAATCATGTCGGGAATATATGACAAAGAGACTCGAACAAAGCTCCTAGCCATGTCCCCATTACCTGATCTTCAGACCGTCACTGATTTATGCAGATCGGAAGAGTCAGCAAAACTAGACGACGCGCGAATAAGCCGACAGCTGAATGAGAGAAGAGCGTACCAAAGCAAATTTCGCCGAAATTTCTCTAAATCTAAAGAGCGCACTAAAACGCCCTGTACAAAATGCGGTAAAAAGACCTGCCCACCAAAAGGTCAAACCCACTGTCCCGCAAAGGATACAGAGTGCTTAATATGTCGCAAAAAAGGTCACTTTACATCAGTGTGCTTTCACAACAAACCCGGGTTCAACAGACGCGAAGAAACGAAGAAAAAGTTAACGGGACAAATAAAGCGTAGATGCAATGCTAATGCAAATTTCGCTAATTCCGCAGCGCCCAAAATAACTGTTAATCTTTTTTCTCTTAAACATCGTAACCCGTTAGGTTCCACAGAAGCTACACCAGACACAGGTGCCGAAGCAAGTCTTGTTGGGGTAAACATCATTCAACGGCTCGGAATAGATCTTGCTAATCTAATGCCGCCAAATCAAGACACTCTTAGTGCAGTAAATCGGCAGACCGTAACATGCGTAGGGACCTTCCCATGCATCATCGAATACTGCGGCCGATTCGTGGAAGAAACCATTTACGTCTGTCCTGAGGTAGAAGATTTTTTGCTTGCTTGGTATGTATGTCAACAGGTTAACATTCTACCTGACACGTATCCTCAACCGATAAATTCATCAAAAACACCTCGAAAATTAGCAAGCATATTAAAAGCAGAGAACACAAGATTCATTATATCAGAGAACCCAACTGAAGCAGAAATTAATAAAATTGAGAACAAGTTGATAAAATCGTACAGCGATGTGTTTTCTGAAGACACAACATTACGGGAAATGAACAGTAAACCCATGAAAATTTCCTTGAAAGATGATGCTGTTCCATTTGCTTTACCTGTTCCACGCCAAATACCTTAAGCGTTCAGAAGGATGGTGAAGACAGAGCTTGACCAACTCGTACAAGCCGGAGTCATTGCACCAGTAACAGAAGCAACTGATTGGGTGCACCCTATGGTCGTTGTACAAAAACCCAATGGTGGAATTCGTCTCTGTATTGATTTGCAGAAATTGAACAAATACGTACGCCGTCCATATCATCCATCTAAATCACCTGCTGAAGCTATTTCGAATATTTGTTCTTCGTCTAAATTTTTCTCAACATTAGACGCCACTAAAGGATACTGGCAAGTACCTTTAGAAAAAGAAAGTCAAGACTTTACCACATTCATTACGCCGTTCGGAAGATTTAAATTCCTTCGAGCTCCGATGGGACTAGCTTCTTCTCAAGACGAATATTGCGCAAGAGGCGATGAAGCTCTGCAAGGCATTGAAAAAGTCGAAAAAGTGGTAGATGACATTCTTATTCAAGGCGAAACCGCACAGGAGCACTTGAATACCGTAGTGGCTGTACTAAACAGATGTCGAGAACACGGTATTACTCTTAATCCGAAGAAAGTGCAGTTACTACAAAGTGCTGTGAGATATGTCGGATATATAGTGAGCAGCGACGGTATTAAAGCAGACCCCACAAAAATTGAAGCAATCTCTGAATTCCCTGCTCCAACAAATATAACTGAATTACGATCTTTTATGGGCATGGCAAACCAGCTGGGCGGATTTACTCACCTACTCAGTGAAGCAGCAGGCCCACTTCGAAACTTGCTCAAACCAAAAAATGCTTTTCTTTGGTCACCCCAGCATGAAGAAGCATTTACAAAGACAAAAGAAATTCTTTGTAGCCCCCATATTTTGGTTGCATTCGACCCCAATCTGGAAACGATGCTGCAAACAGATGCATCTCGGTTGAAAGGTCTAGGTTTTGCACTTTTGCAAAAACATCAAGAAACATGGAAATTGGTTCAAGCAGGATCACGTTTTATAACTGAGACTGAGGCCAACTACGCTATGGTTGAACTGGAATTGCTCGCTGTTGTTTGGGCTATGCGTAAATGCCGCATATATCTGCAAGGCTTACCCAAATTCGAGCTGATAGTAGATCACAAGCCATTAGAGTCAATCCTGAATACCCAGACACTCGATATGGTGGATAATCCCAGGATTCAGAGACTTAAAGAAAAACTCAGCGCCTTTATATTCCACACCACCTGGAGAAAAGGCAAAGACCATGTGATCCCCGACGCGTTGTCACGAGCACCGTGCCGCGACCCAGAACCAGAAGATATCATAAACGTAGACACAACCAGAATGATCTGCAAAAACGTTTCTACAATTCTGAGAGGAAAAGACCCAGAAGTCACAAAAGAAACATTTATCGATCCAATGCTGGAAGACTTAAAAGAAAGTACTCAGCAGGACGAAGCAGCACAACAATTAATCACTGCTATTAAAAGCAACTTTTCAAAAGGAAACAAATATCCATTAGCTCAACCTTTCAAAAAGCTGAAAGATCAGCTTACTTTCGAAGATGGATTAATTCTCCTGAACAGCCATCGCATTGTGGTGCCGGTACAGAAAAGAAAAGAAATACTGACAAAGCTACATGCCTCACATCAAGGCATCGAAAGAACAAAACAAAGAGCGCGTCAAATAGTGTACTGGCCAGGAATCAATAGCGACATCAAAAATACCGTTGAAGCCTGCACGAAATGCCAAGAGCACCAACCAAGCTTGCAACAGGAACCATTACAACGCGATCCCCTCCCATCAAGACCCTTTGAAGACGTATCTGCAGATTTATTTTATTATGCCGGTAAGACTTACCTGGTTTATGTAGACCGTCTGTCGGGATGGATTAAGCTCAGCGAGTTCTCTCATGACCCTAGTTCACATCAGATAATCAGCACTATAAGAAAATTTTTTGTGGACACAGGGGTACCAGTACGAATCAGAACTGACGGAGGACCGCAATTCACATCAAGCAAGTTTCAACAGTTTCTCAAGAAATGGGGAGTAACTTCCACCATAAGTACTCCACATTACCCACAGTCAAACGGACACGCAGAAGCAGCAGTGAAAGCCATGAAGCACCTTGTTGCCAAAACTGCTGAACATGGTAGTCTCGACTGCGATGAATTTAGCAGCGGCCTAATCGAATGGGTTAACACACCCAAGGCCCATGGGTTATCACCAGCCGAAATTTTATACGGCGCCCCGCTACGTTCAATCGTCCCAGCTAAACTGAAATATTTCAAGAAGATTGGCAAAACAAATTCGACAAGTGGGACGCAGCTTTATCAAATCTACAAGTGGCTGCAGAAACCGAATACAATAAACGCGCAAAACACCTCAACCCACTAAAAATCGGACAACATGTTCGAATTCAAGACCATATTACAAAAAAATGGTTGCGATCGGGACTCATCATCGGCGTCGGGAGAAACCGCGACTACCACATAAAACTACCGAGCGGTCGAGTCTGTTGGCGCAATAGACGTTTTATTCGCCCTCTCCCCACCGAAGGGGGAGACCCCAAAGAGGAAATGATGACATCAGACGAACGTCACGTCCATTTTGAAGATGAAGTCTTTCCATCATCTCCAACCTCGCGGCGAAGCGTGAGACAAAAACGCTTTCCTAATCATTTAAGAGATTTTATATGAAGTAGCGTAAAACTCATAACGCTTGTGCCGTATTGTATATAGTTTGTGCATGTTTATTAATCGGGCTTGTACAATGTACTAATATTTTTCTTAGACAACCTTTTCGCTAAAAAGCTTCTTAAAAGGGGGTTGTTATAGTATGTGACGTCATAGCGCACGGCTCTACTGCCTTCTTCTCTCTGGTTTGTTAAGTGTGGTTAACCGCGTGATAAACTATTAGTATAACTTACAGATTCAGTCGTATAACTATCGTGTAACTCCGTATAAATAAAAGAGCTAACTGCAGATACTAGTGGAACTCATAACAGATACCGTGAAAGAGTCCTTGGTACAGTGCAGGTGACACGAAAGCTCAACTTCAGAATGCACAATGCTGATTTCCTCCTGGCAGATCCACCATGAACCAGATCTTTGCCCTTCAGCAAGTTTTTGAGAAATCGTGGGAATAGGCTATGTCAAAGAGGTGCTTTGCAGACCTTGAAAATGCATATGACCCTGTTTCAAAAGACAAGCTGCGGGCAATACTGCTAGAGTATGACGTGAGAGGTTGGCTATTATCTGCTATCAAATTGTTGTACAAACATTCAGAAGTCTATGTTTGTGTCAATGGTCTGAAAACAAAACCTATTGGACTATGACAGGGGTGTGTTCTTTCTCCTCTTCTGTTCATTATATACAGTACATGGACAAGATAGACAGAGACAGTTTCTTCACTAGTGGCGTCACATTTGGGGAGTGTAATGATCGGCGCCTACTATTTGCTGATGACCTTGCATTGTTCAGCTCGAAGAAAAGTGATCTCCAAAATGCACTTACTTGATCGGTTTTCTTGATGCATGCTTGGATGCTGGGATGAAAATTAGTACGGCTAAAACTGAGATCATGTGTTTGTCAAGGCACCGTGTCCAGTGTTCCTTCCAAACAAATGAAGTAACTCTTAAGCAGATGGAGAAGTTTACGTATCTTGGAGTAACATTCTCGAGTGATGGTAAACAGGACAATAAACTGGACACACGTATTGGAAAAGCAAGTGCAGTAATGCGCCAGCTTTACTGATCAGTTGTATTGAAACGAGAGCTGTGTACAGAAGCAAAGCTTTCTGTTTTCAGATCAGTTTTTGTTTCTCTCCTCATCTATCGTCATGGGTGTTGGATAGACTGATTGATGATGACCGAAAGAGTGAGATCCCGAGTACTGGCGGCCGAAACGGGTTTCCTGCGAAAATTCAGAAGTTTATTTTTATTTGACAAGGTTAAAAGCACTGACATTTGTCAATCGCTCGACATTGAACCGCTACTATACACTACTACACATAGAACGATCTCAACTGCGCTGGTATGGCCATGTGACACAAATGTTCCACGAGCGAACAGCAAAGCAACTAATAGATGCTCTTCTAAGTGGCAAAAGGCCTAAAAGCGACCCAGAACTCGCTGGCGGAATTATGTTAAGGACCTGGCATGGTCACGTCTTGAAACTCCACCAGCAAAATTGCCGCTATACTTTCAGAAAATCAGGATGCTTGAAGATCACAACTCGAGATGCTGCCCCCGCAACCCCAAAAGAACAAGCGGGCAAAGGAAAAATACACTGAATTAATTTAATGTTTTCCTTGAAAATGATGATGACAAATATAACCGGTTTCAACAATAAATAAATGTTTTATATAACTAACCAAGACAACCTCGCCAACTTAGCCCCCACGCTGACCTGTACATTTTAAAAGAACCCTTTGATGTTAAATGCTGTGATTGTAAGATTTACAGAACCCAATTTTTCAAATTTAGACAAACACATAATGGTTGTTGAAAATCAGGAAGGTAGCTTTTTAGAAGACAGTTAGGTTATAGTGGTGAAAAATAAAATGTCTTCAAAACTAAAATCTGTGCCTGTGCACAAAACTGTGTTAAATCAAAAAGGTCAAGGCTGCATTTTTCTCCCTTTAGAAAAAGAAAAGCATGAAGCAATTAAGGTGCTAAAAAATTATTTTAAAGTGACATCAACTAATCCTGTCTCAAGTAAAAAACTTAAATCCGAAGTTAAAAATACACATTCTTTCAGAGCATAAAATTGAAAATAAAGAGAAATTGAAAGAAGCCATACTTGAAAAAAAAGTGACATAAAACATTGCTCGAAAGAGATAAAGACAGTTTTCAAGAAAAGAAAGAAATACATTGCGCTGCGCTTTACATGATCTACAGTAAAAAACGCATTGCGGAAGTTTCGGTGCACTTTTCTAAAGTAAGAAAAAATGCTCACCTCTGCCTATACAGCAGAAGTTGTTTATTAGCCAAATAGCGTTTTTACAAGTGTGAATATTGCCCTGCTATCGCATCTACATTGTATTTGATATTGAGCTATTATAAGTTCTAACCATGATACATTGGTACAGTGCCGGTTGTATATTAGCCAAGTATGGCTTGGAAAAAACCCTATATTGTTTTATGCATGACATTTTTATCGGGCAATTGCTGTATCGACACAATAGCACTTTCAATGAAATACTGACGTACCGGGTAGCTGGAAACCTTGGTACAGTGCAAGTGACACGAAAGCCTATCAAAAACAAGATTATTAATTTTACTTCAGTCAACTTTTATTTAACCGACTTAAAGCTATTACTGATTTCAACTTAACCTGAGAAACTACAGAATTTATTTTTCTTTTGTTTATCTTATGAATTTATCTATTTCTCACCAATCTGCTAGTAATCTTTTTTATTACCGGTATTTATTTATTTACGCAATTTTAGTACTTTATTATTGTTATTCTCAGACAGTCTTTTATCATTATACGATTTAAGCCATACGTTAAAATTGTACTATATCAATGTCATTTTTTTAATAACTGGTCTAACATAATAAAAAAGCGATTATAATACCGAGTTAGCAATTTTTATTTTTAAATAAACCACAAATGCATGAACCACATAATTTTATTGAACTGGTGTTTTCTGTTTTTCGCCACCACTCTGGTCTCGCCATTTGCGCATCCACTTTTGCTGCACTTTTTTCTATTTCTTCTTCAGTGGCATTTGCTGTCCAAATCGCATCTAAAATAATTTGACAGATATAAAGCAAAGCAAGGTTATACGTTTTATATCTACACGCAAAATTTTAGAAATTACCATCAAACCACAAAGCTATAAACATGTAGTTTAAAAAAGTCATTAGCTTTCTTGTCAATTTTAAATTCTCATGTCAAATTGTAAATACATTTCAATGTGTCCTGGTAAAAAAAAATTGTAGCCATACTTTAATTACAGATATCAGAAATAGCTCGTACATTTAGGGGACTGGCCGGGACGTTAACCCAGGTAGAATTTAAACTAAGACTGTTAAAAATGATGGCCACGAAAATGGCGCTTCATATAACTATAGACGCGCTGTCGCGTGCTGATTATGCTTTCTTCATAGAAAATCAGAGCTAAAAAACGTACTTTTGTATAAAAACTTTACACCGTTTATATACCATTTACCTTAACTGGTAATTGAAGATTTAATGTCTGTAGCACATTATTAATCCAAGGTCCACAAGTCAACACAACAAATTTAGTTTTTCTGTTTGTCCCGACTTCAACAAGTTCGTCATTGATTGGTTTAATCAATTTAACTTTTCCTCAATCGCGCATGTTACGGCAAGACGAAGATTTTTCTATTAAAATTTTAATTAAAAGATTAGCAAACATAAAAAAATTTTTGAAACAATTACCACTGTTAATATTAATTTATTTAAAAAATAAACAATCAACATTAAAGTTGCTTCAGTTAATTTTAGGACAATTGCATTTTACAATTTGACGTTTACAGTCCAATCTACTTGACATGTCACATAGCTTTCTTGTTAAAGTTATTAATTATTTTATTGTTTTAAAAAACTTTTGGATACACTTTGTGGTAAAATGCTTTTTCGTAGACTGAAGGAAAGATTATATAAAGCATGCGTGAGAAGTATGATGTGCTACGGAGCTGAATGTTTCGCAATGAAGAAGGGTGATACCAGATATTCACTTGGCTCAACGGAATCAACCTGGTTCAACTAACAGACTATGGAAATGGGAATGATTCGAATGATTACTGGCCAGGTTTTCCTGGACCAGATCTTGAACAGTGTGTCAAGAAGGTGGACAAATGTTGAGGATATGGAAGAACATTTATGAGGGCATCGTCTAAGATTGTTGTGACATCTTGAGAGAATGAATATGGAGAGTTTGACAAGAACAGTTTACCAAAAAAAAGAATAATGAAAAATACGACAAGAGGAATACTGAAGAAAACTGGGAGGAGATGGTGAAACATGATACGAAAAAAAGAAACTTGTGTATTAAAGATGTTTATGACTGAAAAAAGTGGAGGCGTTGCTGCTGACAACTGGTATTTCAGGATAAAGTCCAGGCTCAATATACAAATGGAAGATGTTGATAATGATTGTTTTATAACAGTGCTTCTCAACCTTTTTTGTGGCGACCCAAATTTTAAGCGTAAATAAGTTGAAAAACTTTGGCAACCCAAAATTTTCACAAATTTTATGTTTGCAAACACAAAAAATTAAACTAACCAGATCACAATTTATCACAAAAGGTGCAAATTTAATCAATGTGAGCCTTGGTTTTGAATTGATTCCACAACTTTGTCAAAATTTGGAACAATTTTGCTTAGGGCCAATCTCATGTCATTTTCAGGCTCAAGGCAGTTCCTAGTTTTCGTTATTTCTTAGTTTGCGCAAGCGCAGAAAACCCACTCTCACATAGACAGGTGGTAACAAACGGCAGAAGAGCTTTGACTGCGTGCATCCCAACAATATTGTTTTCGTTCTTGATTTTTGTCCAAAATTGACCAAGCTTTTCTTTTTCAAAAATATTCTTTAATGAACTGTCACACTGAATGTCAATAAATTCCTCTTCGAATCCAGTAATACTTTGGAAGCTCTCAGGTAATTCATCAACATCAACAGCAAATGGATTGTGTACCCATTCCAATTCTTTTGCCCTTTGGGAAATAATTACATCAAATTCTTGTATCAATGAAGCTAAAACGCCTTTTGATAACAATCTGGACATCATCAAGACACACCTCTTCCATATCTTCCAGAAATTGATTAAAAACAGGAAATGATGCTGTTTTCGGAGACTTTATCTTTCTCTTCCACAACTTCAACTTTTCTTTAAAAACAAGCAGCTTTTCAGACACGTCTAACTTCTTTGCAACGTCGTCACCGCACATTATGCGCACCATGTCAATGGCTGCTGGCTTGATCAATTTCTCTCCTATTGAATGAGGTTTCTTCGCACGCGCAATATGCCAGGCTACTACGCAAGACGCTAATGTTGCTTGCTTCAAGGTGCACATAAAATGGCTGCTGGCAGAATCGACTCGTTGTTTTTTCAAGTTTTGATCTTTTCTCTCAAAAAATTCTCGATTTTTATCAGAAAAAGCTTACTGTGCTTAGTTTGCAAATAACGCTTCAGTTTATTGTCTTTTAATGATTTATTGCTCAGTACGTCATTGCAGATTACACACTATGGTTTGACGATACCTTTGTCGACTAGATATGTAAATCCGTAATTTAAGTATTCCGGCTTATATTTTCTCTTAGCTGCCATTGCTAACTTAAAACTGCAAACTAAAGAAAAAAGTTATAGTTAAGATATTTAGCCACTCGGCTAAATCTAGGCTGGTTTTAACTAGACTTACCAATTTTTTGCACTTAAAAACAGGGACGCTTCAGAACAAAGGCTTTTATCAGATATAAAAAAAATTTTTTGCTTAAAAATTTAACAATACCTAAAAAAAACTTTTTTTTCGTCACCTCAAGGGGATTAGAAAAAAGAGACGATTTAGGCGGAGTGATAAACTCTGCAAACTAAAATACACAAAAAAGATAAAACCAGGGGCAAAAGTTACTAACTGAGCAAATTGGCGAATTAGACAAGTTCTACTGTATAAATTTACATATTCGCCCAATCATATTTATCTGTAGGCAAAACTTTTTTCAAAAAGTTTTTGTTGGATTTGACTTTCTCGTAGAAATCGCAGCAAGAAAGATTTGAATTAATTTTGCAGGTGATAAGGGCTTTCACATTCTGCTCCAGCATTTTACTTCTGTGATCAGACCACATGCTATTCATGATGGAAAAAATTCTCTCAACGGGAGCTAATGTTCCAGGTAAACAAAATATAGATTCAACCAAGTTTTGAAGATTTAGAATTCCTATGTCTTTTTTTTCACATTTTTTAAATATTTGGACCCACTTCTGTTCAAGAGATGCTTTCTGCCAGTTATCTTCCTCACAACATTCAAAAATATGCATTTTTACAGGTACTTCCTCATTAAATAGAGAGTCGCTGTCAATCATCTGCTTTCTAAACATACGTTAATCTTTTTTGTAGATTCAAGCACTTGTGCTCACGATATTTCCCACTTAAGGTTAACCCAACAGTGAGAATGCAAATCTTTATAAGCTCCATTAGAAAGACCCAGATATGATAAACATGTACCATAAAAATTTCTTGCTTCTTTGTAAAACCCTTCTACGTTTACTTCACCTGCCTCTTCTAGTTTTCTCAGGAGCACTATTGCTTGGGATGGCAAGTTGTTGTTTTCTTTTTTGGCAAGTACATTTTGCTTTAGTTCTGACAGAACAAGCACCATTTCTACAGCACTGATGCTTTCTTTTTCTAGCTTTAAAATAGTCTGATTGAAGTATTTCAACTGCCCAACAACAAATTTTAAACAGAGCTTTTGAGTTTGGTCTTCAAAACAGTTTTTGATTAGCATAGGACAACCTTCTTGGGAGTTGAAGTAACTTCTTAATCCCTCAAACTTTTCAAGTATTCTTTGTAAAGCTGGTAGTAAAAAAAGAAATCTTGTATTTCTGTGCTGCAAGATTCTCTGATAGTCAATAGCAACAAAGTCACAAAATTGTTTGAGCTCTGTAATGCAAACAGTGTATATATGAAAAGACTTTTTACAGCAAGGCTTTTGACAGCTATGGGGAGATTATCTACAGCCTGTCGAATGCAGTTGTGGACAATCTGAGCTGCACATCCAACCCCTGTCAGATTTCTTTCAATATTTTCTTTTACTTTGAAGAAAACATTATTCTGTCCTCTTCTTTTCAAACCTCTGAAAGTTGGTGTTACAATTATCTGCGCAAAATCCAGCAAGTTTTTCTTTAAGACCGTTTTGCTTGAGAGCCAAAACAACATATTCGCTGAGTAATGCAGCTGTTTCACCTCCAAGTGACTTGAATTCTAAAAGCTTCACTTTCACACCAACATCAGGTAGAAAACAACCAACTACAACTGGAACAATTTTGATCTCTTTTCTGTTTGAAGCATCAATAGAAGCCGAAATAAAATTTGCTTTATTTAATTCTTGACATAGTTCAGCAGCTATCATCAGGGCAATGCAATCAGCAAGTACTGCTTCATAGTTTGTTCTTTGAAGAGCAAATTTAGGTTCAAATAATTTTGAAACTAGCTTAGAGGTACAATCGGAACTTTTAAAGGACTGACCATGAATAGCTGTGTGATATGCAAAAGTAACTTCTTTCGCTGATAAGAGTAGAGACTCATCAGAAAAAGCAGCTTTGAAGAAGTTTATCACACGAGATGAGGACATTACTGCTTCAAGAGAAGATTTGTGTTTTTTGGTTTCCAAGTGGTCTTTAATATCTGAGCGTCCACCATGGCTAATTGAAAAAATAGATTGACAATAATTGAAGAGAACTTTGCTATCAACAGTGCCTTTTAAAATTGGATAGTCTCTTTCAATATCCCTGGTAAAATTGCATTTTCTTTTAGGCATTTTAAGATAAATTCTAATTAAGCACAATAATTTTAGCAAGATTTAAACTGAAGGCTAAATTAATAGGATAAACTGTTAGATCAAGAAAAATTACTTACCACTATTTTCAGAATGCTAAGCCTAATTCAATAAAATGAGCAAAAACGTTTTTTGCAAAAGGAAATGCAAACAATCACCAGTACAAAATAAATCTTTTCAATGCTTAACAGCAAAAAGCATATGCCCTTTTACTTAAGAACCTACCCACTACAATGACATAACAATTGCATTGCACCCAACAAAACAAAACATGATAGTGCATCACTCTGTTTAATAATTTGGGAAAACATTAAAACACACCATACAAAACAAGTTTATATACATGTAGGGCTATGTTAGCTGGTTGAAGGGCTTAACCAGAACTTTTCGACTGACTGGCCAAAACAAGGCCTTAAAATCGGGACTGTCTTGGCTAAACCAGGACGTATGGTAAGTCTACAGTGCTGGCAAAAGTTTAGAAACTTTTTGCAAAAAACTCAAAAAGCAGACTATTATTTGTTTTTTTTAAATGTTCATTATTGAAACTTCAACGAACATTACCATACATTGTACACCTTCAATATGCATTAAATAGTGTCATCTTTACTAATATTTAGTATGGTAACCATGTTTTTGATGACATTTTGGATATAGTGAGGTATAAAATCTGAGAGGTTTTTGCACAAACTTCGGTCAATATCCTTACACCAAACCTCCTTAATAATTTGTTTTAGTTCTTCCAAGCTTCCTGGATTTGATCTAGAGACTTTCTTCTTAATCATGGTCCACAAATTTTTAATCGGATTGAGGTCAGGAGAATTTCCCAGCCAATTCAGCACATTGACATCTTTGGTCTGAAACCACTTCATGACCGCCTTGGATTTATGGCATAGTGCAGAATCTTGTTGGAAGGTTGTGCATCAGTGAATGTTCATAAAAGCCAAAAGATGAGCATCTAGGACAGTGGTTCTCAAACTTTTTGTGCCTGTGGCACACTTTGTTACCTTTCCAAACTTTGCAGCACACTTGGACCAGAGTGCAGATCTTTTTTGGTCTGCACTGAGTTTTCCACTTTTTCTTTACCTGATGCATTATAGTGTATTATATAAAGGCTTCCAATTTTTATGTAACTTTCTATAAAATGAAAACTTCTTTTAAATCTTCATTTAATTTTGTACTGTTTGTTTTTGTATAAAATATTTAGGTTCTGCATATCATGTACAACAGGCATGTCACACTCGTGCAGGTATATGGGCTGCATCGGTAAACTTTTTTGCCTGAAATTTTCCTGCTGGCCGCAATCTAATTACAAAAAAAATTGAAGACCAATAAAAAAAGTCTTTACTTGAATTGTTTGGATGATCCTGGTTATTCTGTTAAATTTTACATTGAAATCAAGTTGTGGAACAAAGAAAAGGTCTTCACTTAATTGGTAGATTAATTTCGGTCAGAAAATCAAGTTCTTGCTAATAAATCTTGTCACTTTAACTATTTAAATTTAGTTTTGAATTTATGATTAATTTGATTTCGTATTAAGCATCTGATCAAAAAATTTGTTGAAAGACTTTGCGGGCTGCGAGTTTGAAATGCCTGGTGTACCAAACGAGCATGGAAGACAACTTTACTCACCAAAAACTTTACTTTGTGGGAATTACATTTAAAATTTTTAAGCTTTTTGGTTGCAGACCATAAAAAAACATACTATTCCTCTGTTATAGAGTGTGCTTACATTGCTGTTGCAGAGCATGGATTAATTTTTAAAAAATGTATTTTAAAAAGTTTTGCAGCACACTTAGAAATCTCTCACAGCACAGTAGTGTGCCGTGGCATACAGTTTGAGAAACACTGATCTAGGACACTGATGTAATGAGTTACGTTCATTGTTCGACCTTTAGATAGGAAATAGAGGCCCCTTGGCCTTGGCTGGAAAACCATGACAGACGGAGGGTGCTTGACAGTTGCTTAGATGTACCGAGGGTTCACCAGTGAGAAGCCAAGTGGTCTTCGGACGTAGGGTCGGTCTGTAGGATGCAAACTGCAGAAAAGTTGACTCATCAGAGAACTTTTTGCCAATCTTCACTCATCCAATCTTTGTACTGGTTGCAAAAATCGAGTCTTATCTTTGCCATTTTCGGTGTTAGCAGGAGCTTGTTCAGAGGCTTACAGGCAGGAAGTTTCATATTTTTGTTAAAACGCTATCAAATTGTTCTCGGAGATAAGTCGGCCAGTTCAGGCACAGATATTTTAATTTCTAATGACAAATTGATGGTTTTACTTGCCAAAGTCTTCTGATAGCTTGGTCTGTCCTTGGAGTCATCCTGCAAGGGAGGCCACTTCTTTTCATTGGAGAAAGGCTAATTGCTTTCCTTGTACTGTTTCAGTATGCGGCAAACAGAAGCTGTAAAGGTCCAATCTGCTTGCAATTTGAACATTTTGTACCCTTCTTCTTTTAGAAGAATGATGTGACTTTTGATAATTTTAGAAATTTGAGCCGACTTACCCATTTTCACAGAAAAATAGTTATATTGAACATACAATGTCAAAAATTGCAGATAAATATCGAAAAAAATTGATTTATATTTGCTGGAAAACACAAAGAAAAGATTAGGCTAATGTAGGATAAAATAATAATAAAGTATAAGTCTATTAATTTGACACAGACTTGAATTACCGAACAAAACCATTCAAATTTAAAAAATTTCTAAACTTTTTGCTGCCACTGTAGTTTTAACTACCTCACCTAGAACTTTACTGTTCTCTAAGAATACATTAAAAAACAGACTATGACACAATAAAGAAAATAGTCAAATTGCAGACAATTTATTGTTCTAATCATAAACATCAAATCACAACAAAAATGATAATAGATTTACACATGTGAACAACTAGTAGTCGATGACCCAACCAAATTAAGCCATGACCCACTTTTGGGTTGCAACCCAGGGGTTGAGAAGCACTGTTTTACAATAACAATTTTTAAAAGTTAAAAAATTTACCTGCAATAATTTCATACATTTGTTTGCTTTTTAAACTCCAAGGAGCTAGAGATTCGAAATGCCAGAAATTTTGGGTTAATTTTTTGTATTTTTGATCTAGTCCATGAAAACATTTGGTTAACAGTAATTTTCTTCTCGAAATAAAATTCACGATATACCACAGTTACTAAATAAACAACAACATGAGTGTGTGTGCTAGAATACCAAATTGGTTGGCAGCATTCAGCTGTAGAATAGACCAAGATAGCCAGCTACACACAATGATTTGGCAACTGCATCTCAACATAATAAAGTCGCTTTGGCAGCTTGATTTTTGTAAACAGTATTTTGCATGAAACATTGATGTGTCCATCAAAGCATGCCCCCTTTATGTCAACAAGGAGGTGCAATGGTGGTTTTTAATCAAGGTTTTTAGAAGCATGTATGAAATGACATAGCTGTACAAGCTGGGGGCATTTGGTTTAAGCATAAGAAGCAAAAAAATCATTTAACAAAAAAAGAATTCAACCAACGCTTGTAGTGGAAATGGGCCTTTAAAACTACCATGAAAATGCGAAAAAGGAAACCAAACATGACTTTTGCTATAAATCAACTAAATATTATGATGTAACCTTGCTTGTTGGCTTGGGTAAAAAGCTAAAAATCCCAAACGTCAAATTTCTATAGCAATAGTCCATGTTCCTTATACTTCTCATGTGCCATTTAAATCTAAAACAGCAAAATCAAAAAGGTTATTTGAAACACAGATCATGGTCGTTTTTTTTTCAATCTCAGTCAGGAAAATTAATACTTATATAATGATAAGGTCAATATAACACTTAAAACTACAAATAACACTGAGTGCACACTTTTTAAACTAAACAAGCCAAGCAAAAATTGATCTTAACAAGTAGAAGTTTGGTGTCTTTTTTTATTTTCTATACTTAAATTGAAACTGAAATTTTGCAGTTTTATTTAACAACTCTTAAAAAACACATTTTGGTGAATTGGGAGGGAAAGTAAAAAATCATTCAATTTAATCACATATAAAAGTAAAAATTTACTTTTTTCCATTTATAATGAAAAGTATAATTATTGAGTGGTCAATTTAAAAACATTTTCAGTTCGGTTCTTAACATAAACATAAAATTAGGGTGCTTGGGGTGCATATCTTTCCTTTCAATTTTTACCTCATTCGGACTACCAAGAGGTCCCCTACAAAGCAATAAAAGATTTTTACTTTTACATTAAATTGAAGATCTTTTTGTTTTACTTAGCTTTAAAACACAAAATTACGTCTGAATTATTGCTCTCACATGCAGGCTTCTTCATACAGAACAATAATGCTTTGGTCCCACAAGCCCAGCAGCAAAAAATTGAATTAATGTAAATTTAATTTTTTCTCACGATGATTTATGCATTTCATGATTGTTTCTTGATAATCAATAATTACAGGGTTTGAGTGCCAATTTAAGTTGGACGAGCAAAACATGCTAATATACTATGTAAATTTTATTAACTTTTTTATACCTGCTGCAATAACAAAACATTTTTCTTTTCTTCTTCCAAATGATTGGCTGCCCATAATCCCCCTACTTTTCCACCACATGCAATGACGTCAGATCTATAGCTTAAATTATACCAATAGTCTACTTGATAATAAACAAAACTCTAAAATTGCAACAAAATCAAGTTAATTGGAGAATATAATTAAAATTAATTAAACTATACACAAGAAAAAAATTGTTTCAAGCTTTGTGCATAATATCAAAAACATGTTCAGGTTTCTAAAAACGCTTTTAAGAACTGTGATTATTTATGTTTTCTTGGACAAAAATTTGCTAAGAATACATACAAATGTGAGACTTCATAAACCATAACATTAAAACATGTTCATTGCAATAACAGTTCTGACAGGGCAAATTGTTGCATTAAAATTGACAAACATCCATAAATAATTATTAACTAAATAATAATTTATTGTTGTTTATCAAGACTATGCTCACAGCAGACAACTGTGGTTGGTGTCAGCAAGGGCATATGACCAACAAAAACTTGATCCAAAAGCACTGAGGAAGAAAGGACTACCTGAGATCTTGGTGAAAGCAGTGTTGAGTCTGTATGAGAGTTCAAAGAAAGGTTAAAGTTGAATCTGAATTCTCAGAAAAATTTTATGTACCAGTTAGTGTACATTAGGGATCTGTTTTATGACCTTCATTGTTTGCAATTGTGGTGGATGTTGTGACAGAGAATAAAAGAGAAAGCTTAATGAAAGAGGTTTTGGAGGGTCTAAAGGAAAAGTTTTTAAAATGGAGAAGTTTATTGGAGAGCAAGAGACTAAAACTGAATCTTGAAAAGACAAAGGTGATGGTGTGTGGGTCAGAGAGTAAAGTCATATGGAGTAGAATAGACCCATGTGAAATATAGGGCAAAAGGGTGACTGTAAACTCAGTCTTATGTACAAAACACAACCAATGAATTCATGGAAGGTGTTCTAAGTAAAAGAAAGTTATTCCAAGTGCGGCAAGATTGTTTGTTTGTAGTAAATGCAATAAAGCGTCAAATTGCTAAGTGCAACAGGAGGTAATGCGTGATGAAGTGGAAACTGTGAAGGGATTTTGCTATCTTGGCAATAGGTTGAATGCCAGTGGAGGATGTGAAGCTGCAGTGACTGCAAGAACAAGATTGGGATGGAAGAAATTCAGATAGTGTGGAGAAATACTGTTTTGAAAAAAAATTTTTTTTTGGATAAAAGGAAAGGTACATAAAAGCTATGTAAAATCAGCTATGTTATATAAAAGTGAAATGTGGTGTTTGAAAAAAATGAAGTAGCTATTTTGAGAAGAGCAGAAAGATCTATGGTGAGGGTGATGTGCAGTGTAAAGTTGGTGGACATGCTGGGATTGAAAGAAGCAGCAGATAAGCTGGCAAGGGCGAATGGTGTGCAGTGGTATGGTCATGTTTTGAGACAACCTGATGAAGATGTTTTGATGAAGGTAATGGTACATGAAGTGTATGGAAAAAAGCCGACCAAAGATGAAAAGGAACAAGTTGAAGAAAAGATGAGAAGGATTGGTTTAAAAAAAGAAGATGCAGCAGATCTGTATAGGTGGAGAAAAGATGTAGGAAGAATTGCAGAAGTAGTGAGATGCATTTGGCCACCTCCATTCACTGAGTATAAACTGGATTAACATTGGATTGATAAACTCATATAATATTGAAAAGTAATCAAGCAAAATTATACAACACATTGCATGTACTAATACATTGCATGCACTATGTACATTGCATACACAACACATTGCATATACTTGATAATGTTACTAAGCATGAATAAAATATCATCATCATCATGTGAGTTTAGGGGAAACGTAATGACAAAAATGCACAAAAATCACAAAAATATTATTGTTATTTAACACATACTTTTTATTCACATAAAAAGAAACAGGAAAATACAGAAAGTGATAAACAATAAAAATCATTATCAGAATATTTTTAAATTTAATAAATTTAAACATAAATTCAAACGACATAAAAACAACATGTAACATTGCTACAAAAATATGGTGAAGAAAATTTAACAATACTAAAGTTTAAAATTTAAAGAACTTGATATAAAAATATAAAAGTTCAAAATGCTTATGCACTGCATATTGAATTTATCTAAAATTTATGAAAAAGATTACAAATTGGATTGTTTATTATTTTTACCACAACTAATTAAGATTTTACTAAATTCATAGAAAAATGTTGCAATACTAAGCAGCACAACTAAATTCATAAAATAGTTTATTTTTGAATGTTCTCAGCTTCTTAAGTCCTTCACAAGAAAAACTTAAACATAAAATGAATTTTAACAATAATATATAAAAAAAAAGAATATTAATTATTTATGCATAAATGATTTTACATAGTGATGATCAAGTTGAAGCAAATAAAATTGTAAAGCCAATTTTTAGTTTCATTAAATTATTTTTAACAATGTGCAGGAATATAAATAAATGAAAGTAAATTGAAATTTTTAATTAAAACACTTAGGATTACACTTTTTAATAAATAATGCTTCATGTTGTTTTATATGAAATTTGAACTTTGTGATTTTTTATTGCACATGATACTCGAAAGTTGAAGTCCAAATGCTCCCTAGCACTAGTGCTCAAATATTAAATTTTGATTAATAAAAATTTGGACTTGAAGCCTCAAGTATAAAGTGCAATAAATGATAACATAATGCATTATAATGTACTTTAAGAGAGTAGCTTTATTTATAAAAATTTTAGAGATAGAAATATAGAAACTAAAGTGTAAGTTGTGAAAATGCTTATATTTTGAAGAATTTCAAAGGTTTACTCACTGAAGCTAAAAAAAATTTTACTGCTATAACTTTGTATTTCAAATGTTTAAACAAAAAGTGCTTCTTTTGTGGAAGAGCTCTGCATGCCAAAAGATAGTTTAATGCACAGCTAAAACCAGACTGTGTAATGGATGTGGAGAATTGGGACACCATTAAAAGGTATGCAAAATTAAAAACAAGAAAACAATTCAGTTTGGTTTTAATCTGTTAAAACTGCAATTATGACAACTTTAAAAACTTTTTGGCTTTTCTTGCAAGTCCACTATGCTGTTTATAGCCCACTTCAGTTGCTTGTTCCTTGTGAAATGTTTTGTCATTTGTAATAATATAAGTCACCTTTCTGCTCTTGAATGCAACAATGCTATTTTAGATCAGCCATGTCCAACTAAAATGTGTCACAGGGCCAAAATTTATTTTGCTACTTTAGAAAGGGCCACAAATATAGTACACTGAAAAGAAATTGCATAAAAAATAAAGTTACATGAAGTGTAATAGTAGGCTACCTACAAATACATAAACCAGGGATGTCCAACCTTTTTTAAAGTTGGCCAAATTACATATCGAGCTGAAGTCGGTGGGCTGCAAGAAGCTGTTTGTGCAAAATTTTGCTCCAATTTCTTGAGCTTCATCCCAAAACTCAGGTGTTCTCTAAAAAAAAAGTCTTCATCAATTTTCTTGCTTGGATTTTTTAAGTTTTGTCCCAAAACTAAGGTTTTCTCTAAAAAAAAAGAAATAATGGTCTTCATCTATTTTCTTGCTCCAATTTCTTAAGTTTCACCCCAAAATTCAGGTGTTCTCTAAAAAAGGTCTTCTAGAATTTCCTCTTATTTATTGATTTTTGCCCCAAATGCCTTTCAGCAATCTTGCAGAACTCTTCTTTGTAACCTTCATTATAGCCAGAAAACTGGAAATTGTTGCTGAGTCGCACCAGAAATTTAAGTGGGCTGCGGGTTGGACATCCCTGTTTTAGATCAAAGAATTTTTATTGACAGCTCCAAGCTAAGTCTAAAATTTATCCTTTTCCATAATGGTAATAAATTTTAATCAGTTCTCGTCAGTCACTCCATTATCCTTAAAGAGAATTGTGACACAAAGAAGCTGATTTTACAAAAAGTAAAATATGAAAACCAGTAACCATAACTGGATTATCTGCAATGACTTAAAGATTCTGTCTATGTTGTTGAATCAACAGAGTGAGTATACTAAATATTCCAGTTTTCTGTGTTTGTGGAGCAGTTGTGCTAGGCTTCAGTACTGAAAAAAACCTGGTTTACTAAAAAAGATTCTGAACCAAATGCATCAATTGATACTGACAGTTAAGAATTTGACTTAATTTTTAAAAAAGTGTTTATAGTATTTTAAACTGTTCAGAATATTCAAAGTTTTAAACTTTTATACGGGGTGGTCCATAAGTCCGGTTGAAGATTTCTATCTTATGTTAGCCATTCTAAATTATTCAAATTTTAGTTTTCTTTATTCCAGATTGCTATTTGACTATTAATTTATTAGATGCATTAAAAAATTTTTTGAACAAGTTTAACTATTATGATTACAATAAAAATAAAATTTGTAATTGAACAATATGAAAGAAAAATAAATAAGGAGTGAGATTGTGAAAATCAGAAAATGGCTAAAATTGAATTCAATGTTCATCAAACAACTAATAGATTGATGTAAACAGATAACCATCCTAGATCTGGTCATCCAAGGTCTAAAATGACACAAAACTCATTAGAGCTCTGGGGAAGAAACTCTCAACTCCCAAAAAGTCTTATATAATAAAAAATCCTAAGAAGTCCATGAGACAATTGTCCAAATATCAAAAAAATCAAAAACAACTATGAATAGGCTATGTCAAAATGAGCTCAAATTATATCCATTTAACCCAACTCATTTTTGCTGCAAAAAACCTAAAAAACTTGATAGATTAAAACAGCTGTTAATGAAACACAAGAATGGTATATGTTAATAAAACATTTAAAAATCTCATTTTTAGTGATGAAAAATTATTTATTGTGGAAGCAGCATTTAGCCATCAAAATTATAGAATGCTATCAAAGTCACATAAAAAAATTTCTCCAGGCCTAAAAAACTAAAAATAACTCAAAAGCCTGCTTTATTAACGATTAGAAAGATTTGTTGGCAGAAGAAAAGTCCGTACTGATTTTTGTTCCAAAAGGGATTAAAATCAATAAAAAGTGGCCTCATGCCATTGTATGAGATGTATACAAATGAAATTTGGACATTTCAACAAGATGAAGCAACCTTGCATATGCCAATTTCACTCAAAAGTAGTCCTGCTACAACTGTCCTCAATTTGCTAATGTCAAATTGATATGTCCTCAAATTTATTACCAAACAGAAATGACCCCAAGTTCTCCAGATCTGAATGGTTTTGACTATTACAAATAGTCTGTTCTTGAGAAATACCTGGTGCTATCTCAGAAAAACATGTCAACATCCTAAAACAGAGATTAGTGAAATTATGGTCAGAAATTGATCAAAATATTTGCGTGCCTCAGTAGAAAACTTTCTTCACCAATCAAAGCCAGTTATCAAAGCCAAAAGGGATCATTTTGAATAAACTACGAGGGTCAGTCAAAAAGTAATGAGCCCTGTTAACTTTAACTGCTTTAACCTTCATATTTTTTCTAGAAATTTTAAGGGTGTTTAGTAAATTTACTGCTTTAAAGATAAATTGTAAAAAAAAATTGTTTCAACGTGTCCACTTTTGGTATTGTGTTTTGGAAATGACGTCATCACTGGATGTCTGTCAGAAGCAGAGAGCTGTGATTGAATTTCTTGTTTCGGAAAGGGAGCCACCAAAACAAATTTTCGAAAGATTGGTAAATGTTTATGGAGATGCTTCATTAGCCTACAGCACTGTGAAAAAGTGGGTATCCAGGATTAAACACGAAGAAGATGATCCAAGTTTGAGTAGCCTCCAGGACAGACCAAGAAGTGGAAGACCATCTTCTGCAGTCAATCCTGGAAACAATGATAAGGTTGAGAAATTGATTAGAGATTATCGCAGAATCACTATTGATAACATTGCTGAACGTGTTGGAGTTAGCCATGGAAGTGCTGTGAATATTGTTAATGAGCTAGGCTTTGCAAAGGTTTGCGCCAGATGGGTTCCGAGGCAACTTTTGGATTTTCACAAGCAAGCCCGTTTTGAAGCTTGTTCGGAGCTTATTGAGTGTCACAGAAGTGACAAAACTTTTCTCAGCCGTATAGTGACAGGAGATGAAACCTGGGTTCATCACTATGAACCTCTGTCGAAAAGATCATCCATGGAATGGCGTCACCCCACATCCCCAAGAGCCAAGAAATTCAAAAGTCAACGTTCAGCTGGAAAAATTATGGCGACTGTGTTTTGGGACATTGAAGGAGTGATATTGGTAGATTTTATGCCTAAAGGTACTACCATCAACTCAGATGCTTACATTGACACTTTACGCAAACTGAAAGCGAAACTGAGAAGAGTACGACCTCACCTGGACATGTCTAAGGTCTTGCTGCAACACGATAACGCCAAGCCCCATACCAGTCTCAAAACTCGTGAAGTGATTGCTTCTTTTGGATGGACAACGGTAACCCATCCCCCATACTCACCCGACCTGGCACCATCTGACTATCATCTTTTTGGACCATTGAAAGAAGGAGTTAGGGGGCAGCACTTCACTAGTGATCAAGAAGTCAAGCACGCTGTAAGAAACTGGTTAAAAATGCAGCCTGCTGACTTTTACAAGGCTGGCATAGCGTCCCTTGTTCATCGATGGACAGTTGGAATTGAAAAGCGCGGAGATTACATTGAAAAGTAGAACTGAGATCTCCTATCCCTGGGCTTTCTTTTGATGTATGACTTTTGATTTTATTGCAACAAATATGGCCAGGAGAGACTTGGGCTCATTATTTTTTGACTGACCCTCGTATTATTTTTTGGATTGTTATGATTAATTTAAATTGTTATAAATGTATACATACAAAAATAAATATTTTTGCTTATCGTTTTCAATAATTGTTTCTTTAGCAGTATTTATGGACCAATATTTTTGTAAAATTTTGTATAACTCTACTCTTAAAATCCAATTGCAAATAATAGAAAGCAAAAACAAGCATTTTAACCTTTATAACAACAAAGTTTATTATAAGCCAAATGTTTTCAACTAACATAAGTTCTAATCAAAGCATTTAACATTTTGTACATCTGATTATATCAACAGTGGGCTCTACAGAATACTAACTAGATATTGGATACCAATATTAAACACAGCTGTCATGATCTATATTCTTAGAAAATTATGTTCTTCTAACTTTATTTTAATAAGGTTTTCAGTTTAACAATTTTTACATTAAGAGTTATAAGTAGTGCAGTGTTTAATTTCAAAAAGATCAAATTAAATTCTAAAAAAGTAAAAACTATGATAATTGCAAATGAAAAATTAAAGCATTAGAATAATAGATAAAAAAACATTCAACAAAATATGTAATAATTAGATTCAAAGAGAAATTATTCAAATCAATAAAAACAAATAGTTTTCTTTATTTGCATAAAAACCTACTTCTAAATGCTTTAGTTTTAGGTAATCAACATTAGTTACATTGGAAGAAACAATTTAGTAATTTTATAAAGAAGACTTTAACAAGTTGAATCTTTTTATTGAAAAATGAGTAAGATTATATTTTGGAACTTTTCCTGTAGCTAAATCAGCTAAAATCTTGCCAACAACTGGAGACAACTTAAAACCATGACCTGCCAGATAAAAAATAAAGGTTAATATAGTCATTTTGTATTTAATTTATTGTTTTGTAGATATATTGTTGTTGTTATATTTATTGTTGATATGTATTTATCAGTTTAGTTTTTTGTTCAAAATGATACTCAAACTTTTCAAAGGTTATTTTTTTAAGTCAACTTCACAAAAAGAAAAAGGTAGGCTTGAAATTACATGGTGTTGGCAGCATGATCAAGTGATTAAAAGCATCATGATTTATGGCAAACATGATCAGCATGGTTGCAGTTCAAATCCTACTAATGCCATTTTGTTGTGTTCTTGGGAAAAGAACTTTATAGCACTTTCCTCTGCTTGGCAGTCTTAGCAAGCAGCTTTAAATTTAAGTCATATCTCTATATAAACATAAAAAAATTTAACTGGACAGAAATATCTTGGCATCTCTGGAAGTAAGTTAGGCTATTTGCTTGACAATTGCTCTATGAATAGCATCTCTGACACTTTCCTGGAAGTCAGAAAAATATAGAAATAAAAAAATAATAATAAAGGAAAAAATGATGCACTTTAGTGTACATACCTTTTAACACATAAAAGTGAATCTTCTAATAAACAAAACACAAAATTATTAACAATACTTAACCAGAAAATCCAGCTCCTATTATGATATTTTTGTGCTGAGGATGACAATCCAAGATAAAATCACCATCAGGGCTTTTCTGTATATAATTTGAAAAACGCTTGAAAAATTGTTTTTAAGTTACTCTTGAAAGACTTAAAATTTAGCAAAACTAGTTTTAACAATGGTAATTTTTCTTTTTAAATTCAAAGTCTCAAAAAGTATGCATTCAAATAATTAATATGTTTGCTGAATTAATTTTAGACTTAAGTTTTTGATAAGCTTTGTAAATATTGGAATGAAATTTTGATTTATGAATTTGATGGTAATGCATAGAAATTATTCATATTGTTATATATTGTTATGAAAATCAGAACATTAGGTTCATATCAAAAAAAAAACAAACAACAACAATACAGTTACTATACCAAAACACAGCAATATGCAAATCTAAAACTTTTAGTTGTAATAAACCAAAACTTTGTTTTTAAAAAATTGTTTAAAGAAAAAAAATGTAACTTTTTTTACTAACTGAATAAAAACATGTTTCTTGTAAAGCACACTCAGGAACAAGATTAGGATAATATTGAGAAACAATGTTTTTCAGGTTATTTCGATTAAACTCTTCAAACTTTTGATCTAAGCGGGAAGGTGCATTAGGTGAAGCTGCAGTTCCATCATGCATGCAAACCTACATTGTCAAGTTTTTATTATTCACTTATTAAATACAAAGACTTCAAAAAATTTAAATAATCTTTTTGGATATGTTCAACAACCATATATGAGGTATGTACGTAAGTAATGAGAAAATGTCAGGAGAGACACTATTTATTTTCATAAGGTTACAAAATTTTGTCTCCTTCAAAATAATTGCCTCCCCCATCTACACATTTCTTCATGTGTTGCTTCCATTCCTGGAAAACTTCCTCAAAGTCCTTCTTCAGTAATTTTATCAGGTAATATTCTGATGCCTTTTTAGCTTCTCTGTTCACTGGAATCTGATTCCCCTGAGGCTATCTTTCATGTGTGGGAACATGAAGAAGCTGCAAAAGGCTAGCTCAGGGTTGGTGGGTGTTGTACCATTTTCATGCCCCTATTGGCCATCCAGATGGTCACCAGTGTTGACTTGTGACATGGGGTATTGTCCTGGTGGAACCACCACTGACTACTGCTTCGCTGCTGAGGCCTCTTCTTCCTTATCTTCTCCCTGAACCTTTTCAGAACAGTAAGGTAATATTCTCATTGACAGCTTGACTGTAAGGAACCCATTCAATGTGAATGAGCCCCTGGGAGTCAAAGAAAGGATCTTTGGCACAGACTTTGTGGAGCTTCAGATTTTCAGTCAGAATTGTATCAACTGAGCCAATACTAATACCAACAGCTTCAGATATAATCGTCACAGACATTTGATAGTCTTGCATCACTAACCTTTAGACCTCCTGAATGTCTTCCTACTTGCATGCACTTTTTGGTGCTCCAGATCTGGGTTCATCTTCAACCTGTTCATTTCCTTTAGAAAATCTGTAAAATCATTGATAGAAACTTGCTTGGCTCATAGATTCATCTCCATAGGCCTCCTTTAACATTTCATAAGCTTAACACAAAATTTGATAGTGTAACATTGCTCCATGTTTCCCTGCATGTTGTCACATGTTCACAGATCAGCAAACCTAATCAGAGTGGTTACAACACTACATTCAATGCTACACAAAGACCTGTTAAAACAGAAAGCTGCCAGTTAGTCATTTTATAGAATATGTACAGCCTGGGACAAAAGTTTAAGACCACTTTTGGAAAAACGCACATTTTAGAAAAAAGCTTCTTAATCACCTAATACTAAGTATTTTTGTGTCAAAATGCATATTTAGGTTTTGGAAGTGAACCTTATTACATGTTAATTTTTAATTTTTACATTCGATTATTATTTTAAACTTTAAGCTTAAAATTACAAAATTTTGAACCCTGAAAATTGGCAAAAAAACTAGCAGTCAGCATTGAAAAACGCATTCAATTTACCAGTCTTTGCACAATGAAAGTCTCAGAACGTGAAATATCAAGGCAGAGGAAAGTTAGCAAACCTGCTGTACCTAACACCATCAAAAATTTCAAAAAAAAGTACTTTCAAGGACAGCAAAAAAACAGGCCGTCTGAGCATTTTTAGCAGTGGATATAAACGTTTTATCAGGAAGAGAGTGAGTCAATCTCCTAAGAACTTTGCTGAAAAAAATACAAGCTAAAATGGCATAAGGAAACTTCAAAATTAGTGAAAAAACAATTTTACTAGTTTTGAAGTTTCCTTATGCCATTTTAGCTTGTATTTTTTTCAGCAAAGTTCTTAGGAGATTGACTCACTCTCTTCCTGATAAAACGTTTATATCCACTGCTAAAAATGCTCGGACGACCTGTTTTTTTACTGTCCTTGAAAGTACTTTTTTTTGAAATTTTTGATGGTGTTAGGTACAGCAGGTTTGCTAACTTTCCTCTGCCTTGATATTTCACGTTCTGAGACTTTCATTGTGCAAAGACTGGTAAATTGAATGCGTTTTTCAATGCTGACTGCTAGTTTTTTGCCAATTTTCGGGGTTCAAAATTTTGTAATTTTAAGCTTAAAGTTTAAAATAATAATCGAACGTAAAAATTAAAAATTAATATGTAATAAGGTTTACTTTCAAAACCTAAATATGCATTTTGACACAAAAATACTTAGTATTAGGTGATTAAGAAGCTTTTTTCTAAAATGTGCGTTTTTCCAAAAGTGGTCTTAAACTTTTGTCCCAGGCTGTATATGTACTTGCAAATGAAGTAGCATTTGGATCAAAACATATTTGATGTCTCTCCTGACATTTTCTCCTTACTTATAGTACATACCACATATGTAGTATAGAAGAAATAATAATGTTTTTTCAATTTAAAATTGGTTTTCTTTATTATGCAAAACATACTTTCAGTAAAAAAACAATTTTAGGAGCAATGTAATAGTGTCATGAATTACATCAAACCAAATCAATAACTACAGGTGCAAATACATTCCAAAATAAAAATTCACTATATTTTTGTAAAGAGTTGACAAGTAAAAACTTATTTATTAACATTATAAAAATATTCAAAAAAAATTTTACAAATAATTTTTTTTGTAAAATCTATGCATATATCTTTTGCAAATACTTTAGAACAAAGATTTTTTAGAATAAAAACTTAACCTTCAAGTGTGATTTAACCAATAAAAATGTTGACTATACCTTTGCAACATCAGATACAAAAGAGATGCAAAAGAAACATAAAGGCACAGTTTAATAATTGCCTTTTATTTTTAGGGTTGGACCATTATTGTTTGACAGATTGAAAGCTTTTTTGGTATCTGAATATATCTTATCTAAATGTAATTGTGTGGGTTAACTGAATTTTAATAAAGTAATTTTAATTATACCTTTAACACTTTTTTGGTAATGCAAAAGTTTCTTAAAGTAGTAGATTTTGGCTCTAGAGAAGGCAGTAGAGCAAGCCATCATGTCAGCATTAATTAAACTAACTTGAGTACTTTCCCTTGTAGTACTGCAAATCTAAATACAAGAGAGTGATCAGGTAGAGCAAGCCATCATGTCAGCACCAATTAAAGCTACTTGAGTACTTGTTTTTGTGGTACTGCAAACCTAAACAAGAGTAATTCAAATGAAATGTGCAGCAGGACTCCAGGTTTTGGGTTTTTTATGTCCCATCTGGGTTTATCAGTTTTTTTTGAAATTCCCTTCAAATCTGGGTTTTCTCAAAAAAGAAATAATCATAGCTATATCTTAAAAAATTGGGCAAAATTGGAAATTTTGGATCAGTGACAAAAAACATTATGGTCAGAACAAATTTTTTGGCATCTAAACACTAAATGCAAAAAATGTTTTAAGATTTGAGGTGAAAACCTTTTTTTAGCAATCACTATGTTTTTGAGATGAAATTTGAAAAATTAAAGCAAATTTAATATGCTTTTTGAGAAAAATATAACATTTGGGTCTTTTTAGAGAAATATGAAGAAATCTGAATTTTTTTCTTATGCAATCTGGGTTTTTATAAAATTTATCACTGGGAGCCTGGATGTGAAGTCTTTGAAACTTTTGGAATGTAATAAAGCTCTGTTTTGTATCTCACTTCTATAGAAATAAAAAGAGCATTCATCAGTGCTTAGATTCTTTGCTACAAAACATCAGTCCCATTTACAAATAAAATATGTTGCTTAATCAGTAATTGTTAAAAATCCATTATTTTTTTCCTATACACTTCTACAGTCATCCAGTTTTTGCCTTAAGTAAGGAACCAATATCTTTTTCATCTGGCAGGAGTTAGCTATTGCTTGCAGCCATGTCTCCATTTTTGCCTTTTCTCATTGCAACACACTTCTTCACACATCTTCTTCAACAACCCCAATTCTTTGTTTCTTAGGTCTTTTTTTCTTACCTTTTACTGTAATTGTCAAAGCCATTGCTGAAGCTTTTTTTTGCTGATCCATTCAATGTGCTCAAACCATTTCAGTCTTTGACTCATGAAAAATTACTACAGGTCCACACACAAATTGTACACTTGTACAGTGAATGTGTAAAAATTTACAATAAAATTGTGTCATGATTTAACAATTAATTTATGATTTGAATAAAGTGAAATCATTATCTAACAAATTGCTGTTATTATCCAATTAACTGGTCAATTAAAATCTGGATAGTACAAATTATTGATATTCAAACTAACTCTATGCATACTCATTGCACAACTGCAAGTAAAGTTTGCAACAAAATGAAATAAAAAGCAAACTTGGTAAAGTATTAAGTTTTGTGCCTTAATACAGTTTAGTCAAATTTGACTTATAATGTTTAAGGTTGTTTTGTGTATAAAACTTGTTTCAATGAATTAAATATAACAATAATTACAACACAAACATTAACATACTTTCATCAAACCTGGATATTCCATAATAGGCAATGAATAAATTTCAGCTTGAGATGGCTCTTTTATAATAACAGCTGGAAAATTCTTGACATCATACAATTCTGGTTGTTTAGCTTGCCAGTATTCAACACTAACTTTTAAAGGCTACAAATAAAATTTATTAAAGATATCATGAGAAAAATTATGCAAGATTTTAAAAATTCAACCTTTATAGGTAATTGAAGATCTAATGGTTTCAGCACATCATTGATCCAAGGCCCACAAGTCAACACAACAGATTTGGTATAATAAGTTTTTTTGTTTGTTGTAACTTCCACTAAATCATCGTTTATAGGTCTAATAAATTCAACTTTCTCTCCATCATGCATTCTACCACCAAAATTAAGGAAATTTTTCTGCAAAAACACAAAAAGTAAAAGGTTGCAATATAGGTTAAACAACATTTTAACCCTATTCTCCTCAACCTTTTTTGAGTTATTGACTCCTCAACAGCAAAACTAGATATTAAGCAAATCTTGGTAACAAAGGTAGATAGATATATTTTTTGATTTTGTATTATAAAAAATATTGCATGAAAGACGGGATAAATAACACATTTTGGCTCCAATATATTTAATTAAAAAGTGTGTTTTTTTGTTTTACAATGTGGAAGATTAGATTAATCACCTTCAGAAAATATTGATCACCACAAGGCCTCTCCAAGATAACTTTGAGAAAGAGATGTTAAGCTGTAAAGGCTCTTTTTCATCATTACGTAAAACAGGGTGATTTTATGCCAAAAGTGTTGTAGCATCCACTTCAAGTAAAACACATAAATAGGACTGGCCCCCATGCTTTATTTTTTTACTGCAAATTGCTATTGTATTGCCTGGATTAAATGTTGTTGGCAATGCACCAAGCCACAACCGTTTATTTTTTATCCAAAACTGTCCAACCTCATGCTCCTTGTAATGTCCACTGCATGTGACACTCCAATACAATGTTATCTTTGGTTTGTGCAAGGCACCACATTTGTAATGAGAGAAAGGAACAAGACCCCATTTTTCTATGCACAAATCAAAACATGCAACTACAGTCCACAGGCAAAATGGGCCAACAGGCCACAACCAACTGGGCACAACCAGACAAGTTAAGGACAACTAGAGGCAGTCGACTGGTTAGTTAAGCTGCCCCCAGTCGGCTATGTCCAGTTGTCTTTAACCTTTCTAAAAGTGTTTAAGCAAACTCAAACTGTTCCGGGCACCGTATTTCAAATGGGTAAGGCATGGCACTGGTAAGGAAAGCACAAGGCCAGATGTACTCTCATAGTACTCTATGTTTGATCTATGATTTATGTGATGGGCAGATCGAATGTGCTTAATTCAGCAAAATTGTTCAAGTTTTTGCACAGTAGACACAAGCAAGTGTTTAGACCTTTGTGTTTATTGACAGGCATTTGATAACAGATAAATAAACTATAGTCAGGATCTAGAGCAGTGCTCTGCAATTCAGATGCTGCAGAAAAACGAGAAACACACTTTTTAAAATAGAGATAAAATTATGTTTCTCTGAAATAGCAACCTAAAAACTTTAAAAAAATTCATTATACAATACATCTCATTGTGTAATGTCAAGACCTTTTTTGGTCTTTACTTAATTTCGAACGCTTTTTTTCTTATGAAGCTTTTTTAGTGATCATAAAAACTCTCTGCTAATAAATTGATAATTTTTTTTGATCAATTTTCAACCAGGCTCGATTGTGCATGATATGCGCAAATTGGTAACTTCAAATGAAGAAAAAAGTCATCACTTTATTTTTTGAGTTTAGATTGAGTTTTTAGGTTTTTTATGACAGCCAAATGAAACTTCAGGTAATGGAAAACGTTCAAAATTTAGCTCTTTACCTGGTCCAGATGTCCTGCTAATTTTTGAAATTTTTCAAAGTGTGCCACATGTTTGAAAAAGTAGCAGAGCACAGGTCTAGAGTACCACCTTTAGCCAAAACAAGTGTCACTACTAGTTGTCAGAGCTCAGATGGCTGGATGTTTGAGAAAACTGTTAAGTGGTTCGTTGGAGAGGGACGGAGGCATTCAGTGATTACACGCAGTGTCATTCAAAACACTAAATATAAACAAAGTACTACAAGAACAAACAAGACTCCAATACTCGGCTGTTGAATAGACTAAAAATAAGAAAGCTGTATCTGATGTTTTGGCACCAGCACCTGCTCTGAGGTTCCACATTACCTCAGCAGTGGGACAGGTGAAGTTTTTTGCGCAATGCCAAATGATGGTGACAAAACTTGAGTAATTTGTCTAATTTTACTTCAAGATAAATTGGAACCAAGTACAATGGTGAATGTTGATAACTGTAAACTTTTAGCTCACATTTTTTCTTAATCTGAATATTGAGGAAAGCAGATTATGCATCTAGATGTTAAAAAAGTCGTGATTGATTTTGGAGGAACATTGTTTCTCTGACACCCAAACCTATTTTGCTTACTGTCAATGTTAGAGTGAAACCTTTGTTATGAACTAGTTTTATAATCATTCAAACCACTCATTTATCCAGCAGAAACCTCAGGAACTTGCAGTTAAAGTCAAGTTTGAATGAAATAACAGTGTCATATGCAGCTGTCAAATTGACAAATAGCACTGGCATTCTTAGTCTTGAAAAAATTGTTGATGATTTGTATTAACAGAGCGACTTGATCCACGGTTGACTTTTTGCATAAAAACCATCAATTGGCTTGTTGCAGACATAGGTAAGCATCTCAAATTTTTCCCAGGAGATGTAAAGTGGATAAATTTGTCAATAACTTTTTGGGTCTTCTACTGCCTCTTTGTCTTTTGCATCGCAACTACAAGAGCTCTTCCGTAAATGCAATCAGGAAAAGAAAAAATTATGTAATCAAAAATTCAAAGCTGCTCTAACATGGATTATAAGCTCTAAGCACATAAAATTAGGGCCCGAAGCTTTATCTGGTTTTACGTGGAAAAACCTTTGTAAACAGCCCAGGTCATCTGTAATTAAGATACCCAAGTAGATTTTATTTAGAGGTTTCCAGTTAGTGGGTCATTTTAAAACTAAAAAGACATTGGAATATAATAGGATAATCATATTTGACCAGGAGTCATATCCAATTTTTTTCTAAATGACATTTTGAGTTCAAACATAAAATTTATTGCAAATGGAAAATGAAGACCATAAATGACCATAAATGGTCTTTACTTTTACATAAAAAGTTCTTTTCAAATTTCAAGAATGAAGATTTTTTTTTGTCTTTATTTAACTTTCGAAATAAAATTATCAAACAGTTTGCAATAAGTAAGAACCGTTTTTTTAAACTTTGGCATGAAATTTTTTGAGAGGAAAAAAGTCATTTGTGTAAATTTCAGATTTTAGAACTGTCACAAATTTATACAAGTTGGAAATCCCTGTTTTATTGAAATTCAATCATATCAAACGTTTTGTTTTTATTCTATGTTTTCTGTTTGCAAAACCCAAATCTAAAAGCTATAAACTTTTTTACAAAATTTTTTTAAACAAGTAAACTTAAATATAAAAAATATGTTGGACTTATCATTGTAAGGGAAATTTCAACATAATAATGACCTGTTACTTCAAATGCAACATGAAATATAAATAAAAAGTTAATTATAAAAAGTCAGGTGTTGTTTAATTGTCTGAAGGCATCAGCATAAGAGCTAAGATGGGAACCAGTTAATTTAATTTTTTTTTCATGAATAAATAGTTATAAGAAAGTTTTATAAAAATGTTTAGTGTAAAGATTGAATTTTGAAAGCATAGCTCTTAGCCTGAGCCATGAGTAAGTTTGTGATTGTTGAGCATCACAGAATGAAAACAAACTGATGCTGCCAAAAATCAGTTTTGGCTAGGGATGTGCTGAAGCCACTTTGCTGAAGACAAAGCTTTGGCTTCAGCAAAGATTTGTTGTTGTTGTCATTTTGTGAGAGTCCTTGCTTCCTCTTAATAAATTCTTTTTGCAAAGTATGCAGACAGCTTTGCTAACATCGTCATTACTTCTTTTGAAGTAATCCCATAAGGGATTTTTACCTTGTTTAATGTTTATGCATTACGAATAATGATTAGTTCAGTTCTCCATATTATTAATGCTAAGATCTGAAACACCAATGATCAAAATTAGGGTATTTATACACTTAAAATAATGCAACTGTTTACAACAATTATATAATACAGTACACACTTTAACAATATATTAATTAGCTGTTGACTAATTATAAAACAACATTATTTACAACACACGTTTTTTGAGCACTCAGACACATGAGAAGTTTTTAAAGTTTATTTTAAAACCATAAAAAGTTACAAATTGAAAGTTTAGACAGTGATAACATAGCACATGCCATAGCACAAAATAACATAGATAATATAACATAACACTCAATCTGAAGGTCAGGCATCTTATTGCCATACTCCTTGCTTAGTGTTAGCACAACAGAAGGAAAGATGGAACAAAGTGGGGCTAACTGTAAGCCAGTGGCATGTGGTGATCTCTGAGGCAGATCATGCAGTTGGTATGCAAAAGCTGGTCATGCAATACTTTATGAATAGGACAAGACCAATTTTTGTCTCAAAATCATGGCGTTCTTCAAAAAAAAAAGTCTTCAATTGTAATCACTCTCAGATTTCTGACTTTTTATCCCAAAATCATAGTGTTTTCTAAAAAGAAAAAAGTCTTCACCTTGCATCAACCTTGGATTTCTCTAATTTCGTCCCAAAAACAGTGGTGTTCTTTATTAAAAAAATAAAAGTTATCACACAAAAGTTTATTGGTCATGCAAAGCATGACTTGCATGCCCTGACTGCACACCACTGCTGTAAATCAGTGTAAAAAAACATGTTTCAAAACAGATAAATAACACATCACAGTAGCAATAGTGTGTGATTTTGTAATAAGCTTTGTATTTGATATAATAAATGACTTATATCAGCTATCAGGTGTAAGGATTTTACATAATAATGGAAAATTGCTTGCTGATGCCAAAGCTTCAGAAGAAGTGCTGAATATTCGGCATGCCAAAGCTTCAGCTTCAGCACATCCCTAGTTTTAGCTCTCCTCCTTTTTAACATCTATGCAATTAATCTCCCTTTTGCCTTCAATAATCTCCAGAAAATTTTCTTATGCAGACTATCTAGCATTGTGTTCTCTTTTGGAAAGGGGAAAGGCATATAGAGGTACTAAGTTAAGACATAACTACACTTTCAGCATATCTTCGAGTAAGGTTAAACTTCAGTCACTCAAAGATGGTGATAACAATAAACCCTATCTCTGGTCTATTTGACAGCCGAGTACCATACAATGTGGTGTTTAACACACACACGTTTGGAGCAATGCCTGACACATTGTCACTGGATACCTGCAACCCAGTCTACTGTAAAGGACTACTTACCAATACTTTCAGACATCCAGTCAAATGAGATTTGCCAACTAGAAGCCACTTCTTCTTGGCTAACCATGGAACTCTGGACCATGACCATAAACTGCATATTCTATTAAGTAGATCTACAAATGCCAACCAAGTGAGACTAAGATCCAAATGCTAGTTTGTGCCAGCTGCATAAAAACCACTTAACAATTTTGCCAAACTAGGCATCTGTGCTTCTCAGTGAATGAATTATAGATGGAACATGAAGTACTGTGAAAGGATGTACAGGCTTTGTGATTTCATATTTATAACCAGTGCTTTGCCTGTTGGAATGATCTTGCCTGGATCAGCTTGGATTAAGGTCAATTATTGACATACTAGTGTTAAGTGGTTCTATTTGTCCATGCACAAATGGGGTCTTGTTTTTTTATTGAATTGCAAGTGTAGTGCTACTGAGCAAACAGCAGATGATGTCTTAACAATGGGCTCCATACATTGGGCATCACATGGAGCATGTGGTCTGACAGTGTTTAATGACAAAACCCATTGTTGCCAGCATCTAATCTGGGTAGTACAGCAACCTGGAGTAGTAAAAGGATAAACCTTCCATCCCAGTCCTGTTTGTGTCTGATCCAGAGTTGATAATTTTTTAAACAATGACAAAAACAGATTTCACAAGACAAAAAGTAAGTATACAGGGTGTCAAGAAAGTTCCCGATCGATTTTTAAATTTAATGTAATTCAAAAACTTCAATGAATTATGAGAAGTTCTGTACGTCATTTTTCCACTTAATCCTCCTTTTCAATGTTTCAGATACACTTTTCAAATTTTTTTGGCTAAAATAATAATAAAATGAGTAAAAGAGCTGCAATCATTCAACTTCATCGCGCGGGACATTCAAATTCTAAAATTATGAAGTTGCTAAAAGCACCAAAATCGACTGTTCGCGATACAATCTTGCACTTCCAAGAACTTGGAACCATGGAGGATCGGGATAGGAGTGGACGACCTCGATCCGTTCGCACTCCAGCAAAGATCAAGGCCCTCAGGGAGAGAATTCGGAGGAACCCCAAACGATCCTTGAGGAAAACGGCTAAAGACATGAATATCAGCCATGAGTCTGTCAGAACAATTGTTGAACAGGATCTCAAAATGTCCCCGTACAAAATCAGGACAAGACAACTCCTAACTGACCTCCAGAAGCGAAAAAGAAAGGAGAGGGCCAAAATTCTGCTGAACCGTCTGAAGGGAGGCACGGAGAAAGGCGAAATCGTTTTTTCAGACGAAAAACTCTTCTCGATGGAGGCGAAGTTCAACACCCAGAATGACAGGATTCTCGGAAAGTCGCCCAAGGACCTCCCTGATCATCTTCGATTTGTTTCACGCCGACAGAAACCCTCGTCTGTGATGGTATGGGGTGCGATCTCCAAATCTTGGAAATCTCCCCTCATTTTTGTTAAAGAGGGGGTCAAAGTGAATACAGATTCGTATGTCAATGATATTTTAACCCCTGCCCTCGCATTGATGAAGGAAAAGTTCAAAAATAAGTCCTTCACCTTCCAACAAGACGGCGCGCCTTCTCACACATCAAAGAAGACGCAGAAGTGGTGCGAAGAGCACTTTCCTTCATTCTGGACCAAAGATTTGTGGCCACCATCTTTGCCCGATCTCAATCCTATGGATTTCTGTGTGTGGGGTATTCTGGAAAAAGAAGCCTGTTCTTCACCCCATAACAATCTGGAGGATCTTCGAGCTTTCCTGAAACGAGCATGGGAGAAAATTCCTCAAGATGCCCTTCGTGCTGCTTGTCAGAATTTCCGACAGAGGCTCCAACATGTTATTGATACAGATGGGGGTCATTTTGAATAAACCAGATTTTTTTATGTTCATGAAGCTTTGTTCTATCACCACAATAAACCTTTTGTTGATTTAACCTTGTGTCATTAGCCCTATATAATTTTGTTTAGGATCGGGAACTTTCTTGACACCCTGTACATAAAATATATAATACAAAAGTAAAAATAAACTTAATATCAGGGTTGCAGAGTTGGAAGGTTTAAAATCCAACTCCTGACTCCTAGAATTTATAGGATGCTGACTCTGACTCCCCAATAAGCACAATAGCATTATTCAAAATATGATTTGCTTAAAATTAGGGTGGCCAAAAAAGTCTCAACTTTGAATCTGTAACAGATTTTTTGGTTTTCATCATCCACAAAAAGTAGTATTCTCTTAAAAATAATTGGACATTAGGAGTTGGAGTCAAATAAAATATTACAAGTTCAACTCTTTGTACTCTGTAAGAGTCCAACTCCAACTCTTTCTTAAAACCTTTGACTTCATGCCATTCCAACTCTGCAACCTTGCTTATAATATTGTTTTTTATTATTCATCTAAAAAATAAAAGTAAATACAAGCATATTCAACTGATAAATTCAACAAAAACAAGTTTTTTTTAAATTTATCATTTTAGTCAATATCACTGTATTATGTAAATATAAAAAAACCCAAAAAAACTATCTAAATTTATTTGTTTCATATGCAAAATGTGTTTAGAATTCCATGTTGGAAATTTTATGTCAGGAAACAAAGTCACCTACATGAAGTAATGCAGTGGTACAAACTAAAATTAACAAAATTATAAATTGATTGAATTTGTCAATTATTGGTATAAGCATTCCTATGGTGAGTTGAGATTTTTAAAGAGCACTAGTGTTTCTTATGTGTGTTTATTAATCACTAAGTAACACATTTGTTTATTTAATCACCTTTTTATCACCGCAGATATTTATCCTGCAAACTATTTAGACTTGTAAATTTAAGTTTTTCTTTAAAATTTTGTTTATCTATGTCCCAACTGTTGTTGGATTAATTTATAGATCACTACTTTTTAAATTTTTTCTGTTTAACAATTAAATTTTCATATTTTTGTCTATTAGTATAAATTTCTTGTTGTATTTCATTATTGTAATTTCTTGTTTTTTTAATTATTTTTTTTACTTTATTAATATTTGTGTTATTGCCTTTGGCACACTACATATACTTGAGAAGAAGCTTTGGTCATACTTGTCAACCATCTGGCTTTGGTCATGGCATATTGTCTTTCACATCTCCTCATAGACCTACAAAAACTATGTTATTTGAATTATTTAATGTATTTATTGTTTTATAATGGTCCAAAATAGATTAAATTTTTACTATTGTTGTTGGTATTGTTAAACAGAAAGCTGTGTCAAATTTAGCTGGCTTAGAAATAGAGCTCCTTGTCAAATGTGCAAAGTTAACCACCAAAATATTTTGTTAGACTAATAATTTAAAATATAAAAAAATGATTTTCAAGTTTAGAAAAAATTGAAATGATTATGGAATACTTGCTTTAAAAAAAATTTTTTTAATTTTCTTTCATTTAAAAAAATTAATAAAAATAATAAAAATGTGAATTTTAAAAAATTCCTTGCCATACATACATATACTGCTTCTAGACATTTGTTTGCTTTTAGTAATCCAGCAGAACTTTCATATATTGCATTCAATTTCCTGCTAGTTAGTCCCTTAAATTTTGGTTGCACTTCATCAAATAGAATTTTTTCATAATTAATTTTTATTGCATCAAGATGTTCAGCCATTGATGTCACACACTTATCAGAACCAATTGATAGCAATCCACAGTTACTGTAATTCCATTTTACAAGTTAAAGGATTAAAACTATATACACAAAACTAAGTTGATTAAAGAAATTGGGTCTCATTCACTGTTTGCCAATACTGACTATCCAGGCTTCGAGGTTTCCTAAAATTTTAAAGGTAATGAAGTCAGAAAAGCAAAATGTGAACAAGATCAAAAAAATTTATATTTTTACAAATACTTGAGGGTGAATGCTAAAATAATTTGAAGTGATGATATTAACACAATAATTGCAAAAATACAAGTTGTAAATTACAAATATTTTTAAAGCATACAATTCAAAACTAACCATAAAACTATTGACACAAATATGGTTGAATATTTTCTGTACTCTAATGTTTAGTCTTAGCAATCTTTTTCAAATAAAGATAGATCATCTGTACATTATTTAATTTTTGATACATTAACCTATTGATTAAGCAATAATATTAAATTACAATAATATATCTAATATCAGTTCAATATATTGTTGTTGGAAATAATATTTAAATGATATAAAGAACATACATAAACAATTGCACTTTTTGATTATCTTCAAGATCACTCCACATTTTAAAAGCATCAACCATCATCTTGGCATGATGAAAAGTATTGTAAGAATATCGAGTAATTCTTGATAAACCATGCGAGCTTCCTCGGGAATGGGGAAATGGAAACTAGTAATTAAAATAATTATTGATCTGCTATAATTAAAATCAAAATTTTAACAATTAATGTTTGAAGAAAAGCGTAAAAGAATAATACTTAGATTGTCCAAAAGAACATAAGATTGAGGCTCAGGTTATCCAAAAGATACTCTTTTTGCCTTTAAGAAACATACTTAGCAAAAAATTCTGTAATTAAGCACATTGTTTAGTTACAATAGTGAATTTGCCTAAAATAAAAAATACCAACCATAAGAAATTTTAATAATATCTAGCCACATATAGAAAAAAAATTTAAGTAAAAATAATTGGGTCTTGTTCACTAATCACTGTTACTAACCTTACTGGATTTTGGGGATTTCCAAAATTTAATGGTTAATAAAGTCAGATCATGTCAAAAATATGCACCCAGAGTTACACAACCAAAAAATATACCCCCAGGGGCATATTTAATTATTATTTTACAGTGTGATTTAAATTGAAAATAAAAAATTGGATCAAGTTAAAAATACACCCCAAGAATTACACAACTACGAATATATTCCCAGGAGTATATTTTTAACACCATTTATAAAGTCGTCGTCATCGTTGTTTATAAAGTCATAACAGCAAACAGTAAATCCAAATAGTTTTGTGCTCTTTTTTTTTGGTTTGGCTAAATTTTTTCAAATATATCCTCAACTTTTCAAACCACTGTAATGAAAAATAATTTGGAATTTGTTTATTATGTATATTTGCTAAAGCAATCGTGAAAAATTAATTTAGTTTTAATTATCTACAAAGTAATTTTTTCAAACTATTTTTTATTTATTTATTTATTTTATCTTTACATTTATCCTTCTGACTCTCAAAAAGTGACAGAGGCGTTAATACATAGAGCAAGCAATTACCCCAACCTATTTCCAGAAATGCCAAGATATTGCCATTCAGTTGAAATTTTTACTTGCTTTTTAGTTTCATAAATTTAGAACTGCTTGCCAAGACCACCAAGCAGGAAAAGTGCCTTAAAGTGTCTTTCTCAAAGACAGAACAGAATAACTTCCATGTAGGTTTTGAACCAAGACCATGTTGATCACAATGACAGCACTTTAACTACTTGACCATGCTGCCAACGCTACTATTGATAAAAATATTCTTTACTAACCTGTTCTAAAAGTAATGTGGTAAAATTTTCAATGGCTAAATGATTTGCAGTCCATAAGCCTTGAATTCCACCACCACATACAATCACATCATACTTCATACTTTTATTAACATTGTAATACCTTGATAAAATTACCTTACAAAATTTTCAAAAGGATTATTAATTTTCAATATAATAGGCTTATGTTTGCATTTAGACAATTGTAATTAATATAATTAAACAATAGTCTATTCTATAAAGCTGTACACTATATAGCCTGCAGATCAGATGGAGTGAAAAAACTTTTTTGTCATAAAACCTGGCAATGGGTATATAAAAATATTTAAAACTTTTATTGAAAAGTTTCATACAGAAATGACTGTGCTACCTCTCTCTTGTGGTCCATTAGCCACTATTTTTCAAAAATTTACTATAACTTTTAAACAGATTGATGTAGAAAGTAAAACTTTACATCAAAATTTGAGGCAGGGTTATAACTTTTTTTGCCACATAGCAGTGGCACATGACAGTGCTACATGGTACTTGGTAGTTCCATAGTGCCATGTGGCAGTGAGAACAGCACATGGCAATGTCAATGTCTTTGCTACGTATTTTGGCAGCAATATGTGACAAGTGAGAATTGCAATTTTTGATAGGTGCTTAGATTTATTTGCAGAAATAATATTAAAAATATTATATTGTATTATTTTAAGCTTTTGCTTATATAAGTATTGTTTTAGGAAAAATACAAATTTTAAAGAAATTATTTAAAATTTTTTAGTGTTATAAAAACTCAGAAAGATTAATTTTCAAATTGGTTTATTGATAAGTTTTTTAGAAAATGTTACACTCTGCGTTTTTACCTTTATGTCTTGGGTTAAGTTTATTATGTTCTAACGGTATTAGATATTATAAATACTTGATTGTAAGCCACTACTTGGTTTGCAATTAATCAATTTAAAAAGAGTATTTTTTAATATTTAGTACATCTAAGTTTGTTTTATTTTAAGAAGTGCAGAAGTTGGCCAGGCTGATAAGTAACAAGTCATTATGTAGCCCATGCCAATAGTTGTCAACCTTTTTGAGATTATGGCACTCCACCATACTAAAATATATTGGTCTCACATATGCCATAATAAAATACAAAACACTAAATGTTTTACTGAGATCTTTGTGCTTATTTGTTTTATAGATCCATATTTCATTTCTTGTTTCATTAAGCTACTGCCATCATTTGAAATTAAAACAGGTGTGGAGAAAATCAATCATTGTCAGTCATAACTCAAACAAATAATTGTTTTGTAAGCATTACTGAATAATTTGGTTAATTTTTTAAAACCTGATGAGGGCTAAGTCTTTTATTCTTGTTGTAAAGTTCTGAAAAAATTTTTTTTATAATTAATTGTTATTAAAAATGTAACTAATTTAAATAAATAGAAAAGATGTACAAAACTATAAATGTCAAATAGTTTGAAAACACTTGCACTGCACTTGCAAATTGTTACAACATTGTACTGCAGCACACAAGTTGAAAAACACTGCTATAAGTCTTGTGCAAAGCTTTTTTAAATGCAAATGTGTTTTAGGAAATTACTCAAACATTGCAAAGTAAATTTGGCTTGATTTCAGAAAACATTTATGATGGTCTATTATTTGATCTTATAATGTTGTTGTTAGAAGATTTAATTGTGAAAAGCTATATTGATGAACAACAATAACAATTTCACGTTAGGAACTACCAGTGACAGTGACAGTGGAGAAACTACCATATGGCAATTAAGAAAATGCCATATGATAATAAAGACACTGCCACATGGCAGCACTATAAACTGGATCTAGGATTAGAACCTAGCCTGTGGACCAAATAAATGTTTGTATTACTATGTAATGGTTATGAATTATGTCGTTAATTATGTATACAATTATGTACAAAAATGATTATGTACACTGCTTAGTTAGCTAGCTTTAAGTGTATTTTCTTTGTTTCTTTAGAATACCAAGACAACTTATGTAATTCCTTCTACTATAGCAACTGGTTCATATTATGTGCACAATGACCTTGGTCAAAAGACCCTGGTAAGTTAATAGATCAAGAAGTTTACATTAATTAATATTAAGGTGCCTTGCTATATACAGACACTCCTCAACTTACGTTTTAGTTATGTTTCAAACGGCCGAATGTAATGTGAAAATGAATGTAAGTTGTTTCTGTACATTCCAGTAATGTATGACTGTTCATACTGTACTATACATTGTGTGGTAACCAGTGGTGGATATTCAAATTCAGGGGCCCAAGGTAAGGATTTCCAAAAATTGATGTTTACTAAAAAAGAAAAAGAACTTTTATCTCGTCTTTCACTTTTTTCTCCCAAAATCATGGTTACCTCTAAAAAAAAAAAAGAAAAAAAGGTCTTAAGAAAAAACATAAATAGAGAGTATCTGTATAAGCTCAACAAATCAGAAAAGCCCCTTATGTGACTGCTTTGCATGTTGATAGAAATTATTGGATTTCGCTGCTATTTTACTTAATGTTTTTAATCATTTTACATTTATAACTGCAATAAGTCTATAAAAAACCATTGCCATTGTCCAGGCAGAAATAGCTGATTTCTGCTATTTGCATGACTCTTTTGCAAAAAAAGAAAAATACAGAAAATGCATTGAAGATGGGTTGCGGCAGGATTTTAAATTTATTCATTTTGATGTGCAGTAAAGATTGTATAAAGCTATGCTTTAGGTTGTTTGCAGAAACGTATAAGTGCAATCTGCTGGGAAAAACAGATTCTCTGTATGTGCACATTCATCCTATTCAGAAGGACGGAAGTAGCTGTGGACCATTGTTTTTAATCATACATTGTTTATTTTTGTATTATATAAGACTACTCTCAAAAGTGCTACTATCATGCTAGAGTCAAGTATGCAAAAAATAGTTGCTGCTATAGATGTACATAGTTTTCAAATTTTTTGCGATCTAGATTCATGTGCATTTTTTAAGCAATGTTCTACATAGATTCACAAAAGTGTATGTTGATTAATTAATTTATCTTATTTATCAGCTGTTGTTCTTGATTGCTATTTAAAATTTGTATTGTTTTGAAGGAAGCCCAAAACTTTTTTCTTGGATTTTGCAATATGAAAATTGATAGTGAAACATGTTGTTAACACAGAGCTAGCAGGGTAGGAAACTATTTGGCAAAGCCGTTTTGGCGCCAGTTTATTTGAAACTAGCAGGAAGGTTTGAATAAAACAATATAATCAATCACCCTTACCCTAACCTAACCCAAAACCCTAAACCTTTTTCAAGATTTTACGAATAAGAAAATGACACACTGCCACAATGGCTGGCACCAAAACGGCTGGGCCAAATTGTCCCATCCTGGAGTTAGCATTGGAAATCTTTTGCTTCATGCAACAGGTCATAATATATGTGTAAAAAATTAGCTCACACATAGGGATTAAGGTCTCCTTTCCACTATGAGCATTGGTGGAAGTATTGGTGATTTTTATTAATTTTTTTGCTTTTTTTTAGCACTTATTTGTTATTTTTATTAATTCTTTTTACTTTTTCTAGCATCTAAGTGTGAAGAAAAGTAAAAAAATCAGTAAAACAAACAATAAATACACCCACCAAAACTTGTAGTGGAAATGAGCCTTAAATCATTAAATAAATTGTCCAGTGAGGTGTAATGTTAAACTATCATTTGCATCAGGTACATGTAAAACCCAACACATGACTGACTTTATGACATATGTCTCCTGCCTTGCCACCTAACTGTGGTTTTTGTGCCAGGTGTCTCTAATTTTAGTGCTAGTTTGCACTCATTGACTGCAACGTGACAGTGGCAGTTGGCTATGTTATGTAGAAGGTAATAAAAAAAATCTCATAAAATGAAATGAAACGTTGTGGATTGCATTTTCAAACAATGTGTAAGCTTGATTTTAGTGGTATAACTTAAGTAATTTGGTTTCTTGACATAAATCAAAGTTTTGTCCATTTTTTAAGCAATACTGAATTGTTTTGGTGATAAACAATTTTTGTCAAACGTAGCATTACCATGCCTTTTGAAATTTCTTTTACTTTTTGAGCTTCTATGTAACATTGTAATGCAAGGTCTGACTTTTTATTGTTTCATTCATATCAATCGCCCCTAAAGCATTAGTAAATACACAGTTTTTGTTACTAAATTGTTTCATGGTAATTTGTTTGTTTTATTTTAGAAGCTGTTGCACTGGAGTGGTACTGTGTTGTATGCAACAAAACCAACAGTACTGGAAAAAAAATTAAATGGCTATGGAAATAAACTTGTTCATTTTTATATTGTGTTTGGATATAACTTTAAGCGCTACAAAATAATTTAAAGCAGGCTAGTCAAACTTGTGGCCTGCAAAGTCTTCTGAAGAATTTTTTTAATCAGATGCTCAATTCAAAATTGAAATATTTCAAAAAGTTTTATATCTAAAAAATTACAGTTTTATGTGTGAAAACAACATGGACTTTTTTTGCAAAAACAGACTAATGACATACCATTTGAAATATAAGGGTATTAAAGTGCAACAGAAAATATTTTTGAAAAACTGTATGCGATTGGCCAGTAACATATCACAGAAGAAATTGTCAACGGTTTCTGTTTAACGATATATTATTCATCATCAATCCAACTTTAATCTGATTTAAATTTCCGCAGTGAATGGAGGTGTCTGGATGCATCTTACTATTTTCACATTTCTTCTTACATCTTCTCTCCACCTACATCAATCTGCCACATCTTCTTTCTTTAAACCAATCCTTCTCATGTTTCCTTCAACTTGTTCCTTCCTTTTCATCCTTGTATGTTTTCCATCAACTTCATGTACTATTGCCTTCATCAAACATCTTCCTCAGGTCATCTCAAAACATAACCATACCACCACACCATTCACCCTTTGGCAGTTTATCTGCTGCTTCCTTCAATCCCAACATGTCCATCAGTTCCACTGTATTCCTCTTGTCCACCAACTTTACTCTCCACATCGCTGTCACTATACACCTTTCTGTTCTTAAAATACCTACTTCATTTTCTTTCAAACACCATGTTTCGCTTCCATATAACAGAGCTGATCTTACATAGATTTTATATACCTTCCTTTTATCCACAACGAGAATCTTTTTCCAAACTGTATCTCTCCACACTCTCTGAATTTTTTTCATCTAAATCTTGTTCTTGCAGTCACTGCGGCTTCACATTGTCCACTGGCAAGGATATATATGTACAATTAACAGTCATTTTTAGATCAAATGCAAGGCTGCAAAAGTGGGCACATCGCAATTCCTGCAAAGAATTGATCAATTAAAGATTTTATGTAATATTTGTATTTAAAATGTATCTGTGCTATGAACAGTGTTAAAATTTCATTTTGCAATTTTTAACTGAATAAATGTAATTCAAAGATTTTTAGGGTGTACAAGCAAATAATCAAAGTAGATAATAATGATTGTGCTGTCAAAGTTTACACATTGTAGACATAAGCGTAATTTTTGATTTAGAACCAAACTTTCAATTCAAAAAAGTATCGTTGGGCAGCAACATGCATTTAACGTATTTCCAGCATTATTAACCAAAGAAGTTAACCCATAAGTTTGTTTAATTTGTTAAGATTGTTGTTGTCTACTTATCTTGAGCAATGAAGCAAAATGCTGTTTAATGATTTTCAATAGTACGAGGGGCATTCAGAAAGTAATGCAACCAGGTTTCTTTTCATGACATTGAGTTTTCACAAATTGTGCATCACAAGAAAGTATATAGCATGAGCATTTCATAGTTACTTGATGTAATCTCCTGCTTTTTGAACTGCCTTTTCCCACCTTTTAATGAGTGCACATATTCCTTCATTCTAAAATTTTACAGGCCACATTTTTAACCACTTCTTGACAGCAGTTTTGACCTCTTCATCACTGAAGAAATGTTGCCCCCTCAAACTTTCTTTAAGGGGTCCAGTCAAATGGAAGTCAGACGGTGCCAGATCTGGCAAATATGGGGAATGTAAAATTGTTGTCCAACCAATGGAGCTGATGACCTCATGAGTTTTAAGGCTGGTGTGAGGCTTAACGTTGTCATGTTGCAATAAAACCTTAAACATTTCCAAAGCAGGTCGAACTCTTTGTATTCTTGCTTTCAACATTTTTAATGTATCGATGTAAACATCTGAATTGATTGTTGCTTCTTTGGACATGAAGTCTACCAGTATCACACCAACACTATCCCAGAACACAGTCACCATCACTTTTCCTGCAGACTGCTGAGATTTGAACTTCTTTTGAGCATGGTGAGGTGGGATGGTGCCACTCCATCGATGCTCTCTTTGACTCTGGTTCAAAGTGGTGAACCCAAGTCTCATCTCCAGTCACTATTTGCTGCTAAAAGGTTTTGTCACTATGGCAATACTCCAGAAGTTCAGAACAAGCTTCTAGGAGGGATTGTTTATGAGCCTCTATAAGCTGCCTTGGGACCCACCATGCACACACTTTTGAATGCTGCAGGGTATCCATGATCTTTACAACACTCCTTGCACTTACTCCTAATGACTCAGCAAGCTCATTATTAGTGATGCGTCTGTTTTCCTTAATCAATGCATCTGCCTGATCAATGTTAGCAGAAGATGGCCTACCACTTCTTGGCCTATCGCAAAAATCGCTTTCAGCAGGTTCTTCCTGACCATCATTGATTCGCTTCACCCACCCACATCACTGTGCTGTAGTCTATTGCATCATCACCCTACACTTGCTTTAACCTTCTGCTTATGTTCTGAGCTGTTTCTACCTCTTCTTCTTCTCCTTTCGGCCCTTCCCATTAGTCAGGGGTGGCCACAGCATATCATCATTCTCCACATCTTTCTGTCTTCAATGTCCATCTCCTTCACACCAACTTCCTTCATATCTTCTTTTACCACATCTAAAAATCTTCTCTTTGGTCTCCCTCTTCTCCTCTTTCCTGGTAACTCCATTTCCATCGTCTTTCTTCCTACATACTCTTGGTCTCTCCTCATGACATGTCCATACCACCTCAGCCTGCCCTCCCTCATCTTCATTCCTAACCGTTCTACCTTAACAGTACTCCTGATGTGCTCGTTTCTAATCTTGTCTTTTCTCGTCACTCCCATAGTAAACCTCAGCATTTTCATCTCTGCGACTTCCATCTCTTCCACTTGTTTCTTTGTGACTGCTACTGTCTCAAGTCCATGCACCATTGCTGGTCTTACCACTGAACTGTACACTTTTCCTTTTACTCTAGCTGGTAACCTCTTGTCGCAGATTACTCCTGATACTCTTCTCCATCCATTCCATCCTGCCTGTACTCTCTTCTTTACCTCCCTCTCACAACTACCACTTTCTTGCACCGTTGATCCCAAATACTTAAATTCCTTTACTCTTGGCACTTTTGTATCCTCCATCTTCACTGTTTCGTCATCATTTCCTCCATTTATGCAAAGATATTTGGTCTTTGACCTACTGACTTTCATCCCTCTTCTTTCCAATGCATACTTCCAGGATTCTAATCTCTGCTCCACTTCTTCCCTGGTCTCTTTGCAAATCACAATATCATCAGCAAACAGCATTGTCCATGGTGGTTCTCTCCTTACTTCATCTGTTAGCCTGTCCATTATCACTGCAAACAGGAATGGACTTAACGCTGATCCCTGGTGCAGTCCAACCTTAACCTTGAAACTTTCTGTAGTTCCTACTGCACACCTCACCACTGTTTCGCTTCCCTCATAGATATCCTGTACTAGTCGCACATACTTTTCCACTATTCCGGATTTTCTCATGCAGTACCACAGCTCTTCCTGTGGAACCCTGTTGTAAGCTTTCTCTAGGTCCACGAATACACAATCTCTTTTTGACCTTCCCTGTATTTTTCCATTAACATTCTTAAAGCAAACATGGCATCGGTGGTTCCCTTTCCTGGCATAAATCCATATTGCTGTTTGCTGATCTCCACTCTATCCCTTAACCTGGTTGCAATAATTCTTTCCCATACTTTCATTGTGTGGCTCATTAGCTTTATTCCTCTGTAGTTTCCACAGCACTGTTCGTCCCCTTTGTTTTTATAGATTGGGATAAGCATACTCCTTCTCCATTCTTCTGGCATCCGTTCACCCATTAATAATCTGTTGAACAGTCTGGTCAAAAACTCTATCCCCATCTCTCCCATGCACTTCCAAACTTCTACTGGCTACTCATCTGGCCAATTGCTTTACCTTTTTTCATCCTTCTTAGTGCGTTCTTTACTTCTTCTCTACTGACACAATTTACCTCTTCGTTAACCACTTCTGCTTCCTCTGTCCTAGGTTCTCTGTTATTTTCCTCATTCATCAGTTTCTCAAAGTAGTCCCTCCATCTCTTTAACACTGCTTCTGAATTTACCATAACATTACCATTTTCATCCTTTATAAACCTCACGTGCTGTACATCTTTCCCTGCTCTGTCTCTCTGCCTAGCCAATCTGTACAACTCTTTTTCACCTTCCTTTGTTTCCAACCAAGCATACAAATCATCATACACACGTCCCTTTGCCATTGCAACTGCCTTCTTTGCCTTATTCTTCTTTTCTTTGTATACCTTTTTAGTATTTTCATTTCTTGTTTTGTCCCATGCTTTCTTTACCTCTTTCTTTTCTTTTATGCTTTTTTGAACTTCCTCATTCCACCACCATGTCTCCTTGTCTCCTTTTCGTTTCCCAAATGTCACTCCCAGTACAGTTTCAGCTGTTTTTCTTAGCATTTCTGCTGTTTTGTCCCACTCATCAGGTAACCCATCCTTGCCTCCCAAAATCCTGGTCACCTCTTGTCTAAACACTTCTTGATAGCTTGTCTCTTTCAGTTTCCACCATCGTATCTTTGGCTTTACTTTCTCTGCTTTTTTCTTTTTCACCATAAGAGCCATTTTGCATACCACCATACGGTGCTGCTTTGCGACACACTCATTCAATATTACCTTACAATCGCACATTTCCTTCAGGTTCCTCCTTCTGCACATCACATAATCTACTTGGGTACTTTTTCCTCCACTCTTATACATCACCCTGTGTTCATCTTTCTTCTTGAAATAAGTATTGACAATCGCCAAATCCATCCTTTTCCCAAAATCCACAACCATTGATCCTTCCTTATTTCTTGTTCCAGCATCATACCTCCCCATTATTTCCTCATCCTCAATATTTCCTTCGCCCACATGCCCATTAAGGTCTGCACCAAGAACTATCCTCTCTTCTGTTGATATACTTTCTATCAATCCATCCAGGTCTTCCCAAAAATCATTTTTCTCCTCCATGCTGTAATTAACCTGTGGAGCATATGCACTTACTATATTTAGGATGGACCCATTTACCTCCAGCTTCATGGCCATCAGTCTGTCTGACATCCTCTTTACCTCCAGGACACTTTCAGCCAGCTCCTCCCTCAGCACTATCCCTATCCCATTTTTTCTTCCATCAGCTCCATTGTAAAATATTTTACATCCACCTCCAATGTTCCTTGCTTTACTACCTTTCCACTTAGTTTCTTGTAGGCACAATATGTCTACATTCCTTTGCTCCATCATATCTGCCAGCTCTCTTCCCCTTCCAGTCATTGTTCCAATATTTAAAGTACCCACCCTTATGAGTGAGCATCTTCCTTTCCATGCTTCTCACTGCTTCTTTACTCGCCTTCCTCCTCTCTTTCTGCTCTTATTTTCACTTTGTTTAGCAGTAGCATAAATTCCGTGGGTGCCCTGCTGTGCAACACCTGAGGCGGTTGTTGGTAACCCAGGCCGTGACCGATCCGGTATGGATTTACAATAATTACACATTTGTATAAATCTGGCAAAAAGTTTCACGCCGGATGCCCTTCCTGCCGCAACCCTCCCCATTTATCCGGGCTTGGGACCAGCATCAAGAGACACAGAAATGTGCCACCGATGGCTGGGTTGAGCTGTTTCTACCTCCAACAGTAGAAATTCAGTAACAACTCTTTGCTTCTGCCAACATTGCTTTGGGCCAATCACGCCAGTTTTACCTTCTAATGAAGAAGATATAAAGGGATTGCTTAAAATTTGAATTGCAGATTGCAGTAATTCAAACTTTTATTTTTTACAAAAACTGTAAACTTTAGTTACCAATCTATACAGGGTGTCCATGAATTAAGGCAACCAACTTTCTCCATTAAATTAGTGCATTTAAATTCAGTTTTTCTCAAACAACTAATACATCATTTTAAAGCAAAGTTTTCTAAAATAATTATTTCCATGTCTATTGATCATAACATTGTGATAAAACTCTAGTGAAATAGCTAAAAGGCTCAAAACAAACCACACAACTGTCTGGAAAATCATCAAAAAGTTTCAGGAGATTGGAACTACCCTAGATCGGGAAGGCCAAGGCCCAAAACAGACTGTTCGTACCCCTCAACTGATAAAAAACACCAGGGAGAAGCTGTGACGCAACTCTTGCCAAAGTTGCAGGAACTTGGCTGCTGCAGCTGGTGTAGGCAAATCCACCATGCACCAACTGTTGAGGGAAGATTTAGGAGTTAAACCCTTTAAGATGCTGCATCAACAAGAACTCTCAGATCGTCATGTGGCCATGAGGGCTGAAAAATGCAGGAAACTTTTGCAGGACATCGCAGAAGGCACACTGCCCAATTTGGTTTTCACTGACAAGAAGACAGCAAGCTGTTAACCAGAAAAACGATAGAGTTTGGCCGTCCTCATCCACGACTGAAGAAAGAATTGTCACCAGATGCCAAAATCTGCAGTCTGTGATGGTGTGGGCAGCAGTAACTGCAACCAAGAGATCCTTGCTCCTTTTTGTTCCAAGGGAGTGAAATTGAACTCTGAGCAGTACGTCTCAGACATTCTGGAGGGTTCTCTGCTCCCCTGGGCCAAGCAACACTTTAAAGACAAACCGTGGACCCTTCAACAGGATTTGGCACCCTCCCATGGTTCAAAATTTATCCAATCGTGGATTCGGAGAAAAATCCCCTCATTTCCAAGTAAGGAAGATTGGCCAGCGCGAAGCCCGGATCTAAACCAATTGGACTACTCCATCTGGTCCATCTTGAAGAAAAGAGTGTGCTCCACCCCTCATTAAACCTTGGAGTCCCTGAAGGCCAAACTGATGAAAGAGTGGGATGCTATACCTCAAGAAATGTTACGTGCCGCATGCGACTCATTTGCAGACAGATTGAAGGCCATAGTCAAGAACAAAGGGAGTTATATTGAATAAAGTATATATCATTTGAAAGCCTATTCTTTATCCTATTGAGTCATGAGTAGCAATGCTTATTTTAATTTTTTGTATTTTCAGTAGAGGCCAAAACGTTTGTTGCCTTAATTCATGGACACCCTGTAATCTGTAAGATAATCAGATGTTAATTAAATGAATGCTGCAAAAAATTAAATCAGTTGCATTACTTTCTGAACACTCCTCATAGTTTTAAAGATCAATAATTGCTATTTGACATTGTGGTGACAATGTAACGAAAAGGTTAATCACTCATTGCCCATAATTACTAAATAAAAGCATAATATTTGCTGTCATGTAACAAACTATAGTGGGCTAATCAAAATTTGATAGCTTTGATGAACAACAATAATAATAATTCCACAGATACTTGTCAGTTTTTGATTGGCACATAGCAGTAAAGGCACCGACTACTGTCTTAGAAGTGTTTGACTCATCTTAGAAGTAAACCTGAAGTCATGGCTCAGAAGACTAATAACATGCTGTTTATCATTGTGGTGATAAGATAAACTAATAAAAATCGTAACCTTTGATTGACGTTGATGAACAACAATAGCAATTTCATGGCAATTTTCAAAATTTCACTGCACTTGGCACTCTTCAACTAGCACATTGCACTAAAAACAATGATACTCAGCAGTCAGCAACACTCAGTGACAGTGGAGACACTGCCATATGGCAATTAAAAAACTGCCATATGACAATAAACACATTGCCACATGGCAGAAAAGCCACTGCCATTAGTGATTGACTCAACTAAGAAGTGAAGGTGCATTCATTGTTAACAAAGCTAATAGCATGTTGTTTATCATTGTGGTGACAACCTAATAAAAGTAGTAATTGATGATTGACATTGATAAACAACAATAATAATTTCGAAGCAAGTTTCAAAAATTTCAGAGCATTTGGCATTCTGACTGGCACATTGCAATAACAGCAATGCTACTTGGCAGTAAGGAACTGCCAACAACAGTGGAGGCACTGCCATCTGGCAGTAAGAAACTGCCATTCCCAGTGGAGGCATATGGCACACAAGTGCCATATGGCAGTCAAGATAATGCTATGTAGCAGTAAAGAAATTGCCAAATGGTAGTAAAGACATTGCCATATGGTAGTAAAAACATTGCCACATGGTAGTAAAGACACTGCCATATGGCAATATCATTAATAATCCACTGCCACCATCATGCAGCACAAATTTGTCATAAAGCATTTCCTTTCATGTCTGTTGCTCACAATTAAATAAATAGTTTTTTGAAATTTGAAGTTGCTAGCATGGTGGCAAAACAACTAGTTCAGCTCTTGACTTACTGCAATATTCTACCATTAGCACATCCAGAGTTCAGACTAAAATTCAACAACTTATAAGGTAATTTAGAAATTTAAATAGGTACCCCAAGGCTAAATGTGGGGCAACATTTTAAAAAAAGAGACCAAATTTATCATAAAAATAAATACCTAACTTGATATTTTTTGTAAAAATAAAAAACAAAGGGATTATTTGGAAAAGCATTGCCTTTGCATGTGCAAAAAAGATTATGATTTTTATCATAATGAAAGCATTATCAAAATTGCAAAATGCACTGCTATTGAAAAACTAACAGCCAGTGATATGCGATTCCAGCAATAAGCAGTGTTATCAGAATCTCCAACTACATGTAAAAGATTAAGATTAGAGTCAAATGTTGCAAATATTGATGCTTGGCTATTATCTGTTGACAATGTTATTTTTAATGCTTCTTCAGTTTCTTTGTTGGAAGATTCATTGTGTAGCTGATGCTAAAGATTTGCAATAAATTCAATAAAGATGATGAAGCTTAGCTTTCATTTGCAACCAATTTCAATTATCTGACTGATGAGAAGCTTCAGTGCCCAATGCAGTTATCAAAGACATCAATTCTAATGATCTATTAACCAAATACAATGAAAACTTTACAATAGATGGATGCAAACTAAGAAGAGAAAAACCAAAATATCAAGAAAATGCAAGAAAGGTGCTATTTTTGTATGCGATGTACAGATGAACAAAAGAATGCAACACAAATAATGGTGAAGAAAGAAGACAAATTATACAGAAAAACTATGGCAGAGGAGCATTATGTAATAGTGGGAGAACCAGTAGAATTTTGTTTATAATAATGCACATATCACCTCAAACAAGAAAGGTAGATCTATAGCTCAAGCAATTTTTGATAACATCAAGAATACTTTGCTGCAGGAATAATCAGCAGTGATAGAACAATTGTCATGACTGGTATTTATAATGGTGTTACTAGAAGCTTGAAAATGTATAAAGAGCATTAAAAATGTCTTTGCGTTGATGTATTTGTCTTTTACACTACAACAAACTTCCTTTAAACCAAGGCTTCTCAAACTTTTTTGTTCTGTGACTCCATTTTAAACTTACAGCACATTTTGGGACTTTTTCAAAATTCGCAAAGTATTTAGACCAGATTTCTTGATTTTTGCTCCCAAATTTAGCTATTCATTAAACAAAAAATCTTAACTCAAAATCAAGCTTCAAATTGTCTATTTTCATCCCCAATTTCAAGTGTTCTCTAAAAAGAAAAAAAAAGTCTTCACTCAGAATCAAGTTCTTATTTGTCGATTTTTGTACCCAAATTCTCTGATTTGTCAATAAATGTTCAATAACCTTTACAGGTTGGACATTGCTAGACTAATTTTTTCAAAATGTTTGCAGCACACCTGGAATTCTCAAAGTTATGCAGCACAAAGCACAAGAAGCCAATTTGTTTTGTGACCCCAAATGGGGTCGCAACCCACAGTTTGAGAAGCTCAGCTTTAAACCATGTGTTTTAAGCACTTTCTCTTGATTCATTTTTTGGTTTTTTTGGTCTTGAAAAGATGTCTGAATGGGGTGTGGCCAAGTCTTAATTTATTGTGTTACCTGAAGATGCAATGGAAGAATCAAGTTCAGATAAATACTATGATTATAAAATTAGTTCAGCAATTGCATTGGGGATGTGGATGTAGATTTCTTGGAAATTGAACAAAAATGTCACTATTACTTAAAAGTGCTGGCTAAGAACCACCCAGTACAAGAAATTACTGTTAAGCATCTTTTAATAGAGTTTAACAATGCAACACTCAGTATGGGGTAGAATTTAAAATTATTCAAATGCTAGCTTTATGCATTGTTTTGCTTTTATTCAGTATTATTCATATAGTGTTTTGCACAAAATATCATAATGCCTTTGCCTGAATATAATGTGTGAGTTTGCACCAAATCTAATTGTTTTCTTAGTTGATTAACCAAGATATAACAAAAAAAAGTTGGTAACTGAATTTGCTAGCCTTACTGCTGCAGCTTATTTGTTTTACTTATTGAAAAAGTTATGAAGACGTAAAAAAGTAGTTACACATTACTAAAAAGTAACTCTGTATATTATCAAGACTTCATTCAATGATTTATTTCAATAAATTTTTCTTTCTTTTAGATTTTAGACTTGAATATAGTTCAGGTTTGCTAAATAAGGGAAAAAACATGTTTTTCGCATCTAACTTTTTTCTATTGAAAATTAAAGCAAAAATCCTTTTAGGGAAGATAAAAACTTTGACATTTGGCAACTTTTGACATAAGTTTTATCTTTCTATCTTATTTGACTCAAAAGTTATAGTAAATTTTTGAAAAATAGGAGCTAATAAACCACTAGAAAGAGGTAGCACAATCATTTTTGCATGAAACCAAAAAAAACAGTTTTAAACATGTTTTCACACCCATTGCCAGGTTTTCTGACCCCAAGTAAAATTTTAGACAATAGTTTTTTCTTTTTACACTACTGTAAATCCTTTCAAAATCTGTCTTAAAAAGATCTAAGGTTCTATAAAAATAAGCATTAAAAAAAAGATAGTTTCCAGAATCATTGCTGTTATATACAACAACAGAATGCAACCTATGAGAAAGTTTTTGGTTTTGTGTTTTAGTCCCAGTACTATCTTCAGTTATGCACATCTGGTCAATGGAAAGTAATGAAAACCTAATACAAATAATCTAAATTTAATTTTAAATTTAAACCATTTTTAATATAGTTGATTTTCAAAAATCAAACTAAAAAATTGCTTGACTTATCATGTATGTTTATATTTGCAAAGGGTTTTAATATTTACCAACACCAAGCCACTAATTAATTCAAGTAAAACAAAAAGTATGTTAAAAACAAATGTAGACCACATCTTATTTTTCATTTAAGTGGCCAAAGTAAAAGTTAAAGTTTTCCCTATCTTTGCAGCTTTGGCCACAATTTACAGTGATGAAAAAAAAGTCAATTACTTTCTCTTAGCATTTTTTTCCATTGACACAAATCTTATCAAACCTTTCCATTGACACAATTTACTTATTAAACCTTCATGCAAGTCACAACTGTTTCATCATAATTACAGCTAAACTGGAATTTATAATAATAATGTCATGAATGTTATGCTTGCAAGAAATGCTACACAAAACAACTGGTTTCCAATTAGCTATACCTAGGTACCTGACTTGAAATGAACTTGAAAAAACATTTGTTGTTTATAGTTTCAAAAATGAGATTAATATTGCTAAGAGAAAACAGCTATATTGGATTTAGCATTTCTAAATTTATTTATTTTCATCATTAAAGCAAGAAAAAACAAAACAGAATAAAACAAATGTTTTCAACCAACTTGAGCCCTCATTAAGTTTCATAATGAATAGTTTTTCATGAGTATAATTTACTTTAAACAGAGATACAAATATTATAAATGCCTACTAAAAAAATTTACAAAGGTTATGGCAATGGTAGATTTTCTTTAAACACGGTAAACACATTAGCAGTAATTCAAATTAGATAAAACATTTAAGTGAAAAAACAAGGACATTTTTTAAATTTGTTATATAAAAATGATGTTTCAATAGCATATAATTGATGATTTAAATTAGGATTTGTCTTTCTTATTAATAAAGCTTTGTATAATCTAGAATGAAATTCTGATTTGCATGGGTGCAATATCAAAAAATCATTTAAATCAAATTCGACCATCGAACAGGAATCACATGATAAAATATGATTTTTATGGGACTTTCTTCTCTCTGAATTTGAGATGTTTCCAGGCATTTGTGATCAAATATCTCAATCACATACCAATGTACCTCATGTTCATGTCAAAGGAACCTGTGAAATTATAGATGGCATTTGAACACCGAGCTTTAGGACTTCTCAATTTTAATGAATAATTTTTTAATTAAAAAGTTTTAAAAATTGGTAACACTTTTACGTTAAATTGATTACTAATTGAAGCCAAAATTCACTTAGCAAACCGTTGTGATTCTTTTCCAATTTACGGGCTATAATGTAGTCTTCATAGGTCTTGTCATAGTATTGTGCCGACCGTTGATTCAAAAACAGAAATGGTTTCAAGACTTTTAAAAAAACAATTAGGATAACCGTTGTTTAAAAATACTCTTTTCAACAATTTGACTTGACTGTCAAATGAAAAATTGGATGAGCAAATATGTTTAGCATGATTAAGTAAACAAAGAATTAAATCAAATTTTTACATGGTGGGACACATTGCATTTAATTGTAGATTTAATTGTTGTTAAATGATGGTCGAGCTAAAATCGTCCAGCAAACAGAGACTATTTTTTGGATTTCTAAATATTTAACTTAATAGTATTTTACTCAGCCGACTTGTAGCAAATTTAAATTTTTTTAAAGTTAACATAAAGTTTTCGTTTCAATCATTCAAAGTTTTTGTAATCATTTGTTGGTATCTAGAGTAGAAACGTGTTACTAAGCCGCAAGACGCAACCAGGCGCAACTAGGGTTAGAATCACGGGAAATCCCGATTCTTAAACATTGGGATTTTACCTTTTTTAAAAGTTAAAAAAATTAAAAAATTGCCTTGACCGTGTCTAGCATTTTGGTTTACAAAACACACAAACTTTCATAATGCGAGCAAGCGAGTATTCATTATTATTATTATTTTCTCCATTTATCCTCCTGACTTGCAAAAAAGCTTCGGAGATAGATAAATAGATATTTATTTCTTTGGCTTTAACGCAAAATCAGTTAATAAATAGCACGGCGTAAAAAAGTGAGAAAAAGTACAGGGATGGCCAAGAACCAAAGAAAAACCAAAGGTTTTCAAGTCAATGCTTGCTGGAAAGTTCAATAATAATACATGGTGTTAAATAAATTCTATAGTTGAAAATAGCAGCCATAATGGATTCAGCATTTATGGACTATAATGGATTCAGCATTTTCAGCATTTACTAAATAAACATTAAAAATTATTATTTAAAAAAAACGAACGTTTTCGGCTTACTTCAGCCCTCATCAGGTTTCTACAATTTAGTAATATTAATTAACTTTAAATTTACACACACACATAAAAAAATTAAAAATTAACAACAGCAAAAAACAATGTATATTTTAAAAGGCTGTACTTTTGACTAACAGGCTAAATTTTAAATCAAAACGAGAGAGAAACCAAATTGATACAAATTAAATTTCAGATTATGATGTCATTGAAGAAAAAAAAGGAAAAATATTACAATCAAAATATATTCAATAAATATGAAGCTCCGTTTGCGAACATTTGTCGATTTAATTTTGGACTTAACTTTTTTATGAGTAGAGCTTCGTGAATCTTAGAACAAAATTCTGATTTGCATTTACGTATTATTACAAAATTGTTTTCATCAGACCGATTATTGTTATAGTATGTGACGTCATAGCGCACGGCTCTACTGCCTTCTTCTCTCTGGTTTGATAAGTGTGGTTAACCGCGTGATAAATTATCAGTATAACTTACAGATTCAGTCGTATAACTATCGTGTAACTCCGTATAAATAAAAGAGCTAACTGCAGATACTAGTGGAACTCATAACATGGCGTCGTCGACAGTCAGCTTGTAAATTTGTTTGAATAAAATAAGCTTACAAACCATTATAAAAGTATACTGCAAGTTTGTGATCGGAGATTTGTAAAAGATTGAAGGTAAAAGAAACATGGCAAAAAATAAACGAGAGCTGCAAGCGGAATTAGAAGCAGCAAACAAACGTATAGCCGAATTATCTCAATCTAATCAAAACGCGAATAGTAATATTAATAACGAGGAACCTCCCTCTTGGTTAAAAACTCTTTTAGAGGCACAGTCTGAAAGCCAGCGACAAATGCAACAAATAATCGAACGATTTTCGCAACAGCAGCTGGCCCAAAGCGCGAACAGCGAGAGAAGCGAATCACGTGAGCAAACGGTTGACGTCAACAATGCTAACAACGAGGCAAGGCAAACCAAAGCGGACGCACAAAAGCCTTCCACACTGCAGGTGGGAATTTCGTTAGCTGAATTTGCGAAATGGCGTAAATCGTACAACGATTATGCTACGGTCTCGCTTGCAACAGAGCTGCCATTGAGCAGTCAGTTGGCATTGCTTCGCGGTTTTTTTTCGATGGACATGCGAGAAGCCGTAGAACACGTACTTCTTATCCCGGATGATACGACACTTAAACCAGACGAAGTATTAGACAAAATTAAAAATTACATCCGGAGTCAAAGAAATATAGCGTTAGATTGCGTCGCATTTGAAGAGAGAAAGCAAGCGGCTGGCGAAAACTTCGATTCGTTTTTAATCGCGATCAAAACTTTGGCGAGAGACGCAGACTTGTGCAATGAATGTTTAAATCGTCGTTTAGTCACAAAAATCATGTCGGGAATATATGACAAAGAGACTCGAACAAAGCTCCTAGCCATGTCCCCATTACCTGATCTTCAGACCGTCACTGATTTATGCAGATCGGAAGAGTCAGCAAAACTAGACGACGCGCGAATAAGCCGACAGCTAAATGAGAGAAGAGCGTACCAAAGCAAATTTCGCCGAAATTACTCTAAATCTAAAGAGCGCAATAAAACGCCCTGTACAAAATGCGGTAAAAAGACCTGCCCACCAAAAGGTCAAACCCACTGTCCCGCAAAGGATACAGAGTGCTTAATATGTCGCAAAAAAGGTTACTTTACATCAGTGTGCTTTCACAACAAACCCGGGTTTAACAGACGCGAAGAAACGAAGAAAAAGTTAACGGGACAAATAAAGCGTAGATGCAATGCTAACGCAAATTTCGCTAACTCCGCGGCGCCCAAAATAACTGTTAATCTTTTTTCTCTTAAACATCGTGACCCGTTAGGTTCCACAGAAGCTACACCAGACACAGGTGCTGAAGCAAGTCTTGTTGGGGTAAACATCATTCAACGGCTCGGAATAGACCTTGCTAATCTAATGCCGCCAAATCAAGACACTCTTAGTGCAGTAAACCGGCAGACCGTAACATGCGTAGGGACTTTCCCATGCATCATCGAATACTGCGGCCGATTCGTGAAAGAAACCATTTACGTCTGTCCTGAGGTAGAAGATTTTTTGCTTGCTTGGTACGTATGTCAACAGGTTAACATTCTACCTGACACGTATCCTCAACCGATAAATTCGTCAAAAACACCTCGAAAATTAGCAAGCATATTAAAAGCAGAGAACACAAGATTCATTATATCAGAGAACCCAACTGAAGCAGAAATTAGTAAAATTGAGAACAAGTTGATAAAATCGTACAGCGATGTGTTTTCTGAAGACACAACATTACGGGAAATAAGCAGTAAACCCATGAAAATTTCCTTGAAAGATGATGCTGTTCCATTTGCTTTACCTGTTCCACGCCAAATACCTTAAGCGTTCAGAAGGATGGTGAAGACAGAGCTTGACCAACTTGTACAAGCCGGAGTCATTGCACCAGTAACAGAAGCAACTGATTGGGTGCACCCTATGGTCGTTGTACAAAAACCCAATGGTGGAATTCGTCTCTGTATTGATTTGCAGAAATTGAACAAATACGTACGCCGTCCATATCATCCATCTAAATCACCTGCTGAAACTATTTCGAATATTTGTTCTTCGTCTAAATTTTTCTCAACATTAGACGCCACTAAAGGATACTGGCAAGTACCTTTAGAAAAAGAAAGTCAAGACTTTACCACATTCATTACGCCGTTCGGAAGATTTAAATTCCTTCGAGCTCCGATGGGACTAGCTTCTTCTCAAGACGAATATTGCGCAAGAGGCGATGAAGCTCTGCAAGGCATTGAAAAAGTCGAAAAAGTGGTAGATGACATTCTTATTCAAGGCGAAACCGCACAGGAGCACTTGAATACCGTAGTGGCTGTACTAAACAGATGTCGAGAACACGGTATTACTCTTAATCCGAAGAAAGTGTAGTTACTACAAAGTGTTGTGAGATATGTCGGATATATAGTGAGCAGCGACGGTATTAAAGCAGACCCCACAAAAATTGAAGCAATCTCTGAATTCCCTGCTCCAACAAACATAACTGAATTACGATCTTTTATTGGTATGGCAAACCAGCTGGGCGGATTTACTCACCTACTCAGTGAAGCAGCAGGCCCACTTCGGGACTTGCTCAAACCAAAAAATGCTTTTCTCTGGTCATCCCAGCATGAAGAAGCATTTACAAAGACAAAAGACATTCTTTGTAGCCCCCATATTTTGGTTGCATTCGACCCCAATCTGGAAACGATGCTGCAAACAGATGCATCTCGGTTGAAAGGTCTAGGTTTTGCACTTTTGCAAAAACATCAAGAAACGTGGAAATTGGTTCAAGCAGGATCACGTTTTATAACTGAGACTGAGGCCAACTACGCTATGGTTGAACTGGAATTGCTCGCTGTTGTTTGGGCTATGCGTAAATGCCGCATATATCTGCAAGGCTTACCCAATTTCGAGCTGATAGTAGATCACAAGCCATTAGAGTCAATCCTGAATACCCAGACACTCGATATGGTGGATAATCCCAGGATTCAGAGACTTAAAGAAAAACTCAGCGCCTTTATATTCCACACCACCTGGAGAAAAGGCAAAGACCATGTGATCCCCGACGCGTTGTCACGAGCACCGTGCCGCGACCCAGAACCAGAAGATATCATAAACGTAGACACAACCAGAATGATCTGCAAAAACGTTTCTACAATTCTGAGAGGAAAAGACCCAGAAGTCACAAAAGAAACATTTATCGATCCAATGCTGGAAGACTTAAAAGAAAGTACTCAGCAGGACGAAGCAGCACAACAATTAATCACTGCTATTAAAAGCAACTTTTCAAAAGGAAACGAATATCCATTAGCTCAACCTTTCAAAAAGCTGAAAGATCAGCTTACTTTCGAAGATGGATTAATTCTCCTGAACAGCCATCGCATTGTGGTGCCGGTACAGAAAAGAAAAGAAATACTGTCAAAGGTACATGCCTCACACCAAGGCATCGAAAGAACAAAACAAAGAGCGCGTCAAATAGTGTACTGGCCAGGAATCAATAGCGACATCAAAAATACCGTTGAAGCCTGCACGAAATGCCAAGAGCACCAACCAAGCTTGCAACAGAAACCATTACAACGCGATCCCCTCCCATCAAGACCCTTTGAAGACGTATCTGCAGATTTATTTTATTATGCCAGTAAGACTTACCTGGTTTATGTAGACCGTCTGTCGGGATGGATTAAGCTCAGCGAGTTCTCTCATGACCCTAGTTCACATCAGATAATCAGCACTATAAGAAAATTTTTTGTGGACACAGGGGTACCAGTACGAATCAGAACTGACGGAGGACCGCAATTCACATCAAGCAAGTTTCAACAGTTTCTCAAGAAATGGGGAGTAACTTCCACCATAAGTACTCCACATTACCCACAGTCAAACGGACACGCAGAAGCAGCAGTGAAAGCCATGAAGCACCTTGTTGCCAAAACTGCTGAACATGGTAGTCTCGACTGCGATGAGTTTAGCAGCGGCCTAATCGAATGGGTTAATACACCCAAGGCCCATGGGTTATCACCAGCCGAAATTTTATACGGCGCCCCGCTACGTTCAATCGTCCCAGCTAAACTGAAATATTTCAAGAAGATTGGCAAAACAAATTCGACAAGTGGGACGCAGCTTTATCAAATCTACAAGTGGCTGCAGAAACCGAATACAATAAACGCGCAAAACACCTCAACCCACTAAAAATCGGACAACAAAATTCGAATTCAAGACCATATTACAAAAAAATGGTTGCGATCGGGACTCATCATCGGCGTCGGGAGAAACCGCGACTATCACATAAAACTACCGAGCGGTCGAGTCTGTTGGCGCAATAGACGTTTTATTCGCCCTCTCCCCACCGAAGGGGGAGACCCCAAAGAGGAAATGATGACATCAGACGAACGTCACGTCCATTTTGAAGATGAAGTCTTTCCACCATCTTCAACCTCGCGGCGAAGCGTGAGACAAAAGCGCTTTCCTAATCATTTAAGGGATTTTGTATGAAGTAGCGTAAAACTCATAGCGCTTGTGCCGTATTGTATATAGTTTGTTGCATGTTTATTAATCGGGCTCGTACAACGTACTAATATTTTTCTTAGACAACCTTTTCGCTAAAAAGCTTCTTAAAAGGGGGTTGTTATAGTATGTGACGTCATAGCGCACGGCTCTACTGCCTTCTTCTCTCTGGTTTGATAAGTGTGGTTAACCGCGTGATAAATTATCAGTATAACTTACAGATTCAGTCGTATAACTATCGTGTAACTCCGTATAAATAAAAGAGCTAACTGCAGATACTAGTGGAACTCATAACAATTATTAGAACACTTTTCACACGACAAAATATGATCTTTAACTGCACTATCCTGTAGACTTTTGAAATTCAGATGCTCCCGAACTCTAGTGATCAAATGTCTGGACGACATACCGATGTATGTCTTGTTCGTATCGCACGAACACGAGAATTTATAGACAACATTTGAACAAAGAGCCACAGGAGTTTTGGATTTTAACTGAAAATAATTGACTACTTTAAAAGTTTTATAGATAGGAGATATTTTTAAGTTGTAGCCTACTTGTTTTTTATTAATGCAGAAAGACGATTTGCAAAGTGATGTGATTCCTTACTCAAATACGGAATACAAAAACTATTTTCAAAGCTAATGTTTTGAGAAAATTTGTTAGAAGATTGAAAGCTCGCAAGAATTTTATCAAAAAACGATAAAGGATAACCATTATTCAAAAACATCTTTTTTAACATACTAACTTCTTTATCAAACAAAAAATCGGAGGAACAAATACGCTTGGCTCGATTTAAAAAACATAGAATTAATCCAGACTTCCATTTAGTGGGACACAGCGCGTTAAAATTCAAAATTAGATTGGTGTTTGTAGGTTTTCTGTATACCCAAGTATCAATCCCTGTTTCATTGAGCCTAATTTCAACGTCAAGAAATGATATGGTGTCAGAAGGGAGCTCCACTGTGAATTTAATATTATTATGTTGAGAATTAAGCAAATCGAGAAATTTAGTGCAGTGATCAGAATTATCAAATACACCAAATATGTCATCAACCTAACTAGAATACAATTTTGGATGAAAGTCTAATTGTTTCCCTAATAACTTATTTTCTATGTGGGCAAGAAAAAAGTTGGCTAAAGTCGGAGCCAGTGGAGAACCCATACTGACACCATCATGTTGTTGATATAATTTGTCTTTATATAAAAACATTCCTTGGTTGGCCAAACGCAGCAGTTTTATAAATACTTCTTTTTTCATTGAAGGTAGATTGTCTTTGATCTGGTTATCTTTTGAGTAGATGTAGTCAGCAATTATATTAATGGTTTCATCCAGAGGAACATTTGTGAACAGAGATTGAACGTCAAAGCTAACAAGTTTGTGATCCGCTTTAAATTGGAAGTTATTTAATTCATCAAGAAAGTGATCAGTAGAATGTAACATGTATGAATCTGGTATGTACGAGGGTCAGTCAATAAGTAATGAGACTTTTTTAATAACTCAAGTTTGCAATGACTGGTAATCAAAAAATGCTTTTTTATTTTTCAACATAGTCTCCCTCCTTTGCAACACACTTGTTCCATCTTGATATTAGATTGTCTATTCCTTTGGCATAGAATTCCGTGGACTGGGTCCTTAGCCAGTTGCTCACAGCAGCCTTCACTTCTTCATCAGTCTGGAAGTGAATTCCCCTCATACTCTCTTTGAGTGGGCCGAAGAGGTGAAAATCAGATGGTGCAAGGTCTGGGCTGTAGGGTGGGTGTGTTAGAAGTTTCCAGCCTAAATCTTCAATTTTGGCTAGGGTTCTTGCTGCTGTGTGGGGCCTTGCATTATCCTGAAGGAGAATCACACCTCTTGATTGAAGTCCTCTCCGTTTGTTCTTAATGTCTTTTTTCACTTGAGTTAGCAGCTCACAGTAGTTCTCTGAGTTCACAGTATTGCCCCTTTCCAAGAAACTGATAGTGATCGGCCCATTTCTGTCCCAGAACACAGTGAGCATGACTTTCCTTAAACTTTTCTGAGATTTGAATTTTTTCTTCACTGGGGAAGAAACATGCTTCCACTCCATTGATCGTCGTTTCGATTCAGGTTCATAATGAAAGACCCAGGTCTCATCAGTTGTCACTATTCTCGATAGAAATACATCTCCCTCCTTTCTGTATCTGCGTAGTGATGCTCTGGAAGCCATCAGGCGCTGCATTTTGTGATCATCCGTTAACATCTTTGGAACCCAGCGACAGCTGACTTTTGAAAAACGCAGCTTCTCACGCACAATTGCGTACACTGTGCCATGGGAGATGTCCAAGTTTGTAGCAATTTCATCTAAAGTGACCCTTCTATCAGATTTGATCAGGTCTTCAACTGCCTGTACTGCTTCTGGGGTAGAGACATCCACAGGTCTTCCACTTCTCAGATCATCAGTAATGCTTTCGCGTCCATCTTTGAATGCTTGCACCCATTTGTAGAAGTTTGCTCTAGACATACAGGAAGGACCATATTGTCTTTGCATTCTAGACAGAATCTCACATGATTTTACACTCTCTGCCAACAGAAATCTGATGACTCCTCTTTGTTCCAAGCATGAGCTGTTTCCTAGCCTAGTAGTCATTTCAATTTATCGTCACACCTACAGTAATCTGAAAATAAACAAGTTTTGTTGTAAATAAGATGACAACTCCATTCATAATCATCACATAAAATTTCAGTTGCATAACTCCAAGAACACCAAAGTAATTGAGAAAGTCTCATTACTTATTGACTGACCCTCGTAACTTTTGATTATTGAATCAAGAAATTTGGCAAGTTGATATTCTGGGGTGCCAATCATCGATATCACTGGTCTTGCTGGGTTATTATTTTTGTGGACTTTGATGAGACCGTACATTTTTCCTGGACTACTGCCTTTCGAAATGAGGTTTTTTACTGTTTCACTTCCATATGATTTTAGATATTTGTTGACATAATAATTAATGGATTTTTCTTTTTTAATTATCGGATGAACTTTGGTGTCTTGATTAATTTCATGAAATTTTGAGCTATCATTGATTATGCAATCCAGTTTTGCGTAGTAGTCATGGCTGTCCAAAATGACTACCCCTTTCCCTTTATCGAATTTACAAACTTTAATTCTGGAGTTATCGCCCAGTTTTTTTAAGGTATTATGAAGAGCTGCGTTTTTGGGGTGAGCACAAATTCTCTTACCGGCATTAACGAATTTCTTGAACATAAATTTGACTTCGTCTTTAAAGTTGTCGTCAATAAGTTTATTCTCCTTGTTGATAAAATAAAACAGTTTTTCTATCTGCGCTTTGATATCATCTGTTCGTAGTTTTTTTGGTAAAATATGGTTATCAAGACCAAACCGTAGAGCGTCTTCTTCTTCAATTGTTAAATTTCTACTACTTAAATTTTTTACACAATCCGGATATTTACGGCGTTCTCTTAACCAAAGGCGAATCAGTTTTTTTCCTGTGAGTGACCAAAATATTCTTGCAGCATTTATGGATCGAAAACGTTCGTTTTTTTTAAATAATAATTTTTAATGTTTATTTAAAAAATGCTGAAAATGCTGAATCCATTATAGTCCATAAATGCTGAATCCATTATGGCTGCTATTTTCAATTGTTGTCTGGTTGAAAAAAACAACCTCTTTGCCGAAACTTTACTTTAGAATTAGCAGCAAAAGAGGTACACCAGTAAAAGATCTTCGACAGATCGAAAGTTTTAAAAGGTTTAAAAATAGTGAAATTAAAATTAGACGTAAAATTTTTTGAAACTTGCGCTAATCTTGACATTTTGCCCACAATTCCTT